>CM037879.1:133433991-134633991 GCA_021292165.1 Shinisaurus crocodilurus
TGAAATAGAGTGGCTGGAACCCTGAACAGGAGCATTTCACACCGCAACGTTTTGTTGCAGGTCTCACTTGTATGGACTAACTCATTTCTGGCTGTATTGATTTATGAATGTATCCCCAAAGAGGTTGATCCATATCCATTCAACTAACTTCTGTTATGCACGTCTCTTTGCTGGCCTGCATTGGCTTTCTGGTGGAACATATTACTCTGCATATAATTCAGGAAAATTTCCTCATATTCATTTGAATTTCTTTTCTTTTTAGTATATTGCTGTAATATACCTTTTCATGGGCAGAGGTATAAATAAATGCCCTTTTATTTTATTTATTTTATTATTTTATTTTTCTATGTAATTATTTATTTTTCTAATTTTTGCTTAATGATTTTACTTATATAGAGAAAACCTTTACTTTTAAAATGCAGAATGATATGAATAAAGGCAGGGGGCTAAAGGGGAGGGAAATGAAGGCATGGGAGGGAAAGGTTTACTGTTTCTACTGCAAAATGAAAAAATAAATAAACTGTTAACAGCAACAACAAAATTCATGTTAATTTATTCAAATGATAAGGATGCAATCAGTTATCTGGAACTAGTCACTAAGAAAATAACCTTATAATTGAAAAAAGAAGAAGGAATTCCACTCTTCATCCTACATATTAGAGAACTAATTATTCCCCCGCCAAAGGCAGATTACAATGCAGTTTTTTCTATCTCTACAAGTGTGCACACGGGGAGGAATATATGGGGTGTAATGTCATGACGGAATGAAAAGTCCATACAGCTTTCAGAGAAGAGATTCACAATCTGGGGTCTTAAATTTCTGTGACTCACAGTGTAACATTTTCTGTTACATTGTATTCATCTGTGGAGGAAAAATGGCACGCATAATCTGCCTTTAGCATAAAAAATAAAATTGAATTAATTTCCTTTCAGTGAGCAACACTAGGCCTTGTGTGGATTTGAATTCATACAAAACAGAGATTCAATCACTTACTATAATACCCACATTGCAAAATGAAACAATATTCATATACACTGATGTTATATTATTATAACTACCGTATATTAGCTAAAATGGCATTAGTTCTGATATTGCATCTCTGAATTGCAAAAACATTCCATGTTTAAAAGGAGAAACTGGCTAAGATTCATATTGCACACAGGGAAGATTCATTATTTTGTATAAGATCAGCACAATTTAGTCCTAGGACTTATAAAAAGATTTAACTACTTTTCATTATATATGCTAGAACAGAAGTAATGGGTTTGTTTTGCACATACAGAATGGAATAATCACTTTGTATTAAGTATTCACAATAAACACTTATATAGGAATGCCTATCTAAAGGAGAGACATAAAATAGCTAAAGATGGTATCTTTAATTAAGACTTCAGTTATTTCATATCTGCTGTAAGCTTTAGAATCAAATTAGGGGTTTTACATTGTGCATGTTCAGGGGGAAAGAGAATAAGATTTGGTGTGATCTCAATATCTCTCTCTCTCTCTCTCTCTATATATATATATATATATATATATCCAGATTGTGTTGGAAATGAAAAGGAAATGAAAGCTGTGAGAAACAGCACATGCCCAGCACTATCTGTACAAAATTCAGAGATAAAAATCTGGCTAAAAAACCTGGAACAATGGAAGTTCCAAATCCACTTCAAAAACAAGACCCAGATAATTTGGATTTTTGGAAATTCTAGAATCTGGGGAGATATTTTGGTTAGGAGAATTTTGGAAGCATCCATATAGCAACTGAAATGCAGAAATATATTTCTGCATGTGGGTCCATTGCAGGGGTACAGTGAAGAGGACTCATTCAGCAACTGGCTGCTGAGCATGTTTTGTAGCTCCTGTGGGGAGGGGGAATCTTGTAGGGGGGCTATCTTGACACCTATCCAATCAGGAGATACAGTGGAAGTTCTGAAGCCTACAGTCTAACACCCCCATCACCTATGAAATTGTGCTGGTGGTGATGGGGGACGGGGACGACTAGTAATCTAAGAAACCTCAGATAGTGCCTCCCCAAATTCCTTGTTTGGGGAGCAGAAAATAGGAGTTCAGATGCTCTTTGTTTGAACTCTCTCCCATTTCAACCAGGCTTTGCAATCCCAGCATTTTTTCATGGTTTGGAGGAAGAGTACACAGAGGGCAAAATTAAACCTGCCAGACTGCTCCTAAGATAGGGCTTCATTTGTAAATCACAAATGTAATTTTAATTACATCATATTACCTACTGGTGAGAGAATTATGGGGCTGTGTCCTCCGAGAGCCTATTTGCACAAATACTGGGCTCATGACGGGCTCTTTAAAATGAACTTTTAATTGCACTGGCACGAACTTGCCTTCAAATTTCATGTGCTAAGGAATGCGTCACAGCAGCAATCCTAAACACACATACCAGGAAGTATGTCTGCTTGAATTTCTGAATCCTTAACATGATTAGGATCATATCATGCCGTACAAAACACAAACATGTCTTAAAACATGATTTTCTGTTAAAAAAAAAAAAGGGATGTTAAAGCTTATGGCATCATAAATCTGTTAAAGTGCAATCTAATAAGAAGCTAAGAAGCAAGTTCCACTGAATCAAATGAAACTTACTTCCAGGAAAGAGTGCATAGGACTACAACCTTAGTGTTTAAAGTGCCACAAGATTCTGTTGGTTTTGGCTACAAGAGAAGACCTTTCTGGCTTCATGATCTCTGTTTTCTCACAATGTAAATTCTCACAATGAAAATGCACAATGTAAAACCTCTAATTTGATTCTTCAGATATTTGTGTTCAGCAAAAATTATTCAATCAAAAAACAAAGGGCAGTATCCAATGCTGATTGTATTATGCCAGCAGGACCCAACGCTGGTGCAACAGGAAGCTAACATTTCCTAGGGCAACTAGGGATGTGTGAAACAGCAAAACATGAACCCACCAAAGTTCTCTGAATTCCATCTCAAAGCACGTTCTGACTCACGTCCGTATCAGATTGCAAGCTTTGGAGTTTTTTCTTTTTCTTTTCGCATGAAAATCTGTGCATGTTTTCATGCCTGTTTCCCCAAAAGGACACATCAATTGTGCACCTCTTTGAAATATACACATTCTTTTCCCATTGATTAAAGTGTATTTTTCAAAAGTACACATTTGTTCCATGAGCATTTTTCAAATGTATACATACTGTTAAACACATCTTTTGGTCCGCAAATCACATTGCGAACTTGGAAATGTATGGACTTCAACTACAGATTGCATCCAAGTCTGCGTTCAAGTCTGGCAGGTGCACATTGGGTAAATCCTGATCAAAAACGAACTGAAACAAGTTTATCATACATCCCTAGGACTCAGCAACCCTGGAAATGAGCTGAAATGCTCATTCTTAGAATGGGACAGCAAGCTCTGCTGACATGTTCTGTTCCAGAAACAAGTGCTTTGGTTCATTTCCAGTTGCTTTAGGAAGTGCTAGCTTCCCATTGAGCTGGCAGTGTGTCCCATGGGCACACAGGCAGCATTGGATACTGTCCACTGGGTTGATTGGATCTAAACTTAGTTGCACTAAGTTTCCATTGAAGTCAGTGGGACCTTGTGTAGTCATGACTAACTTTTCTCACTGATTTCAATGGCACCTATTCTACACAACAGAATGACATAGAAAAGAGCCCTGAGGTGGTGGAATGGACTGCATAATTCCAGAATGAGATTGTGTGTGTTTGTGTGTGTGTCACTTTTTTTTTTAATGTTCCCAATGTAAAATCACTCTGCAGTTAGGAAATTAGCACAGCAGGGAGTGGGGAAAGATAAAATCTATCTCCCAATGTGCTGTTTATTTGCAAGAATCCTGGTACATAGGAATGCTCCCCCCCCAAAAAAAAGGAGCAGCCCGCACCTGCAGCCTGAAGTACTATCATCCATGTTACTACCTCAGGATGATGTCACCTCATTCTGCTGCATGTGGGCCTAGTCTGCATATACAGCATAATGAAGTGGTACAGTAATGAGATGGTAGTGGACTATACCATATCAGATGATAGGGGAGTGTCTCATTTTTTAATGCTTTCCTACACTGAAAAACCAAAAACAACTCTATGCAATCAAACTAACAAATTAACATGACATGAACCCACTCCCTCCTGAACTGGGTTCTACTTGCAGTAAGGGCTTGGGTCAGGGAGAGAAATAGGAGAGTATTCACCTGCAGTCTGAAATATTCAATAAACAAAAAACCTATGGTTACACAACTTTTTTTTACAACAGCTTTAACCATAGGCACCATGATGGTAGTACCTATAACACAGTCCGTTCTACCACCAAAGGATGCAGGTAGCCAAAAAAATAAAAAAGGACAAAAGAGGACACCAATTTGTATAACATTTGTACATGGTGCTGTTCGCTGACCGTAATAAATATATTCATTCATTCATTCATTCATTCATTCATTCATAACATTTGCACATGTAAATGTATATGTATAGGTACACATTTAGAAATAATAAATATAATTTAAATAGAAATGCAATATGTCTCACCACAGTGGAGAAGACTGACTAGGTGACCTGCTCAGTCTGCTGTCCAGCTGCTAACTGTGGGTGGGCAACTTCAAGGCCCCTGTTGCCCTCCCTCCTTACGGTTCTTTGACTTCAAACCAGACTTGGACTGGAACACCTCTCCAAATATAGGCCACCCTCAAATAGAGGACTGTCCTCTGCCAACTCTCCAAAACAGAGGACTGTGTTTTGTAAAGGAGGACACCTGGCCACCCTAGACTACTCCCTCACTTTCTCTCTCCCCATCCCATTCTGCTGCATGTGTCAATGAGGCCCTGTAAACCAGGTCTGAGTTGCCTCAACCTCTCAGTTATTCTTATGTCGTTGTCGTCATCATCTCTATGAGAATTTCTTGAATTATTTTTGCATGTAAAATAGACATCTATTTCAGAAACCAGAAAAAGTCTCAGCTGAATAAATGTATTTAAAATCTGTATTCCTCCATAGTAGGTTCTGTCATCTTTTACTGAATACAAAAGATCAGTTCATTCAACTCACTCCTGTCCTGATGTACAGAGAGCAGGATTCTCTTTGGCAGATAATCAAAGCACCAGATGGATACAATAATGGATAATATTCATAATAAAGATTTGCCTTGTGTTCATAAAATCCAAGCCTTTCTTTTTAAAGAATTCTAATCTTATTCACTTATTCTATTTCTAAGTTATGTCCTGCCACGTTATTCTGTTGGGACCTTAAGTTTTAAGTAACCACGACAGTAAAAATTAAAATGATCACAAATTTTCACTCAAACAACAAAATAACATTCCCTCTATTTGCAAAGTTCAGGGGTGAGTGCCAATCCCTTTGTAGCCAAAATAATACCATCTATGCACAAGAGGGAGATGTTAGCAGGCTTGGAGGAACCCCAGATTTGCAGAAGTACAAAAAGAAATCTTTAGAAAAAATGTGTAAACAGGAGAAACAACACAGTCTAATGAAGACTTAGCATGCTCGGTAGCTACAGATACTGAATGAGTTGGGGAAAGTATCAGGGCAGGAGGAAATGGAATTGACTGACCTGCTAGAAGTGACTGGCAAAGAGGAGGGTGCGACCAGAGCAGCACAAAAAGCTTAAATACACCACTGATTAGGTGGCAGGTGGGCATGAGAGGCTGAGAGAGAAGACGGGGGGGACGGGACGGGACAAAGAAGAGAGTGGGAGGTTGGCCTTGATCACTCTGCATCTCTTCCTCTGTTGACCTTTGCTCCATTTCTCTCCTTTTTCCTTTTCCAAGACAATCCGAGCAGGTCCACAGACTGTGCAGAGGGAGAGTAGCTTATGACAAGACCACGGTGTAGTCTGCTGTTAATATTGCAGCAGGACAGAGCTAGAGATGGAGCTAAGACTGATTTGGTCCCAAATCCCCCATACCTCTCAAGTTGCAACAAAAGTTAACCCCTCAGACCTCCTCCCAGGCCAAATCCAGCACTTGGTTGCATGCAGAAGCACATGCCCCATTGACATGCAGGTAGAAGGGTTGCACACATGTTCAAAAACTAAAAATAAATGCATTTTGTACATGAAGTAAGACCCATCTTAAAGCCAGGACTCCTGTTTTTTATTCTATAAGTTTTCTTTTTGTTAGCCCACTCAGCCATAGGCCCAGGTAACACACACAGAGATACACACAGAGACACACACAAATCGTATATGTATCAGGGAGACACTGCAACATTCTGTTGCGGGGCCCCACTTTTGTGACAAACTTTTATCAGAGGATAAACATTTGGACGTTTTGGAGAGCTTTTTTGCAGATTTCTCAAGATGAGTAGGCAAAATGATCTCCTGTGAAATTGTTCTCTTTTTCTGTATACTTCTCAAAATTTATCCAGCCCTGAAGAAGCTGGATCCCTCCCTTCACCAATCAGTATTTAACGAATTGCTGCTTTTAGCTGTATATATAGAGTGCATTATTTTTGTCTATTATTCTGATTCACGGTCAATTGATTTGCCAGCTAAATGATGTTTAGACACCTAAGAGCCACACTAGACGTCAGTCAGAGTTGTATGAAACTTTTCACCAGCTTTTCTCCCCCTTTAAACCAAAAGCAACTGGAGAGCCTGACATTTGAATGAAGGAATGGAGGGAAGGGAATGCTTAACCCCTTTCCCACAAGACATTCCCCCTGCTGTTCCACTTACCCATATCTACCTATTGGCATGCATGGCCCCAACCATGAACAATAGCCAAGGCTCAGAGACAGAGGAGGATGAGCTAATCAAGTTTATGGCCACTATAGTGTCACCTGGAAAACACAACCAGATTGCTAAAACCAAACATAAGGCTGATCGCTGTGAACCTGTAGACCGTTGGGCTGTGGGGCAGGATCCTCAGCACCTAATAGATATCACACAGGCACACAGGGGTGTTTTTAGTAAAAACAATTAAATAATAGGGTAAAGTTACACACCCCTGGGTGTAATATAGAGTTCGGTCCTTAGACTACAATCCTATACACACTTCACTGGGAGTAACTCCCAGTCCCACTAAAGACAATGGGGCTTATGTCTGAGTAGACATGTATAGGATTGTGCTGTAAGGTTTCTTTCATTATACACACTCAGAATGAACTTCTGTGACAAACTTGCAGTCTCTAAATTAATGTGGGACCATAAGGGAGAAGGAAAAGTTAAAAATGAATTTGTAGACTAGCAAAATGTAATCACTCAACATTAAAAATTGAACTTCCTGGACGATGCACTAGACTTTTGCCTTCTCTCCGGGCTCTGTAATTCTGCAACGTGTTAGTTTGTCGACAGTTAAAAGGAGTTTTGTATTAGTGTTCATCATTTTCTGTGCTGTCTCTACGCGTGCACACTATATTGTTTTTAGAAGTACAACAAATAAGATCAAACCTTGTTTCATATGTGTTTTTACTGTACAATGGCTTGCCACACATCTTGTGATTTATTACATTGCCAAGGCGAATTTGGGGTTGGGGGAGTATTGCAAACAATTTTGTGCCTCTTTAACATTGCCCCTGTGTTTGGCCATTTGGGGAGTGGGACTTAAACATATTCAAGGGGAGGGGGAATTTTCAGGTTTTAAAAAATTTAATCCAGGCATTTATGCACACAGCAAAGAGGCTGAAAAAGTGCTTTTCAATGCACATTACCAAAGAGCAATGGACTTTAAAGAAGCGTCTTTTAATTCTGCAATGGTTTATATAGCCAGGCATTTGCACAGCATGGGGATTTTTAAAAAAAGCTTTGAGCAGAGCAGTCCCATGCATGTTTACTCAGAAGTAAATCTCACTGTGTTCAATGAGTAAGTGTGCATATGTTGTCTATTAGCATGCTCTTCAGCTCACAGCAACAGGACTGAAAAAGAGCATGCACAATGTCCCTTCAAGTTTAAAAAAATGGTGCCAAAATATCCACACATTGGTAAAAAATGGCTGCAAAGAGGCATGAAAAAAACCGTGCAACAGTGGAAGGCAGGAGTCCTTATCCTCTGAGATGGCATTTTTTGCATAATATTGAACATCACAAAAATATAAGTGCTTTACCAATTATTAATTCATACATGTAGCTAAAGACAGTGTTCCACAGCTTTCTTTATTATCCCAAATCCATTTCACTTATCTGTAGAACTTGGGAAAACAAACTGCACTTGTGCTTTACAGTGCAATCCTATGCACATCTTACTCGGAGGTAAGTCCCATTGAGTTAAATAGAACCTACTCCTGGGGAAGTGTGTACTGTATAAGATTGTAGCCTAAGGCTACAATTCTATACCTACTTACCTTGGAATAGGCTCCATTGAACTCAGTGGGATTTACTTCTGATTAGACATCTGCAGGATTGCAGCCTTAGAAATGCTGTGATGCCCACTAGCAGCTTCGCTTTATTTATGGTTAAATATGTAGGATACTTTACTGTTTTGGGGGCCCTTAACAGCACTAGGTTAATTATTATAATTTACACCATTATCAACTATTACACGTCCAAACAGTGAGTGGCGGACTGGCAGTGGGCTGAATAAACAATTTAGCCAGATGTATGTATTTTCCATGGACCAAAATGTTTCACTAGCAGAATTCATTGCTTAAAGACCTCACATTTGGCATGGTGAAAAATATATAAACAAACAGGCAATAAAAGACTGATTTTCAGTCTCTCTCTCCCCCACCCCAATCCCTGGCTTACTCAATTTATGGAATCAAAACAGAATTAATTTTATATTAAAAAAGTAAGTTAGCCAAGCATGTACATTCAGAGAGCCACAGTAAACATCCACTACAAACGAACAATGAAAGCTTTGTTATCTAAAATAAGGAGATTATATTAAAAGATCAAAGCCATTAAAATTGTTGTCTCAAGGGAAGATTTAGTGATCTAAAAATGGTCGGAGAACCATGGTTACAATTTATGTTGCAGATGTTACCACTGCATATTTGCTTAATTCACTTAAGTCGCTGAGAATCTCTCCATATTCCCACCCTGCCCCAGCATTTATTGATATAATTGTTATTACAATTCATCTCTCATTAATGTTCTCCAGAAGGCAAACTCTTCATATCTCAACAATGCTTTTCCATAGCCTGACAATGTATTACACAAAAAGCACAATCTCTTCCAAAGCTCACAAACATAAGGTACAAAAGCAACATTTCCTCTCAGCTCATAGTGCTGCAGTGATGTATGTGATAGCGTTTGGACAGGGAAGGGATGGGGCAGGTAATTTCTCTGCTGTAGTATACCGGTATATATATCGTATAGAATTCTACGCACATTGACCCAGAAGTAAAAGTAAGCCCTAGTCTGTTCAATAGGGCATATTCCCAAATAACTATGCATAAGATTGCAAGAAGTTTGCAACTTGACTCTTTGGGACCTAATGGATTGGAAGAGCTAGGTGCAACCTTACAAAAGCCTTAGGAAATAATTAGGGCAGGAACGAGGACCACTTGATGAGATGGCTAAGCCCCATTTTAAAATGTTCATTTAAAAACATAAGAGCCATGCTGGATCAGACCAAAGGCTTGTGTGTTCCAGTATTATGTTCCTACAGTGGCCAACTAGATGCCTTTGAGAAGCCCACAAACAGGACACAAATGCAATAGCACCCACCTGCTCTCTGTATACCAGTTGCTGTATACCCAGAGAAGCATATTGCCCCTGATACTGGAGTTAATACATAGTCATCAGCAGGCTCAGCCCAACCTAACTTGCCGCCCGACGGCAAGAAGCTGCTTCTGCCCACCACCACTCTCCTTCCCGGCTGTGAGGAGCTCGCCTGATGTCTCATGAGACTTTGTTCAGCTGTTCGTGAGACTTTGGGTGGGTCTCATGAGACTTCTGGTGAGCAGGGGCATGCGCCGGGAGGGAGGGGTGACTGCTCCAGAGAGCCTCAGCGGAAGCTCTCTCGCTGTAGCAAGTGCCGTGGTGGGAGAGGGGCTGTCACGGCCCCCCTGGAGGGACAGTGGAAGGGAGCAGCACAATTCACCACTCTTCCCTCTCTGCCACCTGAATTGTTTGCCTCAGTATACCTAATGAGAACGCTGACCCTGGCCATCAGTAGCCCTTGCTAGCCTGATCCTCCATGAATTTGTCTCATCCCCTTTTAAAGCCATCCACGTTGGTGGCCATCATGAGATCTTGTGTCAATTTCATTTATTACATTTTTATCCCATCCTTCCACCAAAGGACTCCATTAAGTGGCATACATAATTCTGCAAGACACCGTTTTGTCCTCACAACAATGCTGGGAGGTAGGTTAGTCTGAAAGATAGTGACCGGTTCAGCAAGGTTCATAGCTGAATGGGGATTTGAATCTGGGTCTTCCAGTCCAAGTCCAATATTCTACCCAGCAGCTGTAGTGGTGTGGGCCACTGTTGTACCTTACCAACTAATACAGAGTAATAGAATCAGCGTGTTATTAGTACCTTGACAGACTCTGCATGCTACCATTTGTCCCTCAGTGTTAATGTTTTACTAAGCAATAGGCTTATATAATAAAATATACATAATACAATGCAATGAGATCATATTAAAATGCTTTAAAGGCATTTCAATGGATTAAAGGTATTTAAAGACAGGAAAGGAAAATACAGTAATACCTTGGATTGCAAGCATAATTCGTTCCGGAACCGTGCTTGTAATCCAAAACACTCTTATATCAAAGTGAGTGTCGGGTGGGCGTGAGCGGGGCCGATTTCGGCCCGCTACGCCCGCTCGAGGAGAGCGGTTACATCCCTACACTACTTGTCTTGCAAGACCTTGCTTGTTTATCAAGTCAAACATTTTTTAAAATTTTTGCTTGTCTTGCAAAACATTCTCAGACCAAGTTACTTGCAATCCAAGGTATTACTGTACAGTTAAGAGAAGATCAGCACTGGATTATCTATAAGCACCTGGATACTGGGGGTGGGGGAATCACGTGTCATTTAAAGGGAGAAAATGTCCATCTTAAGGAAGCAAAATTTTATGCCGAAACCAAAACTTCTAAATGGAGACACAACAAAGGGATATCCGTACAATGGTTGTGGTTGCACAGCCATTCACTAAGTTCAGGTTCCAGGAGCAAGTCTCAGAATATAACCAGGACCTTCACTTTCATGGCTCATAGAGACCATCACAGCAATCTTTAATCTCTGCTGCTCCTTTCTACAGGCAGTCAATGACATGATCCCAGTCGCTGAAACCATTAAGCAACCTTGCTTCTGTATTTTGATTGATATAGTAATCTAGTTTCATAGTCATTATAGCATTGGTCAATGTGATAAGGTTAGACTAAGAAAAAGATGGCCTTTCTTTAACCAAATTGTGCCACTGATAAAGAACGCCTTTCTTAAGCCATGGCCAATACTTTAGTTTTAATGGAAAGAACTTGGTCAAGGATGACTTTTAATTTTGAAAAATTACCCGGCAATACAGATATACATGACAGCATGTATTCTGCATCAGCCGCCTTGGTAAAGAGCCATTTTTAAAAAATACTGTGCAAACGGTCACTAAAGAGGAAAGTTGCAGCAAACCCTGCCTGTGCCTTTTCATTGTTGTTGCTTTATTTTTGGCATGCATGCTATTCTTCACCTAATCACCTTCGTCAAGCAAGGCTAAAGCATTTTGTCAGCATACACACATACTTCCTATTCTGTTCCAGCCTCACTAAACTGTCAGTTCATCAGAGGCTGATTGATTTGCAGCTGTCTGCCATCTGGATCCACTTGTGGAGTCTTAGATTTGCTCCTAAATAGTGACCTGCTGTGTTTCAAAGAAAATCTTGGACCAGAAGTCTATATTGTAGAATACTAAACAAAAGAGGAGTATTATAGCTATGGCCAACTTCTCAAACCTAGTCCTAGTCCTTGTATCACAAACAAAGAGATAAAGGGTGTTTACTCAACACCTGACCATCTTATTTGTCAATAACTTAATTAGAAACCTTCCTGTGAATATCGATATGTAAAGGTTGCCAGATTGCAACCCAGAGCTCTTCACTGTCACTTTAAATTGCCTGCTGCAGTGGGAGATGAAGTAGTTGTGGGATGCTGTATCTGAGATAATGGCTGTTTATGCAACATATAGAATCATTTGTTGCTCTTCTTCACCTCTTCGTTTGGAATTGACAAACCACTTACTCAGCAGTAGGGATTGGTGAGAATTTTGTTTAAGTCCATTTTTTAAAGAAGAATTTAGTCACATTTGCAAATGTCTTTATATTTGTAATAGAAAGAACTTGAAATTTTAAAACATTCAAATGTGAGAAAAAGCGAAACGGACAGATTTGTCCACCCAGGTGGAGGCCTTTGAGTGCTTATCTCTTAAAGGTCTGGGTTTAAATCTCTGTGTATTCAGCCATGTTTGTGGAGCTGAATTAGGGTTGCCACCTCTTTTTTCTGACAGGCTCCTCCTCTTTAACAGCTATATGGCAGGCAGGTACAACATGCTGGGAATAGCTGAATGTCTTGAATTTGGCTGGTGCAGATGGGTGAGAATTTCAGTGTTGTTTTAAATAAGAATTTATCAAAATTTGCAAAATTCTTCATATTTGGCATAAAAAGAACCTTCCCATATTTGTATTCTGCCTTCATAATGATGTAGATTTTTTTTTTTAAATCAAATATAGGAGAAAGTGAAAATGACAAAATCATCCATCCCTACTCAATACATAGTCTTATTAGCTTCAGTTGAATTACGTGGTTTGAGAAACTCTGCCATCCTTTTTGAAACCGCCAAACCACCCGAGGTAAGGTGATGGCTTTCTCAGTGGCCCACATATGGAATTCTCTCCCAGGGAGGTTCTGTCCTTGCTCTCTTATTGCTGCCAAGTGAAAATCTTTTCATTTGGACAGACGTTTTAAGTTTGTTGATTTTACATCCTTACGCTGAAATTTAACAGTTGCTCTGTTTTATTATTTTACTGTATGACAGCGCAGTCCTACGCATAGCTACTCAAAAGCTAATCCCATTGAGTTCAATGGGGCTTACTCCCAGGAAACTGGGTATAGGATTGCAGCCTATCTGTGCAATCCCAACACACTTATGTGGGACTGGGAATAAATTGTATTTAACTCAATGAGAATTACTTCTGAATAGACATGGATTGCATGTCTAACAGGATTGCATTTAGTGTATTTTTTATATTTTTATATTTGTGTTTTTATTTTTTGTGAGTCACTCTGGCAGCTTTGGCTAAAGAGTGGATAATACAGCTCTCAAAATCATGGCTATAGGTTTTGAAATGTGATATTTAATTGTAAGGTGGGGATAGACTATTTTAGACAGGATTATTATTTTCTTTGAGCCACAAACAGTACTAATAATTGTTAAAATATGCTTTGTGTACAATTGATTTTTGGGGGGTTCAGAAATAATTCAGTGAGACAGTTCTTGTTGCTTTGCATGCATGTCTGCTGTATTCTTGTGCCATGTTTGGGACCATCTTGCATCATTATGAAGGCAGAATATTAGGCCATTCTAGAATTTTTGAATGCATATCAATTATGACTCATGAGTCAGGTAGCTTTCCAAGAACATTCCCACTGCAGCAAGGCAATCAGAAAGCAAAATTGCATTTTGTCACCTTTCTCCAGCACATCTTGATTAAAGTAATGCTTCTTAATGAATAAGGTGTTACAAGGTAGAGGAAGAATTTTGAGCTTTACAGTGTTAAACCCCCCTTCCCCCCTCATGTTGTATAAGTCTTTGCAATACAAGAAATTTTTAAAGAATATTTTTGGAATTCTAATTGGCCCTTTTGTCCCTCATTCCCCAAGCATTTAAGTGGTACTTTATTGGAAACAAAAATAAAAATAAACAACAGCACTCAAGCAGCAATAATTCAAAAAATATATATTATATTTTCAAACCCAACAATAAGGGATAGTTTAAAAATATCCATGTATTGATCTTATTCTAAAGCAATGAACTGGGAGCAATATCATATTGTTGTTATGTAATGGAATGTAGTCAGGCACTATCCTTATCTAAACTCCACCTGCAACATATATATATATATATATATATATATATATATACACACACACACACACACACACACACATATGGATTATTTCAATCTTTATGTTATTATGGTACATAGATCAAAAAGAGGCAGATTCCGCTTACATGGTAATGGAAGTATCCTCAAAAGGTGATGATGATCATCAAGGGGGAAGTGGAATAATTTCAGAAGAGAAGGATCCATATTTTTTTCTTCTCCCTGCTGCACGAGCAGCAGCAGCAGCAGCAGCGCCGAAGGTTGGGGAAAGCAAATGCAATGTAGGGAGCTCGGTGGCACGGCGGGAGGGGGCTCACTCCAGCTACCTACTTCTTTTCCAACTCCCACTATGTTTAGCAACTACCTGCCAGAGCTACATACAAACATTGCAAGTGCTGTGGTTTATGCCTATGACGATGCGCTTGCCAACATCTTACAGCACATGAATAAGGGCTATGGCCTGCATGTGAAGTAAGTCACATCAAAACTGCATATGCTCCCCTGTTCTTATTTAGCAAGGTCAATCTGTATTTTCTGGATCCTTATTCCTGATAAATTACTGTCCCTATTCTGTTTTGGGGGAAGATTTCATTCATTTCATTTCATTTATTTAATTTATATACCGCCCCACAGCCAAAGCTCTCTGGGCGGTTCACAATACTTTATGCATAAAAACAACAATAAAAACATACAAAATAGTTTAAAAAATTAAAAACCAAATTTAAAAACACAGTTTAAAATAACAGTACAAAAGCCAATAAAACTGAGCCTACAGGTGACAATCCCCCCCCCCCATGCTATTCCAAGCTCCTAACTAAATACCTTGGCATAGAGGGAAGTCTTAACCTGGCGCTGAAAAGATAGTAAGGTTGGCACCAGGCGGGTCTCAGTGGGGAGCTGATTCCATAATTGGGGGGCTACCACCGAGAAGGCCCTCCTCCTCGTTGCCACCAACCGAGCCTCTCTTGGAGGTGGCAATCGGAGGAGGGCCCCAGATGTTGAGCGTAGTGTCCGGGTAGATTGCGGTTGGGAGAGACGTTCTGTCAGGTATTGTGCTCCTAAGCCGTGTAGGGCTTTATAGGTTAAAACCAGCACCTTGAATTCGGCTTGGAAGCATATTGGCAGCCAGTGCAAACGGGCCAGAACTGGTGTAATATGCTCGGACCTTCCGATCCCCGCAATAAGCCTGGCTGCCGCATTTTGCACAAGCTGCAGCTTCCGAGCAGTCTTCTGAACAGTGTTTGGCCTTCAGAAGATAAGGTTGCAAACAAACCTGTACATGCTTATTTGGGGAAAAGCCCCATTGAACTCATTCAGGCATTGCTGCTAGCCCCAAGTATGTGGGGGGGGGAACTGAACCAGGTATTCTCTGCCTGTAGTTTACTGGCAATGGGGCTGGAGTCAATGATTAACCTCTAAAAAGAGAGAGGTGTTGGTGTCAGGGTCCAGGTTGTGGGCAGCAAAGGTTCAGGGCCAGAACGCCAGGGCCAGGAAAGATGGAGACAAATACAGACAACAAGCCCAAGGTTCTACACAGGTTCAGGGCAACACAGAGTCCAAACAGGGGCCAGAGGCAGAGGGCAAGTCCAGGAAACAGGCACAAGGTCAAGCAGAGTCCAAGCAGAGTCCAAGCATGGGTAAAGGTGAACAGCAGGGTCCAGGAATAGGCAGGGGTCAGGAATAGACAGGGACAGGAACCATGACGTACCAGTCTGAGCATGGCCAGAGGCAGGAGCATTGGTCAGGGACAAGTAGGAGGTCAAGCACAGCAAGGTTGGCTGTAGCAGGAGATCAGGAACAGGCTGCAGCTAGCATGAGAGACCATGTTGCTGTAGCAAAGGCTGAAAGTGAAATGCAGCTCTTATATAGCCCTTTCCTGGCAGCTCCCAGCTGGTCCGCATTAGCCCACCTGGAAGTATCTGCTGGTCTGGGCCTGCACTCTGCAAGGGTTTACCAGCCAGGGCTCACACCCTGCGAAGCCCTGCGGCCAGTTATATGCAAAGCTGCCACCAGATGGCGCTGCAGGACAGACCCTGACAGTTGGGGCTTTAACCTGTATGAGAAGTATGCAATCACTCTTTAAATCCTACTTCTTTCTAAGTGTGTGGGCAGAGTGCAAATGTTCAGTTTTGAGGGCAAAACACTCTGAATATATGTTCAGAGACATTCTACTGTTATTTAACTGTTGTTTCTGCTTAAGAATTCCAGCCATGAATTTACAGATCATTTACTGCTGTGTCTCATTGTTCTTCAGCTATAAAATGGGACCAATGCCCTTTAAATGATATACCTACAGTCTAGTACACAGATGTGTATTTTATGTGTTTGTCTTTCCATGTAGTGTGTGGCTTGCTTTTTTCATCTGGAGCCATCTGTTGACATACACTTTTAGTCAGGGCTTTTTTTCTGGCGGAACGCACCGGAACGGCGTTCCGCCACCTATTTTCAGTCAGTGTCCGTGCAGCTCCTCCTCCTGCTCCTCTGTCAGTCTGTCTGCCCTGAGGGAACGAACAGAGCTTGCGAGGGCGGTGGGCGGCTGCCTAGAGCGCAGGGCTAAAGGGGGCGCCAGTCAGAAGCAGCGGCAGAAGGAGGAGAAGAAGGAGGTGGAGGAAAGAAGAGGGGAGCTCGCTGTGTGTGTGTGTGTGCGTGCGTGCGCGCGTACGTGCAAAAGGGGGGAGGGGGAGGCCCTGGAGATGCCTGGACTCAGCACCACCACCAGTAGCAGCAGCAGCAGCTCCCGAGAATTGAGGGACCCAGCAGCCTGGTGGGGCTAGGGCAGGCTGGGGGGGTGTTATTTGGGAGGGGGGTGCAGGGGGAGGCGCAGATCCCCCTCCCCCAAGCCCTGGCTTGGTAACAATGTTGCCAGAAGAAGAAGGTGGCCAGCGCCGCCACCACCACCCCCTCCCGCCGTGCCACCGAGCTCCCTACATTGCATTTGCTTTCCCCAACCTTCGGCGCTGCTGCTGCTGCTGCTGCTCGTGCAGCAGGGAGAAGAAAAAATATGGATCCTTCTCTTCTGAAATTATTCCTCGGGCAGAGACCGAAAACAGGATCTTTCCCCCTCCTCCTCCTCCACCACCAGGATCTTTCCCCCTCCTCCTCCTCCTCCACCACCAGGATCTTTCCCCCTCCTCCTCCACCACCAGGGTCTTTCCCCCTCCTCCTCCACCACCACCACCAGGGTCTTTCCCCCTCCTCCTCCACCACCACCAGGGTCTTTCCCCCTCCTCCTCCACCACCACCACCAGGGTCTTTCCCCCTCCTCCTCCACCACCACCACCAGGATCTTTCCCCCTCCTCCACCACCACCCTTTCTCCCTCCCCCACCACCACCCTTTCTCCCTCCCCTTCTTTCTCTTGTTCTCTTTCTGTCCTTTTTTTTTTTTTTTTAATTGCTCGCTGCCGACTTTCCCTTCCTGTTATTTTCTAGGCACACACGGGGGCGCAGAGAAAAATTGGGTGGGAGATGATTCCTAGAGAGAGAATCCTCTGCTCCAAGCGGCTGCCACCTGCGTGTTTCTGGTGTCTGTGCACGTCAGAGGGGGAAGCCACGCGGACTCTCATTCCCACGTGCAGACTCTCTGCCCAGCTCAGCTCCAACCTCAGAAGTGAACCAGTGGGGGAGAGAAGCACTTAGGCGCACACCGAGAGCTGCCTTGCCCTGAGTCAGACCCCCCCCCCATCTAGCCCAGCATTGTCTACACTGACGGGCAGCAGCGGCTCTCCAGGCTTTCAGGCAGGATCCCTTCCGAGCCCTGCTGGAGATGCAGGGGGGGGCACTGAACCTGGGACCTTCTGCATGCAAAGCGGGGGCTCTACCCATGAGCCACGCCCCCCCTACATGAAGCGAGGGGGCACAGAGGGTGGAGGGGGTTGAGCTCCTCTCACCGGCCCACTCCTTTCTGTGTATAAATAAATAATAATTGACCCTTTTGGGTGGGCGGGGCAGTCATGTGCATAAATCTGGCTGGGTGACCGGCCAGATGGGCGATTAAGGGGGGGTGGGCGCTAAATATCTGATCTTGCCTAGGGCACCAAACTGCCTTGCACCGGCCCTGGGTAGATCGTGGTGAGTCTGACGTGAATGGTGGTGGTAAGTAGCCTGCCAGGCGGTCTTCCTACTCCTCACTAGCCCCAGGCCAGGTCTCTGTGTTAAAAAAATAAAAAATAAAATGCTCAATGAGATTGTGCTGGGTGGTCTCCTGACTGGGTTGGGCACTCTCTTTCCTGGGCACTGTTTGCTGGGCAGTCTCTTTCCTGGGCACTCTTTTCTGGGCAGTCTCTTTCCTGGGCACTCTTTGCTGGGCAGTCTCTTTCCCGGGCACTCTTTTCTGGACAGTCTCTTTTCTGGGCACTCTTTGCTGGGCAGTCTCTTTCCTGGGCACTGTTTGCTGGGCAGTCTCTTTCCTGGGCACTGTTTGCTGGGCAGTCTCTTTCCCTGGGGACTGTTTGCTGGGGGCGGGGGGGGGAGGGAGATATTTTCCCAAGGCTCTGGGATGGTATATGTGCCTACTAAGACATGTCATTGATTTTACTGGGTCGCTAAGGCCCCCAAATATATTTGCTTAGGCAATGTGTAATTGGTCCCCTGTTATCCCCCCCTTTCTTTTCATGTATTCACTTTACTAAACTGTGATTAATATGTGTAACTGCAAAACTTATAAACACCTTTCAAAAAGGAAATGTCTCTGAGCTTACTTTTGGTAAGTATTCCAATTTTTTTGCACATTTTACTGCATTGCTTTTTATTTAATTCCATACATTTACTTTTATAGCCCCCCCAAATTTTACTTGCATCCCTGTTCTCTAAAGGGGCGATTTTAGGGGGAGGACCTAGGGGTGGGTAGGGGCGTGGCCAGGGGAGGGGGGGTGAGTTCCACCACCTTTTCTCTGAGAAAAAAAGCCCTGCTTTTAGTACCTGCTCTCTGCTTCTTTCTGGATTGTGCTGGCCCCAAAATTGTCCAGCAGGCCACAGCATTCATCTGCCAGATTCATACAGAGGAGTTCCCCTTGTTTCATGAGTGAAATGGTGGAGTGCATGATATTTGCGACTGGGATCCTATGCAGATGTACTTCTGAATAAGCATCATCATCATCAACATTATAATATCCGGCTTTTCTATACAATTACCCAGAGTAGCAAGAATTGGGCTATAACTGTCATAAAAACAGGCTTAATTTCTACCATGTGTGCTTCCAGGTTGTTGTTTTTTTAAACATACATTTTTTAAGCCGGGTGACCGGCCAGATGGGCGATTAATAAATATAATAAATAAATAAATAAATAAATAAGCATACGTGGAAGTAACTGACATAACATTAACTTTGCCGCTAAGTTTTCAGATGTTCTGTGAATTCACACTCTTTCCCTACAGGCAGTTGTTGTGAATCTGCGTGTTAAATGTATCAGCACTTTGGCTACAGCTGTATAAACAAGCAACATCTCAACTCATCCCTCCCCCCACCCCCACTTTTATTTTTTTTTATGTCAAGAGAAGCATCTTCTCACCTCTTGTTATTCTGTCTTAATCAGTACTTTCAGAACTCTTTTTGCCTCAGAATTGATTTCGCTGACCTTCTGAAAATTATGGATAGTGTTTTTCAGTGCCAATTTCGCTCTTCCTGAATGACTTCTGATTGGTAGGTATAAGAGCAGCAGCCATTGTATATGATTACACTTGTTGCTAGGTGGGCTGTCTTTAACAGACATTTCCTCTCCTTTTGTTTAGCCTCTCAAATTCTCTGGTCATACTTATTGATTCTATTAACCTCAAACATCAATTCAAGGGCATTCAAGTCCCAATCCAGCAGCTCCTTCTGTGTGCAGGATTACCAAAGCACACATGGAGAGGCTGTGTCAGCAAAGCCTTATTCATTCACCTCACTGTTCCAAACTGTTCATTTTGCCACCTCCACTGCATGCATGGAGATCTTCGTGGTCTTAAAATGAATAGAGTAGGTTACTAAAGCCCTATTCAGGCATTCTGTAACTGAACAGGGAAAATATGCAATGAGAGGGACTGCTTTAGCCCTGCCCCTCTGTTTGGTCACATCTGTTGCCCTCTACCCATGGAGAGTGATTGTCTGAAGAGGAGAGCCTCCTGTATCTGTGGAGGATCTCCATGCAAGCCAGAATGCTAGGAAAATCAGAGTTTCCATGGATTTAGGAGGCTCTGCTCTTCGGACAGTCATCTTCCACAGTCGTCCATCGATATGACAAAGGAGAGGGGAAGGGCTTAAGTGGTCTCTCTCGTCACCTTTGCCATATATAGGTACAGAATGCCTGAATAGGGCTTCAATGTAACCTAGTTTAAAACAACAACAACAACAACAACAACAACAACAACAAGAAACCATACATCCAACAAAAGAAAGTGAAGGCTATTCAGCGGTTTCTCCCAAGTATCAGTTTTGTGGCAGTGATTATGAGAAAGACCACCATGATTGTGCAACATTATTGCTGCAAATCATATTGGCAGGGCCAACCCTACCATTAGACTGCATGAGGCAATCACCTCAGGCGGCAGATGTTGGGAGGCAGCAGCAAGGTATTGAAGGAGAGAGTTGCATGCCACACAGCCTACCTTGTGCCCTGTAAACTAGTCTGCTGCCTTATGTGTGATGAAAAACATAGCTACATTGCCAGTGTCAAATTAAAATTTAATTGCCAGTCCAGTTGGCTTTTATATATGGACTGGGAAGGGAACACCATCTTGTTCTTCATCTCAGTTAGAAAAATGTCTTAGGCCAGCCCTGCATGCTGGCTGCATATCCACCTCCCCAAATGGAGATACTGGTTCCCACAATTGGCACTTCCACACAGTCTTCTGGAGGGGGAATCCACCTTGTGGGAGAGTCAAATGTCCAGGTACATGGGTCCAGTTTGCATAATCACCAGCTAGGAATACTGCATGGATTATGAGTCAGCAAGCCGGTAAGTGCAGACCATGCTTCCCATGCATATGGCAGAACATGCAACACTGGGTGTAGATGCCTGAGCTCTGTGGCCATGTAACATCCACCCATGCTGCTTGCAATGGGCCATAAAGTAACAGAGTACCATTAGCTTGAAACCTCTAGTTAGGAGCTTTTGCACAGCCTACAGACCAGGTGCTTCTTCACTTCAGCTAAGCTGGAGGGGATTGCTGGGATGGGGAGCATCAGCATGCTGTGGAGAGATTTTCCTTTCCATTTCTTCTTCCATTTAAATGAAGTCCATATGTTAATTTTTATATCACGCAGTAGCATGAAATTATGTATTACAGGCTTCCTCAACCTGGTGCACTTCAGATGTGTTGAACTGCAACTCCCATAATTCCCAGTCAGCATGGCCATGTTGGCTGAGAATTATGGGAGTTGCAGTCCAGCACATCTGGGTGGGCACCAGGTTGGGGAAGGCTGATTTATTATATCTATTTTTATGTTATGAATTTATGTCCTTCCCTTCAATGTAAAAACATTTTCAGGGCAGCTTACAAGAATCATGATAAAAACAACAGTAAAATCAAATAGATTAAAAAAATAATAATGATGCAACACTGACTAAACAACAGAATAAATGCAGCAGTTAAACCTGAAATGGCAGTCCTGTTATAAACTTTGTGTGTATGTATGTCTCTCTGTGTATGTGGAGGGGTAGGATGCAGGTCTCTGCCTGTAATAATTTAACACCTTAGAGTCACATTTAGAATAGCACTAAGCATGTATGATGTGTAAATTATTCCAGCCCAGCAGTAGGAGCTTTGACTCAGCCACACCCACACCTGGGATGTGCTAATTAACCATTGATTGATATTAGTGTGAAAATAGGGATCTGTGATTAAAAGATAGCAGGCAGAGCATCTCTGAAATCAAGGATCCTTTTACTGTATGTGACACTTTTAAAATTAATGTGCTTGCTTGTTTCTAATGTTGCAAATATAGCTCTTGCACAGGAAACCACCCATTTAAATTCAAATATTAACATTGGTTTTAATGCAAAGGCAGAGATATGGTACCACAACACTAAAAAACAAACAAAGTAGGTGTATAGCTACTGTTTAATATTGCACATGCCCTCCTTGCTTGCTTAACTAGAGACCACAACATATATTGAACCATGGTAACAGATGACCACTTCTGAACAGTAGGTACTGTTCATAGTGTCCATTTGATTTACTCATACATGTCAAAATAGGTTTGCACCAATGGGTTCAATGTTGTGCAAGCAGATGCCTGCTTGTGCAATGGGACTTCCCCTCACCTCCTTCCCACTGTACCTAGGGATGTATGAGAATTCTGTTTTGGAGGTGAAATCTTGATGGATTTTTCAGGTTCGGCCCTGGCAGATTTAATTCTGTTTCCCCATTGGCGTCAACTCGATCGGTAATGGGTCAATCCAATACGCGGAGTCCCTCCCCCCCCCCCATGGCAGCAGTTTACACAAATTGGATCTTTTTTGGGGGGGAGGGGATCTTGAAATTTGTGCAAATGGGGTCATAATTTTTTTTTGTTATGATTTTTTATTGGGGATCTTGTGCAAGTGCACACCATCACAAGTCTACCTGTCCGCTATGTAGACCCTCAGAGGCATATTCCCCTCTTGTAAATATCCTTGTCAGTTTCATCCTCCCCACACACTACTCCCTTTAGCCCAGCAGAGCCATCTTCCATACTTGTCAAATAACTTGTCAATTTGCTTGGGAAGTGCCAAAGTGTGGGGATGAAATTGACACGTTCTTTGACAAGTACAAAATATAGCTCTGCTGGGCTAAGTGAAGTAGTGTGTGCGCGCGGAGACGAGGATGAAATGGACAAGGATATTGACAAGAGGGTAATATGCCTCTGTGGGGCTACATAGCGGACAGGGGGACTCGCAATCATGTGCACTTGTGCAAGATCACCAATGAAAAATATTTTTAAAAAGTAATACCCCATCATTTTTGCAAATTTCAAGACCCCCCCCCCAAAAAAAGATCCAATTTGTGCAAATGGTGGGACCAAAAAAATGTGGGGGGGGGAAGAGAGCAAAAATTCACTACAGTCCATCACCACTTACTGGAATGGAGAAACTGTGGAATCCTGTTTAGACTTAAACAGAACAGAATTCCCAGCATGATGGTACATCCCTACCTGCACCCCAAAAATCTGTTCCAGAGGATCCCCCAACCTCCCAGTGCAGATTTTGAGGGGATGTGGGGGTTGGGGCTGCAGGAGAGAGTGGGAATTACACACACACACACACACATATGCACACACATGTTTTGCTGATGGAAGCCATTCCTTCGGGAACAAGAGGCCAACTGAATACAATCCAAGCTGTTTAGTATTTTACTTTCAAAAGAAAAACACAATTTGTTTCATCATCATCATCATCATTATTATTGTTGTTGTTGTTGTTGTTGTTGTTGTGAAGAAAAGAGCCTTTGGGGGTTCCTACATGCATGCATGCACACACACACACACACACACACACACCCTCATGTGTGAACCGGCTAAAGGCTGGGGGGGGCGAAGTGTGCATAGTTCCTCTGGGTGGCGCCTGGAAGTCCTGAAAAGCCGGAGACCCAGCTTTCAAATGCAAATGTAGTTCAGGCCCAGTAAGTCATGAGTCATGAGTCCCCCTCCCCCTGTCTGGCCAGGTGAAGTGCATCCTGATTGACTAAGAAGCAGCAAAGCTACAGAAAGGAGGGGAGGGGGGGAAGGTATATTTCCCAACGTGTGGGTTTTGTCTTTGTCTTTGGTCATCGCGTGGCTGCCGGCTGTTGGAGCAATGGCGGCCAGCCAAGCAGAGGCCCAAGCCTTCGGGAGGCCTCAGGATTCGACCTCAGGAGCTCTTGGTGAAATTAGCTGAATGAGGGCTCTGGTAAAGGCAAGCCTTGTGGGAGGCTACCCATCTCGGACCTTCGGGTAGGTGTGGTAATCTCCTCGGGCAGCAAGGCTGTGCTGGATCTAACCCTGGAAGAGAACTGACCCTCAGGTAACAGAGTTGTGTGCCTGAGAGATATAAAGAAGTAGGTTTTGTTATTTTGCAGCTTTACTGTGTACCAAAGTGTCTCTCTCTAATTTTGTGTGCTCCTCTCATTTCCCTATTCTTGTTGTAAAATACTACCAGAATAAACCTCCTTTTGGTTTTTTACCCCACATGGTGTTTGTGGATTGCTCTGCTTGGTTCAGTAACTAAATCCAGGTTATAGACAAAGGCAAGTCCCTGAACAGAGATTCAAGTAGGATTGCAGACAGCTGAGGCTGGCAATCTGGTACCTTGAGATCTCTGGGGGTCTTGGTTCCCTTGGGGTAGGAAAGGGTGGGGGTGTGGTGGGTCAGCCAGCCCCCCCTTCCTCCATTATTATTATTATTATTATTATTATTATTATTATTATTTTGGTAACATCATTATATATACACACACACAACAGATCAGAATGTTGCATAATTCTTCAACTGGTTTGTAATCAACACAGGGTATAACTTGAGATTAGAGTGTGTGTTTTTACTTCCTAAGAACCACACTCCCTGTCCAAGACATATCTACCAGGAATTGTGTGTGTGTGTGTGTGTGTGTGTGTGTATAAGCAAACGATAGGTTTGGAAGTGAGGTTGGCTCTCAATTTTACTTGTCAGACAAATGGTATTTATACAATGCATACTTGCAATTTTTCATCATAGCATATATATGATAAAATAAATTCCTATTTCTTACCTACATTTCCAGTCATTAAGTATGAATTCTGAAAGTCCATCATCCCCATTCCAACAATGTGTATAAAATCTTCGATCACCTGCATTAGTTCTATTGAGCCTGGATAGATCTAAAAAAAATCAGACACACAGTAACCGAAAGACCTCAAAAAAGCAATGGAACTATGATAACAAGCACTCCCAGCATAACAAAATTAACAGAACCTGGAACTGTTGTCAGTATTAAGTTATAATTTATTACTAAGCAACTTTTTTTTGTGGTCTTTAGAATACAGGTGGGCAGAAGGTAGATCTCCAGAAATTTTGGATTTCAACTCCCCTGCCAGCATGGCTATCAGCCTGGAATGCTGGGAGTTGAAGTATAAACATCTGGAGATCTATTTTCTGCCCATCCCTGGTTTAGAGTACACCATATAAATCCAGCATCAAGACAGTTGTGTTTTGATCTGTGGAGAGCAGATTTTAGTTAAGATGGGGTGAGGGGGAAAGGGTTAACCACCCCTCCCCATGTGCTGCACTCTTAAAAAAAAAAAAAAAACCACCCTCCCTGTGCCTGTTATTAATTGTTAAAACAAAAAGATAAAGCCGAAAATGGTGCATTTAGCATCACATCTAGTTTGGCCTTGACATATACTAACTTTAAACATGCAGGGATTTTGCTGTCAGCAAGGGTGGTGAAAGATTTCAAACAAGTGCCTTGCCCTATGCAAAGATCTAAGTTGGTATAAATTGTTCCCGCTTGGTGTTTGGCAGTGGAGGCTGGTGGCTCCAATGTCAGAGAGGCTGTATATCTGCTCTGGATTTTAGCCTGAAGTTGAACTTTAAAGGAGCTGTCCATGGTGCTGAAGCCTATCCCCAAAATAGGTTTGGTGCCATGGACAGCTCCTTAAAAGTTCAGAGTAAAATCCAGAGTGGATACTTGGCCCTGCTGACACGAGCCACCAGCATCCACTGGAGTTTGGATCACTCTCATGCCACCCTGCGTAAATTTGCTGGCTGTTTTAAAATATGTATTCAAAAATATATCGGATTGGAGGGAGGGAGGGAGGGAGGAGGGCAGGGATTCCCCCTTCCTCCTGCATCACCTCTCAAGCAGCTCCAGACAGTCCCACAGCCCTCCAGAGCAGATTTTCAAGACGCACCGAGGCTGCAAGGGGAAGGAGGAATTGTGAAGATCACCTCACCCACCACCTTCAGCATGAGTGGAATTCTGCTAAGTGCTCATCTAGATCCCAACCCATTGTGCTGTGCAGCAGAGCATCCTAAATCCCATGGAAGGGGTTTTGAAAGTCCCCACGCCAAGTTAATCATCTCAGAAGACATGAAATATGCATGCATGGTTTATAGCAGACAATGAATATTTCACCTAATCTAAACAATGGCAACTTGTGGAAAGTGAGCTGTTTCCAGCTAAGCAATCTCATTCTGTTTTCTTTCAAGCACTCTAAATTAAATATGTGCAAATGGAGGAGAGTCACATCCTATTTTCTTTCCAGTCTATGACATGATTTCCTTTGGCTCTACAGACTGTGACTATGTGCAGCTTTGAATCTGAGGAAGAGAGTGTTCCATGGTCCATGGGGTTGAAAACAGTCCCTGACTTTCTGTCACAAGTTTATTTTATTATTTTATTATTTAATTTGAAGCTTACGATCTTTCCTTCTACCCATGAATAGTGCTCAGGGCAGCTTACAACAAAGCATACAATAAAAAGAAAAACGTACAGACATTACCACAAAATTAAGAAACAACATCAGAAACATTAATAAAACAGTAGCAGATCATTTCAGTTGTGAAAAGTGAGTACACACAAATGCACACATGCATGCACATGCACGCACGCACGCACGCACGCACGCACACATACATATAAATAGCTGCACCCAGATCTTTTGTTGATACTATTTGAAATTGTATTTCAGTATATTTCTACTAAAGCTGAAGAAAACTGGGGGTACATCAGGCAAACATAATTTCATGGACAAGGGGTTGGATACAACCACCTCATTGCACCTGCAGAATGGATACTGCTAGTAGAAAAGAATTTCCTTCTCCTACCCCCTGCAGCCCCCCCCAACTCCCTCCAAATCTCCCCCATATAACCCTGCGACAGGCCCGGATAACATGACACAGCAACCTAGAGGTTGTTTAAAAAAAAAAAAAAAAATGAGTTCATGCACAGCTCAATCATTCCCAGTTAGCTTGTCCTGCCAGCAGGAGCGGCTAAACAATGCAGGGATACTCTCTCCCTGAGTCATTTAGTATGTATGACATCCACACCAGGAACTCTGGCTTTTCTCTCCCCTGACTCCAACTCTGGCTTGTTGGGGGAGATGCAAACCAGAGTTCTGGGTTTGGATGTCACGTTGAACAACAACATCACATTTAGCCACTACCACTGGTAGGAGAAGCCAAGCAGGAGCAATCGAGACACATGAATGTGCACACCGGCTTGTTCACAGTAACCCGGACCTCTGGCATGTGAACTGGGCCAATAACTTTTATATTTTTGCTTAACAAATAAGAATAAGTAATGTTATTATTTCTAGGCCTGGTAGGGAGAAAGCATCCACAGTGAATCTACACAGATTTACCTGCTGTGCGTCCTCCCATTTCTCTTTGTTCTCTTCATCCAGAAGATTGCTAACTATTTGAAAGAAGTTCTGAAAATTCAAGAAGACAATTAATTTCTATAAAAAGAATCCATAGTATGCAACACAATAAAAGCTTAGTAGTATGTATGATTCAGGCTTCTATAAGCTTTGTAGCCCAAACCTAGTCAAAGGGAGTCTCCCTATGTCAAGAAAAGGTTGTGTGTGTTGTTGGGTTTTTTTGAGCTTTCAGCTGATAAACAATAGAAACATTACTGCTACTGGTACGTGTGGTACATGCCTGATGATAACGCATTACTATATACATTTCAAAATGTGTATATTACAAAAGAATATGGCCCCATCTCTAAAGTTATTAGAGTCTTTATCAGGAAATCCTACATCATTTCCTTCCCACTCCTATTAGTTGGCTTTGAGTACATAGTTGCACTGTTGTGATTGTAAAACAGCCAAAATCAGCATGCCCTCCCTGTACAAACACAGATCTCTTCTCTTTCATAGCCAACAATATAAATCTTGTGGTTTCTGCAGTTTGCAAGCTTGTTTCTAATCTACAATATCCTCCTACTGGGGGGCCACTTTTCTGTATTTTCTGCATTTGCAAAATTGTCATGTTATATAGACTGTGTGATGCATATTCAAATGTTAATTTTTATTGTATTTGCTGTTATTCAAAGTACCATACAACCATGTTCTAATGTGAAAGAAGCCATGTCTAAAAATTAGATCCATGCCCCAAAGGGATCTTCGGACATTAGGGTCTTGAACAGCGGCACCCCCCACCTCCATGGCATATATCAAGGGGAGTTTTTTTTTTATGGTATAGGGCACAAAGGTCTGCTGTAATTGGAAAAAATGTCAAAATTCTACTAGGAATGTCCAAGCCTTTCAGCACCCCTAAAGTAGCTCTTTGGATCTTAGCCACACTCCCAGAAGCAAAACCCAAATGCTGTTTCTTAGTGGGAAATGTGCAGGTTTAAGCCTGAATGAATTCACATCTACCAGATATTTCAAATAAAATAGCAATATTCCTAGGGACTGTTCAAAATAAAAATGACGGTGCTGTGCCGTAATGGCACAAACTTGTGTATTTGGCTACATGGACTAGCAATGTTGGCAAATATTGGAATGGGGGAAGGGATCAGAAATAAACATCCAGTTTGGAATTCCTGAGGCCATTATGAGCTGAGCCCCAAAGCCCTCCTGAGTTTGGACTTGTTCAGTGCCAGCCCCCTCTGTTTGCCATAGCTGCCCTCTTCTCTTTCCTACTCACTGGCACAGGGGGGAAGGGGAGCTAGTTCTAGGGCAGGGATAAGCAACATGTGATCCTCTAGATGTTTTGGCCTACAACTCCCATCATCCCTATGCTGGCTAGGGCTGATGGGACCTGCTTCTGAGTAAGCATATAGAGAATTGGGCTGCATGACTGTCAACTGGTTAAAGAATTTTCAATTGACATCCACATTTAATCAGTTAATTACATGATTAAATCAATTCACATATTAGCAAAACCTCAATACAGGTGCCTTTCTGAGAGATTGAGAAAAGTGAGAGTTAAAATGTACCATTTGTTAAGCAAAAGCTACAACACTGATAAAGGAAAGGTCATCTTTAGTATTTGGCTTTTCATTCCGTATTATGCAACCACTCCAGCACCAAAATGGTCTAGAAAAGTCAACAGTTGTGTCCTTAAATCTCTGCCTCACTTTTTTTTTTAAATTCCCACCAAATAAAATTGTCCTCCATTCATGAACCAAAGATATGCTGCACAATCCTATGTATCTTTGCTCAGAAGTAGGTCCCACTGAGTTCAATGGTACTTACTGCCACATAAGTATGCTTAGCATTCCTGCCATGCAGACTGATTCATAGGCATGTTTACTCAGAAATAAGGGGTTCAAGGGGGCTTGAATGTAGCCTTACAGTGTAATTCTAAGCATCTTTACTCTGATGTAAGCCTTATTTATTTAGTTCAGCAAGCTTACTTCCAAGTAAGTGTTTATAGTATGTAACACTGCAATAATATGCAAATTTACCTGAGAATAAACCCCACTGAACACAATGGGATTTATTTTTGAGTAGCCATGAAGAAAATTGCACTGTTAGCAATCCTATTTAATCTGCCAGCTAAACAAATGAAAGAGTACTGCCTAGCAAAAACCAGTTCACACATGTTCTGATTAGCAAAAACCAGTACTCCAGGCGGGGAGCAGAAACTGAAATAAAAAGATTATTTTCTCAAACATTTTGACCTCAAGCCATTACTTTCTGTATTTCATTATCTTCCTTATTGGAATATCTTTAAGTGAATCACATATCAGACACTTAGAATCGGAACAGACAGCTTTTAAATAACACATTTTCTTCCAATCTGAGTGCTTCTCAGAACATTCTTTCAGAATTCCTTCTAGCATAGTGCCACTTTTATCTTTATCTGTAAAAGCTGCGCTCAGCTCAGATATCAATCCTTTTCTTTCTTTCTCTCTCCCCCCCCCCCCTTTCTTTCTTTTAGCAATCCAGGTTTATGTGTAGTAGTCTCTCAATTATCTTACAACTTTTTTTGCATTTTAACATGCAGGCCTTCAGCTTGGCCAAAAGGTCAAAAAGGAATCAGGCTGAACTGAGTTTTGCAGTGTGTTTGAACCAGAACTGAACACAAAGGGTTGGATCCAGACAGCCATACTTAGAGTAGATCTAATGAAATCAATGGGACTTAAGTCAGTCATGCCTTTCTTAAGTCCAGTTGTTTTCAATGGGTCTACTCTAAGTATTAATAAGCTTGGATCCAACCCCTGATATTCCTTTTACTCTATTCACTCCCCCCCCCCGCCCTTAAAATGAACTTGGATGCTGCTAGATATCATTAAGGGCTGAATAAGTCATATAGGAACCTTGGTTGCTGCCCAATGACTGCAGTGCAAACCAATGTTGGTGGGAGAGATTTGCAGCAAATAAGTGGATGATGGGAAGTGCTTAACCCTTTTTCCACCTGTCTCTTTTCCCCTGCAACTGCTCCCCAGTGTTACATTTCCCTGTGACATGGCAAACACGAATCCAGAAACCCAGCTATAGAGAAAGCAGCTGAAGGGAGCAGTTACGATGCTTAAACTAGGCTTTAATTCTTCAAAAAGAATAGCAGGCTGACATTCGAAGTATTTGCTGTCAAAATAAATCCAAATTTATGAAGACAGGACATAGTCTGGTCATCTCTTGTCTAGACCCATTGTTGTCTATGTGACAAGTGAGATTGTCAAACTGCTAATAAATCTGAGCTCAGATTCTGGATATTCCTCAGAGATTAGAACTCTTCCCTTGTGCACTGGGTGAAGGAATATTATTAATAATACTAGCATTGCTATCTTCCATATTTTCACATCTCCATATGGGAGACAGCAGTTTACATAACTCAAAGAATTTGCTACACTAATTCAAGTCTTCACTCACAGCACCAAAAAACAAAACGAACCCCCACACTCAAACACAGATATGTCCTCCACACACTTGATCGAATGCGAGCCCCTCTGGACAAATATTGCAAGGTAATGTGTGCATTTCCACAATTACATTGTAAAACCTGCTTCATACTGTGTCCTCATGGAAGCCCTCCCACAGGACATGCTCAAGATGCAAATTAGCATTATGCTCCGTAGTCTGCAATCCTATCCACCCTTGCTTGGCAATAAGCCCTATTGAACACAGTGGGATTTGCTTCCTAGTAAACATGCATAAGATTGAGCTGTTAGAAGATGCAGGTACTTATTGTCACCACCAACTTTAATCTTGTTGTCACTTGTATGGAATGTTACCTGTACAGCAGACACATTAAACAACAGCCCCTGAAAAACCTCTTTTGCATATGAGTTATGATGTGAGTACAAAGGCTTCAAATCACATTTATGCCTTTTTAATTATTATTATTTATCATTATTAGTATTATTATTATACAGGCAGTCCCCGAGTTAAGAACATCCGACTTACAGACAACCCATACTTAAGAACAGACTTCTGGGTTCCCCAGCGCTACATCGTTTACATAGAGTACATAGCATAGTATACTACGCAATTTGCGTAATTTATGCAATTTGCGTAAATGCCGATTTTAACGTATAGAATGTTATGCTGCTCCGACTTACATACAAATTCGACTTAAAGACATTCTTAAGAACAGAACACATTCGTAACCTGGGGACTGCCTGTACTGGATGCCAGGATTCTCGCTGGCATATCTTTAGCCTTCCCCAACCTGGTGCCCCCCAGATGTGTTAGACTACAATTCCTAGCATGCACCAGCCAGCCATCAAGCGGTCCAGGCTGGGGAAGGCCGTAAAGAAGCAGACACCAATGAAAGGGTTTAAACAGGGCACTGCTTTACAGGGATGGGGACTCGGACTCGAAGACTCAACTCGTGAGTCGGACTGAGTCCTCCCTCTGACTCGAGTCCCAATATTTTTAATGGGACTCGAGACTTGACTCGGGACTCGAGACCAAGGACTCGTCAACATCCCTGCTTGATGCCACTTGAAGGTGCTGTCTGGACCTAGTTGCAGTAACAATCCAAGTTTATTTGTTTAAATCATTTTTCTAAAATGCAACCTTTCAGACATTTTGGGTTTGGCTGCCTCTGCCTGCCTGTTTGGGGTTTCCTGCCTCCTCTGCCTGCCTGGTCTCTTCTTAACCAGTTACACAGTTTGAATTGTCCAAGACAAAGGCCTCTGCCTGCCTGCTTTGGGGTTCCCTGCCTCCTCTGCCTGCCTGGTTATTTTGGGTTTGTCTGCCTGGTCTGTTCTTGTCAAAATCAGTGGCAGAGTTTTGAGATAAAAAGGCACACTTCTGCCTAGAATTTATTTAAGCCACACATCTGAAGTAGTAGCCTTATTTTGTTGGGAAAACCCCCCATTGATTTAATAGGGACTCATGGAGTCAGTTTTGGGAGTGACTCGGGACCCGTGAGTCACCATTTTGGACCAAGGACTCGGACTCGGACTCGAGACTCGGGTCCAAAGACTTGTGACTCGACTCGTGACTTGAGACCAAGGACTCTTCAACATCCCTGCTGCTTTATTGAAGGAACATGGTATCATGCATCAGCTAAGACCAGTGTGGAGGGGGCAGTTTTAACCCCTCCCTATGAGCTGCTCAGGGAGATTGCCACGGGTAGTCAGCTGTGATGTCCTCCTGGCAACATCCAGCTCACCCTGAGGGGCACCTAAAGAATTGTAACCTGTTCTCCCTGTGGGGTGAGGCAGGGAGTTGGGAGGGAGAGAAGTTCCCTCTAACTCTGCTGGTGGTACCATATCTTCACTACTCCTAGACAGCAGCCCTAGAGCTGCCCTGGAAATCTGTTGAAGGGTGGGGTACAACAATACCCCAATATATAAACAATGCTATTGAACCACTCATCTCAGTCAAGATAGACCTTCTGTGCACCTGAGCCTCCTGGGTTCTGCTGAGAAGCCAGCTCCCTCAGATCTTCCCTCCATCAACTGTCATCAGCCTTTCCACCAGGCAGCAGCAGAGTGAGAGAAAAGAAGCAAGGCCGCTCCATTGGCTCTGCAGAGAAACCAGCAACTTTTGGCTCCTCCTCTCCTTGAATTGTTTGTGCTTCAGCTGGTCGTTATATGAAGTTTGAAACTAAGAACTGGCAGCTGAGTTTGCTTTTTTCCATTTCCCCTCCCAATCCTTTCCCCTTTTGTGTTCTGTCTTTCAGATTGTAAGCGTGAGGGGCGGGAATATCTAACTACTGATCTTCCTAAATCATTCTGGGAGCCTTTTCCAGCTGAAGAGTGGGTGTAAAAATGCTTCAAACTTTCCATTCTCTCCCCATTGGTGGTGCTTGCCTATGCTCACATTATTCCTTCTGCTAACACTGTGATGGAAGAACAAATAGTCAACAGACAAATTTAACTAATCAATAACAAAACACACAGATCCCACCCTGTAGAAGGAACAGTTCAAACCCCCCCCCCGCGCCAAACAAACAAACATGTGGAAGTCAGTATGTCTGCACTCCCAAATAAGGGAGGACCATTCAGTGCTTCTGTGCAAAGCTCATGACACCGTTCCCACTGTCTTGCCGTGAGTGTGTGTGTATGACCGGAAACCCAAATAAGGTTAAAGGCTTATTACTGCATTTCCTGGTCTCTTCCTAGAGAAAGCTGCTGTTTGTTTTTGTAGTAGCCCTTGCTATAACCCACCCGGCAGAGCTGTGACTCTGGCTCTGCACTTTTTCTTGTATCTGTGCCAGGGATTTACCTCTAATCAGACTAACAACAATAAAAAGTACTTGATTGCTCTAAAGGCAGAGCGGTTTTTGCTTTTTTCAGTGGGCCTCCAGACCCACTATCTCCACAACACTATCCCAATAGTCAATCAGGAGGACAAGCATTAAAAATATAACTTCCCAGTCCCCAGAAAGAATGCCCATTTGAAGTCCCCTATCAAAAAGATGGGTTGCACTGCTGGGCTATCCCAACTGGCCATTTGCTTGTGTCGGAACATGTCCTTTTATAGGCCCTGTGTACACGTCACACTCCCAAGTCCTGCAAGACCCTAGGCCAAATTCCATATCTTATTATACTTTTGGTGGTTTAGGCTTGAAACTTTGCGCTACAAGGCAGAAACTCATGAGATCTTCACTCCACCTAAGCAATTTCTCCCCTCTCCAAAGCCACAGCAGAGAGGGAACCTTTTCTAGATGCTCCGTGATTCGGTTCTAACCTGGTACAAAATGTAACCAGATTAATTCACTTGGGATGAAAAATTAGAGAAAGAAAAGTAAAAATGAAGCAAGTGATTCTAGAGACCTAAGACTGCACTGTGGCTTGTCTGTGGGCTATAGCCATGAGGGAAAGAAGTGATGTGAATTTAGAAGGGGGCAGTGTCTTCTCCCAACTTTCAACCTCCCTCAGTGATGCCAGCAAGTGGACCTCTCAGAAGGCAAAGCCGCCCTTATCATGGAGGGAAGTAACTGAAACACAGTTTGGTGTACTGGTATCTCAGCACTCTGCCATAGGAGCCTGCCTAGAAAAGGAAATTCATGGAGTCCTGGGAGAACATCCCACCCAAGGTTTCTCTCACCTTAGCCATTTAATTTTATTCTGCAACATACCATAGACTCTCTATAAATGTACACCCCACCATATTTTGCAGCAAACACCTATCTCTGTCACTTATATAAGGGGAATCGAGCAGGGAAAGGATTTCATTTTGTAGTACAGTCAATGTTTTTGATGGTCTTTCTGGGTATGTGCCAAATTTTTTTTGTTTTGTGGCTGAATTTGGGCTATTTGGTGCTCAAAAACAGGCAACACAGGGCATAAGCCTTTTTTGAATACAGAAAAAAGGAATATGCCTTATACTGTGTCAGACCATTGCTTCATCTAACTCAGTATTATCTACACCTGGTGTGGGCAACGTGTGGCCTATGAGGACTACTTCTGCCCAGCCTACGGAGCGGCCCCTGCTTCTGTGCTGCTCAAATTTGGTGGTGTGGTAGCAGCAGCAACAAAAATTGGCAGGTTGCTTCCAAACTGCAGCAGCGAACTGCTACAGAGACTTAAAAGAGACAAATTGAGCTGTTGAAAACAGGTTAAATTTGTTCCCTTTGAGCCTCCGCAGTGGGCTGATCTTTTCGCCGCTGCCATGCTTCCAAATTTCAGCATTGTGGTAGCAGCGGCATGAATGTGGCCCAATTAGGGGAGGGGGCAGTAGCCCCTAGACCACCCAAAGTTGTCCACCCCGGGTCTGCACTGATTGGCAGTGGGTTTCAGGCAGGAGTCTTTCCCAGCCCTACCTGAAGGTGCCAAGGATTGAACCTGGGATCTTCTGCATGCAAAGCAGGCGCTCTATCACTCAGCTACAGCCCTTCTCTAAAGTGGCTGGCAAGCCTTTCAGTGGCATCAAGGGTGGGGGGAGAAACTTAATTAGAAAATGTGTGAATGCAAACACTGAAAACTTATTACACTGACTAAATAGAACCTGAAAAGAAATGGGGGGGGGGGGACATTCTCAAGACCTGATCCAATATTCAGTGAAGGCAGTGGGGAAATTCTCCATTGACTTTAGGGAAGTGATGAGTCAGATCCCCAATATATGTATGCCAGCAAATGTGTGATGCATCCCTCTAATATCCTACACTGCATTGCTGGAACTGCAGTAATATATAGCCCATTATAAAATAGAGTGTGAAAACAAGATGAGAAGGAAGTTAACCGACAATATTCTTCCCAAAGGATATAACTTCATTTCTATAATTCTTCCCTTTCCAGCACCTCTGCAAGCCTACAAGATTACAAGGCTAACACAGACACCACCTAAATATGTCCATACTTCTAAAAGGTTAATTAAAGGCCACAAAGAGAGGCTTTCATGTTAAAAATGCCCTGGGGGTCTTATTGATTTTAATTTAGCTTTAAATGTCTTATTAGCACAATGCAAAGCACCTAAAAACCATGTAATTTTTTTTAAAGCAACATGATATAAAAGCCAGAATTAGTGGTGCTTTTATGACTCATATTTGTTTTTGACCATGGGCAACTCATATGCTCAAATGTTGACGCTGTTTTCCTTCCTATTAAGAATATTGCAGCACCAAGGACAACCACAATACCCCAGTCTGGACAATCTTCTGTGTGGGAACAGGCTACATATGGTGGGGTAAGTGGCATTATTCCACTGGACAGGCCTGATCCTCCTCCAAGCCCTCTGGATATCCACACATGAATGTCTGTAGAAGGCCTACACACATAGGGCAGTATTCAATGTAGCTGCTCTGCCTCCACTAGTTCTGTTGTACCCGTGGGACCCACCACTTGTGCAATGGGCCTTTTGCACTTCTAAAAATAACACCATTTCCTGATTGTGACAGGTCAGTGGAGCTTCTCATCTGCAAGCTCTGCTGATCTGCCTCATTTAAAAAAACAATATTCTCATTTCAGAATATTTTTAGAACTGCAAAAGCCCCATTGTGCAAGCGGTGGGTCCTGCAAGCACACAGGCACAGTCCCTACCCATAAACTCCGGCTTTGTTATCGTATATTGTGTGTTTGTTTCTTTTTGTTTTTATTATTTCTTTGTAAATCACTTTGAACTCCTTTCAGTTGTGTGAAGCAACACAACAATGTAATAAACTAAACTAACATGCATATGCTCAAATCATGTTATCATTTACACAATTTCTCCTTCCCAAACTTTTCAGTTGTTGACCTACATGTGTCAAATGTTATGCATACAGGCCTCTGCAAACATTAATCTGATTAAGCTGGAGGCAAGGCAGTCACACTCAGTGGTTGCATGTAATCAGGTTGCCCACCACATATAGTTTCTCTATGGTTGCTAAAGTTCCAGTACACACACTGTATTCTGCAGCCTGCAAGACTTTTCCATTTGTTTCAATCTGTCCTGTGCACCAAAATGATGCATACATGGACTTCCACCCTTATTGAGGTGCTCCATTTGCTTTCAGAAAATTAATGGAATTTATATCAGAGGCTACGCATAATGTTATTTCAATAGAGTTGTTTTATATCCCCCCCCCCCAGCTTCAGTTCCCACAGGTAATATAGGGAAGCAAATTAACACAGGCCTGCAGAATCACTGAAGTGCAAGGGTCTTCCCAAAGAAAAGGCTGAGTTACTGTACAGTTCTATGCATGTCTACTCAGAAATAAGTCCCAGTGAGTTCATTGTTGCCAGCCAGATGGGCGATTAATAAATGTAAATAATAAATAAATAATAAATAAATTGAGACTTACTCCCAGGTATTCTTTAAGAGGTGCTTGGTGTCAGTGGAACCAAGGGAATACAGTAATACCTTGGATTACAAGTAACTTGGTTTGAGAGTGTTTTGCAAGACAAGCAAATTTTTAAATATTTATTTAATTTTTTTTTACTTGATATACAAGCAACGTCTTGCAATACAAGTACTGTAGTACGGCTTAAATTAAAAATCTCTGTACAAATTTTTTTGGGGGGATTTCGTTTTGATATAAGAGTGTTTTGGATTACAAGCACGTTTCCGGAACGAATTATGCTCTCAATCCAAGGCATGACTGTACTTTGAATTTGTCTGGCCAGGAATGAGGAACAGGTAGCAGTCCAAGAGAGTAACTCAGTCTGCTCAAAGCTGATTACAGTAAATCAAATCTCTCTCAGTCTATTAGGATTTTAAAAGTCACAGCTTTGTTGAGTACTAATAGCAAGAACTGGCTACGCATAAGGCCAGCAAGGCCCTCTTGCCCAAGTACAAGTGGCATGAAGGCAAATTCCACTAAATTTTATTAATCTGTTCAAGAACTATTGAAATGAATGATAAATGTATGAGAGGAGTACTTGGTGTGTTGGTACCTAAGGGCACAGCTGGGGGGCTGCTTAAATTTGCTTCAGTGGAGCTTGCAGAAGGTTTATAGAATGTTATAAATACAGTGCCTTGCAGAAGTATTCACCCCCTTTGACTTTTCCACATTTTGTTGTGTGACAACCTGGAATTGAAATGGATTTAATTGGCATTGTTCCCACTTGATGTATACAAGATACTCAACACCGGGAAGGTGCAAAACATTTCTATTGTGGCACAAAAGTTAAGTAAACAAAAACAACTGCAAGGCACTGTGCACATATATGTAGTAGAAAGAAGAAATCTGTCCACAAGGAGGATTCCAGAAAGTTTGTAGCCAGGACAGAAATAGTTCTGAATTGGATTTATTGGAAACTGTCCATGGATCTAGTTTAGTGGGTTCCTGCAAGTCAGGGGTGCAGAAGTTCTGGTCCGTGGACCTAATCCAGCCCATGGGGCACTGTTCTTGGGGTGCAGCCTCTTTGGGCTCCTCCAGTGCATGGAGCTTAGGCTCCAAGCCCTGTCCCATGGAGGAATCTTCTCAGAGGGCATCCCCCCACTGCTATCTCCAGTCTGAGATCAGAGATAAAAGCAGGGATTTTTGTGCCAATCAGAGATAGCAGTGGGGATGAAAGCAACAGGCATTGTGACTTGCCTGCATTAAGGAGAGTGGTCGCTTTGCCCCACGTGGGTAAGTCCCTCCACAGCTCATCCCCACTGCTATCTCCGATCTAAGATCAGAGATAGAAGCAGGGATGTGGGGTGGCCTGGGCCTGGATCCCTTTCTCCATGCTGGGAGGAGGCATAGTTCCATGCCTCCTTCCAGCACTAAGAAAAAAGAAAAAAACGAGGGTGATGTCAGGGGGCTGGGCCGCCACCCCTGACATCATCTGGCCTATGTAGGCCTGGTGGGGGGGCTGGATTGCAATCTAGCACCCCACCCATAAGTCCTTGGACATACCAGACCTTGCACATTTGTTGAGGTCTGCTATGTCAAGGGTTGATCATACCACTGGCATGCATGCTGCCATGGAGTGCATATATATGGTAAGACCGAGCGTCAGTGTCTCCCAGTCTCAAATAGTTGCCCTCACCACAAGTATGTGAGAACCAGCATGGCACACAAACAATGACGTGTGTCACTGACCCTGTAGTGTGCCTCCCCACACGCCTCCCCCCACACAGAGGACACTGAAATACTTAACATGGTTCATGCGTATCCCAGCACTACACTGTGTCTCCCTGCACACGTACAAAGACTGCAGACATATCACACATCAACATAGTGTTAATTATGGAATGATCTCCCCACTGAGACCCATCAGGCGCCAACTCTGCTAGCCTTTCGGCACCGGGTTAAGACTGCCCTCTATGCTGAGGCATTTAATGGCATTTAATGGATCTTAGGGCATATGGGGGAGGGGGGCTTATGTCAGCTGCTTTAACAGGTCTAGTTGTATTAACTAGTTTTAGTTGTTAAATTGTTTAAATTCGGAGCAAAAGTGCAGGAATGAATTGGTAAATGGTCTGGAACATGCATGTAAGGAAAAACTGAGGACTAAGGGTGAGATCACACCTATGCATGTATTGAAATAGATGTATAAAATGACCCATTTTTGTCAAATATGAGCAGTCCCTTGTCTGTGCTTTTTACCTTTATTTTCCAATACAGATTTCATGTACAAAACATTAACTACAGATGGATTTCAATGATGTCAAATGTCATCCCAAGAGTACACTTTGCAGGGGAATGAATATGTAAACATGTCTCATGATTCAGGTTGTTCCTTTTAAAGATCTGAGTTCTGTCATTATCTGATTGGCATTCACTGTGCTTTAATGGTTTGCATAGAATGAAAACTTTGAGTGACTCTATATGAAACTGAATGGAATAAATGCTGCATGACTTTTGTAAAAACAAAGAGATATTGATTCAAATCCACTTGAGGCATTGCTTATACACTAATAATTTGGCACCACTATAGAGATCTTTAAGATTACTGTAACTGCTTTGAGTAATAATTAATCTGGCATGGATCCTAAATTTCACTTCCACAAAAAGAAGGCCTCCTTCTGTTCAGAGAAAGGGTTTTGATCCATTAGAGGTTCCTGCCAGTGGAAAGGGGAGAGGTGATTTTTCTTGATTCTCCCTCCCTCCCACCTGCAACCCCAAATGCCACCTCCCTCACTGTTCTGGAAGGTGTCCTAAAGCTCCAGAGCCTGAGACTTGGGAGATCTGTGTTCTAGTCCCCACTCAGTCATAGATTTCATAGATCATAAAGTTGGAAGGAGCCTACAAGGCTATTGAGTCCAACTTCCTGCTCAGTGCAGGAAACTAGAGGGGGGGTCTCCCATCCATGTAATAACCAGGCCTGACCCTGCTTAGCTTTCCACACTCAGACAAGCTGAGCCAGCGTAAGCCACAGTCATGAAGCTCACTGCGTAACTTTTGGCCAGTCACTGACACACAGCCTAACCTACCACATAGATTGTTGTAAATATAAAATGGAGAGGAGAAGGAACATGTAAGCTGCCTTGGGCTCCTTGCAAGAGGGAAAAAAAGCAGGATATAAATGTAATAATAAACAAACAAATAAATAAATAAATATAAATAATATGTTCTTATGCAAATCTGTGCTGATAAGATACTTTAAAAAAACTGGATAAGAATCAAAGCATAATTGAACAACCTGGTTCACTTGTACCAGCATTCTTCACTTTCCCATGAATCATAAATGAAGTTTGTGCAGCAGGTGACAGAACCAGCTTACATCCTGAGTCAATTTACAATAGCATCTGTTTCCTCTCTATTTTTATTTTGTGGCTCTAGAATAGGAGTTAAAGAAGCTGAAATGCATGGAACTTTTCAGGATGGAACAGCAGCACCAATTTAAACCATTTAAATTATGGGCCGGTATGAATTGTATGTTAAATATTTGGCACCAGGGAATAGTGGGCCACTGCAAACCAACCACTGCAAACTGCTTTGAACTGTAGCGTGAGATCCTGAGTTAATCAGGAACATCATTGCTGATGAGGTAGTAGTAAACTGCAGTGAGGAATTGTGGGTAAAGAATGGGCAATCCTGCAGTTATTGATGGATGGGTGAGAATTTTGTTTCAGTTCGGTTTTGATAAGATTTTACCAAAATTCGCAAAGTTCTCCAAATTCAGGACAAAAAGAACTTGAGACTGAAAAAATGTGAATGTGGGAGAAACCAAAATGCACACACTTGTCCATCCAGGCCCAAGGATTTGAGTGCTTTGCTCTTAAAAGTCTGGGTTTGAATCCCTGTATATTCAACCATGTTAGTACTGAATTAGGGTTACCACCTCTTTTTTCTGACAGGTTCCTCATCCTTAAGAGCTACATGTCAGACAGGTACAACATGATCCTCTCCATACTGGGAATAGCTGTACCTATTGAATTTGGCTGATGCTTATGGGTGAGAATTTTGTTTCAGTTTGTTTGTTTTTATAAGAATTTACCCAAATTCACAATTCAGTAGAGAAAGTATTTGAGATTTGAAAGATTCAAATGCATGAGAAAGCCAAATGGATAGATCCGCCTATCCCTACCTGCAGCCCACATCAAATCATGCTTAAGCAATCAGCAGTGCTGCACCTGCATTGGCCCACCATAACCAGAGGCAGAGGTGTAATTTCTCTTCCAGAGCAGATCAAATGTTTACAATGAGGAAGTATGAGAGAGCCTTTGCTGCATGTGAAAAACAACTCTGAATGGCAGTAATTCAAGATGAATTCTGAAACGAAAGAATATAAGCAAATAATTTCCATTCTGAAGTGTTCTGGACGATGTAGAATGCTGTGTTTTTTAGTTCTTCTCTCAGGCTGACAAACAATGAAGACCACTACAGAAAACCCAGAAATATGCAGTCTGTGTGCACAAGGTTCTTAACTTGCATGGAATCCTTTCCCTCATACACCCCAATTAGAGTCGCATTACCAAATTTTCATTAAAATTATTTATTGCCCTAACCAACAGTGGCATGATCTTCTGATCTGAATCAAGTGTTTTTCAGAAGTTTAATGAAGCTTAAGACAATAGAATTTCTGCCCTTCTAGCCATCTGACATAAAATACCCCTTTAGGTTTTGATGCAGGAAAGTGTGCTCAGAACAGATTACCCTGGGGTGTCTCTTGGTTTGTGATCATGCTAGCCAGAGTAGCATTTTAAAAAGGATGAAAAGAACTTGCTTCCTCTTTGTCTGCGTCTGATTGTAGAGTTGACTTAAAGCAACCTTTGTTCTATTTTCTTTAACACTAATTAGGATGTGGCTTTATCAGATAGAAGTACCTAGAATATATGGTTTAAAATTAATGATGTTGTCATTCTCATGTTTGCTTTTGTTGCAGTTTAACTGCCTGATACAAAGATGTTCTGAATCAGCACATTTGTTTAGAAGGTGCAATTGGAAAGTACAACCAGCTATCTCTCAGCTCAGTGACACAGAACAATTAATTATGCTGCTGTTGCAACAAATGATGCTTCTATTGCAGAAGGTAATGTCAGCGAAATGGTGTCAATTTTCTCATATCAAATATTACCTGTGAGTGATAATGAAATGGTTATACCTTTAATTCCAGTGGTCATTCACAATATGATTTAGAAACTGATTAGACATTGTATGCTATATTTTGAATTCATGGATCCAAAATCTAATCTATTCTATGCTATTTCAAGAGGTGGACTTTTGAGGTGTGTGAGGGGGATACATTTGTTCTGCATGAAACTACATCTCAAGTGCTAAGAAACACTTGAAATGTGAAAAATGCTCAGTGATGTTTGCAACCATAAATAACTTGGCAGCTGGACTTTCAAGTGTCATGTACATAACTCCCTGCTTTATGTGTGTAAAATAATCCACCTAAAGAACTAAATTCATGTAAAATAAAAGGATCAAAAATCAATTACTTCAAACACTTAGGATCATAGGATTTATAGTGTTGGAAGGGGCCCATAAGGCCATTGAGTCCAACGCCCTGCTCAATGCAGGAAACGAGCAGAGGGGTCTCCCATCCAAGGAATAACCAGGCCTGACCCTACTTAGCTTTCCACACTGAGACAAGCTAAGCTGGCATGAGCCACAGGCCTGTTCTTGTCTAATCACTTCTCCCAGTGATTAACTGCCTTGTAGTGATATGTAGTACTCAAAACCATTCAGTTTTTCTCTTTTCCACCCCAAAGTCTTTGATATCCATAGAGACTGTGTGAAATTGGATGTGCATCAGAATGCATAATAACCCAATACAGATTCTGTCATTTGCTTTTAATAGGATGTGCATTCATATCCTGTATCAATATGGACATACTTTCCCACTCTTAAACCAACACCCCAGCTAGCTAATGCAAGACTTTATGCATGCATCCAAATATATTGTGTGTACCCAAAGAGAAAATAAATCGGATAGAGTTGCTGAATTACTGTGGCATCCCTACTGCTTTGTTTGGAAACCAGGGATTCTGCCTTATTACATATTATGAAGAACATCTATTGTCCAAACTTCCTGATAATCTGAATTCCTGTGTTCCTCATGGACCAGTGATAGCTAAGAGATAGGAACAAAGATTGACTGACTCTGTTCTTTTGTAAATATAATTCCAGTTTATCTCAATTTCCAGTTATCCAAATGATCTGGATGTTTCATAGGCCATTGATAAATGATGTTGTGTGATTATTAATACCTGTATCAGTAGCACTCTGTCAGGGGTGGATGATAAGAGCACATACAGAGCCATTTTGTGCAGGCTTTTAGCCTGCTGGCAGCTCCTGCTTTATATATTAGCATATGCTGTTTGCGTACAATCCCTTGTGCATACATAAAAGGGCTCGCTGGATTACAACCTAACGATGCATTACATATTAGTTGAAGAACAATTTATGAATGAACATTTAGCATTTCATTTTGAAAATGATACACCACACTTTCCGCGCAAAAAATACACCTGAATTTTGTGATAAAAATTAATCATCTGGGATCCCTGCCAAGATTTTATTTGAATGAACTTTATGCATTTTAGAGAAAGCAAAACTCTATATGAAATAGGCAACAACATTCCTTGCTCTGACTTTGCTGTAATGCCCCCATTGACAGGTGGGGTCAAATGCACCCTGACAGCACTGAAAGATATTCATAAAACGTTTGCATCAGTCTTCCACAACTCCATGTTCCAGGTAGTCCTCAACCAATTGCCATGTGGTATTTCGGGGGAGGGTGGATGGGGTTTCCTTACTTTAGTGAAAAAATGATGTTTTTACTTTTATGGCTTTGGGGGTCAATTCTACCCCTATTAGAATGACTGGAATAACTGAAAAACCATACACATAAAGTGCTGTGGGTCAAAGTGTCCCCATAAAATATCATTTAACATTATTAGTTACATGTCCTGTCTATAGATGCTCAGCACAGAACCTGTTTTGCGTGAGGAAGGAATGTAGAGGGTAAAATAAGAACAACACAACATTTTGTCTATTTCCTTGATATACACATTACTTACTTCCCTTGGGTTTGATACAGATCTTTTGCTCCACCAGCAGCGGGGCACTACTTATGGAATGGGACTTCCACACCTTCTCCTCCCCCCCCCAGCTTCCCGCACACCCTCCAAATCTGCTTTTGGAGGACTGGGGATCCTTGGAGGGTGCACTGGAGCTGCAGGGGATGGAAAGGAATGTGGAAGTCCTGTGCCACAAGTGGTGTCCTTCTGCTGGCAGAATAAAGGATCTGGATACAACTCCTTAACATCACCACTAATGGTATTGGGGTCAGTAGTATCCCAGAGCTTTACAAAACCCCTTTATAAAAGAGCTTCAGCTATTGTGTGGTATATAGAAATGTAATAAATAAATACATAAATAAATAATCTAAATTTTAAAAACATTACTCTGCAGTTAGCACCTTCTTCGTGACCTAGCAAAACCCGTAAGGGTGCCTTGGCAGCTTCAAATTTCAGCTAGACAGTGGGTGATGAACTAACACTACATTTACAGGGTTCCAGGTAAACTAGAACAGTTGATAATGTTTTCACCAGTATGCCACTAGCCAGGAAATGGGCTAAGAAAAACCTGATTCTAGGTGGTACATTGAATACAAAGAAACTAGAAGTTCCCCATTCTTTCCCACAAATCTAGACATGTGAACAGCAGCATTTTTGGTTTTCAAAAGGATTTGACACTTGTTAGTGATGTACCAAAGGAATTACTGTGATTCTCCTTTCTTCAGTGCATAAAGATAATGCATTCACAGACAACAAATCCAAGCCTGGGAACATTCATAATTAAGACTAAAGGAAGTTTAGATACACCTGTGGCCGGATGGTCTCCACATACACTTCCAAATGTTTGCTTGATTGATTACATTTGTATGCTGCCCCACAACAGAAATTTCTCTGAATGGCTTACAGTTAACAGAAAAACAATGACCAATAGTGCACCCCCACTCAAATATAGTAGACAGTGCCTGTTTAAATGCCTATATTGTTTGGAAGCTGAACAACTTATGAGGATGTGAACATCACAAAAGATGTCTGGTGACAAGGGTGGTGAGAAGGTAGACTCACTGCAAGAGGGGGGCCATTGAGGGTGCCTTGCTGAAGGACCCTTCAAAACCTGGAGATGGCACCGGGTGAATGCATGAACTGGTCCTTAACCACCCAGAGAGCCAGTGGAGTTTCAAAACCATCACTCGTGCCTCCCTAGCCTGACAATTTATTTATTTATTTATTACATTTGTGAATCGCCCATCTGGCCGGTCACCCGGCCACCCTGTGCAATTTGTCTCCTTGAGAGAAACAGGTAGCAGTAATCACTGAGTATTCCATGTCCACAGAAATGAATGTATTTTGAAGCTACCTTCTACATAACATTGTCAGACCATTGGTCCATCTAGCCTAATATTATCTACTCTGAGTGGCAGCTTCTCTCCAGGGTCTGGGGTAGTTGTCCTGCTCCCTGAGAGTTGACAGGGATTGAACCTGGGACATTTTGCATCCAAAGCATGAGCTCTACCATTGCTAGTGCCCTTCCCATATTACTATTACTGCTGTTTCACATACCTGGACCCCATCTGATGCAGGGATGTAACTTGCTCTTTTAAATGTATCTGTAACATTTCTGAGAATTTCCACAGAAACCAAGAGGTCCCCTGCATAAAAATTCTTCCTCTGAGTTAAATCCAGAAGGGTCTTGGTCACTTGGGACATTCCTTCACCAGCCAGAGTCCTCTGTCCTTTTGCAAGATGTTCTTTAATCTGTGAAAATTAAAACAGCAAGATAAAATATTACAACCTACATGACAACATATTCTAAGACATTGCCACCGTATGAACTGAACAGATAACCATGATGAGATTCTATAGAAATGGGAACAATTAGCAGTTTAACTATGCTATAGATATGCAGTGTAGCTATGATGTATTTTTTACACAGGATGCCATGGCACACATTTTGGGGGAAATAACGCAGCTAATTAGAAAGGGGCTTCTTAGCTCTTCTCACAGAAATACACTAGGCCAGAATAAGCCACTGAATTGAAAAATCTGGAGACATATTATTAAAAAAACAACAACAGCTGCAGTCTTTATACTTAGCTTTCATATATATTTTCTATGGAAACTTCAGACACGTTACAGTGCTAAACTACATAAATAACCACTTTATGAGAGCAATCTACATTCTATTCAAGTCACTGGCAAAACATTGATTTATACATTCCTTGGTATTATGATGCTTAAGAGATAAGCGCTTCTCTTGGAAAAGAGTATCACAATAGAATGTAACTGTTTCGGGCTCATTTGAGCAATTTACCCCTAACATACCCTGCAACATTTCATAGATGAAAATAGGGACACACATGTGAATTTGTAAGAGGTATGGTTAAGCAACATGAAGCTGTGATCAAGAGGGTGTGGCCAGGCAACATGGGGGCATGGCCAAGCGTGTAGCCACCCACCCCAGGATGCTCAAACGGTTTAAGGGCTCTGACCACTCTGAAGCCACTTTGATCTCCAGACCCATGATGATGACGACGAGGATTGCTGTTGTTGTTGTCATTATTATCATTGTACCATCAATGTGCATGGTGCTTTACTGAGTATAAGAGAACAGTTCCCTGCCCCAAAGAGTTTACAATCTAAAATGAAATATAGAGGCAACAACAAATGGTAGGAAGGGGAAAATGGGGGAGGAATATGCAATTATTTCAGTCAAACATAATTTTCAGCCTACTTTCACCACATTGTGCAGGAAACTCCTTGTTTTAAAGATCTCCCTCCCACTTTAAAAATGGATCCCTCAATGGTGGCTTTGTTCTCATTTGTAGTTTGCCAAAGAAATACTAATATTTAACATTTAGATATCTCTGAGTGTACAAAGTGGTTCACAGGCCCACCCTGCAAGCTCCTATTTTCTCCACTCAGAAAAAAGCATGTGGGTTCTATTGTACTTTATTAAAAAAAAACAACAACAACACTGTGATTGAACAATAACACCAAAATGGAATGATGGTTTGTTGCTGCTATTTGAGGTGGTTGGGATTTTTTTCTTTCTTTCTCTTGAGGAAGGTGTATTTTCTAACTCCCTTCTAATGCATTTTTTTAAAAATCCAAAATCCCTGCAGAATAATCCTAATCATTACTGTAGAGAGCTTTCTCCATTGCACTTCAGCATGTGTTAGAAAAAGACTTTCATATGGGGTACACAGGTAGATCCAAGTAAAATTTACCACTGCTCTGAAAACAGAATAACAGTGCAATCCTATGCATGTACACTCAGAATTAAGTCCTATTACTTTCAATGGAACTTACTCACAGGAAAGTGTGTATATTTTAAAGCAATCTACAACACTGACCATCACATCTTGTGGCAGCAAATTGATTATGCATTGTGTGAAGAAGTAATAAAGTATCGTGTAATTGAGGGATAATTGTGATATGCTGCTCCTTGCTAGAAGAAGAGGTAGCAGCAGCAGCGCCAGTGCTAGGATGACTTTTCCAGAATTATATCATTTTATAATATTTTATAAGTGGCTTTTGTAATTTTTTTTTTTTACCTTACTTAAACCCTTAATTGTTGATATCTGGTGTTTTTCATGGGTGTGTGTGTCAGTGCTTGCAGGGCAATTCCTTTCTTTTTGTTTTAAAATTGTCAGGATTGGCACAAATTCAACAGGTGAAGCTTACCCACCCCACCCCACCCCCAAACATAGAGGTTCAGAAAGAAGGGGAAGTTTCTTGCATTTCCTTCTGACATTGTAAGCTCACCTGTTAGAGGCAAAGAGTCAGCTCTGTTAGGAAATAAAATCTTTGGCAATATAAAGATAGGAATCATGTGATAAATTCCCTCGTTCACCTCTCCTTGGTCCAGGCCAGTGTGCGTAGCATACACACATCCTCATGTCTGTTCCCTCCCTGCTTACTGTGGGTGGCCCTTGGAGCCTAAGCAGAGCTATCTTAAATGGGCCATGGACAAAATTGCAGCTAAGCTAAAAGTTTTAGCCCATGGCCCCTTTAAGAGGCAGGGGAATTTGGGACTCTACATAACAAAGTGAGAAGCCGTGATGGCTTAAGGGTTTTTGGGAAGGTCCCGGCATTTGGGGGGCAGTTGGAGACTATGCCCTAAAGAAGAGCAATTGATAGGTTCAAAACATGATGAAACTTATGTTGGCATAGTGTGAGAAGCTCTATTTTGCAAAGATGATTTTGCAGGAGATAAAAGTCCCACTCCCTGCAATCTCCAGGTGATATTCATAGGCTTCTCCTTTCCTTGTTTGTCAAAATCTCTGTTTGTCAAAATAAAAAGATTATTTGGATAATGCGGCCCAAACTCTTTTAAGGGTAGGGGATACAAGAAGAACTTGCTTCAAGATATGGGGCTTGACTTGATGGCTAATGGACAAATGAGTTATTTTTTTTTAAGCTCATCTATTTATGAACTTAGAACTTGGTTCTGTTTCTGTGTCAATGTGTTATTTCCTTTAAAATATACACTTACTGATTTAGGAATTTGATCTGTGTGCCTTTCCAACATTATATGTGTGTTGGATCTCTTGTTCAGGTTGACTCTGTATTAGTCTTCAGGCATTGTATATTTGGATTTTATTTCATGTAACTTTCATATGATTATATATATATATATATATATATATATATATATGACTTATTGATAAGAACAGGAACCTGTTCCTGTGAACAGACAGAATCTGTGAATGGCTATTTGGATACAGAGAATTGATTGAGGTGGGGGTGGGCGGCTCTATTACATCTTTTCTCCCTGGTTGCCCAGTTGGTGCAAAACTTTTAAGGCTGTGATGGAAAAGCCCAGTAGCTGGGAATGATGGGAATTGCAGTCCTACACATCCAGAGGGAACTAGATTGGGGAGGGCTACTGTAGGGTATTTCATCTCTCCCTGGTCAGCTTTGTAAACATTTAGGATAAATACCCCCATATTTTTTTTTTAAATGGCCCAAACAGAAACTTTCTTGCGAAAAAGCTTCAGTTAATTATATTTGAGCCTTATTTGTGCTCAACTGTCAATTCTGCTAAGAAGAGCTTGGTGTTCTTTCAATAAGGAGTGTATCCTTTGTTAACATTTTGTAGAGACATGACATGAAAAACTTTGAAGCAGTGTCGTTGTTGTTTTGGACTATGAAATATTGCAAGAGGATCTACTGCAACTGGGATTGAAAATAATCCCAAATACTTATGGCAAAATGCCCACTCATCACATATGGCTGCAAGAAATTCAATAAAACTGCCTTTAATTAGTTGGCTATCTTCAGACTGAAAATACTATTAGGATGATTTGGCAAGAATAATCTAGACTCAGGTAGGAATGCTGGCTTTTTTTTAGGCCTCTGACCACAAGAACTGAGGCAAAGGTGTATGCATTCCAAACTGCTGATCAGAGAAGGTATTAGTTGATGATATCTATTTTGACTTAGACCTTGAATAAGTATGAATGCAACATCTGTTAATGTGTATATCAAAAAGCAATGTGTTAATCTTGAGCATTCTGTTGCTCAAGAAAATTGTTCTGGTTGACAATGTTGTTCTTTCTATGTGAAGATAAACTTTTAGTGATTTTACATGCAGGTTTATTAAGATATAGACTGCATTCACACATAATACCAAGCCATGGTTCATGTTAGCCATGGTTTGTTGTTTTAGCCATGAATTGTCTTGCAGATGAGCAAATAAACCACTACTTGTTTTCCGTTTGATTTGTTTCTCTTCCACTCATTTTGCCATCCTTCAAGATGGCTTTGGTTTCAGGCTGCTCTCGCTGAGCACCTCTGCTTCAGGGCAGACAGCAGTGCAAACAAGCCAGGTGTAGGCCATGATTCCAGGTTCAGACAATACAACAGGCCATGGTTTAAACAAGCCAGACTTCATAAGCCAACAAACGTCCATAGGTTCTATTTGGGCTGCATAGCTGATTAACAAACCAGAGTATATTGTGAGGATGGGTTCAGACACAATGGCGAGCCAAATTTCAACAAACCACACCATGGCTTAATGTTATGTGTGAACCAAGCCACAGTTTATGAGCAATGAGATGGTGGAATAAAGCAGGTGTTAAGGCAGTATTAAGTTAGTGGCTCACTTTTGCAGCCAACACAGTAGACACATCACAGACTTCCACTGGCCCCTCATCTGGGGCCAGGGAGAAGATTTGCGAGTGGGGGAGGAGAGAGGAGTCAGGTAACAGGTCAGGTTGGTCACAGATACTGAGCCAATGGCTCAACTAGGGCGGGGACACAGGAAAGGGCTTATTTAGGCACCTGGGTTCCCGCCCACGGTCTCTTTTGCTGGGCGGGAAGTGCGGGATTAGGCAGTATGGCTTAGGTTTATGGTGATCATCCAGTGGCACCTTTCAAGGTGACTGACGTTTACCCAAGGCTGCCCTCGCTAATGCCCTGAGGCTTGGCAGGAGGGAGATTGGGACGTCTTTGGGGTTTTGCCTTTCTCGCCTATATTGGGTGCCTGGAGGCGTCAAAGTAAGGCGACGATGGTAAAGCCCTCCAGCTCCACATGGAGGGCAACTGGCCGGGGGCGGACCAACCTACCTCCGGTGTGGTTAGGATGTATTTGCCAAAATATTGGTTTTTTCCCGGCCAATGGCCGGGCTAGGTTAGTACCGCACTTCACCCTTCACAGATCTTCAATTCAATAAATGTGGCCCTGATTTGAAACCATATACTCTGTGTCTGACTCTTCTTTATCTCACCCATACACTCGCAAACTGAAAATTGTCTTTCAGTACTTAGTGGGTATTGATTCAGCATCCATAGTGACCTATTTTGTAAAAACATAGTACATAATGTAAAGTTGAAAGCTAAAGGACAGTAAACAGCTACTTCATTTCCAGTTACTATAGTTACTGAAAATCAAAGCAGGTTGATAAGAGTATAAGAAGTCTCTAAGGACATGAATTTTGAATAATGTACCTTTACTTTGTTACTTTCACAGACTGATTATTTGCAAAGGTAATTTGGTATGGATTCATTATTGATTTGATCTGGGTCCTCAAGCCTAAAGACCTTAGGGGCAAAAACATGGTGCTAAATGCATCAGTGGAAGTTGTGTGTCTCTCATTAAAAAAAATTAAATAGCTACTTGGCAAGGCAATCAAGATTGGAACCATAGTGAGAGGAAAGGGTTTTTTATTCCATTCCCCACTGCTGGAGTCCTGAAGAAAATCCTCCCAGCTCCTGTTTGCTGGTGGTGGTGGGGCTCCAGTTGGTATCAATAGGGGTTTCCCTCCTGAGCCAAACATCAGCTGGGGACGCAACCTTTGACAGGGCAGTGAAATGAGAAGGAATCTCCACATGCTGTGGCCCCAATTCTGATCTCACACACACACACACACACGCCAGTGGCTATTTAGAGTAAAAGAGAAAGAGAGACAACTTCAGTCATGCATCCAGCAAGACATGTAGTTTGATCCTTAGTCAGTGCCACTCCAAGGCAAATGAAAGGATGTCTCAGGAGCAGTACATAATTTAGAAATGATTATTTTTAAAAATCATTTCTAAATGATTTCTAAAAATCATTTAAAAAAAGACAGACCTAGCTTGGACCTAGACTAGATGGACCTTTGGTCTGATCCCACAAGGCAAGTCTTTATTTATTTATTTATTTATTTATTATATTTTTATCCAGCCACATTTCCAAGGAGCAGCATATATGGCTCTCTCTTCTCCACATTTTACCATCACAACAGCCCTGTGAATTATGTTAGGCTGAGAGAAAGAGAGCATCCAGGGTCACCAGTGAGCTTCATGGGCGGGTCCATCTAGCTGTGAGTCCTGCAAGACCTGGTCCCTGCTCTCTGGCTCATTTCCAGCCAGCCTGGGAAGGTAGGGGCAGTGCCAGTTCCAGAGGGCTCTTGGGCAACACAAGTAGACAACCTCAATAGATGTTTACCTTCTCACCCCCATGATGACCAGCTGCTATTCTCATCCTTTTTCTTTTCATTGCAGCTACTGGTTTGCTTGACAGGCAGAAAGCCAGTGAGCAAACAGGTAGTGGCATCTCCTGCTCCTCCTTACCACCACCAACGTTGTCTGGGCCAGAGCAAGAGGCAGGTGAACAAGCAGGTTGCCATGGTGAAGAGGAGGAGCAAATCCAGGGGACTCTCATCAGTAGGCCCCTGCAACACCACCTAGTTTTGAATAAGATGCTTTTTTGCTGCTATCTGGAGTGTGGGTTGGTATTAGAATCATAGAATCATAGAAAAGTAGAGTTGGAAGGGGCCTACAAGGCCATCGAGTTCAACCCGCTGCTCAATGCAGGAATCCAGGTCAAAGCACCTCCAGTACTACCAATGGCTTGGTGGTTTGTTTCCCCATTCTGAAAGACTGAAAAGTATCTTCTGACACTCAAGTTATTAGCAGTCAGAGCTTTCAGCTAACAGAGTCATAGTCATTGGTAGATGCAGGGATCTATGGCGTAGTGGTGAGAGTGTTGGACTGGGACTCAGGAGTTCTGGGTTCTAGTCCCCACTCGGCCATGAAACTCACTGGGTGACTTTGGGCCAGTCACTGCCTCTCAGCCTAACCTACCTCACAGGGTTGTTGTGAGGATAAAATGGAGAGGAGGAGGATTATGTAAGCCACCTTGGGTTCCTTGTGGGGAAAAATGGCGGGGTATAAATATAATAAATAAATAAATAAATTCCCAGTAACAGAAGACGGGGCTATACCTTCTAACACTTGTCTAGAAGAGTAATGTTGGCAGGATGACCTGCCACGTTGTAACGACCGATTTCTCTCTTGTAGGCTGAGCAGCAGCCCTGTCTTCTGAAGCATCTATTTACCCTGTTATGCTTTAGTGCCAAAAAACACAGTATGTGGGAAGAAATAACGCTGCATTTTAAACTCTCTAGTAATATAGATGGATGGATGAGAAGTTTTCCTCGTGAAATATAGCACTTTGATAGAGAAAGCTGCACTGTGCCCACACAAAATTCTAAACACTTTTAGAAAATGGATTTGTGAATATTTTATGATCTAATATCATATAATGCTTACCAACCCTTTCTGCTGTGGAAGCTGTTTTATGGCTGTGACTGCTAATGCACAATGTTTTATGCCCTTGTTGCCACTGCCATTTAGCAATCCTCGTCTCCACAGGTGCGTCAGCTCCAAAAAGCTCAACTGTCCCCATAGCTTTAAGGCCTAAGATGCACACTATGGTGAACACATCGCCCGCAGTGTTGTGTGAGATTTTTTTAAAAATGAAATACATAATAATAGTAAGCTCTCTGTGTCCGGTCCATTTTGAGTCAGGACTGCAGCATGCATGGAGGGGAGGTTTGACCCTTCTCCATTGTGTTCCTGACAAAAAATGCCCCCTCACTGCAATTAGCAACAGGAAAAAAGCTCCCATTGGCACCAATGGGAGCTTTTTAATTTTGTGGCTAATGTGCAGTGCGGGGACCATTTTTATCAGGATTGCACTGATGGAGGGAAAGGTTGAAACTTCCTTTGCAGCATCTATATCAGTGTTCTCCAACCTTGGGTCCCCAGATGTTTTTGGCCTACAACTCCCAGCATGCCCCAGCCAGCTATGCTGGCTGGGGCATGCTGGGAGTTGTAGGCCAAAAACATCTGGGAACCCAAGGTTGGAGAACACTGATCTATATGGTTTCTTTTAATTCTTGCCCTTTAATACTGCAATTATCTATGATTAATTCTGCTGACACTGGAATGTTGTGTGAAGAATGTGCCTGCTGCTGTTGTTTAACCATAGGGCATGTCTTTAAGATTGTGTGTTCTCTCTCTCTATATATATAAAGTAAGTTGACAAGAGGAAGAATCATAGGGTAAGTGAATGAGGGCTCTGAAAGGCTTGGGTTTGTTTGGTTTTTACAAAATATTTTGTGACAGATATGATATAGCATGGAGTTAAATCTGATGGGCCTTCTTATTCAGGGAGCTAAGGCTTGGGGTTATACACACTGAGTGTACTTCAAATGAACTCCATCTTTTACATTGTATCATTAGCACATATAAAGACTGATTATAGGCAGAAAGATGATAGATAGCAGTAAGAATGGGCAAATCTGTCAGTTTTGCTTTCTCCCGCATTTGAATTTTTTCAAATCTCAAGTTCTTTCTCTCCCAAATATGAAGAACTTTGTGAATTTTAGAGATGGACAAACTCACATCATTGATCAGAGAAAGAACAACATCCATGTTTATTGTTGAGTGGAAACCTCTAATTGACTTTTTGCAGAGACTGGAAAATAATGATTTGTTTGTTTGTGGGTTCATGGAATAATAAGTGAATTTGGGACAACGGGAAGAAAGATTTCTCATTCTGATTATCGAGTAAGAAAAATTATTGTTACCTATATTTGCTGTAGAAGAAAATCGGAAGTCTATTTTGTTTTGTTAATTGTTATGTTTGATATTATGTGTTTGTTTGACATAGAAATAAAATTTAAAAACAAACAAAAAAAAGAATTTTTGATTCGTTCTAATTGGATCGTAGCGAAATTGGTCGCATAATGTTACTTATACTTTGTTGTGGGAAAAATCGGAAGTCCATTTTAGTTCAGTGTTGTGTTTTTGTGATGTTTTTTGTCTGTGTTTTATATATCTTTTTTGAAAACAAAAAAATTTGAAAACAGAATTACACTAACCAAATTAAATCATGCAAATATGTCTACATTATTTTTATGATAGCACAATATGATTTCTCCTAGGAGTGTATACATTCCCCCTCCTGATATGCTCTCTTTGTGTCTTTGGTGGTGCTTGGTATGCTTTGCTTGGGCAGCACTTTCTTCAAAAATCCAGTATTCTTTGTAAAGGCACCAAGAAGATACAGATGAACAGCTGTTGGCACAGCAAAAGGCAGCAATAAGATTAAGAGTTTAAATACATGGATGTGTTAATGTGCTACAGCTGCTGCTTGCTGAATGCCTAACCAAGTTCCTGGAGCAGGTAAACTACAGAAGTCTCTTGCTCACAAAACCACATGCCACGAACTTTGTTGCTCTTTAAGATTCCACAGGACTTGATCCATATTTATATACACAAGGCTTAAAATGACTTTGAACCTCTTTCCCATGAATGCCTGATTATTATTAATGCAGAAAAGAAAGCAGAGGAGAGACATCTATTACATGAATGACCGTTCCAGTAGTCATTGTAGGTTGTATATTTGCATTACAAGTTCATTGAAGCAAGAACTGTTTTAGGCCTGAAAGCACTCTTTTGCTTTTGCTACAACACATTATCACAGTTACTCTGGAATAGAGAAGAGAGCACATTAAGCACTTGGACGGGAATGACTTAGTACTGAGCGATGGATGCTTTTAAAAAGAAGTATTTAACTGCAGGTTTACAAGTTGTCTCTTGGTTAAGCACAATGGGGTGGGAGAGAAGGTTTTGCAGCAAAGGCCAGTGGCAAATATAAGGAGATTTTGTGGGAAGTGGAGGAGTATAATTCAACACTTGAATCTGTTTAAAATAAAATAAAAATTTCCTATAATAAACTGTCTAGGGGAAGGAATAAATTGTGCAAGAGGAAATCTTTCATTCCCAGCATTGGAGCACTCATTTCAGCAAGGGAGATGGAGAGAGACTGGATGATATGTGGTCCTTGTAATATAATTTGGAAAAAATTGAAATCTGCTCTAATGAGCTGCAGCTGAAGCAAATCATTATTCACCTCAGAGTTCTTTTGATCAAATTACATTTCATCTCTGCATTTGCAGTAATGTGAGGGAAGAGTGGAAGCAAAATTATGGCCTGAACTTGTAAGGAACACAGGAATCCTGGTTATAAGATACTTTATAATATTTTTATAACTGAGTGAGGACTTGTTTCCTTCATGGTTCTCAATGTGTTAGGCTGAGATACATCTTTGGCTGAGAAGAGTTTTCTACTCCACCGAAATGATGTGTGCAATCCTGCTCTCCCAGACTTTTAGGAATTCACAGATTCCTTTCTCATTTCCTTTCTAATTTCATAGGGATGTGGACATAGTGAGTCAGTTCTGATGTAACATTCCCAGCTTAATAAACTATACATTATTAAGCCATGAATGAGCCACAGGCCGTGTGCTTTGCCTCCTCCCCGCTTGCTTTGATTCCTCCCATTGCATGCTAGTTTCAGTGCTATGACCTAGATTTTTTTTTTAAAAAAACCCATTACACTTGAAATGGGAAACTATGATTTACACCATAGTGGTAAATTGTGGTAAACCAACATTAAACCACTGTTCCCTGTTCTGGATGTTGTGGGGGACTGTGGTTTAAGGAGCCCAGGATCACAGTACTGAAGCTGGTGTGTGAGGGGAGGAATGAAAGACTCACAATCCTAATGCTTGTTACTGGCTTCTTAAACCATGGTCTAGGAAGCTGGGAACATTACATCTCCAAAGGCTCAGTATCTATGTTTCTTGCCTTAGAAGACAAATTAAAAAATAAAAATGCAATAATAATAATGATGCTGCTGCTGATGTGATCCTTCCTGAATGGCAAAATAAAAATGGTAATTAATAAATGTTTCCAAGTGCTACTTTCAAGTACCTGCTGCCAAAAGAATTTAAATGGGAGTTTGATTCTCCATTAATCTCTTGTAGATTATTCAGCAACTAAAGTGCCACATGGCTGGTGAATATGCTCCCCATTTGCTTCTAAGAAAATAGCATATCTGATTTAAGACTGAAGCTCTGTGCATATTGCCTACAAAACTGGTAATTTTTCAGCAGAGGCTGAGGTAGTACTGGGAAATATGGTGAAATGTTCAGAAAGTTCAGGTTTTCTGAGAGAGACTAACAGTGCAATCCTGTACCTGCCTATTCAGAAGTAAGCCCTATTGAATTCAAAGGGACTTACTGCCAGGTAAGTGTGTATAGGAGTGCAGCCTAATGGTATAAAAATCTGAAGAGCATGGTAGTTAGTGGGCCGTATGGCTTTATATATTCCATAGCCACGTGTATGTTCTGTAGGAGTTCTCACATAGTCCACTACAATTCTGCAGTGGCCTCAGCTTGCCATTATAGCCCTTGTCTGAGAGTACCAATTGAACGTAAGAAACTGAAATGGAAAAGGGAAGACATTATAACCTAGTAAGGTTTTCAAGAGAAACATTGAACTGCCTGCATTTTAAGTCAAACATTAAAAGTAAAATGAAGCAATAAATAAATAAATAAATAAATAAATTGTGTTTATTTACAATGCCAATTCCAAGTGTTAGGGGACCTTTGGGCAAGTTGCCTTCAGTGGGCTCCCTTCCGCCTCACCACTGTTTACCCCTGCTGAGTCACTCGCCCACTCCTCTGAGCCCTATCCAGGTGGCTGCCCAGAGGGCATAGGGCTGCTGCCGCCCCTTCCCCTCACTTCCTCCACTCAGGGAGGACAGTGACAGCAACGGGAAGGAGGAGGAGGAGGAGGAGCAGTGGCTGCAGTGGGAGCAGGGCCAGAGGCTCTAGGGTTGGTAGTGGTCCCCCCTGCAGGGGCATAGGCCTTAGGGGATGCCACTCCTGCTCTGCTGCTGGCCTTCGTAGTGTGATACATTGAGCTCATGATATAGGCAAAGAGGCGGTCCAACACATACCTGTAGTAGGACCTCTCTGTGAACGGTTTAATGAACCAGTATTCATAGTGGCCTTGTGAAAGGTGAAAAAAGTATCAGGAAAATATATCTTGGGGATGAAAACAAGGGGAATGTCTATGAGAAACGTCGCTTGAAATTATTTATTTATTTAAACTACTTATATAATGCTTGTTACTTATATACCACTTTTTGCACTAACAGGCACTAATGCCATCCTTGCAAGAAAAGAGTCCAAAAGTAGTGGAGGAAAATATTGGGGGGGGGGGGGAGAAGAAGAAAATGCTTTTTAACGCATTCAGCATTTCTAAATATGAAGCTAGCTACTATTTTTCATTGTGTAATCTCCTCTGGTAATTTTACGCTGTTCTAGCTGTGCCCCAGCCGAAGTGGAACATCGGAACAGAGAAAGGCACGTCAGTGTCACTGATTTATGAGCATGCCATTAAAGTGCTGAATGAGATATAAAATGTCCTACCGTAGCTCCAGTAAATCTAATTTATTCACAATCACGTTCCCCAATAAACCTAAATATGTTCTTTGCCTTCTACTCCCTATAAACATTTTATAAAGGGAATGATGAAAAACCCAGAAACTGTGCAATGCTTTTTTTAACAGTTACAGGAACTCTGATGCTGGTGAAGAAGAAGAAGAAGAAGAAGAAGAAGAAGAAGAAGAAGAAGAAGAAGAAGAAGAAGAAGAAGAAGAAGAAGAAGAAGAAGGCTATAAACAGCATCTATTTGGTTTTATGTTTTTAATCTCTCCAGACATATTTCTTTTCCTTTTACATCAGAAGGTCTGACTGGAGAGCAAACTGTTAATCCCATTAAGGCTGATGTTTAGCAATGAATAAATGGAGCAAGTACTAAAGCTGGCTTTGCACCTACTGAATGCTGCAAGTGTCTGTACTCATTTGATATGCATCTAGCAAAGCTCGGTTGTTCCCAGAAGGCCACTCCATGAAGACTGAGAGAGCAGCGTCTGCTAGTGGTGCCTGCGAGTCACAAAGAACAGAGAGAGAGAGAGAGAAACATTTGTGGAACAGAAATAACAGTCTGCATCAAAGAAGCCCATTCCAAATAATTCCGTATTCTTTTCAAGCGTGCACACACAAATACAATTTCATGCAAGGAAGCATTAGCACTCATTCAGGAGCCTTCAGATTTCTCTGCAACACTTGACCTTTAAAACATTCTTTAATTTGAAAGAGTGTGCCTGCAATTTCCAGCAAACTGGATCAACTATAGACTGTATCAATTACTGTCATTACTGTTTAATGCACGGGGGGGGGGAGTGTGTAATATATGGATTAAACACATTTCATCTAGACAGTTAAGATTGGGGAAACCTAGATGAAAAGTCAGTCACAAAAATTATATAAGGGGGGGAAACTGTTCTTTGATAATAATCCTGCAGGCTGGATATAAAGCCAACAAACAGTACCTGTAGCATTAAGAGGACACCGATTGAATGCCAGGTCCCCTGCTGGAGTCCTTTTCCAGACCATCGATATCAAATAATCCTCAGGACATATTTCATAAGGTGCTGTAATGTAAAGACATGGAACATGAATATAGGCTTTGACAAATGTATATGCATATGCATTAGATTGAATCGGCAGCCTTAATCCTACTCATTAAGAGTTCCTCCTCATTTGCTTTTGGCACCAAAATCTGGGAATACTTCCACTCTGACACTGAAGTGGTTCAACTACCTATGGTTTTCCTAAATTAACTTTGGGAATTTTAACAACCAAGAATCCTGCAGCACCTGAAAGATGAACAAACAATGTTGTAGTGGAGCCAAGGCTTGCAGGGTCGAAGTGCTGGGATGTCTTGATTACCAGGGACAATGACATCATCTGCCACCCCCCTCTCGGGTCTTCCTGTTTCCCATGAGCTTAACTGCAGTCCTCATTGTAGTTGGAAGAAAATGGATTTTCCGGGCAACAATATACCGTTGTGAGCTATCCCTGTTGTAATGCAAAGTATTTTGAGGCTGGCCTCGTCCTGAATGGGCAATTAAGACCCATGGACTTTACAAAAAGCCTACTCCTGGTGAAGATGAAAATGGCTAGGACTGGTATATTGATATGGATCACCACCAGTAGCTGTATTTTTGGACTCTGGAGACTGTCATGATGACTGCTTGCACTTCAAAATTTACCACTACACCACTGCTAACAAATGTTATTATGGCATTAGCTTTGGTGGATTAGAAGAGTCCACTTCACCAGACTGTAGTCCATGAAAGCTTGTGCAATAATAAATTGGTTAGTGTACTACAGGATTTCATAGATTAGATAATAGAGTTGGAAGGAGCCTACAAATCTATCGAGTCCAACCCCCTGCTCAGTGCAGGAAACTAGAGGAGGGGTCTCCCATCCAAGTAATCACCAGGCCTGACCCTGCTTAGCTTTCCACACTCAGACAAGCTGAGCCAGCATAAGCCACAGGCCTGTATTATCCTTGGGGTGCTTTTATCACACATTTGCCCCTCCTCATTCAGAGAATTTTACAAAGGCTCCAGATGTCATCTTCAATTTATAACCCTCCCATGTTTTTCCACTGCTTCTTCTGTCTTTTTTCTTACGGGGGGGGGGGACTGTTAAGGAAGAAAAGATGGAATAACTGCAGAGTGCCTTCGGATTGGCAGTGCTAGGAGCTCTCGGTCTGGAAGCAGCCTTGGTTGTTTTTATTGCAACAGACTAAGGATGGATGAATGAGCAATATTCATGCTCTCCTTTTCCCACTCCGATGTTCATTTTGCTTCATTCTCACTTGTGTGGGGTTTCTCTTCCAAACGGGAAAAGTGTGCAATTTCGAAAAAGAAAAATGTGCACTTTTCCATGTGTGCACCCAAACACGTGGTTCCTCTCCCACCATCAATTAAAGCATGAAAATGTCTCCTTAAGGGGAAATGTTCAATTCAAATTGTGTATTTTTCAAAAAGGATGCATTTTGTGAATGTGATTGCAAGCTCGAGAATGTGCCAGCGTTTTCCAAAAACCGTGCTCACATTAGGGGTTGCGAGCTGGGTCATTTTTGTCACTTTTTTGAACATGAACAAAATTTTCATGCATCCCTGCAACAGACTAATGCAGCTATGCCTCTGGAAGTTTTCACCTAGGAATATTGGGCTCTGTGAGGGAGCTAAAGACCTCTTTCAGGGCTTCTTGGCGAAATACGGCAGCTATGCCGATTTAAACCTGGTTTAGGTTAGTAGTGTAAATATCACTAATTATATCACTCCTTATTTTAATAAGCTGGATAGCTAATGCAGGCATACATTAGGTGGAAAAACAGGGAAAATGAGAGGCAACTGGAGTGGGATACACTTACCGGTGCAGACACCACCACCCCATTTATACAGCAAAATCTTACATTTTTATAAAGAAGCCCGGCCCTCCATATGCTCCCATGCTGGTGGGGATGGAAAGCCGTGCATGTTGCCCTTATTGGCTGCAGAGAGCAGTGAGAAGCCTCAGGCTCACAGCTGGACAGGACTGGCAGTTAAGCCAAAGGAAAAGAAGATGCTTGCCACTTGCGGTCCTTCAGCCTGGTACTCAAAGGAGTAGAGAGGACTTGGCTTAGAGGATGCACACCTGAGGGTGAGTGTGCATCCTCTGAACCCAACTTCCACCTCTATGATCCTTTAAACAGTGCCTAAGACAAGCCACTGCCATGACTTCAGGGCCAAAGTGGGGAAGGTGCATGCTCTGCTTGACCCAGGAATTCCCCTTAGAAATATACATCAAGAACTGCATCATGGGAAAAACAGATTTGTGAGAAACATAGAGGAGAAAACTGGCAGCAAGAAAAAGGCTAAGCATCACCTACCACACATGCAGACACACACACACACACACACACACACACACACACAGACACACACACTCCTCTGCTCAATATTCATTTCATGTATTACATGATGTCTATACCACCCAATAACTGAAGCTTTCTGGGCGGTTTACAAAGATTAAAACCTTAAAAATACATTATAAAATATTTAAAAAATCTTGTAGCCTCTGGGGTTGCATTTCATTTAACAAAAGAACAAACACAGTTGGGGCTTAATTACATGGATTACATGTAATTGCTTTTTTTAAAATAATGAGATTTTAAACGTAATTCATTGGTACATCCAAGCATTGTGTGTGCGTGTGTGTGTGTGTGTGCATGCACATACAATTAGTGCACTTTTCTGCTGCAACTTCACTAGGCAACCATTTTGTTATTTGTAATTTTTGATGAGAAACGATCGTGGCTACTTTGACCGTGTATTTCTCACCATAAGATAACACGCTTTGTGGAAATGAGCGAGACATGTGGCAGCAACAAGTGAGCGCCTCAACAGATGACAAAAAGATCCCTGCAGATGTTTCAGTGATGCTGGTATGAAGTGCATAAAATAGGTTAATAAATATGCTTCAGCATCAGCTCTCTCAAATCATAAGTCAAGAAAGCTGACAGTGCTAGAAGAGCAAGAATATGTCTTAATGGCAAGCATTCAAGCAAGGGAGTACTTTTCACTTCATCCTAACTGTTATAGAAAAGAATATTCTGAAGTGTTGAGGGAAATATCTATATGTTCAGTAGGGGTTCACACTTGGTGCTTTCTCTTATACTGATGTTAGAGTATGACTATGACTGCAGATAGTTCTTTAAATGTCAAGGATTGTTTTAACTGGAACAATCTGGAACTAATCTTTGGATGGCTTTGATACATGCTTCTTTCTTTCTTTTTGAACCATACCTAAGAAATGAATGTGCACACAGGGAGTTGTGTGCATAATCAGGGTTCAGACTTAAAAATAGTTTTTAAAAGGGCAAAGTTGCACATTGCAAAGAATTCACATTACCCATGATTAGGGACATAGAAAGCTCTTTTATACTAAGTCAAGCTAGTCCATCTATTGTCTACTGTGACCAGCAGAGGCTCTCCAGGGCCTAAAGCAAAGGTCTTTCCCATCAGCATCCTTTGAACTAGAGATGCCAGGCGTTGAACCTGGAAACTTCTGCATGCTAAGCATAGCTGTACCACTGAGCGACATTCTTGAAAGAGCACATCAGCTGCATCTACTGTCTCATAGCCAGAGTAATGTCCCATTTGAAAGAGGGGGAAATGTCCAATATGATTCCCCTCCATATTGTAGGAGACCTTGTGGAAAACATAGTACTTGGCAGACCCTGGAACTGACTATGTGCAACAACATGAACACTGTAACTACCGGCACAGCTATATATACTGGATATATTGTGCAGGGTTTATACACATATTGGCAGAGACACATGCAGCAGCCAAATACATACACACATAATCTCATTTAGCTGATAAGATAGTGGAAATACTTTCTAAGTGCTGCATAAGCATAAAACACACAAGGAAGAAAAAGAAATAGGCTGAAAGATACACATTGTTTTATTTATTTATTTTTTATACCACACTTCATAGCAAATCACAAAGTGGTCCACAAATGAAACAGTACAAAGCACAAGCAATAATAAAACAATACAATTAGAACAATACAATTAGAACAATACTATTAAAACGGCCACGAATAGCAAATCGGGTTGCCCTGGTTTTTACGCTAAAAACGCAGCGCGGGGTCCCGTCGCGTCACTTTCTGGCAGCCGGAAGTGACGCAACAGGACCCTGCGTTGCCAGTGTGGCATGGGCCGATGGATCGAGCGGCGGCCAGGTAAGGCGTGAAAGTAGCAGCAACAAGGGGGAGGGCCTTCTCAGTGGCGGCCACCCGACTGTGGAATGATCTCCCCACTGAGACCCGCCTGGCACCAACTTCGCCATCTTTTCAGTGCCAGGTTAAGACAGCTCTCTGTGCTGAGGCGTTTAAGAATATCTAAGGTTGTTTTTAATGGCTTGATGGGGCATGCATGTCGGGTGGTCGCGCAAGTCTATTCTTAGGGATGTGGACTTACCCCTTTGTCCGTGCACTGGGCGGTCGTTGATCTCCCCCGCCACATGGTTCCTCTGGTGCTGCTCGGCGACTGCCAGCTGATGCGGTCACCGACCCGCCCACGGCACTTCCGGGTCCCCGGCACTACTCTTCGGTGTCCTCCCCGGTGCTACGTATTTTACTTAGAAAACAGGAGAAACCACCTTAAAGCCCCGCTTACACAAATTGCGGCCACTTTAAGGGGTTTTCCCCTGTATTCTACGTAAAATACGTAGCGCCAGGGACCGGGAATAGTAGCACCGCAGGCCTGGAAGAGTAGCGCCGGGGACTAGGAACTTCCTTTCCACAGCTCGTCTTGCAAGGATGTGAGCCAAGCTGGGGAAAGGTACGTTACATGGGGTTCAGGGGGGTGAAGTGGGGCGAGTTTGCCCCGCTTCAACCCCCCATCGATTTTTGTCACATCCCTATATTAAATGTTGTTGTTTCTGGCTAAATTGTTTTAAAATCTGCTATACTGTTTAAATCTTTTTACTGTAGAATTATTTTATGCTGTTTTATTGTATCTTGGCTTTGTTTTAGGCACTACTGTAAACCTCCCAGAGAGCTTCAGCTATTGGCTATATAGATTATATGGGTGTGTTACCTACCTTGGGGGGGTGCTCGCCTTTGCTCGCCTTTTCTTGGTGAGCACCCCCCCGAAGGCCCGAATCCCTGCGCCGCTCAATCCGCCTCACCGGCAGCGCGGGGTCCGGTCGCGTCACTTCTGGCTGCCAGGAAGTGACGTGATGGGACCCCGCACTACGTTTTTAGTGTTAAAACAAGGGCAACCCAGTTTAAAACAGCTGCGAATAGCAAATCGTGGCTGTTTTAAGCTAGGTTGCCCTGTTTTTTGTGCTAAAAACGTAGCGCAGGGTCCCGTCGCGTCACTTCCTGGCTCTATGCTGCGCCAGCAGCGTGGGGCAGGTAAGGCACGCATGTCTCAGGAGGGCCAAGCAGGGCCAATTTCGACCTCACTTCAGCCCCCCCGAGACTCGCGGATAAATCCCTAGAAATGAAATGAAATAAATAATCTCTATATAACACCTTTTTCCAAAAAGGGATTACACATCAGTAGGAGGAAAGGGAAAGTAGAGATGAGCATTAGGATGGGAAGGGAGCAAAGCAGACATATAAAGAGAGGGGGGGCAACATGAAGAGAAGGGTCAAGGTGATAGCTTCCCCCCCCCCCCAAGTGCAGCTGGGACAGCTGCTGTGCTGTCTGTACCATTTACTGTTGTGGCCGGATCAGGCGATTCCAGTGGTGCCAAGCCACACATTCCTCAGGCATTGCAGGACACCCAGCCTAGTCCAGGTCATAGGATCTTAGAGTTGGAAGGAGCCTACAAGGCCATCGAGTCCAACCCCTGTTCAATGCAGGAAACTAGAGGAGGGGTCTCCCATCCAAGGATTCCAAGTAATAACTAGGCCTGACCCTGCTTAGCTTTCCACACTCAGACAAGCTGAGCCAGTGTGAGCCACAGGCCTGTGAAACACCCACCCCTGGTGCTGCCACTCTGCCTGATGGCCCTCAATGGTCACAAGGTGCTGCTGGACCTCTGTGAGCTGGCACAGAGCACCCTAGAGGAAACCCCCCCACACACACACACACCCGCTCAGATAATCAGCTGGCTGGATAGGATGTGTTGCAGTCAGAAATTGGCATCTAAGGAAGCAACCTGGGGAAGAACGGAAGGCGGGAGGCCCTCAGGGCCAGCATGCATCACCCCTCCCGTTGCCATACTGGGAGACTGGGCTGAGAGGTGGGTAGGAAATGGCCAACGGGGCCAAAAAGACTAGACAAAACCAGTCAAGCCAGTTGGCCAGGACCATCCATACCACCCTTCCAGTGTGGAGAACATAGCCAGGATCCCTCCCCATCTAGTGAGCACAGCAGCATGATTCCCTCTTGAGCCCAGCTTGCAGGAAACAGCCTCTCCTTCCAGACCCAGTTCCTCAGGGGAGGGAAAGAAAGGTGCCATCCCCAAGGGAAAGTAACCCCTGCTTTCTGCATCCCCTTCCTCAAGATACATACAGGGAAGGGATGGACCAATGGCAAAATATGAAACAGGCTGGGTGAGCAGACCTGATAGAACATGTTGGCCACTCCTGAAGGGGTCAAAGCTCTCCCCACCAGCCAAGGATGGGGAAAGCCAGGCCTGCGTGTGCATCTGTGCAAAGGAGCAACATGAGGGCAAACACAGCAGTCCCTGAGTCCTGGGTCTTACACACTGGCACAGCAATCCAGGGGACCAGACACAGGGCAGTGGCACTGCCTGTCTGGTGGGTCCTGGATCTCTGCTCCTGTATGCCCTCAACTTGCAGGACAACAATCCAGAGTTATAACCCACCACCCAGACCCCTCTGATGGGATCCAAAGCCGTGTGTACTGCGTGCGTCTCCCACCCTGCCTCACAAATCAGGCCCAGCTCCCATGTCCCCCAAGGAGGTGCTGCAGCTGTCTGCATGGCGGCCTTGGCGTGTGTCGCCGTGTGGCTCTCAGCATCGGCTGCTGCTCCTGCTCTCTTTCCAAGCTGGCTCCAGCCAGCTTGAGTGGTGATGTTGGGGAGGCATGCCACGGACTCCTCAAAGTTGCCGGCTACCAGCAGCGAGGAAGATGGCAAGGGCGGGGTGAAGGGGATGGCGGGGTGGCGGTGCTGTCCTGTTGCAGCAGAGGGAATAAGGGGAGAGAAGGCTGTAAGTGGATACCTGGCCTGGGCACAGCTGCCAGAGCCACCCCAGGGGGCCTACCCCTGCTATGCCTTCCTGCCCCCATGGCTGTCCCTGGGTACTGCTTGTTTAAAACACCCACTCCCAGAGCATGGAGTCATAGGAGTCAGGTCGTGGCTGGGCACTCTGGCATTCGCGACGCTCACACTCTGGGTGAAAGGCCAATTTCCCAGCCTTCTGCCAACAGAGTGCTCATGGCCCCCCGGGCCGTTCTGGCTTGCACCTCCTCCCAGTGTGGAGCTCCCTATCAGCATTGATCGGTGTGGGCTTCTCCACCTGCTCACTCACTTTGGCCCAGCAGCCTGATGCCCACCAACCCTCTGCCACCCCCTGGCTACTGCAAGCTTACCTTCAGTCCCTGGAGCGGTTTCTGGTGGCGCATTTCTGGACCGTGATGTCATGTGAATCTTGGCCATGGCGCTGGCTCCTACTCAATGACCAGTAGGACTTGGGAGCATCCTATCCCAGGTATTTCCGGCCAATAACAGTGGGTGTGTGGTTTTCCCCTGAGGGTATTTGAACCAGTGCCCCTGGAACTAAGCCTTCATTGATGTAATTCCAGAACTGTACTGGCCACCCCCCCTTTCAATTAACAATGGCTACTGGGAAAGGGGGGGGGGAAATCCCTCTGTGGATTTGAACCAGTGACCTCCTGAGCATGTTTCTGTCTGCTTTGCAGACTGCACTCCTGTTGGGTTATATGTCATTCTTCCACAGGGGTCAAGGGAGGTAAAAAGTTTTGCCCATGATGGGATTTGAACCAGCAACCTCCTGAGTGTATTTGTGGCTGCTTTAAACAGATGGCGCCTCAGGGCTTCCTTGGCTGTGACTGTGGTTGCTGCCTTGTTCCCTGTGTTTCTTGTATGTTGGGAGTATGGCAATGTGACAGACACAACTGCAGGATGGTCTGTGAAAATTGGCTATCTCTGTATCTGCGTGGCACATGGGCATCACCAACACATTCCCTGATTGGTGGGCTGTGCTGGTGTTTCCAGGGATGCTGGGGCAGTGGGGAATGTCTACTATTTTTACACCATTTTTGTATTTTCTGGTGTTGTGCTTTTCCTCTCCATTTCCCAGGCTTAGCATGCAGTGGATATGCTGGTCGTTCCTCCAGCACAGCGGCGAGGTATCTCCGGTACCAGCGCAATGTGAGTGCAGGATTGCTCTGTTAATTGATGTGAAAATCCTTAACTATCATGTATGTGTAAACATGTGTGCCCTTCTGAATCACACATTAAATTGTTTGCTTAATTATACCCCACTTTTCCACAGTAAGGCACCCAAGGCATTAATGTTATCTGTCATTGCAATTCCCATAAACATCCTGATTGTATCAAGGCCTTAGACAAAATCATACATCATCAGCTACTATCTCCCATACATACTACTAGTAAATCTGTTTGTAAAATATTTTATTAACAGCAGGTGGCAACCTTGGAAAATTGGATTTGTGAGAAATATTTACTAGCTGTGAGAAATATTTTCTGCATTGACACTGGTTCATCCAAATGTCTTCTTGTTGAAAGGATTCACCATAATCCTATACTTTATTGAACAGTACCCTTTTTTTCATGTTAAGTCACTGTTTCTTCATAACCACCACAGAAATATTGGCTGTGATGATTCAAACAATGTGCAGCATGTTAAAACAATTCACTAAGAGAATATATTCAGCATCATTACTATTAATTTCCTGCTTGAAATAATCTGGCTGTGACCGGAAAACAGTAAAGAACATGTGCACCTGTGATCAGCAGCTAGATTTTCTGGAGGGCCTAAATTCTAGCACAGACATTCTAGAACTCCTGTCATCTGATCAATTGGAATGGGAGGGTCTGGCAGTGCACACAGTCCACTGTAATCCACTGCCTGGTTATGTACCCACAAACATGCACCAAGAAGAAGGAGTCGAGTTTCCAACTCTATGATCTATGAAATCTATAACAGAGCTCTGTTTCTCAACAGGGCTATGGTGATCCCTCCACTCACAGAGGTCCTATGCTCACATTGGGAAGGATAACCCTGAATGAAATTAGCCTACATGATAAATTTCAGAGAATGGAATAGGAAATCTGGAAATACAAAGACCTTGGGCCTACACTATCTAATTATCCTCGAATGATAACTAATCTGCTTTAGTAACTTGTTTTAAAATACCATGGTTTTTATCATTCATATTTTGCTGGCTGCTTTTAATTTTATCTCAGTGGTGTATATGATTATGGAAAATAAAAAGATATAAGAAAGGGAAAGATCAGAAAGCATAACTTTGATGGCGGTGGGCCAAAGTACATAAGAATTAAATGAATGAATTCCTAATTTGCTATTTCCAGGGACAGAAAGAACAATACCCACCAATTAATATTGCACAGTTATTATTTCAGATGATTTAGCTTAAATTTGCCCTTGCTATGTTTGCCAATAAAAACATTCCATAATTACCTTTGAGCACAATGTAGTCAAAGTTAAGCATGTTTAAATAATTGCAATTGAAGATTTAAGCACATATTTCAGTTCCATTGAAATCAATGAGATGGGCAAAGGAATCCTATGGCGGAGGGAGAAGGAAGAATTGAGGCAGAGGATTCTGCCTTTTCTCTTGCAGGATGGAAGTTGTGGGGGCAGGTTTTTTCCCTTTTTATTTACAAATTCACAGGCTCTCCCTTGCATGCCCATGGAATGTCTCCTTTTCCTGCTCTCTGATGTTGGAGAAGCACCGGCTGTCAGACCTTTCTGCACCCTCACGGAGGAGGCTTGCAAGTTCAGGCCTCTCTCTCCACAGGTGAGCTTCTCCCTCTCTCTCTTGCCCTCAAAGGAGGAGATCTGAAAAATCCTATGACCCCTGGGATGCCCTCCCAGGGACCATCAAGTTGCAGTCTTAAAAAAAACTCAGTGGCAATCCTTTGCAAGCAGAAGGCCCCAGCTTTAATCCTTGGCATCTGCAGGTAAAAGGATCAGGTAGCAGGTGATTGGAAAAAGCTTTCTGCCCGATAAGCTGGAGAGATGCTGTCAGTCAGTAAGAGTAGACAATGCTGGACAAGACGGACCTGGTATAAGGCAGTTTCCTATGCTCTATGGATGTCCAAAATCTGCTGAATGATTAGCATTCACATGTAAATGCACACAATCCCAGAAGAATTTAATGAATGGCCCCAAATAGTTGTACACTTCATCACTTTCAGAAAATAAGATTCACCACTGGATTTCCGGGTTTTGAGACATCTGCAAAATACACCCTGGATTGTCACTATTCCAATGTGACTGTCTACATTCACCACATTTTGGGCATTCATTGTAACATAACATTGCAATTCTGACAAGGTTTTGCTCCTTACTGCCCAAGTGAAGAGAACACCCATTCATTTCATATCACCTTAACTCCAACTACTTTAACTTAACTTGGCTATGGATCAAGCTGTCTTTGGAGCATCAGAATGACATTTTGTATCAAGCTGAAACTAAAATTATGAATTAATGTGATATATTCAATAAAGATTGGCTTTTATATTATTATTGTTGCTGTTGTTATTATTGTTATTATTCATAAGGCTGATCACTGTTTTGGAGCACCTTGTCATTTTCCCCATAACAGTTTTCCTGAAAGCATTCTAACAAATTGTATACAATGAACAAGCATTTAACTCCTAACAGTATGGGACTGTTTCTGACAGATTCTATATAACATTCCTATTATTCCTAAATGTGAATGCTAAAAGTGGCTGGGTTCAGCTCAAAACTGACAATGAACTATATACTCTAAACATAATACCTGCTTCTTACCTGGGCATCGCTGTTCACTACACCGTCTAACTTCTTCTCCAGCTCCTTCACATTGTTGGCCAGTAATAGCTGCTCCTTGACATATCCTTATTCTCTTCTCCCAGCCTCCATCACATGATTTAGAACAGCCACTCCAGTGACCCCAGTGATTCCATTGACCGTTAGCTGCTTGGAAGAATGTAATAGTCAGTCAGGGAGAGTACCAACAAACTCCATTATGTCAACAGATGTGCAAAAAGAATAATTTCAAAGTGGCAGAGCTACATGAATAAAGAAAAGAGTATGGGCATGGACATGATCCAGTCAAAGTTAATGACACATAACTCCCTTTGAATTCAATGGGAGAGAGTTAAACATGGGCTTAAACCTACCACTGAAATAAACAGGAATTCAATATGCTTAACCTTATCTATGCTGTTTACTATATCTGTTGAAATCAAAGACTCAGGCTGCTGTTACTGGAGAAGTAAGGCTGCAATTCTATACATACTTACCTGGGAGTAAAGCCCACTGAACACAATAAAACTTACTTCTAAGTAGGCATGCATAGGATTGCACTGCAGTTTTGATGGCAACTACATTTTCACAGGCTGGAATGTATAAAACACAATATTTTAAATCACAAGTTATTTTAATTTAAACTGCTAACATTTCAGTATATTGTTTGTACTGTTTCCTTTTCTTTGTATTCATCACTGTATGTTTTGTTCAGTTCTATTATGGTTTTCTCAGTATGCTTTTCATTTATACCACTGTATTGTATAACTCAATGCAGAAAGCTAAGGAAAAAAAATCCTTTTAATCTGTTTATAATAGTTGAAAGAATTACTGTTTGCAGCTTCTGCTTCATTGTGCAGATAAATCTAGATTATTTTAACCTTTAAAACATCTCTCAAGAATGGTTTTAATGTTTCTTGGTTCAACACTGAAAGTCTCCTACAGCTATGGAAGAATCATGGCTTTCCTATAAAGGGGTTTTTGTGGCATATGACCCCATGGTCATATTCTCAAGAAATGTATGCTGGATTTCCCCTTCATTAGACTCACTTGGAGGCTCTCATATCTATTTATTTCACATATTCATAACCTGCTCTAAACCCTGAAGGTTTCCCAGAGTGGTTAAAATAAATAAATAAAATAAATAAATAGCAAATGCAATAGATAATGATAAAGCAGCAGAATAAAAACAAATAATAAAATCAGATAAAACAAGGCAAGGCAAGACTGAAACTGGTGGGTGCATCTCCCACCAGTGGTAGCAGGCAGAATGGCCCAAAATGGGGTATTGTGTGGGTGGGGTGGGAAAGAGACAATTTTGAATCCAGCTGGATCCAAAGCCACTCCAAACCCCCAGACAGGCCTGATCTGGGGCTGTCAGTTATGCCAGCCCTGGAGCCAGCGTAGCTAATCCTGCCTCGTTGCTGTCGATGGGGCTGCGGGACATTGGAAATACACAGATCCACCAAGCTGAGAAGCCCAATGAAAGTGGTCCATCATACAAGTTGGCTGTGCTGATGATGAGGCAGGAGACAATCCTATGCCCACTTACTTAGAAGGATGGGTGGGAGTTTTTAAAAAAGGAAATTTTAAAGGCACAATTGCAAACAATTCCCACAAGGAGAAAAGGCAGAGGGCAACAGAAGAAGCCAATGTGGCTTCACAATAAACTCAAAGATGACCTGAAAACAAAAAAGGACACGTATAGGAAGTGAAAGGAAGGACAGGCTACAAGGGAAGAGTACAGGCAGGTAGCACAGAACTGCAGGAATAGTGTCAGGAAGGCTAAAGCTGAGAATGAGCTAAGGTTAGCGAGGGATGCTAAAAACAACAAGAAAGCTTTCTTCAGATACGTGCATAGTAAAAGACAGAGGAAAGAAATGGTGGTTCAACTACGCGATGAGGATGGCAAATTGATAACAGAAGACAAGGAAAAGGCAGAAGTGTTCAATTCCTACTTCGGCTCGGTCTTCTCCCAAAAGAGGGTCTATGACCCCCCTGGCAAACCTGAAGAGCAGACGGAAGGGGCAGGATTGCAGCTTGAGATTGATAGGCAAATGGTCAAGGAGCACCTGATCACTCTGAATGAGTTTAAATCTCCAGGGCCTGACGAGCTGCATCCTAGAGTAATAAAGGAACTGGCAGAAGAACTCTCAGAACCACTGTCTATTATCTTTGAGAAATCATGGAGGACAGGTGAAGTGCCAGATGACTGGAGGAGGGCAAATGTTGTTCCCATCTTCAAAAAGGGCAAGAAGGAGGAACCTGGGAACTATAGGCCAGTCAGTCTGACATCAATCCTGGGGGAAATTTTGGAGCAGATTATAAAGAAGTCAGTCTGCAAGCACCTTGAAAGCAATGCAGTGATTACTACAAGCCAGCATGGATTTGTCAAGAACAAATCCTGCCAGACTAATCTGATCTCATTTTTGATCGGGTAACCTCCCTTGTGGACTGTGGGAATGCTGTGGGCATAATATACCTGGACTTCAGCAAAGCTTTCGACAAAGTGCCTCATGATATCCTGATTAGCAAGCTAGCTAAAAGTGGGCTAGATGGAACAACTATCAGGTGGATCCACAATTGGCTACAGAATCGGACTCAAAGGGTGCTTATCAATGGTTCCTTCTCAAACTGGGGAGAGGTAACGAGCGGGGTACCACAGGGCTCGGTCCTGGGCCCGGTGCTCTTCAACATTTTTATTAATGACTTAGATGAGGAGGTGCAGGGAATGCTTATCAAATTTGCAGATGACACAAAGTTGGGTGGAACAGCTAATACTCTGGAAGACAGAAACAAAATTCAAGGAGATCTCGATAGCTGGAGCGCTGGGCCGAAAACAACAGAATGAAATTTAACAGGGATAAATGCCAAGTGCTGCACCTAGGGAAAGGAAACCAAATGCAGAGTTACAGAATGGGGGACACTTGGCTCAACAATACCACAAGTGAGAAGGATCTTGGAATTGTGGTAGATCACAAACTGAATATGAGCCAGCAATGCGTTATGGCTACAAAGAAGGCAAATGCTATTTTGGGCTGCATTAATAGAAGTATAGCTTCCAAATCGCGCGAAGTGATAATTCCCCTTTACTCGGCACTGGTTAGGCCTCATCTTGAGTATTGCGTCCAGTTCTGGGCACCACACTTTCAGAAGGACGTAGACAAACTGGAGAGGGTTCAGAGGAGGGCAACAAGGATGGTAAAGGGACTGGAAACAAGGCCCTATGAGAGAGACTGAAAGAACTGGGCATGTTTAGCCTTCAGAAGAGGAGACTGAGGGGAGATATGATAGCACACTTCCAGTACTTGAAGGGTTGTCACACAGAGGAGGGCCAGAATCTCTTCTCGATCATCCCAGTTTGCAGGACATGGAATAATGGGCTCAAATTACAGGAACCCAGATTCCACCTAAATATCAGGAAAAATTTCCTGACGGTCAGAGCAATAAGACAATGGAACCTACTACATAGGGAGGTGGTGAACTCTCCCACTCTGGAGGCATTCAATGTGCAGCTGGACAGTCATCTGTCAGGGATGCTTTGACCTGGATTCCTGCACTGAGCAGGGGGTTGGACTCGATTGCCTTGTAGGCCCCTTCCAACTCTACTTTTCTATGATTCTATGATTCTATAAGTCCCATTGTGTTTGGCGGGGTTATACTGGTCATTGACTGTAATAAACAGAATTGAATTTGGTGGGGTCTTACATCCAGGCAAGTGTGAATAGGATTGCAGCTTAAAAAGCCTGAGCCAATCAAAAGGTCTTCAGTAGGCACCAAAAATATAACATGCCTAGCTAGGGAGGGTTTTCCAAAGACAGGGAAAGACGTTACCACCAAAAAGACCTTGTCTCGGTTCCCCACCCATCTCAGGGCATTTTTAACATATAAAGTAGTCAGGAAATTCCCCACCAGCCCTTATTAATTCCCCACCAGTGAACTCAAACTTCCCACCAGTAAAATGCCCTTTTCGATTCACTCCCAACCTTGAGGACATGGGTGTCTTTGCTCTTCTACCTATCCTTTGCCTTTTCTCAGTAAATGCAAACAAACTCCCCTGCCAAAGTACCCTTTTCACACTGTTCCTTCCTAAATATATTGTTCTGAGCACCATACAGACAGGGCTATGGTATCTGGGAAGCAGACTAGACATTAAGCTGCTATTCCTGCCTCTTTCGTAGCTTTGAGCAAAGTCCCTTTGCTCCTCTGTTCTTCTTGGTTCTTAAATGTCATGAAATCCCGATGAGATTTTAACTGTCCACTTGAATAACTTTCTATCTCAGAATAGGAAGGAGACAGAAAAGACTCTGGTAAAGTAGCAGTTAAGCTGTCTCCAATTCCCTTGTGCACCCTGGCTTTTGCATTGTTCCACCTCCTGGTGCTAGAGAGGAGTGGGAAAAGGTTGGGGGAGGGAAAAAATCTAACTCTACCTTGCTAAATATGTAATTATGTAGTAAATAAGAGGGTACTTCGGAGGTCACATGAAGGAGAAGGAGTATTCTAACTTGGTTACATCTACTTTGGGGATATACTGCATTTCTTGAATCCTTTGCTAAACCTCCTTTTCCCTAGTCTACAGATTATGGAACGGCCCAATATGTATGTAATTTCCCCGTCCGTCCCGTCCCGTCCCCCCCGCAAGCTGGTCTTGCCTTAGATCCCTTAATAAACATAGATTCATGGATCATAGAGTTGGAAGGGGCCTACAAAGCCATCGAGTCCAACCCCCTGCTCAGTGCAGGAAACTAGAGGAGGGGTCTCCCATCCAAGTAATCACCAGGCCTGACCCTGCTTAGCTTTCCACACTCAGACAAGCTGAGCCAGTGTGAGCCACAGGCCATGCTTGATGTGAGTTGGGTGTTGTTGTTTTTACATTCAGAATTGGAATTATTTGAGGCTGTTAAAAATGAGGGGGGAAACCCCTCATTTCCCCCCTCATTTACAGACTGCTTACAGACAGTGAGCTCCTAGAACTACCAATCAATAGGTACTGTGCAGATATTCCATCATTTCCTCCTTAACAGTTTTGTGTGTGTGTGGGGGGGGGAGATGGAAGAAGCAATGGAAAAACATGGGAGGATTACAAGATGAAAATTACATTGTCTGGAACCCCTGTAAAATTCCGTGAATGAGGCAGGGCAATTGCAGGATAATAGGCTCATCTGGAAGCATGTCATGTGTATGTTGCCTGTAAACTGTGTGTTGAGAATATATAGAGGAAGGGGGAAAAGTGCTCAAAGAATGGGACTGTTCCAACTGCTAGTGGTGTAAAAGCTGATGGAGAAGCAAAATTCTTCAGGAAATCTGGGTATTTTCACTTAAATGTAGGCGCTACATTCCTTCAAATCACATTTAAGGTTAAAATACCTTCATAACAATATTGGTTTACAATGAGTTACACCCAATGCTACGCGAGTGGACTTCTGCTCATTCAATGGGACGTTCCCCCCTGCTCCCTCAACCTTCCAGAGCAGATTTGGGGTGTGTTCGGGGGCTGTAGCAGGGAGGGGGGCTCTGCTCTGTCAGCAGTGTCTGTTCGGCCGGCAGATGGACATACAGTTCTATGTAATTTGTGTTTCCACAATAGGTTAAAGGTGCCTCTCTGCTTGCTTAAATGTGCCCCTTTGAGTTCATCCTGCCCCCCTGTGAAAATTCCTTTTAAAAACCATTAAGCCACCTCACAGTTGACACTGAAGGGGACCTGAAGAGACATCTAGGCAGGTTGTTCAGCATCTGAATCCCCACTCAGCCACGAAGCTCACTAGGTAAGCTTGGACCCATAACTATATCTCAGCCTAAACTACCTCACAGGAAAATTTAGAACCAGGGTGGGTGGGGGGAGGTAATGCAGTATACAACACTGAACTCTTTAGAAGAAACACGTATCTCAAAGGAAGATTCAAATCTCTTTTAATGCACTAAAATCTCCCCACCACCACCACCACCACCACCAGGGATGTTGAAGAGTCCTTGGTTTCGAGTAACGAGTTGAGTCACGAGTCTTTGGACCCGAGTCTCGAGTCCGAGTCCTTGGTCCAAAATGGTGACTCACGAGTCATGAGACACGAGTCACTCCCAAAGCTGACTCCACGAGTCCCCATTAAAATCAATGGGGGTTTTCCCAACAAAATAAGGCTATTTCAGATGTGTGGCTTAAATAAATTCTAGGCACAAGTGTGCCTTTTTATTTCAAAACTCTGCAACTGATTTTGGCAAGAACAGACCAGGCAGCCAAACCCAAAATAACCAGGCAGGCAGAGGAGGCAGGGAACCCCAAAGCAGGCAGGCAGAGGCAGCCAAACCCAAAATGTCTGAAAGGTTGCATTTTAGGAAAATGATTTTAAAAAATAAACTTGCTGTACTTCCTAAAACCTATCCATGTTGCATTTGAGGAACACGATTTTGGGACACGAGTCCTTGGTCTCGAGTCCCGAGTCGAGTCTCGGATCCCATTAAAAATATTGGGACTCGAGTCTGACTCGAGTCAGAGGGGGGACTCAGTCCGACTCACGAGTCGAGTCCTGGAGCCCGAGTCACCATCCCTGCCCCCCCCCACATAAAAATAGGTTTTTCTCCTGGGGAGGAACTTATGTACCTGTACATTCGGGGTTGTAACACTCCCGGCTTTCAGCCCATGGTCCTCTGCACTCCGAGCCTCCATGAGCAGCTGCCGTGCACTGCCGACTTCTCTGCTGTGTGCCATTGGAACAGGTCACCGAGCACTGACTCCAAGCACTCCACTCTTGCCACTGTCCATCAACTATTGTGATACACACAAAATAGAAATGGAATCCATGTTACCTTCCCAGACAGACCCACAACAGTTTCTTGGTTTGGGGGGGTTTTTCAATAGAAGATGATTAACGTGATGCTGACAAAGAAAGCTTGCACTTGAAAATAACTGTACTGTTTCTATATCATAATTGCATATTTATTGTTTGTTTTACTGTATTTTTATATATATTTTTATGTGTACTGCCCAGAGAACCTTGGTTTTGCGGCGGCATAGAAAAATAGTAAAATACAATTTTAAAATATTGTTCAAGTGACAAGTCAATAATTGCAACAAAAACATTGGAACACACAATCTTCTGGAAGTATTGGCAGGCTGCCAAACGGACCAATGAGCCTTCTTCCCCCCCAGGTGCGGGGAAGGATGGGGATGAATACTTTGATTTTCCCTTTCATATAATGGGTGTACTTGAGGTGGGGGAGCAAGAAGGGCCATTGAGTTCTATCCTGATTCCCTTGAGTGTGGCAGGCAGCAGCACCCATGTCAGAATGAGCCATAATTCTGTATATATACACAATCAAATTGGCTGTGTAGGAGAAAATTATACTTTAGTTCTAGGGAACCATGATCTAGAAGTAAGTTCCAGAAGAACTCAGAGGAAGTTAGTTTTGAGCAAACGTTCACAGAATTGGATGTATGACTGTGGGTTTTCTCACAGCATTGTTTTTATCAGCATGGACCCTACATTTAAAGTTGTATATACAGTATGCACAGTATATGGGGGAAAGGTTGCTTCATTTCTTTTTCTGTTGCAAAATTTCCTGATCATATTTACTAGTGACGATGAGTCCCCTATGCCCTATCCTAGGAAATCTGAGTCCTGAGTCTGCAACTGATGCATGCAAAAATGGGTAGAGTTGCCAGCCACCACCAGCCCTTGGATGCCACCTTTTGATGCCCCCTGTTAGGAGTGTGGGGCCTCCCTCCCTTAGTCACTGTCAGTGGTGATGTCCAAGCACTGCCTCCCAGCCTACCTCACCAGCCATATGTCCCAGTCCCACTACAGCAGGTGCCTGAAAAGTAAACCTGCTTCTCGAAACACAGCACTTGTAGCATGATTAGCCTACTTACATCCAATAAGGTAGCCACAAGTGGCACAGTCAGCAGAATTGTCCACAGGCTTGAATATGAGACAAAATCATGCCTGCTGTACATCACTGCTTGATCCCCAGCTCAGTATACTAGAAGCAAAACCACTCTAAGGTACAGGAGGCTGCATAGATGCTGTAGCACAGAGCAGCACTATCTCATACCTAGGACTTGATCTGTGGCCAACTTGCCAAAATAGATCACCTGTCCACCACTGACTTGTAGCATCTTGCTTAGAGATACCACTGCTGGTACTAGTACCTGATGTCAGCCCTTTTGCATGCTGATGCAACATGATACAGGCACAGGCTGGGAAGAGATGGCAGTTATGCTAAAGCACAGCAACCTCAGGATCCTGTAAGCAGTTCCAGAGCATATTCATATATATATATATATATATATATATATATATATGGGGTGTGCTACGGTGACTTTACCCTGCATTCTTACAAGTGTAGGATGTAAGTTGCACTGAAATTGATGGAACTTACTTCCATGTAGTGTGTTTAACTCCACAACCCAAAGCACATTTACGAAAGACTAAGCCACACTAAGCATAGTGGGGCTTGCTTCTCAGTAAGCATGCACAGGATTGTGTTGCACGACTCAGTTGCCAGGTATAGCATTGAAATTTATGATTTCCCCCCATTTACACAGCAGGGGGAGAATGTTAAATGTATCTGATAGTGAGGAGAAAACTAGATAAGCATTTCAAGAGCAGGATGCAACAAATAAGTCATTAAGAAACATGGCAACAATATAAAATTCTGTATTTACACCAAGCTCAACAGCAATTACCTTTTGTCCATATAGTATAGTACATTCTTCATTTATTCTGACAGTTTAGGAGACATACTGTACAAAATGGACAGCCGAGGTTTGGATAACTGGAAAAGCTATTTACATACAGTTATGCTGACAAGAGGATTGTGGGAGACACTTAACAATCTCATGATTACATGATATCTGTCTGTTTCCTGTTATCATCCTTGGAATTGTGCTTTTATTTTAAAGCAACAGAACAGCGTGTATCAACACTTGAATATTTGAATGGGGGAATATACGTATTTTCCATCAGAAATTCTTATAAAGTCTCAGAACATAGCTCAGAAGATTATGAAGGACTGTATCATCTTGATTGGAGAAGCCTCTTCAAATATGGATAACCATTAAATCTGCTTTTATTGCGGCCTTATACAAAGGTGAAGTCTTATAGAAGTTGAATTTCATTTCTCTCAGGTCAAATCCATTGCAGTATGATATTACAAGGAACATGACAGACCAAATAATGATCACGGAGTGTGATGTGTTTATGAAACATGATTATGCATTGTGAAATTCACTGACATGAATGGTTAGTGAGTTACCTAACATTTCCTAGCTACTGTTGTCCTTGGACTGTACTGTGGTGTTTACACTTGATTTGTGTCTCCTCCTCCTATACTTGCTAAATGGCTCTGGTGGTGGTACTCTGTCATTTAATCATGGAGAATGTTGCTGCAATATTTAAGTATGCCTTAAACCACATTGTGATTAGCAGCACAATTGTAAATATCTCCTTTTTTCTTTTCTTTTTTGCTTTTACTAGCTATTAGTAGAAAAATCATTGGAGTAATAAAACATGGATGCGGAATCTTCTCTTTAGTACCCTGACAAGAGAAGCAACAACGGCTGTACTAACAGCTGCCAAAGAATTCACTTAAAGGATCACATGTTATCACGTGGGCATCATATTGGAAGTTCAAAGTAAGCAGCAGAACTGCTTCCATCCCAGTAACCATGCATTGCATCCAAACATGTCGAATGCTTAACATAAATGGACTAACATACTTATTTTTGGATAACATTGATATTAAAATTGGACAATTTCAGAAAGGAAATTTTTAATATGCACCTTATGCTATGATTTCTAAAGTCTTTCTAATGCTAATGGAATTGTGTGTTTGTTCAAGATCTACCTACCCACTATCCTCTTCTGCCAAATTGATGCAAACACCCACAACCTCTCAACCTCTACACATGCAGAAGGATCTAGAGAGCAGAAGGGGGTCCTTTGATTTCTGCCTATTCCCCCATTGAGCTGCCTTCTCCATACCACATCCTGTACCATTCCAGAGGTTCCTGGTCCTCTAGGTGCCAGGGGCTGCAGCAAGAAGGAAATGGGAAAGCCAGATTGTATGAGCAGAACTCTGCTCCTGGTTCTCTGAGTCCCACACAGGGTTCCTGGGTAACCATTTGTCGATCTGTTGCAGATACATTCAATGCACACATTATACATATCTTTAGTGGCCAGGATTTGAAGAGCAGCTTTATGCAAAGCTTGTTTGATTTTGATTCCCCCCCCCTTTGAACAGCAGGCCCTGTCCTGTGTCATTTTGAAAAACTGCTTTAGACTGTCCCCTTCCTTTCCAAAAGCCTTGCCATGTGGATTTAGGAAGGGGCTTCCCTTCAAGAAACACAAACCTTAAGACCCCTTCAGTTTACAGAACCTTTATGGATCCCCTCTCTACAAGCCCATGATCCCCCAAGAGATAACAATACTCTGGGGCCCTCTGGTCTTTCTGGGATCCCTGCACCAGCAACTACTCTATACCTCTTTCTCAATGTGGGGGTTTTATTTGTCTTGGGGGAAGGAGATTGGGTAGCAGCTGGAAAAAGGATGGCATTTGTGCCCTTTGAGCATTGGGTTGAATGCTCAGAGAGACACCGCAGCCCGCAAGGATTTCCAAGCATTCACTTTGAATGCCCGAGGGACATAAATGGTATTTAGGGCAAGGGTACTCAGCCATTTCTAACTAGCACTATTAGTGTCCCCAGAATACTACAGTAATGCATCTTGTTTGTAGTTTTTAGGCTCAATGCACAAAACCACAAAGGAAACCACAAAGGAACTACACTGAAAAAACAAACAAACCTTGTAAGTAGCAAACAGTTATTCTATATATGCTCACCAGGGCAAAGAGCAATATTGCAAGGCTTATGCTGTGTTTCAGGTCCATCACATGATCTTCCCCCATACTGGGGAGGTATACATGACCTTGTTCTAGTTCTTTGGCCTCGACCACATGTGAATGAGCACAAACTCCAAGGTGACCACTCCTCCCAAACTCCATGTACTGTAATAAAGCAAAGAGGCTTTAACAAGAAAAGAACATGAGTAACCAAGTGGGTTTAAAATAAACATAGTAAAATGGTAAGAGGAATTACTTGGCCAGCATCAGAGAGAAGAAAAAAAAGAAACATTTCCACCATTCACAAATATCAGTTAATGCATATTTAGAGTGCTGTAGAATTTGGTAGACTAATGTTATTTTGAACACTGATCACCAATCCAGGCTTCTGATTGCAGTCTTACATAGTATCCATAAAATAAAAGAATTAAAAAATGCAATCAATGGGACTTACAGGTTTATAGATATGGACAGAATCACAGCCACTGAACCCAGTCCAAAGATCTATGTGTCAGTGGAGGCTGGTGACTCCAATATCAGCACAGCTCCATATCCGCTCCAGATTTTATTCTGAACTTTTAAGGAGCCATCCATGGTGCCGAACCTAATTTGGGGATAGGGTTCAGCACCATGGATAACTCCTTTAAAGCGCTTGAGCCGATATGTAGTACCGCTGACATTGGAGTCACCCTCCTCCACTGGTATGTGTGTTCTTTAAGCACATATATAGTTCTTGTGTGTGCAATCTGCTCCAGCCATTCCAAGGAAGCAAGCAGGTCAACATGCACAACGGAAATGTGGACACTAAGTCCGTGTCTTCACTGAAATGAATTATTGTTAGAGAGTTCCAGGGCTGCTTTGGAACTGCTTGGACCTGATATGAATCACTGGAGTAGGGTGTATGTTTTTCAAATGAACAAAAAAGATTGGCAACAAAGGCTAGTGTAATGTGGCCCTAAATATGTGGTCCTACATCAGCCCGTTATGAGGCCAATTTCAAGTCACATGTATTAGTAATGATGTGACAAATACACAACAAATTGGTATCATCAGGTGGATGAATGGGCCTGAGACAGTGAGCTATACCCATCAACTGCCCAATATCTCTTGCACATTGTCTATCATACACTTTACAGAATTTATCTTGAGATTACTGATCTTGGTCCAATTTTGACTATGAAAATTGGGGGACGGGATGATTCGAGAAAGCATACTGCAATGGGATTTTTATGCAAGGTTTTTGTAAGATTTCACAGCATGTCACTTCGGCATGATCTGACTTAGTTCAAATACAGTTTCATTTTACTGCACTTCATAATAAAATTGCAGCCATTTATCAATTTTACCCAGATTAATAAATAAGGATTGCTTCAGCTAATTTCCTAAATTAGGATATACCATAAACATTAAACTTCATATGCATATATTCATGTACATTTACATACTGAGAGCATATTTATTAAAACAATGGGCACAATCGAGAAAACATGAGGCATGCCTAAGTCCTACTGAAATCAATAGGTGGACACAGACATATGTAAGCACAATTTCAATGGGACACTAGGGTCCAGTTCTGACTCAGGTGGAAAATCTATGTCTGGCCTGTATTCCTTCAGATGGCTGCAGGGGAAAGCTCATGAGTGAATGCTCCTCTCTCTCTCTCTCTCTCTATATATATATATATATCTTCTTCTGCACAGAAAACTGGATGCCAGAGTTAAGCCTAGCTTTCTTCTTGATTTGCCAGGTCCCCCCCCCCCCCCATGCAGGGACTATTTTTATATATGTAGTCATGTGGAAATGATTGAATCATGTGAGCTTCCACCTGTGGTCTATACAATCCAGGCAAAGATTTACCACACCATGAGAACTAAGTCCAACAATGCAGCCCCACCGTTCTGTTCAGCCTTCCCAAAGCTGATGCCTTCCAAATGTTTCGGACATCTGTCCCAGCCAGCATGGCCAATGGTCAGCGATTATGGGAGCTCTAGTCCAAAACACCTGGAAGGAAACTGCTTGGGAAAGGTTGATTGTTTGGATTATGCCCAATGTCTACACTAATTACTATACAGAAAAAGCTAGCAAACACTCCTCAAAAGTCTTTTCTTCCCTCACCCCTTTTACCTCACTCAATCCATAATTATTAATATTACCAACTAAAAGGGACATGTTCTAAATACAGTGGGCTAAATCCAAGGTTACATGAATGGACTTACACTTGTGCAAGGGGAGTTTCCCTTCCCCCTACAGCCCCTCTGTGTGCCCCAAATCTGCTCCGGAAGATTTCTCAACCTTCTGGAGAAGATTTGGGGTGTGGGGGGGGGCTGCAGGGGGGGATTCAATTTACCACCAGTGTCCATTATGCTAGCAGAAGACCCCCATTGGATACAACCCAATATATACAACAGTAATGGCACATTATATGCAAAACTCTGTCAAAGCCTGAAATGAGGAGAGTAAATTCCTTTATAAATTCTTTATCTTCAATAAGATATAAACTAAATCCTCTGAGCTTTGTTTATAGTCTCTCAAAGAAGCATGATGAGTGGGTCTGAAGTTAGCCCTATTCAAACAAGGGGGAAAGTACGCTGAACCCCCATGTGTTGGGTTCTGCTTGCCGGACCTGGAACCTCCGTGCCTATATACATTTGATGCAATGTACAGCTGGTATGTTTTGAGGCACAGAGAGACCAATGCATATAAACCCGAAAATCAGCAATGCTTACTTAGCAAAAGCTGGGCATAAAGATTGTTACTGGGTTTATGAATGTTGTACTCTGCATTGGCACATTACATCCAAAATGCATGAGAGAGGTGGACCAGAGGTGTGGCAGGGTGTTTGTGTGTGCTTTTCTGCTGCACATTGATCCTTTGCTCTTATTTCTGACATGTAAATAGGGCTGATTTAACTGCAGCCACAAATGTAAACAAAAAAGCACCATAGAGTGGGAGATCCTGTCCTGCTTCCTTTGAATTGTGCTTGGAACAAGAGGTACTCATACAGTATGACCTGATATGCTATGAATTATCACACATTGTAAAGCAATAGCTTACAGTATCCTCCATGGAGCTATTTTTCTATGCCCATCTCAAATGTCTGTTTAATAGATTCATAGATCATAGAATTGGAAGGGGTCTACAAGGCCATCGAGTCCAACCCCCTGCTCAATGCAGGAAACTAGAGGAGGGGTTTCCCATCCAAGTAATAACCAGGCCTGACCCTGCTTAGCTTTCCACACTCAGACAAGCTGAGCCAGTGTGAGCCACTAATAAATGCCCTAGATCAGGGGTAGGTAATGTGGTGCCTATGGGCACCAATGTGCCATGAACACCTTTCTTGGTACCCACCAAGGTGCTCTATCCCTGCCACTTGCATGATGGATATATGGGGTGATTACATGTGTGTGAGTGTGTGTGTGTGTGTGAGAGAGAGAGAGGGGGGGGGGAGAGAGAGAGAGAGAGAGAGAGAGAGAGAGAGAGAGAGAGAGAGAGCATCTATAGCTGGTGATCCAGAGTTGGGGAGAAAAAAAAGAGATGGGGCGGGAATGAGTTGCATTAAAAGTATGTTCTACAAAAGGGAAGAGTGGTATAAGGTTCATAACATTAATTCTGACTGGACAATCTTGAATATTTTAGCAATTACTAGAATATCAGGACAGGGATAGAAGTATCTGCAAGAATATAAGGTAAGTGAACAAGGACTAAAAGCAATTCAGATATCTATCTATCTATCTATCTATCTATGAAAATGTACCACAAATAAAAATGGCACTTTCTCATTATTGGGAAGCCCAAAGCTTCCTCTTGTTTTTGGAGCCCTGAGTGGATAATTACTATTTATATATATTCAAAGTTTCCTCCACAAATATCAGCACTAAAAATGAAAGTCTTAGGATTCTGTGTTGTTGTACTTGTGCATCACTTTTTTTCCCATTCAGTGATAACTGGTGTATGTGCAGAAATACAGACATCTTCTCTACATAATGCCATCAGCTATGGATACTCATGAAAGCTAATTTCTTACTTACTTAGATTATATATCCCATTTTAACTAGCATCTTTCACTTCGTTATAGGAATTTATGCATAGCGGCAAGCATGACTTCCTTGGAGGGCAACAATTCAGAGATCAGGAGCCAGCTTTCTCCCTCCCACCCCTTCTTCTCCCCTTGCACAAGTGTAGTTTCTGCACCCACTTAACCAGGATCTGAGCCCAACATTAGACAGCAGTTCAGGTCCTTGTTAAATCTCTCTCTCTCTCTCTCTCTCTCTCTCTCTCTCTCTCACACACACACACACACACACACACACACACCACCCCTACCCAATTACCATTAATGGTAGATAAGGTCAATGCTGACATTTCTCCTAACTATGGTTAAGTGAGAGGGAGAAATTTGCCGCATTGGGGGGGGGGGCGGCAATGAGAGAAGGAACACATGTGAAAGGCTGGCTCTCCATTTCTTAACCATGGTTAGGAAGGAGTCGGTGTTACATTTACAACTCCGTTTCCATATGCAAATTTTGCCATTCTCGGAAGCAGTGTGGGAGCTGAACAGAAGGAGCGGGGGAGATGAGCACCTGGGTTTCTTGAGTTTCTTCTTCCCAAGGCAAGAAATGCTAGCAAGCATTGCCTGATGGGGCCATTGGTGATATCACAAAGAATGCATGACAATTATGCACTGCTACATTTAGGGTGCAATTCTATACACACTTACCTGTGATTCTGTGCAGAAGTGATTATTTCTGAGCAGACACAATAGGATTGCACTGCCAATGTGGAAGTATCTAACTACTTGCCATTGAATATCTCTTAATGTATTAGTGTGTGTGTGTGTGTGTCCATGTGTGCATGTGCGCGTGTGCTGGGGGGGATGGTCTTAAGGAAAAAAGAATCCCGGAGGTGCTATTTATCAGGTGTCCTGAGAACTCGGTTATAAGGTGGTATATAAATACATAATCATAATCATCATCATCATCAGTCAGCCCCACCCCTGAAAAAGAGGGAAATGGCAGCACTTTCCCTACACTCTGCCCCATTTTCTGCTCTCATAGTTTTGTGTGGTAAGTCAGCATGTGGTGAAGGGCATCGCACAACCAGCTTACCACCACAAGTCGGAACTGGGCTGGCATGAGCTAAATGTTCTCATCGTGACTATGTCCCGAGTGGTGTTGTGAATGGGACCTTTGGCAAACCTTTGTTTATTTTACCGAGGTTACCCAAAGTTGCTTCAGAGGCAGTAGATTCAGAGACGTTATCCTCAGCCTTCATCAGAGCGGAAAACCCCCAGCAGTGTTGGAAGTTAGACAAGTGTCATGTCACCAGTTATAATAAAATGGTGAACTTCATCCAGCTTTACATACCCCAGAGACAAGGCAAGAGCCTTTCATTGTCCAGCAGCGTTTTCATGTTTTAATTACCTCTGCTACAAATTACCTTGGTAGCCATGTAAACCAAGAAGAGATGAAAATACATTATGGGGCTATTATTCCAAAGTAAGTATGACAAGACTGATATGACAGGTCTTTTCTTTAAAATGCTGGAACTCGGAATATCCTCCCACAGCTCAATGACAGCTCCAAAAGCAAGAATATAAAATAACGCTTTAACAGATGACTAATCATTGCACTCGCTTATCCCAATTAAAGTGCCTGTGCCCTAGCCACATCGTTAAATAGTGGTGTTTTCAAGTGCTTAGCATTAAACAAGTTCAATAACATCCACAATTTCATTTATTGGCTGCTAACACTACCTGGACAGAGGGCAGTGTTATTGCAAACCCTTGATTCTCTTAAAGGGCCGCTGCAGTGTGTCCCGTAAGGTGATACACAAGTTCTGGTTCGCACCTGCGACCCTTGACCACAAGTAACTGAACATGAACTCCACTGGGCCCACTCCTCCACGCCAGATTCACCTGTATCCAAGACAATAAGCAAACATGAATACAGCAATGAGTATAATATAGATTTGTAGTAAAAAGCTTAATGACATGCAAGTATCATTTAGAAATAATAATAATAATAATAATAATAATAATAATAATAATAATAATATATTTTAAATAAAAGGTCACTGAAATAAAGCACCTATGGAAAAAAATATGCAGTGAGAGGGGGGGGGACACTTCAAAAATAAATAAAAAATCATAGAACATGTGGCAATAAAAAAAAAAAACTTGATACGATGCCAGAATTTACCATTTTAGTCTATTCCCTTTCATTGTTCTAGATATTACACTAGAGCTGTGTGCAAATGGCCTCTCCTCCACCCTATTTGTGGGCAGAGAAATGGGGTGGGGGGAAATGACAATTTCTCCAAAAGTTTCTTTGGGGTGGGGCTCACCGTTACTTAGCAGTGGCAAGCAGTGGTACCATTTTTCCTAAGATTTTGTTTGTTTTGCTGCTGCTCGCTACCAGTGGCAGCAGCAGAAACTGTGCTGACAGTCTGACCACCATTTTACATCCTCCACAATATCTTGGACCTTGCATCATCTCAGGGCACTGGGGAGGGAATGTCAGAGAATATTCAGAGAAAATTCTGCAAAGTGGCCTTGTTTTTCTAGGAGCATGAAAAAAAGGAAAACCACAGAAATTGTCTCAGAAAAAAATGTCTTCTGAGAAATGTTGGCTCGGCTCTGGATTACAGTTCTCTGAACCCTATACCAACAGGGAAACCTAGTCTAGATGTCAGAAGAACAGATGAATTGTGTAATTATATCAAAAGGAAAGTGGAGTGGTAACAGAAAAAGTCTAGCACTTTTAATTGAAATGTGTAATGTGTGTTTCTTCTTTCAATCTCTGCCATTTTTCCTCTTGTTGAGAAAAGCTCAGGGATGGGGACTCGGACTCGAAGACTCGACTCGTGAGTCGGACTGAGTCCCTCCTCTGACTCGACTTGGACTCGAGTCCCAATATTTTTAATGGGACTCGGGACTCGACTCGGGACTCGAGACCAAGGACTCGTCAACATACCTGGGCTGTTGATGAGTCTTCTGGCTGTGCCAGAAGGAGCGCGATCACCGGTGAAGAGCGCATGGAAGCGAGGCGCGCTGCTGCTCGGCCACTATGGACAGCTACCAGGAGCGCAGCCCCAACGATGTGTTGAGATTTATTTTGATTGATATGTTGTTGTGGGGGGTTTGGGTTAGGGTCAGACATTTTGGGTTTGGCTGCCTTTGCCTGCCTGTTTGGGGTTCCCAGCCTCCTCTGCCTGCCTGCTCTCTTCTTGACCTGTTCAACAGTTGAATTGTCCAAGACAAAGGCCCCTGCCTGCCTGCTTTGGGGTCCCCTGCCTCCTCTGCCTGCCTGGTTATTTCGGGTTTGTCTGCCTGGTCTGTTCTTGCCAAAATCAGTTGCAGAGTTTTGAAATAAAAAGGCACACTTGTGCCTAGAATTTATTTAAGCCACACATCTGAAGTAGCCTTATTTTGTTGGGGGAAAAACCCATTGATTTTAATAGGGACTCGTGGAGTCAGTTTTGGGAGTGACTCAGGACTCGTGACTCGTGAGTCACCATTTTGGAGCAAGGACTCGGACTCGGACTCGAGACTCGGGTCCAAAGACTCGTGACTCGACTCGTGACTCGAGACCAAGGACTCTTCAACATCCCTGGAAAAGCTCCAAACATTTAAGAGCTGAGGGTTCAGTCCTAACCCCTGAATGTTGATGGCTGAAGGGGGCAAGGATGGTGTGCCCCTCTGCTGGCCTCTACCAGTGGAGAGGAGGACTGCTGAGAGGGACTCCACCACCACAGCAGTCCGTGCTGCACCCGGGAGGGCAGACAGCTCCTGCCAATGGAGCAGGCAGAAGATGCCAAAAATTGGATGCTCCCTGGGTGAGGAGAAGCTGTTGTAGCAAATCCTTGCCCATTGCTGTTGATGGGGTGGGGAATTGGAAATCCACAGATCCACTCACACACCTTCTGCGCTGGCAGGTGCAAGCCAGTATGTCTGGGAATGTGGCAGTAGAGCCACCACTCTGCTCCTCCCAGTTTGATTTAGGCTTGTTCTGCCCACCTTCTTAATCCTACCCTGTGCATCATAAATAAAGAACAGCTTCTTTTTATAGTTCTGCAAACACTGGATAAACACTGGGGTAAAGAAGTTCACTTTTGCCTTTGTTATGAAGGGCTGTCTTCTCATATTCTACAGAAGGGTATCATATAATATATATCTTTCCTCCCTGCTTCTGCAGTAATGTGAAGAGGGAGTGTTTCACTCACACCACACTGAAGTTATCCGGGACTCATGAATTTCATCTTGAGTGAGATCTAGTGGGCCCATTCCCCACAATCAAGTGAAGGCAGATGGGGAATGGAGTGAGTTACTCACGCTTCTGCTTTTCCAACTTCTGTGTGATGCATGAACTGGCCCAGTATATAAGCCAGTTCCCAGTTTCCATCCCACTCTCCCAACATGAGGATGGGTCTATCTAGAAATGAGTATATTCATTGGCTGGGATCACCCCAGGCAGGAGTCAGAATTAGCCCACTCCCTTTCTCACATAAAGTAAATGTTTGTCACTCATACCAATGAGGGGGAAAGAACCATTGCACCTTGGCGAAAACATTGAGATGAGAGCCTGACATGTCCACTAGCCCTGACACTGGGCACCCTGACCCACATTGACAGGGACCCCATAAGAGGTGTGTCTGCGCGCGTGTGTGTGTGCGTGCATGCACATGCACATGCACACAAGATGGCTCTGTGTGCAGAGGACACCCAAAAGTCCTCATAGTGCACAAGCATCCCCACACACACACACACACACTCACACACATCAGCCACCATCCCTGTTTTAATTATGGGACTTTGCTAGTTGTTGATATTTCTTTGGCAGGTTGAGTGGGGATGGGGAGAGAATGGTAAAGTTATGCAAGTTGATCTATTCTTTGATCCTCTCAACAGGGAATTGTCTCATATTTACCACTTAGTAGAACTGAAGGAATAATTCGCAATGAATAATTTATCTAACTAATTTAACTGTTTTTGTCTCCTGAAACATATTTCTAAGTGGTTAGCAATTTTATCAAACATATTTTTAGCCCTGAATGTACTGGCCTTGGCCTTTTCTTTTTGTGGTTTTCTTCATTACTAAAGCATTGGTTACTTCTCATCACCTTTAATGTAAAGACTACCCTTCTTTGCATAGGAAGCTGCCATATAGACCTAGTCAGACCATTGGTCCTTCTATGTAGGTCAGTATTGTCTAGTCCAGCCTTCCCCAACCAGGTACCCTCCAGACGTTTTAGACTACAGCTTCCATCACCACAACTATTGGACATGTTGGCTGAGGCTGATAAGAGTTTTAGTCCAAAACATATGGAGCTCACAAGGCTGGGGAAGGCTACTGTACACTGAATGGCAGCAGCTTTCCAGGGTTTCGGACTGGGTCTTTCCCAGTCATACCTGGAGATGCTGGGGATTAGACTTGTGGCCTTTGGCATGAAAAGCAGGTGCTCTACCCACTAGGATACAGCCCTTCACTCATTTCACATGTGAAATGATAGAGGGTATGCATGCATGTATCCTCCCTTTGCACATATCTGAAGGGGCTGTTTGGATTGCAGCCTTATTAGTACTAAATGTGAGTTGGATGTAGAGGAAGTCAGTGACATTTTAGTTCCATTGAAATGAATGGAATTGATGTTAGTCATGAGTGACAGAGTTCAGTGATTTCAATGGGGCTAAAGCATCATTAGCTTCCTCCGGATTCAGTCCTATGCCTATTTAGAATACGCTAAAAAAAAAATGCTGCAGTACAATCTTCTGCACTTCTGTTCCTGGTGAGGCTTTTTTAGTTTCCTTTGCACTCCTATATTCTTGACACTTGCTTTTGACTTTGTCAAGGTAGTTAAAAAAGAAAGGCCAAATGGTACCAAAAGTCAAAGCTGTGCTCAGTTTATTCTTCATTATGTAAACTAGCTCTATAGACTGAATGCAAATGATCATTTATCCCACAAAGAGCTAGTGGCAGTGTACTGACATTAAAATGTAGGTATTTAGTAGTAATATATTATGATTCTTGAAACGTTCACTTTTAGGGTGGAGTTTTTGCAATTTGGTTATCAAAAGGGTGAAGGCATACAATATGATTGGTGGATTTTCCAATGATTGGTTGTGACAAGCACTGATGAGTAAGTTGACTGGAATGCAACTAACGTATCAAACTAGAAGATGGCAGTCATTATCTATAGGTATGGCAGCCATTATGTTTAAAAGCAGGGAGAGGGGGGAGATATATCAAATGTGCATTGAATTTGAAGTCATCAGAATGTTCCATTACATCTCCATTGGTCAGGTCAGACACTTAACCAGGTGGCAACAGTCTTCATGTGGTGGACAAGTAGGTCTGCTCCCCTCCCTTCAAAAAAGGAAGAGAGGGAGATCCCATTTCTGTGTAGAGCACCTGTGTCATACATGATGTCATCTGTGCAGTGAAGTAGACGTAGGAGGCTCATTCACTATGCTAGCCTTCCCCAAGCTGGTGCCCTTCGGGTATTTTGGACTTCAGCCCCAACCAGCATGGCCAATGGTCAGGAATGCTGGGAGTTGTAGTCCAAAATATCTGGATGGCACCAGGTTGGGGACTGCTGCACTACACAAAGACTGCCATTGCCTGAGTAAGGGCAGGATCCTACACATGTTTAGACAGAGAAAAGGCCTAAACTCCCAGCATGCCCCAGCCAGCCATGCTGGCTGGGGCATGCTGGGAGTTGTAGGCCTTTCCCCTGTCTAAACATGCGTAGGATTGTGCCTTAAGTGTCTGCATTGGCACATATATTTCTTTTCTCGTTATATCGTAAGTGTTGTTACTGTCCATCATTAAGCTTACCATTTCAACACAGTGGCCTTGGAGATGCTTATGAAATTCTCCCCATCTGAAATCCCCATCTGAATTTCAGGCTTTGTGGGCTTTGAATTACCTGACACTGTTTGCAGAGAGGCATTGATGTGTTGGTAATCAGTCAAACTTTCTTTTAATTTCAAACCTCTGACATATTCAATTTGCCACAGTTTTCAGTTCACATCTCCCCCTCCCTCTGCTTACAAGTCATGGCACCCTACCTGTGTGCTTTGATTAAATCACAAGGGGGTGGGTGGGAAGGAATCTGGTTACAATTTTGAAATTATGTAAGTATTCCATTTTGTATGGTGTTTTAATCAATGTACGTATGCACTCATGCACAGTGGCAATCTGTAAGAAAAACATGTGAACAGAAAACTGCAGCAAGCTGTGCATACACCAAATTAGAAACTAGTTTTAGAAATTCTCCCAAGTTAAACTAGAAAGTGGGCAGAGTGGAATGTGAAGCAGAGGCAATCCATAGAACAATAACAAAATGGAATCTGCTCATTCCTAAACATTCATCAATAGAAAAGCAATGGTTCAAATAACAAAGAGTCCTGTTTTGGACTACAACTCCCAGAATTCCTGTCCATTGGCAATACTGGCTGGAACTGATGGGAGTTGAAGACTAAAACATCTGGAAGTTACTCGGTTTGGGAAGGCTGCCCTAACCCATAGTATTGTGGCACGAGCCTTTATGAATCTCATGAATCCATTTCCTCTGATGAACTGAATCTTACCTATAGAATTCATGCCATAAGACATTTGTTAGAATATGTCTGCACTACAAATCTAAACTAGTTTTAAGCCTATTTAACTGTCATTGCTCACAAGCAAGAAATCCTGAGAATTGTAATTCTCCAAAACAAAATATTTTAATTTTTATTATCAGGATAATAATAGATTGATTTAAAAATATGGAAGAGTAATGTTTTAAACATACTACTGCAAAATTAATATTCCCAAGATTCTTTAGCTGTGCACAAACGGCCTCTTGAAATATTCACCCTATTTGTGGGCTGTGAAATTGGGGAGGGCATTTCACCAAATTTCTCCAGGGGGAGGAGAAATTCTCCAACAGTTTCTCAGAAGTGGGCTTCACCATTAACAGTGGTAGTAGAACAGCTTCTTTCTTTTTTTCCTAACATTTTTTGTTTTGTTTTTTGCACTGTTGCTGCAAGTGGCAAGAGCAGCAACTCTGTTGGCAGCCTGGCCACCATTTTGCATCCTCCACATAGGGTAACCAGGTGTCCTACTTTACAGAGGACACTCCTTTATTTTGGATAACTGCCAGAGGATAGTCCTCTATTTGAAGAGGTGTCCACGTCAGGTTTAAAGTCAAAGAATCCTGAGGAGGGAGCACAGCCCAGGAGCCTTGAAGTTGCCCATCAAGAGTGAGCACCTGGGCAGCAGACTGAGCGGGCACACAGGTCACCTAGCCAGTCTTCTCCACTATAGTAAGATGTATTGAATTTGCATTTAAATTATACTTATTTGTAAATTGTACCTATGCATATAGATGCATATGCAGATCCTATGCAAATTGGTGTCCTCTTTTTGCCTCTTTTTTGGTGATTCATAAATGGCCACCCTACTTCCAATGCCCTATACCGAGTGTCAATCCAGAGTATTGTAGAAGTGGGAGTGAAGGCAAAAAAAAAAAAAAGAAGGAAGGAAGGAAGGAAGGAAGGAAGAAAGGAAGAAAGAAAAAATTGGGAGAAAATTCTGCAAAGTGACCTTCTATTTCTAGGGGGCGGGCAGGGGTAAGAAAAAGAAAAATCTCGGCATTTTTCTCAGAAAAAATGTCTTCTGAGAAATGTTGGCTCAGCTCTAGTTCTCATTCTTCAAGGCTCAACAGCTTCCCCAGGGGCTCCAAAATGTTAAATTTCTGAGGGGTGATTGTGGATACAACCCCATGCCCTCTGTATAACATTAGTGGGGCAAGGGGGGGGCTGACAGGCTGCCATGGGGAGGAGAGGGCAGGGAAGTCCACTTCCTCTGGCTCCATTGCACTTGCCTAAATCTGGATCCAACTCATTGGTTTCTTATTGAACAATTCAAGGGTCTCATTTGATCTCTTAGGGTGCAATCTTAAACACATTTATTAGGGAATAACCCCACTGAAGACCATGGAACTAAGTAAACATGCATATTATTGCACTGTAAAACTCTTAGCAGATTTGGATCTACATGCCATGCACACCAAACCTATGCATGTTTAATCCAAAATAGGTTCAACTGAGTTCATAGGGGCTTGCTTTCAGGTAAGTGTGATATGGCCTTGGTGGAAGACATGTTCCATGAGTCTGCAGCCTAAGATATTATCCTCTCTCCCAGTGCTGGCTCCAGGGTTTGAAGGGCCCTTGGGCAAGAAGACACCCTCAATGGGCCCTCTCCCTCTGTGAGTCTACCTTCTCACCACCATTGTCACCAGCTGCTATTGTTCCTCATTCTCTTTCTCATCATTGCTACCACTTTCTTGCTTGGCAGGCAGAGAGCCAGTGAGCGAGTAGGCAGTGGCATCTACTGCTCCTTCTCACCACCACCGTTGTCTGGTCCAGAGTGGGAGGCAGGTGAACTATCAGGTTTCAATGGTGAAGAGGAGGGGCAGTCCAGAGGGCTCTTGTCAGTGAGCCCCTGCTGGGGGGTGTGTGCCCCTGGCAGGTGCCCAACCATGCCTGCCCTTGATGCTAGCCCTGCTGTCCCAGCTGGGCTAGCATCAAGGGCATAAAAATTTCAGCATTCTATCCAGAGCACTATCTTGACTGCACAAGACCATATGAAAGGACCCATAGAGATGGCTGCTGCTTCACAAAAATCTATTATTGTTTTATGATGTATATAAAACATCTAGGGCCTGTTCACACGACACAGGAACCGTGGGGGAGCGGCTATCCCTCGCAATCCCTGTGTCATGTGAATGGCAGCCCGGTGCACCCTGCGGGACAGCCGCGTGCTGCAAGTGCCAAAATCCACCATGGCCGGTAGGAGAGTAAGCCCCTACCGCGCATGCCTGCTGTGCCGTGCCAACAGTGGGCGGCCCCCCACACGGCCCTCCCATGGCCGCACAGAGACGGCAGCCCAGAGCGGCCAGAGCTGTGGCTGCCTGCATGCACTGTGCTCGCAGCAGCGTGGCTGCCCTTGGGCGGCTGGCGCACTGCAGCTGCTGGACCTTCCGGGCTGCCACCTGCTAGTGCCAGGAGGACCACACCGTGGTGCGGGGGCTGCCGGCTCCACCGCGGTCTGCCCACGTATGTGGGGCATGGGTTGTCTGCGGCGCCCCACCGGGCCCCGCAGACAGCCCCGTGGTGCCTCCCCCGCTCACCTCCTGGGTCATGTGTGAACCGACCCCTAGAGTGGTATTCTGACATCAGTTATGCCTGGGCAAGTTCTGTAATTTCAGTGGGACTTATTACTCAAATAACTAGGTGCAGGACTGCAGTCTTAATGTGCAGAGCACCTAATGTGTTCAAGTAAATGTTTACCTTCCCTGAAAGGCTCAGCAGAGCCTGGACATTTCTGAAAGCACTGTAGGATCAGGTTGACATTTAATGGCTTGTACTAAACCAGTAGTAGGACATTCTTTTTGTTTTACATAGCAGTATGATTTTTATTTTCTCATGGGTGTAGTTCTTAAAACCTTGTTACTCTTCTGAAACACTGAGAATGGGACAGGCTATAAATAAAATATAAAATTACATTAAAATGGTAGCTAAAGCATGACTTATTAACTGAAATAGCTCACGAATTCATGTAACACTTACCTGCATTACCATTCTAAAATCCATAATACCTAAAGAAGGGATGATTTGGAGGAAAGCGTAACTCATAGTTGGAGGAAAATAGACAATCATGCTGCAGTCATGTGCTGTTAGGGGCAATGAACATGGCATCCTGCTTGCAACAAGCTGTGGGCTCACTTTTACACATGGTGAAGTCATCATCTGCTTCCTTCACCATGCACCCAGGTCCCTGGTTTAGCCATGAACTGCCAACGTATTTCCCACCCACCCCCATCCTACTGATCATACATTGAAAGGGAAATAAGATGCATGGAGATGCAACAGGATGACTGTTCCATGATGAGCCAAAATCAGTCCACATCTCTGTATGAGCAGAGGTCATGTCACCTTGCCCTTACATGTGCTTATACACATTTGTCTCACAAGTGCAAATATGGAGCTTCTCCTTCCACAAGGGCTTCTCCATCCATTCCCTTAAATAGCTGGGGTGGTGGTGGGGAGGATGTGTGTGCACAACTGCCTCTCCATTCTTCACTGAAGCAGACAGCCTGAAAGTACAAAAGCTATGTGCACATTGGAGGAATGCACAAGGTACTCTAGACTGAGGTGTTTGTCTTCACTGGTGTAAAGCAGTCATAAAAGGGCACATGAGTGCAGCATAACAATTGCTTTTTTCAAAATATTTGCATATCTTGCATTGCCTGTAATCTCACAAACACATAGCCCGCCCCCTCTCCCTCACACACACACACACTCCCCACTCCCCCCATTCTGTACTTTTCCCAGTTTCAACAATAACTCTGGAATCTGTGAGGGTGGGAGATGAGTTCGTGGGCATTATAGCAAATCCATTATTCTGAACAATTGTGACCAGTTCTCATGAATAAGTGTATGGCATGACACACAACCAAGATTTCATTATCTAGAGTCTTTTATTAGTTTGTCCTAACATAAAGGAAAATAAACCAGAAATATATTCAAGTCACAGAAACAAATAAATGTCATTTCCAAAACTCTGCTTATCAATCTTATTAATTTCTGAGAGTGTACAGGTAAATCTATGATGCATGTTAGAAGATCCTAATGGTTCTACTGAAGGAGATACAACATTAATTTTACCACGAGAAAAGAAAAACTGCACAGTGAACCACATACGCAATGATCAGTACAAAAAGAAAACCAGGATGAAAAGAAGAAGAAGAAGAAGAAGAAGAAGAAGAAGAAGAAGAAGAAGAAGAAGAAGAAGAAGAAGAAGAGATGGATTGGATATTAGTAACTATGCTGGAAAATAGAGCACAATATTTTGTAAAATGAATTATCCTACAGTATGCAAGCTACACATGGTTTGCTCAGTATTTGGGAAGTGGGTTCTGTTTGAAAAAGCAGATATAAGACACATGATATCAGGTCAGGATTTTGGAAAGCTTTGGGGAGGAGGATTTAAATATTCACTTCCTTTCATAGTTTTCCCCAATTTACAAAGAAGAGAGGGCACATTTAAAATGCAGTTTTCAAAGGACCAAAGTAAGTGTACTGAAGTATATGCTCAAGCACTGTTTGATCTGAAAACTGCACATGCAATTGTGACAGCAGACGATGGCACCATTTTATGGTATGTCTTTGGAACTAAGCAGCAGACTAAAAGCACGTGGGTCACAAGAAGCAGACATCATAAACCTGCTTGAATTGTCAAAGCAGCAGTTGTGCTAGATAAGAGATATGCAACTAAAGTTTTTTAAAAACAATTATATATGATTTTCAGCTGTGGATGCAGCATTGATCCAACAAAAGTTAAACACTCTTAAGTCCTTTGATTTACAAAGAAGATTTTTAAGCACAGACTTAACTCTCCCATTGAAACCAATGGGTTTTAAGAGTTCATAGCTTGGCTGGATCAGATCATATGCATATCTTCTAACTCTGATAACTGGGCTTGAAAGTCTTAAACCATGATTCAGAGAGCCCCCTTAGGTATGCCTTTTTAGAGTGTGAGTGTAATGTATCAAATGTGAAGTTTGTGATATGGCATCAGGCCAAAAGCTCAGATTGCATTTTGAGTGAGGCCCTCTATACGCAAAAGCCCTACAGCATGGGAGCCATTTCAGTCCATTATGATACCTCACCTCAGAGGCACATGTGTGACTGGTGTGCAACCATGTATTTGAGACTGATCATCTTAGGTCTTTTTCAAGAAACCAGCACCCCCAACACACAGGAAGACGCCAATTCCATGGCAAAGATTCAAATGACCAGCCCTGTCCATGTGGTCACATTATTCATATGCATGCTCCTGCAGCATGGGATTGTACCACGCTGAAGCATCTCCCATTCTGTAATGGAAGCCTTAAATGTGCAGTTTTCCAGATTGTGGCCTTAATAACAAGAGTCTTGTGTTGAATTTTTCCTATGATGTTTTGAATGAACTTACTAAATGTGCATAGCAGTGTGCTGTATCTACATCGGGGAAACTCAGCTTGCCAGTGACTAGGTGAAACCATAGCTCATTTCCTATCACCACTATGCTTGAGAAATGCAGGGTTGTTGTTATTTAGTTGTTTTGTATTTTTGGTATACAGAAAAAAAGACACTTCAGGACACACGGTGTGTCATCATAGCACAAATGGTGAGTTCAGACATTGCGCTATTCAGGTGATACATAAAGTATCACCTGATCACTTGAACTTGTAAAGGTTCTATCATCAGTCACCCCACATACTCAGATTTCTTTATTCCTTTATTAAATTTCTATACCACCCAATAGCTGAAGCTCTCTGGGAGGTTCACAAAATAGAGATGTAAGAGCCCACTGATAATATATCAGGCAATTCCCTGGCAACTGGTATCAAGCAGGAAGGTGATGTGGCAGGGGCAGGCAACTTCAGGGTGGCGGGGGTCATTTTCCCCTTGGACACCCCCATGGACACTCCTGTCACTGCCACCACAGTACCACCCAAATTCAGTGGTGTGGCGGCAAAAAGAATGCCCAAAAATTGGCGGTTTGCTGCCAAATTACAGCAGCAAACCGCTGATTTTATGGTGGGTTGTGGTTTGTTTGTTTTTTACAAATTTCAATGGTGCTGCAGGAGTGTCAGGGGAGCTGCGGCGTGTTGCCCACCCTTGTGATATGGCTATCACATGACCTAGCACATGTTGGTTATAGTTTAAATGCTGTTGAGGACTCACCTCTTCTTTAGAATACAATGAAGGACTCCGTATTAAGATGTTGGGGTTTGCCAAATGTTACAAAACCATGTTGTAAGAGATAGAATGTATTTCTAGGCTACTACATTCTTTATACAATTTGCTCCACCATACTCTCACCTATTTCATGGAATAAGTGGACGGATGCTTGTGGCCTTAAAAATAAAGAAATAGGGTGCGCTAATATCTGTAATTTACTCCTCAATAATGTTGCTTGCTTCCACAGATTTATTGTGGAAGAAGCGGTTTGAGGACTGCAATCCTAGACTGTGTAATAATTTTTGAGAGTAAGCCTCATTCAATTTTAAAGTGGCACTCAGCTTGCTAAAATGGCATTGGACTCTTCAGGTGTACAGTGTAATTGCTGTTGGTAAATGGTGACATTTAGTGGCCAATGTGGACAACTTCTTATGATACCATGGTGATGTGTTTGGCCTGATTCATTTGCTAGCTTTCAAGTGCTTTGGCTGGTATAGGAATGTGCAGCTATATGTGCCTGGCCCAAGGCAGTGGTAGCGGATGCATCTTCCCATCTGCATTGCAACGCAATGGAAAAGTACAACCCTATACAAACTTAGTAATACTAATAAGAGCTGTATTGAGTGGCTGCCACCCAAATGTACATCTTATTGCAAATGCACATCCAGATGAACATTTGAATCCAATATCAACTTGCAGTGCATGTATCTCCCTACCTGGATCAGGATAAGTAATCATATACACATTCCTAGGAGTAAGTTTCATTGAATACAGTGGTACTTACTTTAGAGTAAACATTTTATAGGGTTGTGCAGTACGTGCAGATTTCTCCAAAAATGGACAACCTGGCATTTTAACAGTATGCCTATGTACACCAGTTTCTGGTGCTGTTGTACTCATGTCCTGCTTGTGGGTTTCCCATGGGCAGCTTGCTGGCAACTCTGTGTGAACAGAATGCAGGACTAGATGGACCCTTAGTCTGATCCAACAAGGCTCTTCTTATGTTCTTATCAAAAGAGTCAATATTAAAGGGAAAAATATGTCTTGGAAGTGAAACTGATATTTTTAACGTTGCTTTAGTAGGTTGAATTCAGCAGTAGAAAATTTAGAAAACAGAACAACCTTTATTTGTCTACCCAGCCATTCAGAGGGACTTACACTCAGGTAAATGTGTACCGGATTGCAGCCTAAAGGTATGAAATGCCAAACGCATACATGTTAAGTTCACATAGTTATTAATGTGCCTGATCCAGATGTTCTATTTCCCTGTTCAGTAACTAGTTACAGAATGGCCACTTTGAGTAGGGGATGGTTGTGGTGGGCCAGCTCCCCCACCAAAGAGAAGTGCCAGCAAGTCCCATTGCCACAGACACCATCCCTCATTACTGTCTTGCCCCAGCTAATTGTCAACTGGGGAAGTACTCCTCAGGAACCCAGATTTGTCCCTGGGACTGCCATTTTTGCCCTACATTATAATTTGTCCACACAATTTATGAACATCTTGTTTCTTTCCTTAATATCTATTTTTGAAACAGGTTTATTATATGTATATTTAACACATGCAACATTTAATTTCCTTCTAAACATTCATGTGTGTGTTTTTGTGTGGCTTTCCTTAACCTTTAAAGATTGCTTTCATATTAAAGGAAATATTAGTTTATATTTTAAAAATCTCAAATTAACTAAATTCACATTTGACAATGTGTTGGTTTTGTTTTTATTTTAAAAAAAATACAGTCTCTTAATTCTCAGCTACTTTATTTATGGACTTTAACTGGTGGTAAAAATAATAATAAGAAGAAATGGCTTTTTAAAAGTATCAGCTTAGAAAACTGACAAATATGCAGCAAAAGATTATGGAGACATGCAGTGGCTTTGCTAAAATTAAACACAGTAAGTAGAAAAATGTAACTAATGTATTACCAGTTTGTGCCATAAATTTAGCAGCATCAGCTTGTTCCTGAGGGACACTTTTCTCATGAACAGATCGAGGTCGCTGACTTTTAATTGTATGATCTCCCATCATTCCAAATTCTAAAGACAGAATAAAGGTTTATGAAAGCTTGTGCGTAGACATTTCTCAAAAGTTTACATACTATCTCATGCAATATGTTTGTCAAAAAAATAACTTAAGAGGGCACTGGTAAAACTTCAGACCTTGGCATTTAACATCAGCTTAGTTTGCTAGGCTAGTTTTTAAAAAGAAGCTTAAATCTGTGTCTGGATAGAGGTTTAAACCAGAAGCTAGTTTCAAAATATTAAAAATATAAACATTTCAGTATTGTGACACATACTAAAAATCAGCTGCGGGACAAAATCAGTTATTTAAACTGGAGACATAGTACTCATAATATTTTAAATCAGTGCAAACCACACCAGAAAACTACCGCCACTGAGTTAAGTGTTGTTGTTCTGTGACAGAACCCGGCCTAATGTTTCCTGTGGAGATCAATAGTTTTCCTGCTCATCATTCAGAGTCAGACTGATGGACTGGCGAGAAGGCTTTCATGAGAACAGTGCCAATGTCACATAACGAAGTGGCCCATAAAATGCTTAATGATAAGCTGGATGCAACAGCAGCTGTGTCTGTTACCTTCTTCATTGCTTCAGAAAACTCTCCTTTACAAAGAACGTGGAAGGCCCTGGGCTTTTTCCTGCTGTTGATTCTAAAACAGAAGTCTCCTTTGATTTTAATAGGGAAAATCTATGTTAAAAACTCCCATGAGGGAATTGTGAGATGTTATTTAAAATAAAACTCAGCTCTGCTGATAATTCTCTGCACAGCCTGTGGCAAATCATTTAACCTCTAACAGCGTGAGCTGAAGATTCACTATGCTTATGATTGGGTGCCCCCACACCTACAGCAGGGCAGCATCGCAGGGCATGGCATTATTTCTGTAATGGAAGCAGGTATGCCATCACACACACTTAGCAGCAGGGTGCCAGTCACAGGCTCCACTGATGAGAACTATGAATGGCATACATGTAGACCTTGAGTCTCAGGACAGGAGTGTGCAGGGCTGCTGTGGTGGCTGAGGTCATTGCAGTAGGCATTGTTCATGCGAAAAGCCCACATTCCAATAGCAAACATCTTTGTCTCTTTTCCAAGCTCCATTTTATGCGCTGCACCCATTTATGGTGGTTTCCATGCAAACACCTCAGGAGTGTGTGTGTGTGTGTGTGTGTGTGTGAGAGAGAGAGAGAGAGAGAGAGAGAGAGAGAGAGAGAGAATGGCTGGGTGTGTGGACTTCTGGGCATGTAGCCAGGTTCCATTCAGGTATGGATGGATGGGTGCAATCTGTAAAAACTAGAGCTTCTATGTGGAAGTTATATGCACAACCACTGCAGTTTGCATGATATTGGCAATACTTTTGCAGGCCATAATATAAACTGCAGCAGCCATAATATAACCCACACTTTGAGGTGCCAGTTTTCACAAATAGAACCACACCCCCCAAATGAGGCTGGGTATGACCTAACAGCAACCCCCACATTCCTGAGGAATTTTGCGCTCTCTCTCTCTGAATACTTGATAGATTTTTTATTTTTTTGAAGTAGTATAATGTTCTGTAAATATTCCTTTAATGGTTCAGTTTTAAAGTTAATTATCAACTTAAGAATAGCCACACATTTTTCACCTTGAAGAGAATATCTTTTTAGAGATCTAATTAATAAAATTTGTTTATGAATTATGATACATTTTACATGGATTCTAGATATATTTATCATGCATAATTAAGCAATTTAATTTAATAGAGATATTTAATATTTACCCCTCCTCAGAACACACACACACACACACACACACACACACACACACACACATACACAACACACACACATACACACACACACACACACACACACCCTTCTCCCTGTGATGCCCTCCATCTTCTCTTGCTTTATGGTTTACATTTCCTGGGATGGAATAGTAGGAACATTTTTGTTGTTGTTAGAGCACTCACTGGGAACTAGTGAAAATCTGAAATTAAATGAATGCTGTAAATATGGAGTCAAACCTACTTGCTCCAATCAGCGTGTAAACAAATTGTGACCCATCAAGCCCCATGCAGGCTGCCAGTCAGCACAGGTTGCAGGTTTTGGGAGACCATTGGGCAGGATGCTTTCAGGGATCCCCCTTCTCTGAATGCATCCACCTCCTCCTTACTACCACCTTTGTCAGTGTCTGCTTGCTTTCCTCCTCCTCTGGGAAAAAAAGTGTGAGGTGATCACTCCTTTTCCCCCCTCACTTCTCTCACTGGTTGCTCACTTGGAGAGGGCAGGTGATCTGGCAGTTTGTGCAAAGGGGAAGAACAGGAGGCTCCAGGGACTGCAGAACCCCACCACCCCCAGTTCATGGGCCCTGGAAGGCACCCAGTGATGCTGACCTCTGACATCTGCCCAGACAGCAGCCACTCTCTAAGGCCTACCAGGTGCTTGACAGCTTCCTATGTTTGTAGTCCTAGCCAGGCAGTGAAACAAGGGGGATCACAGAACCCCTGGAAAGGGCTTAGTTACTGCTGCCAATCCTACCCAGATCAGGAACCTGGGGTCTCCTCAGAACAGGAAGCACCAGCAATCCCCAGCACCAACCCTGTGGAACCCACCATCACTGCAAAGCCTTCATACCCCAGCACTTGAGCCAAGGACCAGAGATCTCCATAGCAGTTGCCTGGACTCCCAGCCAGCATCTCAGATCCCCCCCCCCACCTTTGCCAACCCCAGAAGCAGAGGAGGTGGTGAGGCTACTTTCATGTGAGACTCCTCAGGAGGAGGGGGAGGCTTGTGTAGGTGCCTGCCTAGATCAGGGCCTGAAAGGGGCAGAGCCTCCAGATCCTATCTCAGCTCTAGACCACTGCTGAAGTAACAGCTTCACTTCCTTGGAGCTCCATGTGCCGGTGAGCTAGCTGTCAGGACTCAGGTTTGCACTTACAAACCTTTACAGAACTGGGGAAACAGAAACTCACAAGTTGTGCCAGCCTGTTGCAAAATCAGCATTTTCATTTTCAGGTAGAGCAATTGGAAAGTTGGTTCTTTCTTGAACACCACTTGCTTGCCACTTGGCAATGGTACCATTTTCAGAATGGAAGACTGAAACAGTGAGATCGCTTTGCTAGAGGAAGGGCTTCCAGAGGCATAGAGGGAAAATGTGGTTGTTTTATGTGGAACAACCCCTGAAGAAAGTAAGCCTTCTAACAGCACAATCCTACACAGATTTACTTGGAAGTAAGTCTTACTGAGTTCAGTGGGATTTTCTCTCAAGACAAGAAAGTATTCATAGGATTGTAACCTAAGAATCTTAAGATATTAAGTGACTCTCTAACCCAGCTTTCCCCAAGCTGGTGCCCTCCAGATGTTTTTGACCTCAACTCCCAGGATTCCTGACAATTAGCCATGCTGGCTGGGGCTGATGGGAATTGATGTCCAAAACATCTGGAGGACATCAGGTTCAGGAAGGCTGCTCTAGCCTGATTGCACTACTATGGGCTTGAGTTCTACTTCTTGCAAGAGCTAGAAAACCAGGAAAACCCAACTCAAAGGCAATCTCACAGGTATTAAATGGCAACAAATGTCATGGAGTAGTAGCTGGACTTGATTATATTTTGCAACCTACCAATGATATTAAGTAATACGTACCTAAGGGGAAATGGTTTATACAAACAATGCAACCTAAGAATCTTAAGTTAATTAAAAATTAATTTTTCTGTATTGATGGGTTTAGAACTTCAAAAGTAGACTGAACCCAATGACTTGATCTGAACTTGATCACCAGAGTGACGTTATCAATAAGCCAGCGGGCATAATGAAATGATCTGAAGACGCATAGGAGTGAAACATCTATATTGTAATAAATAAGTCTGTCTCAGAGAGAAGGTACACTACTCTAGAGCTCATGCTGGATGTTAATGCACCTGAAACTGGGGGCAGGGTGGTGGTGGTTTGAATTATATAAAGAGTCACAGTGAGTGCCAGCCTACTGAAGCTCCAGACCCTATAGCTTAAAGAAAACAGCCTTGCAATCGTCCTCAGCGAAGTGCAAAGGTCCCACTTCTGGTATAACATCACAATGAGTCCAAATTGGCTGGCATACTAATTTCTCCCTGATACATTTTTTTCCAGAACCTCTTCTTGATATGTGGAACTAGTTGCAGATGATTGGAACTGGATCAGGGCCAAAAAGGCACATATAAAGCATTCAAAACAAAGCATATCCTATTCCCCCCAAAACACCTTGCAAATGTGGCATGAGAAAGGGTACTGTTAAAAGAGCAGGGATCTCTGTTGTACATGTGGATGAATCTATATACTTCTCTGATTGTGGACCAGCTGTGGTGTTTAACAGATATCTTGGTTTCATTTCTAAAACTTCCCCAGCTAAAGGTGCAATCCTATGCAAGTTTAGACAGAAAAAAGGCCTACAACTCCCAGCAGACCCCAGCATAGGATTGCATCTTAAGACACTCTTGTGATATACCACTCTTAGTGATATATTTGACCTGGGTGATTGGGCAGGGAGCTGGGAGAATCAAAATCTGTATAAAAAACTGCTACATCCTTGATATGGTGCCCACAGTAGCATCTATTTAAAAATGTCCCAGCCAAAATGCAATATGATCTGTCTGGTGAAATCTGCAAATAATCAGATATTATGCTTTCAGCGCTGAAAACATAGAAGATGTTTTCCTACTATAGAAAATGGTTCATTTTAAGATACAGGAATTTGACACTTCTTAATGTGTTATTCCTGTCTCCATATTTCTTAATACTGTTCTGTCACACTGAGTGAAATGGCATGAAGTGTCTGGCATCATTTGCAGTTATTTCATGCTATTTTCTCAGTTTTCTCTCAATAGGTGTTTTCGTCACACCCACATCTGGCTGGTACAATTTTGTTTTCTTCACTAGATGGCAGGATATGCCTTAACTTAAACTACAAATGTGTGCAGTAGGAATGAAAATCTAGCTACTTTCTCTCTCCTCCACCCTGCCATATTCTGTTCCAGCAAATCAAGCCCCAAAAATATCAGTTAAGTATTCTCTTGAGTAAAGCTTGAATGAAAACAGAATCCTAAGATTAAATTACCTAATAAAGGATGAAGAAGAGATGGCAATTCTGATAGTCTCTGCCTGTGATTCAGGAAGTACTTCGCTACATTAACTGGACTGACAGGCTAGGTGCTGCAAGCACATCACTGTTCATTCCTACTTCTGAGTACACTTTGTTTAGAAGCTGTCATGGTCCAGACCTCTCGGCCTCAGAGGACAAGGCCCTGAGTTTAAGGAACAGGGAGAGGGCTCAGTTAAAGAAGGGCATTACAAGGTTTCTATCTGATGGAAATTGTAATATTGCTTGCTTAAATCAATGAAGTAATGTAACCACCACTAGTTACAGTGGGAAGAAAGGGTTAATTGAACAATCCCCAGGGTGGATTTTTTGTAACCGCTCCTCCATAGTATCCAACTGCCCAGAAAATGCTGGACTGTCAGGAAAGCCCTTAAACCAGGGGTCTTCAAACTAAGGCCCGCGGGCCACATCCGGCCCACCTTGCCTTTTTATCCGGCCCACCGGCCGATTGGCGGAACCAGACTTTTTTTTAACTCTTTCGCTTCAAGCACCAATTCTTTTAATTCTTTTCCATAATATGGAAAAATTAGTGGTGGTGTTTTACCTCTTATGTATGAGCTGATGTAGCTAAGTCAGATTTCTAATGTTTCAAAAATGCTACGTACTTTGGATTGAAGAAGAGTATGCTCATTTGTATGATGGCAAAAACAAAAGTATATTCATGTTAGGCATGAAACAATTGTGCAACTATATATGTAAATACCACCAGCCCTGCCAGGAGTATTCATTAATATTCCCTCTTCTTCCCTCCCCATTCCTTTTTCCTTGTGTGTCGTGTCTTTTTAGATTGTAAGCCTGCGGGCAGGGACTGTCTTGTTAATTGCTGTAAACTGGCCCAGAGAGCTTCGGCTATTGGGCGGTATAAAAATGAAATAAATAAATAAATAAAATAACTTTCCATTTAAGGAAAAAAAAATTCACCCCTATCAAGTAAAAAAAAAGGCCCCTGGTCCTTTTTTTTTTACTTGATCCATTTGTTCATATTTTTTTCAAACTATAGTCCGGCCCCCCAACAGTCTGAGGGACAATGAACTGGCCCCCTGTTTAAAAAGTTTGAGGACCCCTGCCTTAAACCTTCCTGGCTTCTCACTTTGCCATGCATAATCCTGAAAACCCTTAAACCCTCCTGGCTTCTCACTTTGTCATGCATAATCCTGAATTCCCCTGTCTCCACAACTGCAAGCTACTTTAAACTTTTTAAACTTTTGTTAAAGGGGCCATGCCATGAGCAAAATTGCAGCTAAGCTAAAACTGCAAGCTTAGCTGCAATTTTGTCAATGGCATGGCCCCTTTAAGTGTAGCTCTTTTTAGGCTGAAACAGCTCCACTGAGAGACAGAAGCTGGGAGGATATGTGCGCGCGTGCACACACGCTCAACCTGCTGAAAAGGAGGTTGCACCAGGTAGCCTGGACAGAGGGAGAAAGAGATGAATGAGGGAATTTATCACATGATTCCTATCTTTATATTGCCAAATATTTTATTTCCTAACATAGTTAACTCTGTGCCTCTGACAGGTGAGTTTACAGAGTCAGAAGGAAATGCAAGAAACTTTCCCTGTGCCAATCCTGCCCATTTTAAAACAAAAAGAAAGAGATTTCCCTGCAAGCACTGACCCCCCCCCAAAAAAACCACACCAGATATCAACAATTAAGGGTTTAAGTAAGGTAAAAAAATATATTACAAAAGCCATTTATAAAATATTATAATATAAATAGACATGTCTCCAAGGCCGGGTCGCGCCCCCGACCCGACCTTCCGCAGGGGCGCCAACCCGACTTGATTTTCTGAGCGGCGCGGAGAGGTTCTCCGCGCCACTCGATCGGGCTTCTCAGGCCCCGTCCGTCACTTCCGAGACCGGAAATGACGCGACGGGACCCTGCGCAGGCGCAGAACGTACCACAGGGGTCCAGCGCGCCTGCGCAGGGTTCCATCGCATCATTTCCGGTCCCGGAAGTGACGCGATGGGACGGAACGGGCCGCGCGGGCAGCTCGCCACAGAGAGGGCGAGCCGCCCCGAAGAACAAGGTAAGGCCTCGCCGGGCGTGAGCGGGGCCAATTTTGGCCTCGTTCTGCCCGGCGAGGCTCGATTACACAAGCCTAAATATAATATAATAATGTAATCATTATAATATATAAGATTTTGTGTGTTTCCTCAACTAACTTTTGTACCTGGCCATACTCTTTGGTTGCCTGGCCATACCCTTGGCCACACCCTCATGTTGCCTGGCCACAGCCTCTTGATCACACCTTCACGTTGCTTAACCATACCTTTTACAAATTCACATTTTCATCTGTGAAATGTTGGAGGGTATGCTCCTCCCTACTTCCGGCCCCACTGTGGCCAGCTCTCTCTCTCTCTCTCTCTCTCTCCCCCTCTCCAACCTGAAGGACACAGGGTCTGAGCTGGCTTCCAACCAGTGATCTCCAATGAAGAGGACTCTTCTGTATGCATCCTGCATATTTGAATAAACAGACTGAATAAATGTCTTTATTGGTTTTAAACCTTGTTTGGACAATCTGTTTCCTTTTAGGAGCCTTTTAGCAAGGGTTTAACAACCCACATGGTGATAACCAGTTTCAATAACCAGGCTGTGCATAAGGGGGGAAATTCTGCTTTGTCCTATAGGACCAACTCCTTTCCATATCCTCCAACAGTTTGTGGGCCCAGAACCCAGACCCAGAGCAATTAATAATTTAACCATTATTAATGTGCATGAGTGTTTTTTAGGCAGTAAGTTGAACTGGTATTTTGGGGGCTTTATTTGCTGTTTTTGCTTTTCAATGCGTTTTTTGCCTCACCAGGTTATAAGGCTATCTAGATTGTTAAGAGTAATTTTTGGGCTGGGAAACTGCATTTTTGTTGAGAAGGGATCCAAGACAAGCCCCTGGCTACTGAGAGGAGAGAGTCATTTGCAAAACAAAAGAGCTGCCATTCCAGGGCCTTTGGTTTAATCCCCTGCCAATCAATCTTCCTCCTCCCTGCAAGAAAGGAGAAGTTTTAACCCTATAAGTGCTAAACATGGCTGCAGCAGATAGAATTTTCCTGCCAAAGCTCACAAAGACCAATTACAGAGCATGGGAATATTCTTTGAAAGCTGCTTTGTGAGGAATTAATACAGAATTTGACCTGACTACAGACAAGCCCATAGATAATGAAGGTAATACTGCAATGAGTGAAAAATGGAATATGGCTGATGGCAAGGCTATAAGCCTGATGTTCACTGGACTTGACCCATTAGATCATGATCAGTTCATTGATTGTGAAAGTGGAAAGGAATTGTTGCAAAAAATTAAGTCTGTGTTTGCATTTGAGAGTCCAAAATCACAGTATCTAGTACTGAAAGAAATACTTAAGTTGCAACTAAATAGAAAGCAGGACTGATGAGTATATCAGAAGTTTCTTGCATATAGTGGCAGACTTAAGAGTTTTTGGACTAACAGAAAAACAGAAATGCAATATTTTCCTTGCATGTCATGGAGATTCTTTTGCCCTGTTTGTAACAATAAATACAAAGGGAAATGAATCCCACTTGGATGAGTTGGCAAAAGCCTTGAGAGCATAATGTATCACGTCTTATTCTCCAAAACCCCAAACCCCTGAGCAATCTAATTACAAGATCCATGAAACCCCAAGCTCTACCACCAGAGAAGGACAGGAGTCAACCAAAGAGGTGTTTCAATTGCAATAAAAAGGGTCACTTTGCCAAAGACTGCAGAGATACTAAGGACTCACCTGACCAGAGACAAGGGAATTCCTCTCATCCCCATAATTCCAAAGCTAAAAACCTTTCCTTAAACAACCACCATGCCTTAAGAGTTGGGTCAGAACCAAGATCAAAGTGGCTAATAGACTCGGGAGCGAGTGGGCATACAACCTTTGATAAAGGGTTCTAACAGAACTTTGATCCAAATGAATCAGGATCCATGTGTGTGGCAGATGGGCGCACACTAAGCATTGAAGGAATAGGCACTGGAACCCTGCCACTCAAGATTAATGGGGGGGGGGGAAGTGACAAGAGCAGTCACAGAAGTTCTCTATGTGCCTCAGACTAAGTGCAACCTCCTAAGTGTCCCTGCCCTAGACGACAAAAGATTCATAGTCACTTTTGGAAATGACAAATGCATTGTTGAACATGAGAATGTTGTGTATGCTGTCACTAACAAAAAGGAAGGTGTTTATGAACTGGATCTAGCAGGTGAACAGGCCTATACTGCAAGAGAGTTGGTAAGCAAGCAAGAGTCCAAACCAGATGATGAAACGTGTGCAAAGTCCCTGGAACTATGGCACAAAAGATTTGGACATCTCAGCACCAGCACATTACTGGAGATGCAGAATAAAGGTCTGGTAAGAAGGTTAAAGATAAAGAAAGTACAATTAAGGAAATGCCAAAATGTACTTGTTGTGTGAGAATGAAGGGCCTCAGACCTTCTTTTCCAAGTAGGACAAGACAACGACACAAGCAAAGTGCTAGAGATAGTACATTGTGATTTAATTGGACCTGTACATGTGGCCTCAAGCAGTGGTTCAAAATATGTATTAATTTTGTTGGATGATTTCAGAACAGAACAGAAGTATGCTGTTGTCTACTTCCTGAAACACAAAGATGAAATTTTGGAGAAATTGAAGTGGTACATGGAAATGGTGTCGAACAGATTTGGAAGACAACCCCAGGCGTTACAGACAGATAATGCGGGTCAGTTTATGTCGCACCACACACAGACATTCCTCTCTGAACATGGTATAGAACATAGAACCACTGTTAGCCATACCCCAGAGATGAATGGTACCATAAAAAGGAAGAACAGATATGTCCTAGAAATGACAAAATGCATGCTATTGGACACTGCCTTGCCTTACATGTGATGGGCAGAAGCCATGGCAACAGCAGTTTACCTCCAAAATAGACTGTCAACCAAAGGGACAACAGATACACCATCCCACCACTGGCATGGTAAACCACCAGAGGTTAACCATTTGAGAACATTTGGATCTACAGCTTACAGCTATGTCCCAAAGGCAAAAAGACTGAAGCTCCAAGGCAGAGCCGACAATCCTAGTTGGATACACTCCTGGAACCAAGGGATATAGCGTATTGTACCCAAGGGTAGGCGAAGTGCAAGTGAGGCATGTCACTCATTTTGAAGAGAATACACCTGTAAGAAAGGGGAATACACAACCAGTTGATGCAAGACAGGAACCTGATGACCCGCACCTGATCTTCAACTTGGAGCCATCCCCAGGACCGGCCCTGGCCATCCCTGAACCTCAATACTCCAGAAGAACAAGAACCTTTGCCTGCAGATGCCCAGCCCGATGATGCAGATGCCATAGCTGTCAGTCCAGAAGCTGGTGACATTGCAGAGGCATAAGGGAAATTTGACTACGTCTCAGAGGAAGAATGGGAACTTGATGACATCACAGAGACAGAAGGGGAACCAGAAGGAGCAGAGGCAGACACAATGGAAACAGCTGGGACAGCTGACCAAGATCCAGAGACAGCCCTCAGACGCTCTTCACGCCCCAATAAAGGCATTCCTGCAAGTCGCTTTTCCTGCCTTGCAAGATCGGCACTGGCAGCAGAACCTTCAGCTTGGAATCGAGTAGAAGAGATGCAACCAGCCAAGGCAAGAAAGTGGAGACAAGCAGCCCAGGAAGAGATAGATGCCCTTGTGAGGGACTGAGGCCTACACAGGCTTCAGTTTGTTGAAGCCTGAAGGCCCAAACACTTGAATGGGAGGGGGAGTTTGAGAGTTTTAAGTTACCCAATAGAAGTTAAGAATTAGATATCCTATTCAAGGTCACATGATTATAACCTTCCATTCCTGGGAAGGCTATATATGTGGGGTGTGGTCAGCTAGCAGTCAGTGTGTGCTGGGAGAGAGCTAGAAGCAGAAGCACAGAAACAGCAGAGAGAAGGAGAGAAAGAGAAAGAGAAACTGGCTGCATAGGAACTAGGTAGTCTGAAGTTATACTAGAGAATATTGAATTGTTTGTTTGTTTGTTTTATTTTATCATACTTGCTTTTGGATTATAACCACTCTATTAAGTAAAAACCCTGATATTATAAGTAAAGTGCTGTTGTTTACCCTGGAGTTTGGAGTGACTTATTCACCACGTCTACAGCCTACACCCATGCTATTAGAAGCTGTAAAAGGACTTGATCTCCTGGAACGGGAGGGGCTTTGAGGAGAGGCATAGATCTCCCAAAGGAAGATTAAGGGGTCCCTGCAGTAGCGGAACCTTGACAGATGGTGGCAGCGGAGCGATCCTGAACAGTGAGATTAAGCACTCCAAACAGAAATTGGGTATTTTACTAATAGAGCTGGCAAAAGCAGTGTATGTTTGAACTTCAGGACTGCGGAATAGAGACCCAGTGAGGCTAGTAAAATGAGCCAGTATCTCTCAATGAATAAAAATGCCCTGATAGAGCAGTGTAAAAAGGACAATTTGCCATGGGAGGAGAAAACAGCAGAGGAACTGAAAGTTATGCTGATCTCCCAGGCGGCAATAGAAGGAGCTGCACCCTCTAGCCCTAGTGTAGCAGGACCCCAAACAAAAGAATGGGAGCTCCGTGAACAGGAACTGCGGCTAGTGGCAAAGCAGAAGGAAGAAGAGACCAGGTTAGAGTGGGAAAGGCTTCGTCTGCAGCAAGAACAACTTCAGGCCCAGAAAGAGCAACTTAAAGCTCAGGAAGAACAACGCAGACACGAGGAAAAGGCCCGAGAAGAGCAACGCAGACATGAGGAAAGGATGATGCAATTGAAACAGGAGCAGCCTGTCAGAGTTACCCCGAAGGACTTCACAGCATACACCCCAGGAGAAGACCCACAAGTGTTCCTGACCACTTTTGAAAGGGCAGCACAGAAGTGGGGACTGCAGGAGGGGGATTATATGAAATTTGTGCCTAATTTAATTAAAGGGGAGCTGGCAGAGATTTATAATAGCATGCCAGAGGGGGAGGCTGTTTCCTATGCTCAATTCAAAGAAACTGTGTTTAAAAGGTTCAGGTTAGGCCCTGAGCACTTTAGGAAAAAGTTCAGAGGGTTAACACCTCAACCAGGTAAATCTATGGTAGAGTTTGCAACAAAATTAAAAAACCTGCTACTAAAATGGGTGGATGAAGCAAAAGCTGACAACAGGGAAAAGGTGCTAGAGCTTATGGCCCTGGATCAGTTTTATTTTCGGTTGCCCAGAGAAATAAAACTGAAGGTTAAGGATAAAGATCCTGAAACTGTAAACCAAGCTGCAGAAATGGCTGACAAATTGATTGAAAACCGGGAAGGGTTAGGCCCCAGGATTGAGTCTGAGAAGAAGGGGGGGAAATGGGAAGCCCCAAGTAAAAAGGAGTTCAAAAAAACCTCCTTTTGATCCTTCTCACCCCAGAGACCGTGCCTGCTATTCGTGTGGTCAGACAGGCCACATCAAGAGTAGCTGCCCCAGGTTACAAGCAATAGCACCAGCTAACCTAGGTAGTCCTAAACCCGAACAAACCAAGCCACAAGGTGCAGCAAGCATAAAAAAACCTTATAATTGTGGATTTGTGATCACCAACAGGGAAGAGGTTAATAATCAGTTTAAAGAACCTGTTTATGTAAAGGATAAGACCATTATGGCAATGTTGGATTCTGGAGCTGATGTTTCTCTGATCCGAGCAGATTTGGTGAGACCTGAAGATTTGGTACCAGGAATGTCTATTGAGATTCAGGGAGTGAATGGTCCCTCCTTTGAAGTCCCAGTAGCAAGGTTATCCATAGAATGGAGGGGATGGAGGGGTCTGTATGAAGTTGGGGTGATGGAACCTCCAACCCAATTTGCCCCTATCATTGTGGGAAGGGATATAATGGGACCAGAAGCTCAAATATGTGTGGTAACCCGCAAGCAAAAGGAAAGGGAGGAACTTTCAAGACAGGACCAGGTAAAAGCTGATGGGGTAAAATAAAAGGTACTAGAGGTACAACCCACAGTGATTCCGGAAGGTCCAAAACCAACCCCAGACCCTCCCCAAACCGAAACAACAGAACAAGCCTCCATGCAACCTGTTGACCTGAAAGCCAGTGAAACAACCGAGGCAGGTGGTTCTGTAGAGGAAAAGGCACTAGAGATCCCTTTTCCTGATTTAAGAGGAGTAGAGGAATTCAAGCAGGGAGTCCTCAGTGATCCTAGTTTGGAGCCTCTGAAAAGAGTTGCTCTCCCTCAAGAGAGATCCTTCTCTGAGGAAAGAAGGGAGCAGATTATTTGGGAGAAAGGATTGCTGTATAGGCTGTGGTTACCAAAAACCCAAGAGTTAACCTGGGAACCACTAAAGCAACTTGTAGTACCTAACCAATTCCGGCTAAGGTTGCTAGAACTAGCCCATGATGTGCCATGCGCAGGGCACTTGGGGAAAAACAAGACTAAACAAAGGCTCATGGCAAACTTCTTTTGGCCTGGAATTGCGAAGCAAGTAGCAGAGTACTGCAGGTCTTGTGAAACCTGTCAGCGTGTGGGGAAAGCAGGGCCTCACAGTAAAGCCCCTTTGCAGCCTCTGCCCATTATAGGAGAAGCTTTCTTCAGGGTGGGCATGGATATTGTAGGGCCTTTCACTAAACCCACCCGCAAGGGAAAAAAGTACATCCTCACAGTGGTGGATTTTGCCACAAGATACCCGGAAGCTGTAGCACTAGCCTCTATAGATGCTCCGTCTGTAGCTGAGGCTTTGCTAACTATTTTTTGCAGAACTGGATTTCCCTCTGAAATCTTAACAGATTGTGGGTCAAATTTCCTCTGCGAGATAATGGAATGTCTGTGGAAGTGTTGTGGGGTAAAACACTTGAAAACCACTCCTTATCACCCTCAATGCAATGGAATGGTGGGAAGATTTAACGCCACACTCAAAGGAATGATTAGAGCTTATGTAAACACACACCCAAATGACTGGGATGACAAACTGCAACACCTACTTTTTGCCTACAGGGAAGTTCCACAGGAATCAACTGGATTCTCACCTTTTGAGCTGTTGTATGGCAGAAGAGTGAGAGGCCCTCTTGATCTCCTGAGGGAAAACTGGGAAGGTAAACTCGTAGAAAACAAAACCTCTGTGGTGGATTATGTGTTAAAACTTAGACAAACCCTAGATACACTCTGTAAACTAGTTCAAGCCAATGTAACCAAAGCCCAAGAGGTGCAAAAGTTCTGGTATGATCAAAAGGCACGCTCTAGAGTATTTGAGGTAGGGGATCAGGTAATGATATTTCTTCCTCTGCGCAAAGACAAGCTTAAGGCTGCTTGGGAAGGCCCCTACACAGTCAGAGAGAAAATGGATGATTTAACCTACGTGGTGGTTAAAGAAAAATCTGAAAAAAGACCAAAGGTAGTACATGTAAATATGATGAAGCCACACTATGAGAGGAGTAAAGTAGTTTTACAGGTGCAGAAGGTGTCAGAGGTAGTATACTTAGGACACAGGGTTGGAAATGGCCATATCACACCTTTATGGGACAAGGTTGAAGCTATCAGAACCTGGGACATACCTACAACCAAGAAACAGGTCAGGTCATTCTTGGGATTTGCTGGGTATTACAGGAGATTTGTTCCCCATTTTGGTGAAATTGCTGGACCTTTGACTGATTTAACCAAGAAATGTAAACCTGACAAAATTGTGTGGACTGATGAATGTCAGAGAGCATTTGAGAGACTAAAAGACATTTTAATCTCAAAGCCTGTGTTAAGAGCACCTGACTTTGAAAAAACCTTTATTGTAGCTACTGATGCCTCTGAGACTGGCATAGGTGCAGTATTGTTACAAGACTATGACTCTGTTAAACACCCAGTAGCCTACCTGAGTAGGAAGCTTCTACCCAGGGAGAGAAACCTGTCTACGATCCAAAAAGAATGTCTGGCAGTAGTGTGGGCTCTGGACAAGCTCAAGCCTTATGTTTTTGGACAAGAATTTACTTTATGGACTGATCATCATGCCTTGCAATGGATACAAACAATGCAAAATACCAACTCCAAGCTTCAGAGATGGTCTTGGAAATTGCAGGAATTTCAAATGAACATTGAACATGTGCCTGGGAAGGAGAATGTGATAGCTGATGCTTTGTCTAGGAAATAACCAAAAAACAATTGCCTTTTGTGTAGGTTAACGTTTCACAATTCTCTTCTGTAAAAGGGAAATTGTTCCACTTGAGGAGAAGGAGGGGAAGATGTGAGGGATTGAGGCCTACACAGGCTTCAATTTGTTGAAGCCTGAAGGCCCAAACACTTCCCTCGAGTAGTGAAGCCTGAAGGCCCAAACACTTGGATGGGAGGGGGAGTTTGAGAGTTTTAAGTTACCCAATAGAAGTTAAGAATTAGATATCCTATTCAAGGTCACATGATTATAATCTTCCATTCCTGGGAAGGCTATATATGTGGGGTGTGGTCAGCTAGCAGTCAGTGTGTGCTGGGAGAGAGCTAGAAGCAGAAGCACAGAAACAGCAGAGAGAAGGAGAGAAAGAGAAAGAGAAACTGGCTGCATAGGAACTAGGTAGTCTGAAGTTATACTAGAGAATATTGAATTGTTTGTTTGTTTGTTTGTTTTATTTTATCATACTTGCTTTTGGATTATAACCACTCTATTAAGTAAAAACCCTAATATTATAAGTAAAGTGCTGTTGTTTACCCTGGAGTTTGGAGTGACTTATTCACCACGTCTACAGCCTACACCCATGCTATTAGAAGCTGTAAAAGGACTTGATCTCCTGGAACAGGAGGGGCTTTGAGGGGAGGCATAGATCTCCCAAAGGAAGGTTAAGGGGTCCCTGCAGTAGCGGAACCTTGACAGCCCTAAAGAGGAACAAAACCTGGACCCTGACCAAACTACCAGATGGTAAGAGAGCAATCGGCTCTTGATGGGTTTTCAAGAGCAAGTACCACACAGATAGGACAGTAGAACACCATAAAGTGTGATTGGTTGCCAAAGGTTTCCAGCAGAAGTATGGAGAAGACCTTGATGCCACGTTTGCACCAGTAGTTCGGCACACCACCGTCAGACTGCTTCTAAGAAGCTTCAAGGAACATGGAGGTGAGGCACCTGGATATGAAGACGGCACGGTGAAACTGAAGAGGAGCTTTACATGGAGCAACCACAAGGCTTGAAAAGACCCAAAGCATCCTGAATTAGTGTGCAAGCTGCACAAAGGACTGTATGAACTGAAACAGTCTGCACACGCTTGGAATTGTAAACTTGACACCATGCTGCAAGCACTAGGCTTTGTACACAGCAAGCATGAGCAGTGTCTGTGCACAAAGCAAAGAAATGGACACCTCACTTAGTTTATGTAGATGATTTGATTGCAACTTCACAGAAGAAGCAAGACTACGTGGAAGTAGTTAGTCATCTTAACAAAGGAGTGGAAATCAAAGAATTAGGCGATGCTACATTTTATCTAGGCGTACAAATTGAAAGGGAGAAAGATGGGTCATATGTCCTATGCCAGAAAAACAAAACTGTGGACTTGCTAGAGACTCTTGGACTGAGTGAAGCCCACACTGTAGCCACACCCATGATTACAGAGTTCCAGAAAAATATCGAAGAAAATAAGCCATTGCCAGCAAACTACACAGAACTGCTATAGGAAAGCTTTTGTATATAACACTTGGAGACCAGACATTGCCACTGCTGTAGGGATCCTTAGCAGGAAAAACAATAATCCTACAGAAAGAGACTTGGTCGCAGTAAAGAGAGTAGCAAGATACCTAACCATGGATTACAAATTAAAGCTACCAGCCACCAGTAATCCAAAATTAATAGGCTACACAGATGCCGATTGTGCAGGAGACAGAACAGACCACAGATCCATGCATGAACATTTGTTCTTTTATGGCAGAGGACTAGTCTCCTGGTCCAGCAAAAAGCAAACTACTGTTGCACAGTCTTCAACTGAATCTGAGTATGTAGGAGGCTTGGAGCAGCCTACGCATGCAAAGAAGCCCTATGGCTGGACAAGTTGCTCAAGAGATCTTGGCATAGAAGAGCAAAAGCCCATCCAGCTTCATGAGGACAACCAGAGCTGTATTGACATAGCTCAAACCCAAGGCTTCATTGCAAATCTGAAGCACATAGATGTGAAGTACCACATCGTTCACAAAATTACTCAGAGGCGACAGATCCAGATGGTATACTGCCCTACCAAGGAGATGCCAGCAGACATCTTGACGAAACCACTGCCTCAAGACCATTTCCAAGAACTAAGAAACAGACTAGGTTTAGTTGATTAATGCATGCAATTTTAAGAGGGGGTGATGGAAATTGTAATATTGCCTGCTTAAATCAACGAGGTAACGTAACCACTAGTTACAGTGGGAGGAAAGGGTTAACTGAACAATCCCCAGGGTGGATGTTTTGGAACCCCTCCTCCCTACTTCCTGCCTCTCTGTGGCCAGCTCTCTCTCTCTCTCTCTCTCTCTCTCTCTCTCTCTCTCTCTCTCCTCTCCAACATGATGGACACATGATCTGAGCTGGCTTCCAGCCAGTGATCTCCAACGAAGCGGACTCTTAATTCTAATCTGCCTATATGCATCCTGCATATTTGAATAAATGAACTGAATAATGTCTTTATTAGTTTTAAACCTTGTTTGGACAATCCATTTCCTTTTAAGAGCCTTTTGGGTTTAGCAAGGGTTTAGCAACCCACATGGTGATAACCAGTTTCAATAGCCAGGCTGTGCATAAGGGGGGAAACTCTGCTTCATTCTAACCAGTATAGGAGCGACACCTTTCCATGGCCTCCAACACTACCTCCGTAGGACGTAGTTCCCCAGGAAGGCCTCTGAGACATCTAGAGGAGGTCACATTGCCATCTTCAGATTCTGACGACTCCAGAGGGATGTGACGGAAACATTAACATAACATGTAGTTAGTTGGGAGCCTCTCCCATTTTCATATTTCCCACTAGTTTATATTGTTATTAGGCTCATAATCTGATCCTAGGATTCAGCACTTTGGGGAAATGGAGCAGACTCAAAGTCCCTTCACTACCTCAACCAACAACAGGATTGTGACACCAGTAAAGGCAAAACATAAGAGATCTTCAGCACCAACAGACTGGAAAAGAAAAGCATAATTCTGAACTTGTCACAGTGGATAATAGGTTCACAGCAGGCACATTGCTCCATAAGTAGGCAGAGCCAAACCTTTCTTTACTTGGTGTGTCTAGGATCCTGCCCTAGCTTAGGTAGTACAAATTGTTTGATGATAAGGTATAGTATAATCTCTGGACTATAGTGTGTTCCGTCAGTGGTGTAACTAGCATTAGCCTCCTGGGTTGAGAAGACCCATTCTATCTGATGAGGGTCTGGCAGCTGTCATTCATGCCTTTGTCAACTCAAGACTAGATTATTGCAATGTTATCTATGGGGTTGCCATTGAAAATGGTACAGAAGCTTCAGCTTGCACAGAATGCAAAAGTGGACTGAATGCTTGCATATGGTTAATCTATTTTTTGCAATGATCTCTGGATTGAGCAATAAACATTATTGATTGATTTATAAACAAATAATGTTTATTTGCTGGTCATTGATCGTAATAAAGTTACTACTATTATTGATTGGTTAATCTGTTCCTCATATTAGCATGTTTTTTCACTGCATTTGAAATAGGTTATCTCAGTTGGTTAGGGTTATCATCAGTACTATATAAATTCAATATGCTCATGCTGTATTTTGGGATTTGGGGTGGGGTGATCTTTCTAGTTTGGGAATTCTATTTGTATGGGCACAATCCAGCCAAAGTTACCCTTAAATCCCATTTATTTCACTGAGGCTGCAACTGTATACACCCTTACCTGGGAGTAAGTTGCATTGAACTCAGTGAGGCTTACTTCAGAGTAAACATGGACAGAATTGAACTTAACATATGTTTAATTCCACACTGAAAGCAATGCTAAGCAACAATAGAATGAAATTTAATAGGGATAAATGTCAAGTGCTGCCAGGGATGGGGACTCGGACTTGAGGACTCGACTCGTGAGTCGGACTGAGTCCCCCCTCTGACTCGACTCAGACTCGAGTCCCAATATTTTTAATGGGACTCGAGACTCGACTCGGGACTCGAGACCAAGGACTCTTCAACATCCCTGGGCTGTGCCAGAAGGAGTGGAGAGGAGCTGTGATTGCCGGCGAAGAGCGCATGGAAGTGAGGTGTGCTACTGCTCGGCCACTATGGACGGCTACCAGGAGTGCAGCCCCAACAGGGTGTCAAGATTTATTTTGATTGATGTGTTGCGTACTTGGGAGAGGCAGAAGAAGGACCTGAGATTACTCTGTGTGGCTGCTCTGAGTGTGTTTCTGGTTCCAGCAAGTTCATCACCAGTGGAGCGGGTGTTCAGTGAGGGTGGAATTGTGATGAGATCTCACCGTTCCAGAATGGGGGCCAAACATTTAGAAAAAATCATGTTCCTCAAATGCAACATGGATAAGTTTTAGGAAGTACAGCAAGTTTATTTTTTAAAATCATTTTTCTAAAATGCAACCTTTCGGACATTTTGGGTTTGGCTGCCTCTGCCTGCCTGCTTTGGGGTTCCCTGCCTCCTCTGCCTGCCTGGTTATTTTGGGTTTTTCTGCCTGGTCTGTTCTTGCCAAAATCAGTTGCAGAGTTTTGAAATAAAAAGCTGACTCCACGAGTCCCTATTAAAATCAATGGGGTTTTTTCCCAACAAAATAAGGCTACTTCAGATGTGTGGTTTAAATAACCACACAGTTCCCAGAACACCTACGGCATTCCATCATTTTTAATCACTGCTTTACAATGAAAATGTATTTTTGGGACCAGATCCTGGCTTGCCACTAATAATGTTGTATTATTGTGGGAGTTGTGGGAGTTGTAGTCTAACACATCTGAAGGGCACCAGGCTGGGGAAGGCTGATCTACAGGAACATGTCTTATATAAAACAAAAAATGAAAAAGGTTTTCGCTCCCATTGGATATTGTGGGTTTTAATGATCAGTTATTCATTTTATGCTTCTTATATTTTGTAAGCCTCTTTGAGCATCTCCTTTTTTTGAACAGGAAAAGCCGGGTATAAATCCTTAGGTAAGTACCGGTAAGTAAATAAATAATATTGCTTTAAAACTGTAGGACTCAAAATGTGCACTCACTGCTTTGAAATGATTGACAACCATATCTGTGAGATAAAGTCTGCAGAATAGATGGAAAAATCAAGTTCATTTCTAGTCTGTGTCATAGGAACAGAGGAAGCTGCCATATACTGAGTCAGACCCTTGGTCCACCTAGCCCAGTATTGTCAACTCAACACCGACTGGCGGAGGCTCTCCAGGGTTTCCGGAAGGAGTTTTTCCTGCTCTATCTGGAGATTATGGGGATTGAACCTGGGACCTTTTGCATGCCAAGCATGTGCTCTACCACTGAGTTATGGCCCCAGCATCATAATATTTGGAGAAGTGTGAAAACCAAAAGATAACTGCATTCCAATCTGTGTATTAATCTGGGAAGTGCAAATTGGGTTGGCTCACTTAAAATGTGAACTGAACTAAATTCTCCCCCATTCCTAAGAAAGATGCAATTACCAATAGAATTCTTCCCTAAAAAAAAATAGCTGTTTGCTTAAAATAACCTGCACTAAACTGTTAAGCTGATCCCAAGTTTCTAATGAAATTTCCCCTAAATTTCAGTACAACATTTCTAATAGTTCTGCTGTGGCTGGCACCAGCATGCTCAATAAAGTTCATTTCACTTGTCTGATCTCTGATAACACATAGCTCTTAAAGTTATATTCCCACAGATCCAGGTAGGATCCATTCATTCGCATTCACACAAACAAAGCACCCTTGGAGGGAGAGATTTCTCTCTTCCCCCATGTGCTGTTTGCTGCCTTTCCATGCTGGATGTTGCAGCAAGGAAAAGCTCTTATCGCTGAACAGCTGCTGATCAGAAATAAGAGTTTTTCCCTGCCTGGGGAAGAGTACACACACAGGTCACTTGGTCACAGTCTTCCCTCCTTATGGTGTGATGTACCATATTTCTGTTTAAATTATAGTAATAATTTCTACATATGCATCTACACATATTCATTAGTATATGACAGTGATGGCGAACCTATGGCACGGGTGCCACAGCTGGCACGCAGGGACCTCTCTGTGGGCACTCGAGCCATTGGTCACCAGATCGCGAAAAGACCGTCCCCTTCTGCAAAACACTAATGATCTTGTTCTTTCTCACAGTGTGGAACAGAATGATTTTATTCTAGAATTCCTGTTACAGAATTCTTTTCTACATTGTTATCACATTTAAAAGATTTTGAAGAATGATGCACAGAGCATGGCTTGGATGTAAAGCCCTAACAGCTGACCTGAGTGCTGCATGTGTTGCTCTCAAACTAATGGAGTATGAGCCAAGGTTTGACAAATTATCAGCATGCATGCAATAGCAAAAATCACATTAATTGTGCAAAAGCATACCCAATGCAAACTTTTACCTAATGCGGTGTTTGCAGTCCAAGACATAAAGTGTTTAAAATGTGTTAAGCACGTTTAGTTTTCTTGTTTATCTTGCTCATCCTAGTACAGGTTATTGTGTTTTTCTTTTAAGACAAAAGATGTTAATTAGTTCGGACAACTGTATGAGTTGTTTTTCTAAAACTAAAACCTCAGTATTCAGGTTTAATTGCAGTGTTGGCACTTTGAAATAAATAAGTTGGTTTTGTGTTGCAGTTTGGGCAATCGGGCTCAAAAAGGTTCGCCATCACTGGTATATGACCTCTTCTTTTTGGTAATGCATAAGTGGCCATCCTAATTTCTCTGCTGCCCCAGTATGTGCCCCAGGAACTCATTTGGATAATTATGGCGGATGTTTTATCTGCCTGAGGAGTGGGGAAAGGTGGTAGCAGCAGGAGGAGAGAATCTCATAAACATACCTTCCATGGTGAGCATGCCTTGATATGCTAGGCCTTGGCCTAAGCCGTGCAAATGCTTTTGAAATGGATGGGGGCAGAGAGCTACTTAAACAGAATCATTGAAGAAAAATACATTCATTAATGTTGAATCCTGTATTAGCACTTAAAAGTAGCTAAGGAACAAAAGCAAATGAAAGCAACCTGTATTAGGTTTCCCCTTTAATAGAATGTTTAAAGCAGAAGCAGAGCCCTGTAAGAAAATGTTTGATGAAAGAACATCTAAATTTTTGGCTTAAACTCCCAAAATTATTGGACTTCCACATTCATGATCCTTTAATCAGCCACTTTTTACTGTTATTTAAAACTACCCTATCACATAAAGTCCACATAAAATGTATGTTGGACATGTCCAAATGTCCACATGAGATATATTTTGGACATTTGGAATGGTTAATCAGCTCTATTTTTTAAAAAGACAAACTAATCTATGAGTGGTTTAGATAAAGAAGGTTAATTCACCTAAAAAAAAATCTTGTCTCATACTTTTATTTACTGTAGAGAATGTGTCAATATCTGCTGTTTGTGTTAACGATTCATAAATTGAGGGAGTGTAAAGCGTATACATAGTATTGATTCACAAAGCAAAAACCTTTTGGTTTCATGTGGACGTGATGTTGTTTTGCTTTGTGTCTACAGAATGCTGATCAGTTTAGATCTATTGGCACTGCTGTTTCTCAGCAACAATTTCTTACCAGAACAAAGAATCAACAGATAATATTGGTACCTACACAAAATGCAGAAGAATCTGACTATTGCTGCTTAAAACTACTAGACTGAATAAAAGATTGTCAAGTACCATTCTGCTACCCAACTCTTTGGGATTATCTAATTGTGGGAAAGCAAAAATTCTTTATAGCATAATCAAAATAATTACCTAGAAGATACTATAAATCAGCGGAGTGGTAGATTAGATTAAAATCCTCCCTAACTGCAGCATATGGAGTTCTTCTTTGTTTGATGTGTGACAGCAGCAGAGCCAAAAATAGTGTTTCCTTCTTCCACACAGGTGTAGAAAAGTGCTGTTGGATTTGATTAGCCAGAGTAATGGGTCACAGGCGCAGCTATTCTCAGGGAGGAGACTGATTCCTTTCTGTCTATATTTAGTTGAATATCTATCTATCTAGATAGATAGATAGATAGATAGATAGATATAAAGAAATGCAAGGGTTGGACCACTGGAATATCAAAAGCAAGGCTGAAGGTTTAGTATCTGTGTTGAAATTGTTATTATCACACTAATGGAATGCATGCTGCCTACTTTTCATGAGGCAACGTTTTAATTCCCCCCCCCCCCCGAATGATGATTCCTGGTCCCTTTTGCCATCTCTTAGGTAATATAGACTTGTGCCCCCGCCACCACCCCATTTTATCTGTGTTGCCTTCTATTTCTCCATGTTGCCCCCATTTTCTCTATGTCGTCATCTATCTAAACTATTCTGCATGTGCAGAACTATTAACATGGCAGCCTTTGAAATGGAGAGAGAAGTGTGGATGGGAATCCCAGGGAGATGGAGAGCAAAGGCATGAGGCAACAAGCCACTCAGAAGAACATAAGAAGAGCCATGCTGCCTGGTTCAGACCAAGGGTCCATCTAGTCCAGCATTCTGTTCACACAGTGGCCAGCCAGCTGCCCAAAGGATCCCACAAATAGGACATGAATGCAACAGCACCTTCCCGCCCATCCACTCAAACCTCCCAGACCCATGCCACAATCTTGCCTCCCCACCATGCAAATCCCACATTTTCCTGGCATTTTGATACTAAATATTTGTGCTGCTGTCTCCGTGTGCTGTGCCAACAATGGGCAGTATCCTATACTGCCACTGTGCCTCTGCTAGTTCTGTTGCACTAGCGGAACAGACTGCTAGCACAGCAGGAACTAGCAGTTGCTAAAATAAGCATGGCAATGAGCAGCAATGCTCATTTCCATAACAGGGCAGGCCCGTGGGGCTCTCTTCTGTGAACTCCGCTGACCTGCCCCATTCCAGAAATGAGCATTGCTGCTCATTTCAATTTTTTTCAGGAACAGCTAGTTCCTGTTGCACTAGAGGGCCATTCCACTAGCATGGAGGCAGTATAGGATACAGTCCAATTATTTCTCCCATGCTGGTGTAATTAAAATGTCTAATGACTTTAAATGTTGTCCATAAAAATCACAATAAATCAGTCATGTTGCTTCTGTCATGGCTTTTCTTCTAGAATCCTTTTGTAGGGTGCCTTTTGTAAGGTGTGTGTGTGTGTGTGTGTGTGTGTCAATGTAGCCTGTATATAAGCCTCATCTTCAGCAGTTGTGGTCTCATACAGCAAGTATTAGCATTTGGGTCAAGCGAAGATCAGTCATTAAGTTTTTGTTTGCCTTTTCAGCTCTGTTGGTTCCATTGATATCAATTGTAGCAGAGATAATTTATTATCTTTGGCTCAAATCTGTCACCAGCTTAACCTGTTTTGCTCCACTGTCCTAAACTAGGATATATGTACTGAAATATTTACTGTAGTTCTTATCTTTTCTAGTTTATAAATCCCAGCAGGCCATTCATTACTGGGTGATGTAGAACAGAAAGTGAATATGATCTATGATCTCATTGTATGTAAATGTTAACTTCCCTTAGCTCGCAGAATCTACATAACCATCTGACAACGGGAAAAAAATACTCAGGTGCAAGCAAAAGCCTGATTTGAGAATTTCCATAGCCAACTGCAGATGATATTCTCCTAATTTCTTAGTGGAAATATGAAAAATTGTATACAATATACAGCACACAGCAGACTTTAATAAACCTTTGCCAGTAATATAATAGGTATACACAAATACAAATCTTCTTTCAATCAAAAATGAAGTGCCTAAAAGAGGGAGTTAATCTCCTTTCCCACCTGCTGAAGATACTGCAGGCAGTAAACAGTACTCCTAATAATTCTGGAAACTATGAAATGTCTCTGATTAATGCAAACAGTTCTGACCCAGTAATATTTGAGAGAGGGTGTGGGAGAGAATGCTAAGCATAGAGTTAAAAGACCATTTCACAATACAACATTGGATGACATTTAAAAGGGGCAGCTTGATCCCCCATGATGTAAGATAAGTGAGGCAGTGCCTTGTAGGCAGTGCTGGCTCCAGGTTTTGGGGGGGCCTTGGGCAAGACACCCTCAATGGGCCCTCTCTCTCAGTGAGTCTATCTCCTCACCACCATTGTCACTAGTTTCTATTGCTCCTGACAAGCAAAGAGCCAGTGAGCAAGTAGGCAGAGGCAACTACTGCTCCTCCTTCTCACCACCACCATCGCCTATGCCAAAGTGAGAGACAAGTGAACAAGCAGGATGCAGTGGTGAAGGGGGCTCTTGTCCATGGGCCCCTGCTGGGGTGTGGGCCCTTGGCAGGTGCCCGACCATGCCTATCCTTGATGCCGGGCCTGCCTGTAGGCTTGCCCCACTTACCTTTTGAAAAACGCTAAAACTCCTTACTATAAAGTTTTGCCAGTACAATCATCTTATAGCACTAGAGAGACAGGGCCATGTTGATGGCTTTTTAAGGGGCAATAAAGATCCATCATTAGTCTTACCATTCTCTCCTCAATCTGAAAGGCCCTTCAAAGCCACACCCAGCAAGTAAGGGCTTCTCCAGAGTGCTGACAGCAGTTCTGGTGACTCCTGGTACCCAACCACAAGGGAAGTATTCTGTTCCCATGCTACCACAAATTAACAACATGGCCTCTTACACATATTCTGGAACTCTACACTGGGTTCCATGCACCATTGCCATTGCAAACAATGCTACAAGTATACATCTGGGCACAAAATATATCCCCTTGTAAATGCAATATTTCTTAGTGATACTCTTCACCCCTAATTCAGAACTGTGGCTAAGAAAGTGTGTGGGGGGGAGACACCCCCTCTTTCTTGTGTTCCACCATCTCTCCTCTATTCACATATAAAGAATGAGTAAACTGTGAAGACTCGTGCAACAAGGTTTTGCTTGGAATGATTGGGGGCTGCCCTCACGGGGGCACCTCGGGACTTCATGGAGACCATGGCTTCCTGGGAGCTGCACCCTGTATTAACTGGACCTACCCATGTAGCCGGTCATGCGCTGGACTTGGTTTTTGTTTCTGGAGAGGGGGGAAATGATCTGGAAATCGGGGGTATATCCACCACCCCCTTGTCATGGTCAGATCACTATCTGGTGGGGTTGGATTTCTCGGTGCCACAACCCCTCTGCAGGGGTGAGGGACCTATTAGGATGGTCCGCCCCAGGCGTCTTATGGATCCGGATGGATTCCTGAACGCGCTTGGGGAATTGGAGCACACAAACGGTAGCTCGGTCGAGACCCTGGTGGATGACTGGAATGCTGCAATCACCAGGGCATTAGACCAAGTTGCCCCGAAGCGCCCTCTTCGCCTAAACAGAGCTCGCGCGGCGCCATGGTTCACTCCATTGCTGCGAGCTCTGAAACAAGAGGTGAGAAGGCTAGAGCGCCGATGGCGAAATTCCCGCTCCGAAGACGATCGAACACGGGTTAGAGCTGCATCTTCAGCCTACCGGGTGGCGGTGAAGGCAGCAAAAAAGAATTTCTATGCTGCCTCCATTGCGTCTGCAGAGTGCTGCCCCAGGAGGCTGTTCCAAGTGGTCCGGAGTCTGGTCGGTCCAGTCGCTCCGGACCCACTGGAACAGTCAAAAGCCTCCTGTGAGGCTTTAGCGAAGCACTTCGCAGATAAAATCGATCGGATTAGGAGTGGGATATCGTACGTCGTGGACACAGGGAGTGAGCGGGAGGAGGCCAATGGCAGACCGGTTTTGTGGGATCGGTTTCGGCTCCTTCCTTCTGATGAAGTGGACAAGGTGCTTTCATCTGTGAGGCCGACCACCTGCTTGCTTGACCCTTGCCCGTCCTGGCTCATCATGAGCTGTAGGGAGAGACTGGGTGAGGGGATCAAGGCGGTGGTGAATGCCTCCCTCGAGGAGGGAGTGCTGCCATCAGCCCTCAAGGAGGCAGTAATAAGACCGCTTCTAAAGAAGCCCTCCTTGGATCCCCAGGATTTAAACAACTTTCGCCCAGTCTCCAATTTACCATTTCTGGGCAAGGTGATCGAGCGGGTGGTGGGTGCTCAGTTGAAGGCACACTTGGATGAAGCCGATTATTTAGATCCATGCCAGTCGGGCTTCAGGTCTGGACATGGGACGGAGACGGCCTTGGTCGCCTTGGTGGATGATATGAGGAGGGCTTTGGATAGGGGCGAATGCTCCTTTCTAGTCCTCCTCGATCTCTCAGCGGCTTTTGATACCGTTGACCACGGTATCCTCCTGGACCGTCTGGAGGGGTTGGGCTTGGGAGGCACTGTATTGCAGTGGTTCCGGTCCTTCCTCTCTGGAAGGTATCAGAGGGTAGTTCTCGGGGAAGAGGCTTCGGACCCTCGGCTGCTCACTTGTGGAGTGCCGCAGGGTTCCATCTTCTCCCCGATGTTATTCAACATCTACCTCAAGCCGCTGGGAGCTATCATCAGGAGGTTTGGGGTGCAGTGTCATCAGTATGCAGATGACACGCAGCTCTACCTCTGTTTTAAGTCCTCACCAAGGTTGGCCGTTGAGACCCTGTCCAAGTGCCTGGAGTCAGTGGCTGGCTGGATGGGAAGGAACATGCTGAAACTGAACCCCGACAAGACCGAGGTACTTCTGGTGGGGGACAAGGGAAGGTTAGGGGATGTTGACCTGGTGCTGAATGGGGTACATCTACCCCTGAAGGACCAGGTCCGCAGCTTGGGGGTCATTCTAGACTCCCAGCTGTCCATGGAGGCTCAGGTGGCAGCTGTGAGCCGGGCAGCGCTGTATCAACTCCATCTGATACGGCAGCTGCACCCCTACCTTCCTAATCACCTGCTCCCATCAGTGGTTCATGCCTTGGTCTCCTCTCGCCTAGACTACTGTAATGCGCTCTACGTGGGGTTACCCTTGAAGACGGTCCGGAAGCTTCAGCTGGTACAGAACGCGGCGGCTCGCCTGATTAAGGGCAGCCGCCGGCGTGATCACATCACGCCAGTGCTTAATGAGTTGCACTGGCTACCAGTTGCTTGCCGAGCCGAATTCAAGGTGTTGGTTTTGACCTTTAAAACCCTACACGGCTCCGGCCCAGCTTATCTCAAGGAGCGCCTCCAGCAACATCAAGTAGGCCGCTCAACAAGGTCTGCCACGGACGGCCGTCTCCTTATCCCATCAGCCAGAGCAGCCAGGCTGGTGGGGACTAGGAAGAGGGCCTTCTCTGTGGCGGCCCCCACATTATGGAACTCCCTCCCTAGTGACCTTCGCCATGCCCCCTCCGTGATGAGCTTCCGCCGTGCATTAAAAACATGGCTGTTCAGGCGGGAATATGGGGTGGGTTAGGTTTTTAATAAGAATTTTTTATATTGTTTTAATCATTATATTTTATTGTATTTTACTGTATTTTAATTGTACATCGCCCAGGGTGGCCGGGTGACCGGCCAGATGGGCGATTAAAAAATATAATAAATAAAATAAATAAATAAATGAGTTGCTCAAATCAATGCTGAAACAATAAAGCCAAATGAAAAATGGCTTGCAGTAAACCCAGAGTGACCTTTCCCAAATTAACCAGGTAATGTAGATAAATGTAGGTTACTGGTGATTACCAAGTGCTGACAGCTCCAGAGCCCCTCAGCTAGCTAAAAAGGAGCCACACACACAAAATAAACTTCCTTTGCTCCCCAAGAAACTTCATTTGTGAGCTGTTTGCAAAGAGGACAAAAAGAGAGCCACATTAGTTAGAAGTCAGTCCACTGTACAAACTGGTTTCTTTGGAACCCCTCATGTTTAGACTGTAGCTTGGTGTTCTATTTTTTTTATTATTGAGGGAAACCATTCAGGCTTTATACAGAATTGTCTTATCTTATCTCATTCCCCTTTCCCACAGTTAATTAATTGAAATTAAGTAACAACATTTTTAAAAAATATGCTTTTATAAAAATGTATTTTAAAAAAAGTTTTTTGTGTGTTCCATCAGTAAATGTTAGTGTGTGTGTGTGTGTGTGTGTGTGACACCACCCAGGGGTATTACATTGTTAGGGTACATCCCTGCAAGAAGCTGAAATTAAATATACATGGATGCAACCAGTGCTTTTTTTCTGGAGAAAAGGGTACCGGAACTCATGGATTACATTTCCTCGGGAGTAGATGGCGATTAAATTGTAATGCAATTAATAGAAGAAAAGGTGCTGGAACTCAGTTCCGGTGAGTTCCACCAGAAAAAAAGCCCTGGATGCAACAATATCCCACATGGAATATTTCAAAGTTGATGTATCTGGAGGCCAGAGTGTGGGGGTGGAACTTCCTCCCAGTTTGAATGTGGCACTAGTAGAGCATCCGAATCCAGTGATACCTCACATGTCAGTGTATCATAAAACTGACCACAAACGTACAACATTAACTCCTGGAAGATTGCTAAGAAACTATGAAAATGAGATATCATTATGCCCCTCCCTCAAAATAGTGGTGGTTGTAGTGGGATTTGAAGGGTACCCCAAATGGTTAAGGTGCTTCCCCATGACCTAGAAAGCTGAAAATTGGTGCATACATATTCAAAGACAACATAGTTGTTAGAAAAAGGCATGTCTTTGTATCTAACAGTCAAAACCGGAGACATAACATTCACCTCAAAATAACAAAGGTGAGTAGTTTCCAGGACAGACAAGCCAAGACACATGTGTGAAATGGATGTTAGGATGTGGAATTTCTGCTTCCCCTTCAAACACTTGGGTTAACATTGGCCTGGGGAAGAGGAGATTTCTACTATCAACTCAAGGAACGTGCATCTATGCTTTCAGAATACACACACACACGCGTGTGTGTGTGTGTGTGTGTACATGTGCACATGTGTATGTGTGTTTATTCTAACCTGTTTTCCTTGGTTCAAATAGCTGATGCCATTTGTAAACAAATCATAGATGTATTTCTGTGATATTCACTTCAAAACTTTCTGCAGATATAGTGTACCAAGTTCAAATAAAGCATGGCTTGTTTTCCCTCACAGGTAAAAATTACTATTGGCTTATTTAAAAAACAAACAAGGACCTATTCAATAATTTTCAAAGTTGATGGTATTTTGTTTTTAGAATCCATACACCTGTTCCATTGCCTATACATCATCAGGAGGACAACAGTAAGAAACTGGTGGATATAATCAGGTCACAGAATCTTTCAGCTAAACAATAAATGAAATGAATTCTGCATTAGTGGTGTCCAGTGTACTTATCTGTTTCTCTTTTGGACAGGTCAATGTAAAGCTAGCTCAGCAACCCCCACCTCCTGTCTCAGCAATTGTTGGTATCTAAACCATCTTTGAATATGTCGATTTCGTCTTCCAATGTAATTCTGCTGGCACTCTGAAATGCAATTTTGGAAAGTCCCCTGACCTCACCCACTCCTCATACATGCATGTCACTGTGTAAGGCCAAAATAACCATCCTTGGACCATGCTTCCCAACCAGGGGTAACCCTCATCTTCCTCACCCACCCTAGAAAATCAAGCTTCCTACAGTCCAGCAAGAATCCCCAACTTTGACAAGATGCTTGCATAAATCTCCATCCTTTCCTCTGTCATGTCTATTTTCCCACTGCTCTAAAATATCTTGCTAAATAAAATTTTAAAATCTGACAAGTAGAATGCCATAAATGCAAACAGACCCCCCGCCCCCAGAAATGAAGCCAATTTAAATGGTCTGAAGCAAAGCCATTGTGAGAAGAAACTAACACAGAAGCAGAAAACAGACAGAATACACACACCCCACCGCCCCAAGCCGCAGAGAACAGTTATGGCAAAAGGAGGGGGGAAATCTCTACCAAGTCAAATACCTCCAGGTTGCTTGATTCAAATGGTGGATAGGCTGCTGAGCTAAAGAAATAGCTTTACCCCAGAACAGGGACAAAGCCACATTGATAATCTCTTGTTTTCTGTTAGAGGTTTTGTGTCTTAGAGGGGCATTTCCAAACTCTACTGGAGATGCTGCTCAGTGTGGTCATTATTGCTTTTACATCATTAATTGATCTGCTTTCTCTCTGCGGTTATGCTTATTAGAATACCAGGTACAGCATAAGAAACCCATCAATGCCATTATAATTCTCCAAACAATTATAGAATACCTACACATCAGGATTAGCATTCTGTGGTTCCTCCTACTATGGTTGTTTTGTTTAGGGAGGTCCACAGTAAAATAATTTTTCTCTGATCTTGTTCTGTCTACAAATTTTCATACTCCTGTTTAACTACCAAATACATAATTCCATAGTTCCTACATAATGATGAGTGCCCCTCTGCAAGCTGTAGTCAGAGTTGGATGACTGGTTAAGCTGGTACAGTAATTAGAACAGTGTGCTTCTAGGTGGGAAACTGAAGTTTCCCACATCCCTGCTCACCTATGAAGCAGGCTGAAAGACTTGGGGAATGTCACTATCTCCTAAGTTAACCAATTTTGCAGGGGGATAGCATGAGATACCACATAGACAGTTATTTATCAAGCAATTGAAATATTATGGGGGGAATTTCCAAAACAACAACAACAAACCCATCAATGTTACTCTGCATAAGTGAAACAGATGCTCCCAACTGAAGTGAGAATGAATGCTCTTGTGTTGACCCTAAACCCTTGCTTTTCTGTCCCGCTCACTCTTCTTCTTTTTGTCGTAAGACTTAATAGATTTATTTTTGGTCCTCTTTTCCTTGTCCAATCTCAAATATTTTTCTCCCCATCTCGGTACACTGAGCTACAGTTTTATCTTTATACACTAGCTCCATTTCTCTCTTCAAGCTATCATATTCAAAGATTTGTTCCACAGATCAGCCTTTGTGTTACTGTAGTTTAATAGATAGGCATTTAGCAAGATACTTAACTATAGCACATATTGAAGAACTTCATCTAGCTAATAGCTGTTCCAATAGGCCGAGTGTTGTAAGAACTTCTCTTTCCCGTGATTCCCCCCCACCCCCGCTTTTAAACACCACTTCCAATTCTACATCTGCTTATTTCACTTGAAATACTACAAGGACTTGTGATAATTAATGTCCAAAGAAATACTGATCTGTTAGACTCTTGTGTATTTTATGCTTCCATAAAGGTGATACAGAATTCCAGGCCATTAAAAAAAAATTGAGTTGAACACCTGTGTTACATTATTCATATGTATACTCCAAATCCAAATGAAATCCAAGAAAAGCAGCTTTCCAGATATTACTTATGAATCTGCAATCCAAAATCTGCAACCCTCAACCCATATTCAATTTCAGGTATTAACCTTAATAAGTCTATTCTTGATTAGTTGTAGATTGTTGCCAGAATCACATTTTGGGTAGAAGTTTGGAAAAGCAATAGGGAAAAAGAGAAAGGTACATCCCAATGAAATGCTTACAAGAAGATACTTGTGGTAAAATGTACGCATGTGATGTGATGATGATGATGATGATGATGATGATGATGATGATGATGATGACGACAATGATAGAAAAGCATGGAATTACTTGGAACCATGAGAAAAGAGAGTGTGCAAGGGTAGAATATAATATGTGGTAAACTGCACAAATCTATGTAGTGGGACAGGATTTGAGTCAAGAGCATTATAAACAAAATTCCTTGGCTTTCTAGTTTGTGTTAAACTACTAGTAAGGAACATTATGGCCCATCTACATAAAAGTTTACTCTCCTGCTTTGACATTTCAGTGATAAACCCTGGCAGAAGCTGAAAAGATGTAGTACAGAAGGACTTTAGGTCACCCGCCTTAAGTGATCTAGAACACACTACCTGTGATGATCACAGAACTGTGTGGAGCAGAAAGATGGTGGAGCAGCAAATACAGGCACAGTGTATCTTGTGGGAACTATATGTGTCGAAAAAGCATAATTGCATGCACTCTCAAATGCAGTGTGAAGATGTACTTGTAGAAATGGCAACATTCTGAACAATTACTGGGAAATAAGCAATAAGCAATTACTGGGAACTGGCAATAACAAAATGATACTTGCAATTGCAACATTTGTTAGAATCTAGGTTTGGTCCAGCTGCTTTTACAGCTTCAGAGCCTCCTTTGCTATTGTATGCATTGATTGAGGCCAAGCAGTTATATCGACCTACGATTCATGTTTATAAATTCTTATTATCGATGAATAAGTATGATACACAGAGTCTTAAAGATGAACAGAATACAGAATTAGATGGTCTTATGTTGCCTAATCAATTTTTTTGTGTCTGTGTCAGAAGGGTCTATGGATCTTAGGTTACATCTTATTCAGCAAAAACCTTTGTTTCGTGTTTATTGGACACCACACAACGCCTTTTTAATAAGGGTTTGTCTAAGTCAGCTAGCTGTTGGAGGTGTAATACTGTGAATGCTTCGTTTACCCATATGTTTTGGCAATGCCCAGTCGTTGCTTCTTTTTGGGTAGAGGTCATAGTACGGATAAATCTAGTATTAGAATGCTCTTTAAGATTTACCGATGCACATGTTCTTTTAAATTATATACCCTCTTGACAGCCAAAAGACTGATATTACAATACTGGAAAGATAAACATTCACCTCCTATAACACAATGGATTGAGGACCTAATAACGCTTTCAACATTTGAGTGAGTGGTATTTAGACGCCACCTGCGGATGGATAAATACATGGATATTTGGTCTGCTTTTTCTGAAGTTTATGCATAACTATTTTAATGGATAATTGTATTAGTACATACTTTTTGATACTTATGGATATATATTTCCTACATATTTACTGTAAGTGATCCATTTAAAATACTGTAAGAAAATTGTATTTTTTGTTGTTGTTCATTTTTTTCTTCATTTTTTATGGATTTTGTTTTGTTTTGGTGTAATTCACATTTAAAAAACTAGTAATATATATATATTAAAAATAACACAATGACCCATGTACAGCTCTCTCCTGTAGACTTTTTGGATGGGAAAAGAGAGCACTGCTATCAGACACACTCACCCAACATACACAAACACTAACCTTCATAAAGCCTGTGTATGTTAACTTATCTGCATCTTTTACTTTCAAGTACAGAGTCTGGATTGCTTAAGGCAGTAAAATCAATTCATCATAAATAATAAATTAAGCCAAGTTGTAATGCAATTTAGATATTTTTGACCCAGTTCTGTCCTACACTGTCTTCAGTGGATTTAGAGCTGAGGGCTAAATTGGGCCAAACCTATTTTGTTACTTATGTTTATGCTCCAAGCCGGAATTTATATATTTACGGGATTCTTTTTTGCATATGAATATTTGTAAGAAACCCCAATGTTGCTACAGTTAGTTTTAGTGCAGGAACCATGATAAGATTAAATGATATCAAAGGAGCTGCACATTTTAATGTGGGATGGTCATACTTTGTTGTAAAACCCTCCATGACAACTAAATGTGACAAGAAGGAAAGAGAACTTTCCATACTGATAAGGAAGAGTGAAACTGAAGAAACTGGGTAGAAAAATTACAACCACTTTCCTGCATTTGGATGTGAATACATATCTAAAAGGACATCTGGTTGTTGCTGCTGACGATGTTGTAAAAACAGACAGTATACTGTACATGGACAGTGGCTTTAATGGGGTCCTAGTTTTCTTGATTTTTCACAGCACAGAATTGGGCTTCTACAGTCTGTCATTCTAACCCACAGTATTTTTCCCAAGTGGTGGCAGCAGACCATCTCAGATGAAAACTCTTCTCAAATGCTGCCACCCAATGGCTAAAATCAGGTACCACTCAGAGAAGCCAAATCAAAAGTCTAAAAGCCAGAAAGAGCAGATAGGAGTCATGATCTCCTGCAATTACGGTATTAGTTACCAAAAGATCATGCTTGCTATTTGTAGGCCTCCTACTAATTTTGATTACTTTTAACACAGCTAATAAATATAATTAAACTTCCTTTTGAATCTATGTTTCAAGATAAGCAATAATTAATTCAAATTATGATCAATACTGAACCAAGAAAATATCAAGGGCAGTACCCAGTGCTACATTACCATTAATTAAAGTACACTGTGCTAGCATAAGCAACCTCTAGAGCAGTGCCAATAATGCTTACTGGTGCTTTCTAGGGAATCCCATTGCACCACCAGCAAGTGCTATTGGTGTTGTGCTAGAGGTCATTTATGCTAGTGCAACATAATTTATGTCAGCAGTAATGCAGCACTGGATACTGCCCCAAGTTAGCTATCCCAGCTTGTCCCATAGATCTGAAAAGCAATACACATCCATTATGAAATCCTGCATCCTACACTTACAGAGCCCAAGGTGATGAACTGATATGACCGAGCTCTATGACAATTGCACAAACACTGCCTTGGGAATGGACCACAGCTCAGCAGCAGAGCACAATTGCACAAACACTGCCTTGGGAATGGACCACAGCTCAGCAGCAGAGCACACACTTTACGCAAAGAAGTTTGGAGGTTTTAATCCCTAAAAGGATCAGGGAGCAGGTAATGGAGAAGGTCTTTCTAAGCTTGAGCCCCTGGAGAGACCCTGTTGGTCAGAGTATGTCATACTGGGCTGGCTGAATAGGCTGACCTGGCTTAAGGTAGCTTCCTATACAGTGTACAATCTCTTTGAGGAGTGCTGTGACCCAACAGGGGGTCATTTCATAGCAGTTGAAGTTCTCCTGTGCCTTACCAGAAGCATCCAGGTAATTCCCGAGCTGTTATACTGTGTCCATGAGGTGCATAGCCTACGTGCATGCAGAGATCTATGGAACAGCTGGCAAGAGGTCATTGCCAGTAACAGGGCTTTGGATGCTATTGAATGTCCCTGCAGGGTCACACAGCACCCTCATCTGTGTGTGTGTCTTGTGTCCAAGGGCTCTGGCAAGAGCTTTTCTGCATAAGGTACCCTGTGAGTGCAAGGTGCAGGACTTGCATCCATAGAGTTCATCTAAATATACTTGAGCCCCAAACTTGCAGAACAAGTAGATATCTTGATTTCATGCTGGGTGCCACAATGGAGAACGCCCTGCCAATGCACAAATCAGGGCCTTTCCTAAACACTTATGGAGCTGGGCAGGAGCATGCTCTTAATGTAGAGCTCTTGTGATATCAAGCGGTATATATAAGTAGTTTAAATAAATAAATGTAGATTTGTTAACATAGTGACTATCCTAAGACTACAACCCCTTCAGACTGATGAACAAAGTACAGTAATACCTTGGATTGAGAGCATAATTCGTTCCGGAAACGTGCTTGTAATCCAAAACACTCTTATATCAAAGTGAGTCTGGCGGGCATGAGTGGGGCCAATTTCAGCCCGCTACGCTATGGAAGTGTCACGAACCTGTTGCTGGCTCGCGGTTCTCTGTGGCTTGGCTCTCCGCGGCGGCGGCCACCCATCCTCGATCTTCTGAGTGGTGTGGAGCGTTCTCTGCGCCGGTCGAGCTGCCAGCGCCGGTCGAGCCTTGGTCCCCCATCGCGTCACTTCTGGCTGCTCCGGCACGCTGGACCCCCGTGCTATGTTTTTGGTGGGGGGGAACCAGGGCAACAGGGCTTAAACAGCCCTGTTGCCCCCACCAAAAACATAGGGCGGGGGTTTAGAGCGCCGGAGCAGGGTCCCATCGCATCACTTCCACCGCGCCGGAAGTGATGTGATGGGACCGGTGTGGACGGCTTGCCGTGGAGAGCCAAGCCGAGGAGCCGCTGGCCACCCGCAGGTAGGCCTGTGCAAGCCTCGCACGGGCGTGAGCAGGGCCTAGTTCGGCCCTGCTCAGCCCGCGCGAGCCAAACGGATACAGACCTTGTTCATTTATCAAGTCATATTTTTTTTTAAATGTCTTGTCTTGCAAAATGCTCTCAGACCAAGTTACTTGCAATCCAAGATATTACTGTACCACTTTCTTTGATTATACAATAATCAAATACAATGTTTCAGTTATGATATATTCATCATCATAATAATGTCAACTAGACATGATAGATTAAATGGTTATTTTTTGTTTTGTTCATTTCAATGACTGTGCGATAGACTGTGACCAGTAAACACATCTGCAGAAATATTACTGTGGATCTTTTCTGTTAGCGCTGAATAGGAACTCCCTAGCTGAGACTAGTCCAAGAATCCAAACTGCAACAAAAGGAAATTCGTATCCTACATCTCTTCAGTATCTGTGACCAAAACAGGCATTACTTTTAAGATGTAGCTAACAGCTATATCTCTCCCTCCGTTTTTTACTCTTGACTAGGTACAGAGGCCCCAATCCAGACCAAGACCCTAGCATGAAGGTAAGGGGCTTTAACCCTTCCCCCCTCCCAGCTATAGGCCTGATCCAGATCGGCCCCCATGTGCCTTTTGCTTTATGGTTCCATTCGCTTTATGGATCAATATTTTGCAATAGAAATTGCAGGTGTGGGACCACAATCTGGACTGGGCCCCTGGTGTGGGGGGAAAGGTTAAAGCCACTTACCTCCTCATAGTAGGGCCCTGGATTGGTCCCCCTGTGCTCACTCTAGAGTAAAAATGAGTCAAAACATCTTTAAAGTAATGTCTGTTTTGGCCCTGTGACTGATGCATTCCAGAGCCAAGACAGAATGCATCATTTCAAACCACAGTACTTTGAAATTCTAGCTCCTAAAGTGTGGCATACCTGTAATCAGAATTAGACATCTGTACACATACAAAAATGCAATTAATTCTGCAAGATGCTAATGAACACCGAAAGGGGTAGGTTTAAACATATGCTTTGGGACAGCTCCTATATTAATATATTTTAAAGTCAAAATTAACAAGAGATAAACTTTCATGAGGCAGAGACTTAGAGTCTAAGCTGTGACTGATAAAATTGCTATCAAGATGTGAACACCAGCCTCCTCCAGCTGCAGCCTTCTTCTCTGGGCCCTGCAGCTACAAAAAAAACTTCTTTGTGTGTTGAAGTGTGGGAGGCCTGCTGCCAAAGCAAGATAATTTATTGGGTGAGGGTATCTTCTTGTGGTGTAGTTGCCACATACATATACCTCAAATTCTATTTTCTCATAGAAAATAGAATTTGGCAAGGAAATGTCCCCCACCCCAGTGGCAACCATATCATGCTTGTCACATTGAAACCAGGACTTAAGCAGGCCAATGTTTGAGAGAACGGGGAAAATGGAAAAACACCCAGTATGTAGAGAGACATGGTAGTTAACACTATAACCACATGGGTGTGCTGTGCTCTCTCCGATATCTCCTGGTTCTCTTTTAACTGGGGCTACTCCATACACTTGCGGGGGGGGGGGGGCTGGAGTCTTTACACACATTATAGAAAATACATGTTGTCCAACATGGAAATCATCTCTGTGTAGGTAATCCATCATGTGTGAAAGTATCTTTTCGCCTGACTTCTGCTTAATTCTCTCAATCCTTTCTTTTATGCTCCCATACCACATTTATGATTGCAAAACTAATGGAAAATGCACATAAAAGCAGATAGATTTGTTTTTAAAGTGTAGTTGAAAACTTTTGGCTTCAATTCAGAGCTGTAATATGTGCTCAGCCCTTTTGCCATTAAGGGGATTAAGAATGCATAACTCAACAACTGCAACTTCAAGGGATAATGAAGAATAAACTAAGTGAAATGGAAATATTTTATACGTTGCAAGCCTCCTGTAAATCATTCCATTGCACCGAGCAGTAAATATTACTTCTTCCAGATCAAATTCCAGCATTTTTTAAATGTTTTAATCTGAAAATACTTTTTAAAAAACATTAAAATAAGCTATCATTTTAAAAAAGCATCCTCAAGTCATGCTCTGGTTCACAGATTTAAGGGTGGAAAACCTGCTCTGAACACTGAAAATTGATGCACATAGGTGGTGTCTGCTGTCTGACCACATATTCATCTTATCAAACAGACTGGCACTAGTTTACAAGTTCATCAGACCCTTGCCCTGGGGTACCAGTTATAAAGCAATGAAAGGTGACTGCTTAGATGCCACCAAATGATGGGTTTAGATGGGGAAACATGCCAGAAGATGCATAGGAAAAGGGAAAAAGAAAGGTTGTTACCTCCAGAAAAAATATTGATACTTTTGTTAGGTTCTAGTTCATTCAGAGAGCATAACCTTATTATTAGAACTTTATTAGAACCTGAATCCCTTGATAAGCCAAACATACTATGTGCTTCTCATGCAGGCCTGTGGCAAAGTAGAACAGAAAAAATTGCAGTCCTCTTTATGAAAAAGTTTTGATGCTCCACAAGCAATTCAGATAAATATTTGTTGTGTACAGTATATGCCTAGTTAATACTGATTGCTTTTTAAAAATCATCTTGTGTCTGTTAAGGCTGTTCACAGCTCAGCTGCAGCTGCCTCCCATCTCTTTCAGAGCCAGTGCCAGGTTTGAGGGAGCCCTGGGCAAACGCTGCCTTGGTGGCCCAGGGGGCAAGTATGCAGGCAGGAGCAGGGACTGACGGTGGCATACAGGCCTGTGGCTTACGCTGGCTCAGCTTGTCTGAGCGTGGAAAGCTAAGCAGGGTCAGGCCTGGTTATTACTTGGATGGGAGACCCCTCCTCTAGTTTCCTGCATTGAGCAGGGGGTTGGACTCGATAGCCTTGTAGGCTCCTTCCAACTCTATGATCTATGAAATCTATGAAATAAGTAGCCCAGTGCTCTGAAGAGAAGTGCTGCCTTCCTTTCAATCAAACCCTTTTCCCCCTGCAAGGAACAGCATAAGAACTTTAGAACATCTGGTAGAATGTTCTGTTTCCAACAATGGCCAGACAGATGTCCCTGGCTGCTCCCAAGCGTGGCCGGGAGGCCTTTCCCTCACCTAGTATTCAAAAACAACCAAGGGTTGGATCCAGACTTAAGTCATACTTCAAGGAGACCCACTGAAAACAATGGGATTTAAGATAGTCATTAATAACTTAAATTTCATTGATTCCAGTGGGCCAAATCTAAGTATGACTAAGGGCAGTATCTAACGCTGCCTGCATGCTACCAAGACCCACCGCTAGCACAATGGGAAGCTAGCAGATCCTGCAGCAATTGTAAACAAGTTAAATCAGTGCTTATTTCCAACTTGCAGAAGGGAGCTTCGCTGACCTGCCCTGGTCTAGAAATGAACGTTTCCTTCCACACATTTCCAAGATTACTGTTAGAAGTGCTAGTTCATGTTGCACAAGCAGTGGGTCCCATGAGTGCAGCAGAACCAGCATGAATGCAGCAGCAGTATTGGATACTTCCCTAAGTGTGGATCCAACTTAAAGCACCTTAAAGACTAACACATTTATTATGGCATAAACCAACCTTTACCAACCCAGCTATACTGGCTGGGGATTATGGGAGTTGTACTCCCACACATTTGGAGGTGCCAAGTTGGGGAAGGCTGACATAAACTTTCATGGACTACAGTTCAACCTCTGCACACAGTGATTCCATTACTCTATGATAGTTCATAGCCATTGATATACCTATCCATGAATTTGTCTGATCCTTGATTTGCTAGTAGCTATCAAAATGGATAGTCATAAAAAAGCTTTTAAAAAATCAGGTTAATTTTTTTTTATCCGGGTACACTGTTTCACTGAAACAGTGTATGAATCAGTGTTTTCCATAATGCACAGCAGCAAAAGGGCATACCACTTAAATGAAAGTATTAAAGTAAATAAAACAAGCAAATAAATAAATGTCCTTCTGAACTACCATCTCCCGCACTTGAGGAATCTCTTAGTTACAGCAGCATGAGTTCCAGGGATGATTTTGCCTTAACAGAAAGTGCTTCTGCTTGCACATGTAGGTCACCCGATTTTTGCCCATCTCCCCTACTTCCATGCCCCAAAGGCTGCTCATGAGGTTTGGGGGCTCATCCAATACAGCACAGAGGGCTGCAGTACATAAGGGGGGGGGGAATTGGGTGCCCTGACATACAGAAGTGCTTTTGTTAAGGCAAAACCATCTTTGGATACAAGCCTATGTGTCTTTCAAATCAAATGTTGACTTCTTTTTTAAAAAAATCAGGAGTTCACAAGTTGCAGGGGGTTGGACTCGATGGCCTTGTAGGCCCCTTCCAACTCTATAATGATCTATAAGTAATTGAGATTGCCCAAATGGTAGGCTTTGCACCAGTTGCCTTAGTGATTCACAGAATGGCCCTTCTCCCACCTGTGTCAAAAGGTGTGCAGTGTCTTCTGGAGAGACAGGTCCTAGTGCAAATAATAGAAGCAAGAGCAATAATGAGCAACAGAGAAGTACATAAGAGTAAGGGTAGTGATTATACTGCACTGCAAAAACTCCCAAGGCCTCCAAGAAAAAAGCCTGCAATCTGGAATGGTTTCCAAGTACACGAAGACAAGGAAAATGTATGTTTCATGTGTATCAGCAATTCCTTTCATTTTATGCAGCAGATGATTACAGGCATATCATGAATTGGGTTGGATTAAACCCTATGGATTAATCTCAGTCACAGATGGGCAGTTTGGATAATTGCTGCTGTAGGTGCCAAGACATTGTTCATACCTGCTGTAAATCACAGTCAAGCAACCTTTCTATTTCATCCTCTTTAAATATGATCATCTGTGAAGTTGTTGTCAAATCCATCTCTAAGACCCCTCTTTATATGTGAATGACAGAGCTTTGTAGAGGCAAACTCACTTCAGTCAAAGTAATTCAAACAATGCCAGTCAAGCTAAAGACATGGCCAGGGAGTGTGAACTTAAATTCTCACTGTATTTAGAGCATTTCCAGATGCATGCAATGGAACTCAAAAACTGCATTAATGATAGATTGTACCACTTGAATCACAATTAATGAAAAAATGGGTGCTTTTATTGAGAAATCAAACTGAACTCAAACTGAAAAACAAATCAAACCATTATTTGTTCATGCAAAAGAGCCTCAAACATTATTTAAAAGTCTTTGCTGAAACTGGAACTCTGATACATTTATTAATTATGGTACATTTTTATCATGCCTTTCCTGCAAAGAGTTCACTGCAGCCCATGTGGTCTCACTTTTATCCTCACAACAACCCTGTGAAGTAGGTTAGGCCAGTGTTTCTCAACCTTGGGTCCCCAGATGTTTTTGGCCTACAACTCCCAGCATGCCCCAGCTAGCTATGCTGGCTGGGGCATGCTGGGAGTTGTAGGCCAAAAACATCTGGGGACCCAAGGTTGAGAAACACTGGGTTAGGCTGAGAAAGAGAGAGAGAGAGAAGAAGAGGGAAAGGGAGAGAGAGAGACTAGCCCAAAGTAACCCAATAAGCTTGGTGGTTGAGCAAGGATTTGAATCCAGGGGTGCTTCCAGATGAGGGTTTTATTGTGTTATCACCCTGCCTCATTCACAGAATTTTACAGGGGGGGTCCAGACAATGTTATCTTCCGCTCCTAACCCTCCTGTGTTTTCCCAACACTTCTGTCTTTTCTTGTAAAATCTGTTAAGAAAGAAAAGACAGAAGACAATCTAGTACTGCTAGAAGCCCTTCATCCAGAAGCACTCCAGGTCTCCCTGATTTACATCCAACACTCCAAGCACTACATCACAATAGTATGATGGGTGTGATACATGCATAATTAAGCACTTTTAGATCCGCTGAGTTTCACTCAGAGTTTAAAATCTGGGCTTAAATCTCTCCCACTGAAATAAGTGAGACTCAAGTGCTTAACTTTGGTTAGATCATCCAACCTACTCCCCAAGCCCTTTTCTTCCTACCAGATTTATGGACCAGTAGCTATTGAGAAAACTGCATTCGCTCACATAGCACATGTCCCACATCAGCTTGCTGCTGGTCAGCGCTGGCTTCAGGCTTTGAGGTCCTCAGTGCTGCCCCCCACCTGAGTGGGTCTACCTCCTACTCACTTTGGCCCATTGTGGCCATTCATAGAGTCCAACCCCCAGCTCAATGCCTCTACTTGCCTTCTCTCTCTGAACCCAATCTGTACAACCAGCCAGGGGGAGATCTTAAGACAAATAAAGGATGCTGCTCTGTCTTCTCAGTCTCCAAAGAATGCAAGTGAACAAGCAGGGACAGCAAGGAGGAAGAGAAGCAGCAGGGCAAGGAGGCTCCTCTGGGGATTGACAGTGGACCCCCTGCAGGGAGTGTGGGCCTTGGCATGTGCCCAACCAGGGCCGGCGCTACTGCTAAGCAGACCCAGGCGGCTGCCTAGGGCGCGTGGCGGACGAGGGCGCAGAAATGCTGTGCTCCTTCCTCGCCGCCGGCACGCTCCTGCCCTGCCTGCCGCCTCCACCGCGCCTCCCCGCCCGCCCGCCGCCGCACCTCCCCCCCCGTACGCGCCCGCCCGCCACCTACCTACCTTCGTGTCGTTTCCGGAGCCCCACCGGCGTTGTTTTGGCGGGAGGAACCAGGGCAACAGGGCTTAAACAGCCCTGTTGCCCTGGTTTCCCCGGCAAAAAAAAAAGCGCGCGGGGGTCCCGTCGCGTCGGAGGAGGAGACGGTGGCAGCAGCAGCAGCAGCCAGCAGTGGGGGGGGGAAGGTAGGTGGTGGTGGTGGCAGCGGTGGTGGTGGTGGTGGGTTGCAGAGCATGGGCTGCTTTGCTCCGGAGCCCCCCCCACGGCACGAGGGGGGGCGCTAAATATAATTTGGCCTAGGGCGCCAAACAGCCCTGCACCAGTCCTGTGCCCAACAATGCCTACCTCTGATGCCGGCACTGGCTGCTATTAGCATCAGAATGCCAGCCTAGTAAGGCACGCTGGAGGGATGGGGAGGGAACCTGGGGGTTGTGGACTGGGAGGTAGGAGTGAGCTGGATCTCAAATGGATTGGAAATAAGCTGGAGTGGGGAAGCTTACACATCACTACAGACCATCAAGTTAAAAAAACAAAGGGCCAGGAGACCAAGAATGAATGTTAACAACAACAACAACACACAGTACACTTGCTTTAAAACAGCAAGATTGCACTATTAGTGATATGTGTTTTCCATTTACGAAAACAACAACAAGAAAAAAACACTCCTCAGCCTCCTTGCCACTGCACTGGTGCCTTAGAAATCCCTTCCTATTTCTGCAAATCCCCAAGAAAGATTCTTGCCATTCATACAGGCATCAACTTTCTCAATATCACATGATATGAAATACTTGGAAATCTGAAATAAGGAAATATCCGTTTCAACAGCCTCTAAGCCAAAGGGCTGTGATTTTCTATTGAGTTTCCATTAAAATCACCAGATAGGAAAAAATGGTATATGTTTGAGCATTCTTAACAATGTGTCAAGTATACCAACTGGCTATAATACTTCAGATTAGCTTGTTCTTCAAACAAAGAATTTATAAGGTTCACATATATAAAACACACTGCTCACCGAAACAGAAGAAAGAAGAATTCAGATAAAACAAACTGGATTTATTTATTTATTTTGCCGTGAATCTAAAACAAGTTCCATCTCATTTACAATATTTATGAATTGAGCTGTCAATTTGCTTTTGCTATGCAAATGTTGTTTACTTTGTCTTTGCTGCTCTATGGTTCTCTGAATCACCACACTAAACTTTTAAAATTAGCCTTTGAAGCTTTGGAACAAACGCTAAACATGTTTTCCATGCTAGAAACCCCAACACTCTTGGCTGTTAATTTTTGTTGCTAATGTGGATTTTTTTGAAGTGTAGTTGAAAGTTCTTTCTGCAAATCAAACATCAAAACTGTAATGTATATTATCTTTTTGCATCTTTGATCAAATTCTTGATTATACAAAGGAAACCAACAATCTGTCAAGTAAATTCAATTTGGCAGCCATCTGTATGATTTCAGGTACTTATTATCAACATTTCAAATATAGTTATTCACTAGCAGAAAACAAGGGGGGCACCTTTTCAGAAAGCTTTATATTTATATATGCCTACTGAAAATTATATCCCACTGTAGACAATGGGGCTTATTACCAGGAACGTATGTTTAGGATTGCAGCTTTACTCTTGTAAAAATATGTTTAATATGGGTTAGGCTACAACTTGTACAAACAAAATCAGCAGGGTAATAAAATGTCATGCTTTCTAGAGTCACTTTCTAATGTGCTCCTTCAAATGTTTATATTCATTAACCCGGGAAGGGAAGTTTTGCTATTAAACTGTCTCTGTCTTGCAGAATATAAAATGTTTAGGCAGCTGCTAAACTTTGCACATGAGCAGTTGTACATGTTAACATTGTCCCAGAGGCTCCAATGTGAACATTAAGTCACATGACCATCTCAGGTGGGTAACTGCTATGTGCATCCATCCAATACTACAAGCAAAGGTAGTTGTCATGTGGCTGACTGTAGATCATGCACGCAGAGCTCTGTAGAATCCAAGGTCAACATCATGCATACCATTATAAATGAGGCTTTTTGTGCTGTAGCAGTGGTGTGCAAATCCTGCAGAATTGCCAGCCTTCGCTTGGGTACTGGTAAGTGTGCATATGTCATGTGACTTAGAGCTTTCCTAGTCACTTTAATCTCAAGAAAAGCTATGTGCATGCTCACACGGAGCTGCCCCTAGCACAGAAGTGAACAACAAGCCACTGCTAACATGGAGGCATGGCTGGTGTGCATTAGAGTCCTGCAACTTTGGGCAGAGGCCTAATAATGGGTGCAATCTAAAGAAAATTAGCTGTGCTTGATTTGTGTTGAAACCATAAGAACATAAGAAGAGCCCTGCTGGATCAGACCAAGGGTCCATCTAGTCCAGCATTCTGTTCACACAGTGGCCAACCAGCTGCCTGTGGGAAACCCACAAGCAGGACATGAGTGCAATAACATCCTCTTGCTCATGTTCTGATTCTGATTCTGAAGGCAGCATATAGCCATCAGGATTAGTACCACTGATAGCCTTATCCTCCATGAAACCAACATGGACCAAGTACACAGTTAAGTGTTATTTTCTGTTTGCCTGAGAAATTTGTTTATCTTTCTTTGGATTAGCACTGTATTTTTAAGCCCAGTTCATATGCTCTATCAACTTTTACGTGGAGAAACTTCATGGGTACAGCTGTATGGAGAAAGTAACATCGGAGAAGGCATGGCCATATTGACAGATGCTGCTTCCTGGCAGTGATTTGCATGAGCAGAGGTGTCTGAAAAATCTGTGCTGCCATGCTCCACCCAAATTGCTGGCCAGAAAGCAATACTATTTAAGGTGGTGGTGACATTTCATGTTACTTCTTCCATTTGGATACAACAGCCTTCCCCAACCTGGTGCCCTCCTAATGTGTTGGGTTGCAACTCCCATCATCCCCAGCAAACATGGGAATTTGCCAAGCTGGCTGAGGAAGATGGGAGTTGCAGTCCAACAAATCAGGAGGACATCAGGTTGGGAAGGGCTGGGCTATAACAGTGGGGTTCCATGGAGGACTTTAATCAAGTTCAAATTAACTGGCCCAGAGAAATTCCTTTAACAAGCTCAGCCTCCTCCAGCCTGGTGCCCTCCAGATGATTTGACTACAACTCCCATAATCCCTGACCATTGGTCTAGCTGGCTGGGGCTGATGAGAGTTGTAGTCCAAGAAAATCTGGAGGGCAGCAGGCTGGGGAAGGCTGAACTAGGTAACACAAAGTAGCTGTGAGAATACACAGTGGATATCTAGCATTTTGTTATGGCAGGTCTTCCAAACTTTCATTTTTTCATAGGCCCTGCTTACAGAAATGATTGATTGATTCCTCTTGATCAATACCAGTGTCAGAACCAGGATTTTCTCTGCATTCCTATTTGGAAGAGCTACAATTATTAGACATATAGGTACATTCAGCTTGGGGACTAAAACAAATGTTGAAACAAAAAACAAAGAAAAATGATGTATCTTGGACAAGATATCTTTGTTCAATAAATCATGGTTATTATAAAATTGAATTTCTTTCCATTTACCTCTGTAGGATGCAAACTTGCCAATTGCTCTTTGACTCTGACTGAACTGCAGGATTCCATTTATAGAGAAAATATGAAGGCAGCCAGGAAGAACTGAAAAAGTCAGTCAAAATTCCAGGATGCAGAAATACACAGCTGCAATGATATTTCAGAAAAAGTCGGGGCTGCACCCTTTCATTACATGTCTCAGATTGCCATCTCTTTGGGCCATATTCTCACATTACTTTCCAAAGGCACTGTGGCACATTGGCAGGCACTATCTATATTTGATAGATGTCTCTGGAATCTTGACATCCATGTGTCTTATCTCAGGAACATCCTCTGCAAGCAATATGGTACCCCTTTTTGCAATATGGTGCAAGAATATGATGGTTGCTGATAGATTTTGCTAATGACTCAGAAAAAACTATGCAGCCAGCATCGCAGCCAGGGGGAGCCCAGTAGGTCCCCTCCTGACCACACTGTATGCATGGGGGGAGGGAGGATTTTATTGTTCCAGTACAATCAATTTACCGGAACAATGAAATGAGATATTCGTTTGCCTCTGCCTAACACTGTGAGTAGTCATTTTCAGTTCTGGAAGGAGCTATCACAGGAAGGAATGCTTATACAAAAAGTAACAATGGGGGCTCAAAGAATGTAAATTCATAAATATCCAATTTTAGTACTGACAGCACTTTAAAAAGAAGAGATTAACTAAAGAATGAAGTGCAAATCAAACATTAAAAGGATTCCCATTTTCAAAATAAAAAGGCTGGTGCCTGGACAGCCCTGGGTGGGTCCAGGAGGTTCCCCATGGGTTTATGGCTGCTTTATAGAAGGCTGGAGCACAAATACAAGAACCGTCTATCACTGAAACAATGGATGGCAGGGGGAGGCAGACAAGGGATTGTATTTCTGGAAAACAAAATAAAATAAAAATTAGAAAGTCCACGTCATTTAAAAATAAAAATGGTGGATTGGCATTTCTAAATATTGCAGATTACACACAATGGATTATATTGTTTTTGACCCCTGTGACTTTGAATTTCTTTTACACTCATGCCTTCTAGAAACATTTGCAATCAAATATGTCAGAAGAAACAAGCTGTCTTTTTAGAATGCACAAACTGGATCTGCAGACCAGAGTTTCCCCCAGTCACTGTCTATCCTTCATGCATTCTTTGTAGTTAAAAATGAACCATTTGGGGGATGTATACTCTTCTCAAACAATCACCTCCAGGCAAATACCAGCCATGAAAGCTTACACCTCAGAGGGCTTCAGAAGCCGGGAGGCTTAAAAGGGCTAGTGAGGAAATGTTGCAACAAGTCATAGCTTGCTGCAGTAGAACTCTGTACTTGGACTGATTCATAAAGTAAAAAAAGCAGTATTATACTAAATAAATATGCTGTGCGATTGAATCTTAATTGCTCCAAGCACTATGCATTCACCTTAGATAAGTCATTTTGCCTTGCTTTGTTAATATAAGTGAGTGATTCATTGGTGGCTTGCACTACGGTAGTCCCATTAAAGCCAACCGCAATGTATTAAAGAAATGAATTACATTAAGACAAGAGGACATCACCAGTGTAAGGGTTTTTTAGTTTGCCACCCAATTATAATATCATTTATTGAATACGATTCCTTTCTGCTTTTCAAATCACCCCTTTCCTCCAAATTAATATCCATGGGACTGTCTTGTCTTTATTGGTATTACATGAGCCACTGTAGGAGCCTTTTGGACTGAAGAGCAGGTTAAAATGCTTTAAATAAATAAATAAGAACATGACCCCCGATACTTAACTTTGGAACTCATGTGTATCCCTGAATTACCCCCATCATATTTGTTCCACAGTTAGCTGGAACTGACAATGTATATCTCTTTGTAGTGCATTATTCCACAGTGTTTTATTCATTATGAACAAGTGGGGCTTAACCCCAAGGTGTCCTATATCACTTTAGGATATCTGATTTATTTGCTTCTTAAGCTGTAAAGTGTGTGTGGTATTCTTTTTTCCTGAGTGTTTTAGCTTGCGGTAAAGCTTTTCCTGTAAAATCTCTTACCAGCAGCATGTAATTATTCTCCTATCCCATTAAAGTGGTATTTTCTACTATTTGAGATTTAACTACCAGATATTTGTTATACCTTGGGTTTCTTTTATTTACCCTCATAACTTCACTTTATTAGAAAACATGATATTTCTTAAACACATCCAGCTAAACTCCACCCCCCACATCAATAATTAGTTTAGCAACTGATCAAATGATCAATAATTAGTTTAGCAACTGATGTGTATAAAAACTGACTCAATCCTGTTTTCTTCCATTTATTACAAGATGGTATCACATAATTAACATTTTAAAATATGCATTTGCTCATAATGCAGATTGTCAGCCTACTCTTGTCTCCCATTTCTAGACTTGTTGTACTATTAGCATTAACAGGTGTTTCATCTACACTTCCTGGAAAAAAATAACAAAAAGCATAATGTAACTTAACATATCCTTCCACCAGCAAAGATATTTTTATTCAGACAGGCTTTTGGTGTCTATGCCAACTGCACTTTTGTAATACAAAGATACTATTATTTTTAGGAATTATGTATCAATAAACTGACTGATTCGTTTTAGTTAAACTCTTGAGTTGGTGGCCTTATACACTGGTCACGTTTTAGCCTCTGACCCACTGGATTAGAAAGGTGAAATCTGTACTCACATTAAACCACTGAATTAACATCTCTAAGGCCAACAGTTTTTTCCATAGCCCAGCTATCTGCACAGGAAAGAAGTCATTCTGCAATTGAGGGAAACTGCTTTTAGGTTGAAGCAACTATGGATAGCTTACTTGCAATTTCCCCCCCTAAAGAATATCAAAAGATACAGAAATACCAGGTTAAATTACGCTTAGCATTTTATCTGCATATTCATATACAGGCAGTCCCCAGGTGACGAACAAGTTCTACTCTTAAGAATGTCTTTAAGTCAAATTTGTATGTACCCGTATATACTCAAGTATAGGTCGGCCCTAATATAAGTCGTGGCCCCTAATTTCACCCCAAAAAACTGGGAAAACTTGTTGCCCCTAGTATAAGTCTAGGGTGGGAAATGTATGAGGGGAGACTCCCGCTGCCACCCCCAGACACCCCCCGCCACCGTACCTGCACCCGCCGCCGCCGAAGCCCCGCCACTGCCAAAGCCCCCCCAGGACCCCCGCCGACACCCCCAGACACCCCCAGACACCCCACACCCCCATGCCTGCACTCGCTGCCGCCGAAGCCCCGCCACTGCCAAAGCCCCCCCAGGACCCCCGCCGCCACCCCCAGACACCCCCCACCCCCGTACCTGCACCCGAACGCATCACTTCCGGGGCCGGATGTGACGAGGACGGCGCCGGCAGCGCAGCAAGCCGCCGCTGACAAAGAGAAAAGTAGGGAATGGCGGAGCAGCTCCACGTGGGTCCCGGGAACGAAGCAGCATGGCAGCGCGCGAGGCGCCAGCAGAGCGAGCGGCTGCTGGTAAAGGTATGGGGGGGAGGAAAATAATTTTAAAGAGCGAGCGGTATGGGGGGGGAGGAAAATAATTTTAAAGAGCCAGGGAGACGCAGCCCAGCCACTCGCTCTAAGGGCGCCTCGCGCTGCTGTGCCGCTTCCCTGCCTAGGAGCCGGCATGGCAGCGCGCAAGGCGCCACCAGAGCGAGCTGCCGCTGACAAAGGTAGGGAAAAGCGGAGCTGCTCCGGGCAGGGAGGCGGTGCAGCAGCGCGAGGCGCTAGCTGAGCGAGCGGCCGCACCTCGCCTCCACGGGGCTCAAGAAAGCAGTGGGAGGCACTGGCCCAACGAGCAGCCACACCGCGCAGGGGCTCCCTGGCGTGGGGGTGTTTGGGGGTGGCGTGGGGGTGTTTGGGGGTGGCGTGGGGGTGTCTGGGGAAGCTGCAGCGTGGCGCGGCTTCGGCGGGGGAGGGGCTTCGGCGGCAGCGAGGCTTCGGCGGCAGGGAGGCTTTTCCGTGGCAACGGGGCTTCGGTGGCGGGTGCAGGTAGGGTGGCGTGGGGGTGTCTGGGGTGGCGTGGGGGTGTCTGGGGGTGGTGTGGGGGTGGCATGGGGGTGTCTGGCGGGGCTTCGGCAGGGGAGGGGTTTCGGCGGCGGCGGGTGCAGGTACGGGGGTGGGGGTGGGGTGTCTGGGGGTGGCGGCAGGGGTCCTGGGGGTGGAGGGGGGTGCCTGGCGGTGCCTTGCGGTGGCAGCGGGGGTCCTGGGGGGGCGCTGACCCAGGTATAAGTCGAGGGGGCATTTTTCAGCACAAAAAATGTGCTGAAAAACTAGACTTATATTTGAGTATATACGGTAAGTCGGAACAGCATAAAGCATTCTATACGTTAAAATTGGCACTTACGCAAATTGCATACATTACTCAAATTGCGTAGTATACTATGCTGTGTACTCTATGTAAACGATGTAGCGCTGGGAAACCCAGAAGCCCATTCTTAAGTATGGGTTGTCTGTAAGTTGGACATTCTTAACTCGGGGACTGCCTGTACTGTAGTGGAACAGTTTAATTGGAAACAAGAGTTTATTCCTTTTTTGACGGATTGAGTGACTGACCATATTACATCTTCAGGAGGTTAATTTAACTCTGGCTGAGGTCAGTAATATAAAAAGGACCCAATTAAGTGAAATGTTTGGTTCAGTCATAAACTAGTATATTGATACAGTTTGGAATAAAAAAATATACATACAGCATTAATAATCTCGATCTAAAGTTATTCTGAACAAGAAAAGCATTGAAATGCTATTCTATATCCAATACATTATTACTTCATTCTACAATTTATTTTAAAAGCCTAGCAGCACTGCAACGTTTGTTGAAAAACTACATTAAAATTTCAAGAAGAAAAGTAAATAATAGAAACTAATCAAGAAGAAACTTTATGAAAACTTACTCTGCAATAGGACAGGGGTCCCCAGCCTTTGGGGGCCTGTGGACACAAAATCTGAGAAACTGCTGTGGGCACCACCACAACATGGCAGCCATGGGGGCCTGGCTAGTTGCAAAAGACAAATTACTTGCCCAGGTAAATGAGTACAAGGAAGAGGGTAGATCTGAGCCCCAAATGTCAAGCCACATATTATATCCCACATAGCACAACCAACCAAGTGGCCATTTCCTAGAAGGAAAACCACAGAGCTGAGACAAGTAACTTGCCTGAGAAACTGAGTACAAGGCAGAGGGTGGATCTAAGCTCCAAATGCCAAACTACATATTTGATGGTAATAGTAAAAAGAAAAAACATGCACAAACACACACCCAGGCAACAATAATCTTCCCACAACCACAAGCAAAACATGCCACATAAACCTCACACCCAGGAAACAACCCACAGAAGCACCCAGGAAACACACACATCTGCCCTCAAAATGCACCCCTTTATTTTTAAAGGCAGTTTGGCTGGTTGAACCAGCTCCACCTGCCCTCTTCTTTTCCTTTCCTATGGGGCCCACTGGCTGGGTTGTTGGAAGCTGGAGCTTTCCTCCAAAAGGTTAAAAAAAAAAAATTGGGAGGGACAGGAGGCCTTGCCTGAGGCACCTGCAGGTACTGTTGGGTACCCAGCAAGTTCTGGTCCCTATCTGTCCAGATGCCAGAACTTTAACAGAGAAACTTGCCCTTAGAGGCCTTTGAAAATCCCACCTCTCTTTCGGCTTAGGCTATAGAAGCCTTCCCCAATTTTGTGCACTCCAGATGTCTTGGACAACCCCTGCCAGATGTCTTGGACAACTCCCAACTACCCCTGCCAGCTTGCCCAGGAACGCTGGGAGTTGTAGTTTAAAACAACTGGAGGGTACCAGATTGGGGAACTCTACGCTACAGGCTTTCCCCATCAGGAGGCTCTGATAAGCAAGGGTGCCACTTTTCATGCCTCCACCCTGGGGGCAGTCGATCAGTGTTTGTTGACTCCTGCCAGAGGCAGCCTGCAGCTTGTTTGAGCAACATGTGACTCTTTCAGTACTGCCGACTTCTTGCATGTACTCTGAGACTGCTTCCCATCCCCACGCTCCTTGTCGTCATGCACCTTGCTTCAATTTTTTCTGTGTCTTTCTTCATCTTCCCCTTTCCCATTCCTGTCTATTGCTATCAGGTGGATCTTTCTGCAAACCATCTTGGCTCAACATTGACACACCACTTGTTGCCTGCTCCAGTCACTGATTTTGGCTTGCTTGGGCCTTATCTCCATTATTTGTTCATAATATAGAAGTCTCAGCTCCTAGACTGAACCCATATAAACAATGCTGTGCACCTGCCACATATTTGGGTATCAAGGATATACAACGCCCCATCCCTGTATTTGTGAGCATATCTCCACCTTCCCATATGGTGGTCTTGGAAATATGTGGATATTCAGTCATTGGTTTAAAGGTACCTCCCTGCAGACCTGAATCATTATGCATGCACGTTTTGAAAAACAAAAGGCAGTTGCAGGATGTACTTACTGAACTGAAGCCAAGTAAAGTTTTCCATTGTGATCTACTTTGCTACACAGCCAGGGCTGGTGCAAGGCAGTTTGGTGCCCTAGGCAAGATCAGATATTTAGTGCCCCCCCCCCGTTAATCACCCATCTGGCCGGTCACCCAGCCAGATTTATGCACATGACTGCCCCGCCCACCCAAAAGGGTCAATTATTATTTATTTATACACAGAAAGGAGTGGGCCGGTGAGAGGAGCTCAACCCCCTCCACCCTCTGTGCTCCCTCGCTTCATGTAGGGGGGGCGTGGCTCATGGGTAGAGCCCCCCCCGCTTTGCATGCAGAAGGTCCCAGGTTCAGTCTCCCCCCCCCCCGCATCTCCAGCAGGGCTCGGAAGGGATCCTGCCTGAAAGCCTGGAGAGCCGCTGCTGCCCGTTCGTGTCGACAATGCTGGGCTAGATGGATGGGGGGGGGGTCTGACTCAGGGCAAGGCAGCTCCCGGTGCGCCTAAGTGCTTTTCTCCCCCACACTGGTTCACTTCTGAGGTTGGAGCTGAGCTGGGCAGAAAGTCTGCATGTGGGAATGAGAGTCCACGTGGCTTCCCCCTCTGACGTGCACAGACGCCAGAAACACGCAGGTGGCAGCCGCAGCGGCTTTGCCTCGGAGCGGAGGATTCTCTCTCTAGGAATCGTCTCCCACCCATTTTTTCTCTGCGCCCGCGTGTGTGTGCCTAGAAAATAACAGGAAGGGAAAGTCGGCAGTGAGCAATTAAAAAAAAAAAAAGGACAGAAAGAAAGAGAACGAGAGAAAGAAGGGGAGGGAGAAAGGGTGGTGGTGGTGGTGGTGGTGGTGGTGGAGGTGGAGGAGGAGGGGGAAAGATCCTGTTTTCGGTCGCTGCCCGAGGAATAATTTTGGAAGAGAAGGATCCATATTTTTTCTTCTTCTCCCTGTTGCACTAGCAGCAGTAGCAGCTCCGAAGGTTGGGGAAAGCAAATGCAATGTAGGGAGCTTGGCGCAGCGGGAGGTGGTGGTGGCACTGGCCACATTCTTCTTCTGGCAACATTGTTACCAAGCCAGGGCTTGGGGGGGGAGGATCTCTGCCTCCCCCTGCACCCCTCCCAAATAACACCCCCCGCAGCCTTCCCTAGTCCCGCCAGGCTGCTGGGTCCTTTGATTCTCAGGAGCTGCTGCTGCTACTGGTGGTGGTGCTGAGTCCAGGCAACTCCAGGGCCTCCCCCTTTTTGCTTGCACGCGCGTGCACACACACACACACTCCCCTCTTCTTTCCTCCACCTCCTGCCGCTGCTGCTGCTTCTGACTGGCGCCCCCTTTAGCCCTGCGCTCTAGGCAGCTCCCTAGTTGGCCTAATGGTAGCACCGGCCCTGTACACAGCATAAATCCCATTGAGATAAGTGGATGTGTTATGGCCTGAAAATAGTTTAAAGCTACATCATCTTTTCAATTAGGAAGCACATCTAAGTAGTATAACCCCACTGAATGCTGAACTTGTGCTTTTGTGTTATCATTTGAAATGTAGATCCTGGAAGACTTGGGCGGGGCCTATTCTCTACCATTCCTCACTGCTGTGCATGAGCTTGCACACTTTGTCGTGGTTTCCCCAACTCTTTCTGGTTTCTTTTTGGGTTAGAGGAAAACAAATTATATTATTCCCATACACACTGCAAACCAGGGACATTTATCTGAAAATGCTGTTATGCAGTACTTGCATTGGATTCTCCAAATCCCACTGGTTTATGTGGTTGCCCTGCCCCTGCTGGAGAACTCCTCAGAGCTAGAGTTCCCAGAGATGGATGATGCCATGGAACCACCTGGGGGAACCTGGGCCCTCAGCAGAAAGGACCACAGGTCTATCCCCACAAGAAGAGGGGATTTATGCTTCAGAGACTGAGAGACCTCCCAGTCCCAGAGAGTGTCATCTCTTTAACAGGCAAATCAGCAGGGTTCCTTTAAGAAGAAGTACTCAACTCCAGAGAAGCACTCCTCAAGAAGAGGGACCTCCTCAGCAGCAAGTCTTGCAATGTACTACAGCTGAGACTTGGGTGGGGCTCAGGATGCTCTGATAATATAAGCCTGCTGCATTATCAGTCTAACCTTTGCTGAGAACAATGCTGCTGCTTTAGCTCCTTGTGCTTTGTATTGTGTTTCTCTGACCTTGACTTGTGTTTGGATTTCTGTGTTATCAACCTTTGGACTCCTGCCTGATGCTGCCTTCTGGGCTTTGATTCTGCTTGACTAATATTCTGTGTGTTTGACCTTGGCTACTCCTCTGACTTCACTCTGGAAATGGAAAATCCATGTTTGCCTGGTAAAACTGTGTTTGACTTTTGCTTGCTTGACTTCTCTATTGTAATCGACTCTATTTTGTATAGCAAGTAGTGAAAATACTTGGAGCAGGATAGCGGTCAACCCTGTGACCTCTTTGAGGCAGAAGCTCTCTACAACCTTGATCAGGGGTAGGTAACCTGGTGCCCTTCAGATGTTTTTGACTAGAACTCCCATAAGCCCTAGCTAGCATGGCCAATGGCCAGGGGTTATGGAAGTTGTCATTTAAAATGCCTGGAGGACAGTGTGTTGCTTATCCCTGATCTATAGCGTGACTTTTCCAATGTAATGTAGGGGACCCTCCACTGGACAAAGAAAGCAAACACCTCACTGTGCTTGCAAGCAAGCTAACAAACACACAGAAAGCCTGTGTGTTTGTCCTCATTGAACAGGTACAATATGGAATTATCACTAACCATTCACTGATCTGGAACAATGATATAGAACTTTCCTACATGAGTCTGTTCATCTACCATATCTACTTTTGCAGAATTGAGATCAGAGCATTATGTGAAGAGTGTTTCCTTTTCTGCTGCATAACCTCTATGAGGCACTATGCTATAGTGAAATAGTACAATTATACAAGTGCAGGGATGTTGAAGAATCCTTGGTCTCGAGTCACGAGTCTTTGGACCCGAGTCTCGAGTCCGAGTCTTTGGTCCAAAATGGTGACTCACGAGTCCTGAGTCACTCCCAAAACTGACTCCACGAGTCCCTATTAAAATCAATGGGGTTTCCCCCCAACAAAATAAGGCTACTTCAGATGTGTGGCTTAAATAAATTCTAGGCACAAGTGTGCCTTTTTATTTCAAAACTCTGCAACTGATTTTGGCAAGAACAGACCAGGCAGACAAACCCAAAATAACCAGGCAGGCAGAGGAGGCTGGGAACCCCAAACAGGCAGGCAGAGGCAGCCAAACCCAAAATGTCTGACCCTAACCCAAACCCCCCACAACAACACATCAATCAAAATAAATCTCAACACGTCGTTGGGGCTGCGCTCCTGGTAGCTGTCCATAGTGGCCGAGCAGCGGTGCGCCTCGCTTCCATGCGCTCTTCACCGGTGATCGCGCTCCTTCTGGCACAGCCAGAAGACTTGTCAACAGCCCAGTCCTCGTCAACAGACGAGTCCTTGGTCTGAGTCCCGAGTCGAGTCTCGAGTCCCATTAAAAATATTGGGACTTGAGTCCGAGTCGAGTCAGAGGGGGGACTCAGTCCGACTCACGAGTCGAGTCCTCGAGTCCGAGTCCCCATCCCTGTACAAGTGGAAATAATACTTTTGCTTTTATAAATACTACATTTCCCCTGCTCTAAAAAAAAGTGCCGAAAATGCTGTTTAAAAACAGAGGCAAAAAATGGAGGGTCACATCATTGTCTAAAGAACCCATAAACAAGAGTGAGTAAGGATATCAAGTGCACAATAAATACTGTAGAAAAGCTCATACTGTACAGCCTGTAAGGGGATTGTACTTTAAAGGTAATAACAATCACATTTTCAGCCTCTAAGGAACAAAAGGGGGAGAAAATACGTTGCATGATTCAGATATGAGGTCTTCCCATCAACCCCTGTGCATAATCATTAACCATCCCAAGTATTAAGAAACAAAACTCCTGCACCTTTCAAGAGAAAGGCAGGACTTGTTATTGCTAGGAGGGAAAAGAAATGTTAGCAAGATGGAACACATCACTGTGAACTTGTTCTTCCTCAAACTGATTCAGTAAAACAATGGTTTACAAGCAAATTAACCTTTACAATGACCATCCAAAAGTATACAAATAGTGTTTCTAAGCACATATTTTTTTTAAAATGAAAAGGAAGGTGAAGGGAGAGAATACACATGAGCAATAAGAACATTTGTTCAAGATGAAGTCACCTCAATATAACAGATCCCATAATTTCCCCAATGACCACACATGAGCTATAAGGCATTCTACTGCATCAGACTCGCTGCTGCCACTGGCCTTCTTCCAGTGTCCCTGTACCCTTGCTCCTACTCATGCCTCTAATGTTCTTTTTCACATTGCATGCTGATACGTTAACATGGGGGGAAATGAAAACCAATGTTTTGTGACACAATTGGGGTACAGAAAGGAATGCACACTCCTTCCTAATTACCAGCATCCCACACCTTGTCACATAAACCAATTTCCAGCACTACCCACTAGAACTGATTCACCTGAGCTGAATAGAACACCAAGAACTATATTGCCATCAATTACTAGGGCTAGATTCTCCTCACTGCTTGTGGAATACATTATATTTTACTGGTAGGATTTGAGGAGTCATCCCAGGCAACTAGAGGGCAAAGTGAGTTTTTAAGTAAAATACTGGCAGGATAGGATAGTATAAATAGAAAATATTATGATCCTGCTGTTCTGGATAAACATCTTACTTTGCATATGGCAATTCAAATCTTAGGTGGTAAATCCAATTTTGAGATCAATAGCTGTTCTCTCTCTTTCTCTCTGCCTAGGGAATATGCTTTCCTGAGTCCTCCTTAGGATTCATAATCCTGGTGTAGATTTGGTCATCTACACCAAGTGGTGCTGGAGCAGGTGGAATGGACCCAAAAGGGACCCCACATCCTTTGTTTGGCATCTTCCCTCTTATATAAAGTTGGCCTGGAGCACAGACTGCTGCCAGTATAAGGGACCAAAGAGACTCCTTCAGACTCAGTTTGTCTAATCCTAGTCATTTCCTTCCTAGAGGAATACATTGGGAACTTTTACCAAACATTTTTCTTCCGTCCATAGGGTCCATAACATTTGAGCTGGCCCTAAACTCTAGACATGGAGGAGCCTTGACCAATACAAAGAAGGTACCTACTAAGCAGGGCTGGTGTCAAGGGCAGGCAGGGTCAGGCACCTGCCAAGGGCCCACACCCCAGCAGGGGTCACTGACAAGAGCCCCCTGGACTGCTCCTCTTCTTCATCATTGCATTATACTTGTTCACCTGCCTCTTGTTCTGACCCAGGCAATGGTGGTGGTGAGAAGGAGGAGCAGTAGATGCCGCTGCTTGCTCACTGGCTCTCTGCCTGTCAAGCAAGCAAGTGGTAGCAATGATGAAAAAGAGGATGAGGAGCAATAGCAGGTGGTGACAATGGCAGTGAGAAGGTAGGCTCATTGAGAGAGGGGGGCCTTTCAGGGAGTCTTGTCCAAGGACCCTCAAAAGCCTGGAGCCTGCACTGCTGCTAAGAACACTGAAGGTCCATCACTGGAGATTCTAAGGGCCTAAGGGACAAATTAAACATTCTTCTAATCATCCATAGCCAAGCTATGTGATATTGGTTCCTTTACTTCAGAGTAAGCATGTGTGGCCCTGATTCAGATCATGGCCATGGTGCTCCAGAAAGCTTCCCCTCCACGAGGGGTGGGATTTTATCACAAAATTCCACCCCTCGTGTGGTGGGGGACATTATTAAAAAGAAGAAAAGAAAAACACTTCCATTGATTCCAACTGAGGTGTTTTTTCTTTTCCTTTTTTTAACCCCCCCCCCCCCGGGTGTGTGTGTAGAATTTCAGGATAAAAACAGGTGGGGAGAAGCTTAAATTCCTCCTCCTGTAGTGCCATGGCCTCAACCTAAATAACACAAATGCTTACCCTTACCCTGAAGTAAAGAAACCAAGTGTGCATAGCTCAGCTAGGCATAATTAGAAGAACGTTTAGTTTGGCCCAAATGGTGTTAGGGCTTGGGGCCAAACCAGACACAATTAAAGAATGTGCTTTAATAGTACTGTACTTAATCAACATACTGTATTATATAAATGAATATATAATTTATACACATGTATAAACAAATAAGGCAGAGTTGATTATGCACACCAAGTTACAGAGGAAATAAATAATTTCCAATGCATATGCATCATGTAAAACATATCAGTATTATATCAAACATGTATGATTTGAGTGTTATATTTGATATGATATATATGCATTGGAAATATTTACTCCTCTGTAATTTGGTGTGCATAATCAACTCTGCCTTATTTGTTCATACACACGTTTATAAACCAGTATAAATTTATTTCTTTTATGTAATATATTAAGTGCAGTTCTGTAAGGTCCCTTGAGCCTTGTGTGTTTTTGTTGAGTTATAATTGGGGATCTTGTCATTTATGTTTCGTAGTGCTTTAATAGTAGGCGTGGTGTGAGGGTCATTGAGATCACAGTGAAGAGGGAAGGGAGGTTTAATCTTTCCCTCCCCATTTGCAATCCCAACAAAAATCAACCCATGCACACAGCATTGCTATTAGTCCTAGAAAAAAGGTCCACTTGGTGACAACTGACATTTCTCCCCCCCCCCCCCGGTCCAATGGCTAATAGCAATGTGTGGGGGTGTATTTTCATCAGGATCATAGCTAGGGAGTGAGGATCTAAACCTCCTTTCCCAGCATGCTATGATCCCAATTAAAATGTCTGTGCCTGCTTTTAAAGGAGGGGGGAAATCTGATAAGATCTAGAATGAAGCATTTAGTGTCATATCTAGTTTGCCCCCAAAGTCTTAATACCATTTATGGCTTCTTTTTTAAATTACAGCAAAGTAATACCAAGATGTAACATTGAATTGAATACATTTCAAACCCTTTTTACATGATATAAAAGAAAAGCTGGGTATCAGAGTTCTTACCTGAACATTTCTGAATAACACAAATGCTTTAATTATACACTCGGAGAGTACACTAACTCAGTTGGTGGTCTGGTAACAATGGCTTCCCAGCAAGAGCAAGAAGCCGAGAATGCTGAGCCACTTTTTCTGTGTCCTATTTTAGACAGACTGAGCAACGTCCCAGAGAAAGCACAGTGAAACTTATGCTGACCCTGAGCCCCTAGCAGGGATGTTGAAGAGTCCTTGGTCTCGAGTCACGAGTCAAGTCACGAGTCTTTGGACTCGAGTCTCGAGTCCGAGTCCTTGGTCCAAAATGGTGACTCACGAGTCACGAGTCCTGAGTCACTCCCAAAACTGACTCCACGAGTCCCTATTAAAATCAATGGGGTTTCCCCCCAACAAAATAAGGCTACTTCAGATGTGTGGCTTAAATAAATTCTAGGCACAAGTGTGCCTTTTTATTTCAAAACTCTGCAACTGATTTTGGCAAGAACAGACCAGGCAGACAAACCCAAAATAACCAGGCAGGCAGAGGAGGCAGGGAACCCCAAAGCAGGCAGGCAGAGGCAGCCAAACCCCAAATGTCTGACCCTAACCCCAACCCCCCACAACAACACATCAATCAAAATAAATCTCAACACGTCGTTGGGGCTGCGCTCCTGGTAGCTGTCCATAGTGGCTGAGCAGCGGCGCGCCTCGCTTCCATGTGCTCTTCACCGGTGATCACGCTCCTTCTGGCACAGCCAGAAGACTCGTCAACAGCCCAGGGATGTTAACGAGTCCTTGGTCTCGAGTCCCGAGTCGAGTCTCGAGTCCCATTAAAAATATTGGGACTTGAGTCCGAGTCGAGTCAGAGGGGGGACTCAGTCCGACTCACGAGTCGAGTCCTCGAGTCCGAGTCCCCATCCCTGGCCCCTAGTAGGCCTTTCCAATCAGAATGGATAGAAAATAAAGTTCTACTTGACCTTATTTACCGTATTTATTCAAGGAACACAGAATGTTGTCAAATTCATGGCATCAGATATCTTTCCAAACACAAGCACTATTGACTCCCTGAATGCATTCATTTAAAAAACAACAACAGACATCACTTCATTTTGTTTTTGTTGATAGGTGAAAGTTTTAAAACATACATATAAAACAGTCATATTCTATTTAAATGTAAAAACAGGGGGGAGGAAAATTATAATCACAATTATGAGTATGAGAGAGAGAGAGAAGAGTATAATTACGAAGCAAAGAGTTCAAAGGCAGACAAGAAATTCACTGTGTTCAATTAAAAATTTCCTCTCCCTGCTGAACAATGTGTAGGGTATTGTCAATCATATTTATCACTTGAGATCCGAATTACATTGGGACAGAGTTGTATCAAATTGCAGCTTTGCCTTAGTAGAAATCACTTCTGTTAATGCAAATTGGGCCACCCAGTTTTCACTGATCATCCTCCCTACCCACTTAAGACTGCTTAAGCTGCTCCTGAGGGTTGGGGGATCTTCCAGAACACAATGGGATATGGCATGGAGGGTTGCAGTAGGTAAGGGCAATCAGCAAAAATTGGGGGCCCCAAACACTTATGCTAAGGCAAAGCCACCACTGGATAAAACCCATAACTTCCATTCTTAGCATTTCAGCCAATTGGGCAGGTTCGTGCAACCAAGTCTGTACTGGATCCTTGCCCCTCTTGGCTCATAAAAACCAGCAAGGAGGGAACAGCCGGCTGGGCCAGGGAGATTATCAATGCCTCTTTACGTGAGGGAGTGGTCCCATGCCGCTTGAAAGAAGCAGTGGTAAGGCCACTCCTGAAGAAACCCTCCCTGGACCCGGAAGACCTTAATAACTTTAGGCCAGTGGCAAATGTCCCTTTCTTGGGCAAGGTCCTTAAGCGGGTGGTGGCCGAACAGCTCCAGGCACTCTTGGATGAGACTGATTATCTGGATCCATTTCAGTTGGGGTTCAGGCCTGGTTTTGGCACAGAAACAGCTTTGGTCTCCCTGTATGATGACCTTTGTCAGGAGAGACATGGGGAGTGTGACCCTGTTGATACTCCTGGATCTCTCAGCGGCTTTGGATACCATCGACCATGGTATCCTTCTCAGCGGCTGTCTGAGTTGGGAGTGGGGGGTGTACGGCATTGCAGTGGTTCTGCTCCTACTTGGATGGATGGCTCCAGAAGGTGGTGCTTGGGGAATACTGCTCGGCCCCATGGATTGTCCAGTATGGAGTCCCACAGGGGTCGGTCTTATCTCCCATGCTATTACACATCTACATGAAACCACTGAGCGGGGTCATCCAGGAGTTTTGGAGTGCATTGTCATCAGTACACTGATGACACGCAGCTCTATTTGTCCTTTTCATCCTCAGCAGGTGAGGCTGTGGATGTGCTGAACTGGTGCCTGGCCGCGACAATGGACTGGATGAGGGCTAACAAACTGAGGCTCAATCTAGACAAGACTAAGATGCTGTTAGTGGTTCTTCTGACTGGATGGAGGGTGTTCAACCTTGTTCTGGACGGGGTTGCACACCCCTTGAAGGAGCAGGTTCATAGCTTAGGGGTGCTCCTGGAACCATCTCTGTCACTTGAGGCTCAGGTTGCCTCAGTGGCACGGAGTGCCTTCTACCAGCTCCGGCTGGTGACCCAGCTATGCCCCTATCTGGACAGGGATAGCCTGGTTTCAGTAATCTACGCTCTGGTGATCTCTAAACTAGACTACTGCAATGCACTCTATGTGGGGCTGCCCTTGAAGACTGTTCAGAAGCTGCAGCTTGTGCAAAATGCAGCGACCAGGCTAATCACCGGGACCAAAAGGTCCAAACAACATATAACACCTGTTCTGGCCCGCTTGCACTGGCTGCCTATATGCTTCTGAGCCCAAATCAAGGTGCTGGTTTTGACCTATAAAGCCCTACATGGCTTGCGCCTCTCCCAGCCACAATCTACCCATATACTATGTTCAACATCTGGGGCCTTCCTCCGACTGTCACCTCCACGTGAGGCTCGGAGGGTAGTGACCTTTTCTGTGGTAGCCCTCCCAACTGTGGAACAAGCTCCGCCTGACACCAACTCTATTATCTTTTCGGCGCCAGGTTAAGACTGCCCTCTACCTTGAAGCTTTTAATAATTAAATGGTATATGGTGGGGTGGTAAACTGTTTTTGCAGTCGTGTTTTATTAACTTGTTTTAGAGATATTTTAAAATTGGTTTTAAAAATGTCATAATGTTTTATTATTTATATTTTTAACTGTGTTTTATTGTTTGTTTTTAATTATTGTTGTACACCGCTCAGAGAGCTTCGGCTATTGGGCGGTATAGAAAATAAATAAATAAAAAACAAAATTGAGCCCAGAGAAGTAATTCTGATTATTCTACATGCTGAAAGCCAATGGGTTTCAGTTGAGACAAAATTCCAACAAAATTAATGTCAGATGAGGAAGGCATTAATTCACTTCCTCAGTAAATTGGTTATCTTGTCTTTGACAGCTTGCATTGTTCTATTGCATAATGCTTCAGGCAATAAAGTTTTTAGAATAAGTGGGGGGAGGGGAGAGACTATTTTCACAATTATAATATGCATAAGCAGCAGCATAGCATAAAGGGTATTCTAAAAGGATGCCAAACCTGATTTTTTGGAACCAGTCCTAGAACAAGTGGATTTTATTGAGGTTTCAAATTCCATTATTTTTTAAAAAATCTGTGCTATTCAGTTTCAATGCATTTATTTAATATCAATTAAATAGAATTATTGGGAGAGGCTGTGGGTTACTTCTGGCAAGTGATTGATGGTTTCTCTTTCTCCCAAACAAATCAACCTTGCTAAAAAAAAATGGTTACAGGTGACATTAGCACTATTTTCTCAATTAGCACATGATTAACATTCTGCATATATTGCCTGAAATGTTGCACTCCAAATATATCAAGGATTTGCAGCCCTTTTTACTAAATGACTTTAGTCATTGGGATATATGTCCTTCTCATTACATCCTCCAGTACTAAAAATATCACAATGTTGGGAACTGAATGATCCAACTGCAGATTTCAATAAATGAAGGCATGGTGTAGGCTAAAGAGCATAAAGAAGCTTTCCTGCAGAAAACAGGTTTATGGGGCTCTTTTATCTGAAATATTGTCATACATCAATATTTTCAATAAAGCACAGCAATGTAACATTAATGAGAAACCTTGAGAGATGAATGAACAGCGTTCTCCATAGAGGATTACAGTACAATATGACAATCCGTGTGGGGTGGGAGTTACGTAAGTGAAGTGCTACATTAAGCTATGGTGTTTGGAGACCTTAAGCAACAAAATGCAAAGAAATAAGGAACTGAGCAATTCCTCCTCTCAGTCATCAGCAGAGTAGTCAGGGTGAGCTCCAGGTTTGAGGGAGTCCTCAGCAAAGTGCCCTCTGGTGGGCACTACTTATGTCGATGGGCTTCATCTGTGGGGTTATCTGGTGGCAATGGTGGGCCACTATGAACTGCCACTTTTAAATTCCCCACAATGCTTCTGACATGGTAGTGCTCCTGGGCATTGTAGGAGATTTAAAATGGTGTCTCAGAGACCCAGCTGCCTTGCACAGCAGACCCAGGACAGGTGTTGGTAGGCCCTGCCAGGTGCTGGTTCCTAGAAGCTGCCTGATGATTATACTGGACCTGACACTGACAGTAATTTTCAAATACAGTACAGTGGTTAGTGCAGGGTGGCCATGTATCCTCCTTTACAGAGGACAATCCTGTGTTTGAAGGGCTGCCAGAGGACTGTCATCTAGGTTGAAGGTGTCTTGTATTTGAAGTCTCAGTCTGGTTTAAAGATAAAGAACTGTCAGAAGAAAGAGCTGCGCCTTGAAATTGCCCACCAACACCACCTGAACAGCAGACTGAGCAAGGCACACCAATCACTTGGTCAGTCTTCCACACTCTGGTGAGATGCATTGTATTTCTATTTAGATTATAATTATTCCTAAAATTGCTTTAGCAATTAGCATATGCAAATTCAGTTAGCATATGCAAATTAACATCCTCTTTTGTCCTCTTTTTTGGCAATTCACAAGTGGCCACTATCAGAGTAGGACTGGAGAGGCCAGGGTCACTGTGGGAAACAGCATAATGTACTAGATAGGCCGTTGGTCTGATCCAGCAGCATTATGTTTCATGGTTATTGAAATGTCTTCACTCTACCATGCCCATCCTCTTCCACTTCTGAGCTGCAAAGTGCAGGTTTATTAATTCTTTTTTTTTTTTGCTTCTTCATATCACTGATAGTACTTGTTTCCAGCATAGTACTATCAACACTCAGTCAAGTACTGGCCAACATTTGCACACAACCACAGAACATAGTGACTGAGTTCATACAACACGACAACCCACACTAGAGATTGAGTATGGGTTGAGTGTGGGTGGTTGTTGAACCATGGGATGTTGTGTTGTGTGAACCCAGCCGCATGGTCCCATGGTTTGTTAACCACGAACAACCTGCAGTTCACAGCCCAACAACAAACTATGGGTTCTCCTCATGGGTTGTTCATGGTTAACAAACCAGTTTGTTAGCATGGCTGGGTTCACACAACACAACAACCCACAGTTCAACAACAACACATGCTTCAACAACAACCCACACTCAACCTTGAGTATGGGTTTTTGTATTGTGTGAACCCAATGCAATGTTAGTGCACTGGCCATTTTATTCTACTGCTTCCTGACTTGTTCAATGATCCAAATGATCAGGTTTTAATGCTGTGCTGTGCTGTCATTTCAAGACAAAAGAACATGGTCTTTATGGAAATATCTTGGTGTGTGAGTGCTTGCAAAATTCAATGTGAGCACTAAGAACCCCATAGAGCTTTGGGATAACTTTTATATAGGGAAATCTGCATCATCCCAAATGACTTAAGTTGCAGCCTTATGCACATTTACTTGGGAATACCTTCCACTACAATCAGTGGGACATCCTTCTAAGTAAACTTGGATAGGATCAGGCTGTAACACATTTAATCCTATGCTATATCCCTAGGACTCATTAACTGACTGGAAATAGAAGAAAATAAAGATCCCAGTAAAACTCAGCAGAGGCAAAATTACTTACAAAACTAATCACATGGGGGGTTGGGTGCATTTTTTATTTTATTTTTTGCATCTTCATTTGATCTTTGCAAGTATAACGTACTGTAGGACTGCACAATTCAAATAGTACATTTAGGGGGCCTTTTCCTCTTGAACATAAAAGGGAAACACCAAAGCATAACATGGTTACTTTTAAAGAGATTAACCACAGCATCTCTGAGCTATATTTTAAAATATAACTTTAATATATGTAATTTTGTCCTATCATTTCAACTGAATAATGTACTATTGCTTCTTTCAAAAATGTTGCTATGTAGCAAATAGAGTACTGAGGAAAGCCCAACATAAGGCAGGTAGAACTCTCTTCCCAACATCATTATATAGATAAAGGAAGGTAAGCATTAAGAATTACAAAATAGCTTTTATGTTAATACAAATACAAGGTAATACAAAAGATTACATGCTCATATATATATATATATATATATATATATCTTACCTATACTTCTATCATCTCTAATAGTAACACAGCAACAGTTTACCATATTTAGAGTGCAATCCTATGCATGCTGGCTGGGCAATGCTGTGAGTTGTAGGACTCTTCTCTGTCTAAACATGCATAGGATTGCACCCTTAAAGGATTAAATGAGCCACACCTAGTCAAAGTGATAAATGAGGTTCCAAAGCATGACTATTATATTCTGAAAACAGATCCTCCAGTATCGACATCAATGTAAATAGCCACAGATATTTTTGTGTTAGATTTTCTGTGAGTGACTACTAACACATAAGGATATCTGAACATTATTACTCAGTATCCTAAAAGCACATGCACAAAATCACTCAGAAACAGAGGGGGGGGGGTAGTGCATAAAGGATGAAGTTACCTTAGCTGTATACCTACCAAAGTATGGTAAGAGAGCTAAAGATGGTATGATAGCGGGTGACATTATTGAACTGTGTACTGTTACAGAGCTGCTCAGCTCAGAGCTTGCAGAATCCCCCTTTTACACTGGTGTTACACATTCTCACTTATGGCTCCGTGTCATGCTATCACCATTTCCCTCTCATGTAATTGACCACTTTTGAGTTCGATTAGACTTACTCCCAGCTAGGTGTGTATAATAGATGGCTGGTTGAAACATACTGTCTCTTACTTCTGTGAAAGCCCTAACCCAACAGCAGTAGTCACAGTGTCCAAATCAGGAAGGCTTTGAATCACAACTACCCATACAATTTTCATTTTGCGTGCCATGGGCAATTTCTCTCTAGCACAAATTGGTACACTTACATGTTCCACAATGCGGGAAGAAATTATTGATAGAGTTTTATAAAACACCAGCAACTTGATAGTACTGTCATTTTATGGGTGTTTAAAAAAAAAAAAAAGATGGATCCTACAGGCTTTTATGTTAACAAATTACAACAAAGGCTGGGTAGACATATACAGATCAAAGTTTGAACTTTTTGCTTGACTGTACTTTGATGTGCCTAGCATATTGCTGAGTCTAGACAATAAACAACAATAAGAATAAGCCAAGGGGAAAGGTGTGTCTGCAGTGATTCCTTTAGACAACTGTGCTGAGATTGGGAGAGTATAAATTATTAATAGAGCAACACATGGTGCTGAATCAATACAAGCCCTGTATTTGCTTCTAAAAAAAGATTTTTTGATACCCATCTAGATCTGCCACAGTTATAAAACAAAAGACAGGCAGCAAGTAAGGGCTGGGTTCCTTCAGGCTCAAAGCTAGTCACTGTATATTAAAAAGAAAGAAAGAGATGTCTCCTCTGAACATCCTACAAATGCAAGCAAATGAATCTTGAAAAGCAAAAGGATGATAAGCTCTGGGTTAATTCCAAATATGTCAACAACTATGCATCAAATGCTATGACAAAACATCCACAACAACTTCTAATGCAACAGTGTGTGAGGGCCAAAACAAACATTACTTTAAATGTGTGTCTAGCAGCTGCATCTGTTTTCATTTTTACTCGAGAGTAGGTGCACAGACCCCTATCCGGATAAGGACCTTAGTGTGGAGGGTAGAGGAGGACTTTTAATATCTGGATTGGGCCCCTCATCTACTCTAGGGTCAAAATGCAAACAGACAGCAGCTAGACACAAATTTATAGTGCAATTCTATGCATGTCTCTTCAGAAGTATGTCCCACTGAGTTCAATGGGCCTTACTCCAAAGAAAGTGTGTATAGGATTGCAGTCTTAAAGTAATGTCTGTTTTGGCCCTCACTGCAGCTCAGAATATGCCAGTGTCAGTGCATGTATATGCATATGTATTCTTGGACATTATTTTGTATTGGTATTTTATTGTTACATGGCATGGCATGGCATATGAGCTCCCCTTTCCCCATATAAGTGAAGGAAGATTCATGTTAGGCACCTGTTAGTTGTTGTTGTTGTTTTTAATACTTATATATAAGCAATTTCCCCTCTGCCTTATTTTAAATAATTCATTTATTCTTGTGTTACTTGGCCAAACTGAAACACTGCAACAGCGTGACATTTGGGAACATGATGATAATGATAACCAAGTTTGGGATCAGTCAAGGATGATTGCACTGGGCAAGGTGTTCCAATGGGCCTCTGATTTCTCAGAGGACTAAGGTACACAATGCACATTCGTCTCCTGCAAGCATAACTTTAGGAATAAGTACACCTTTACTCCCTTCTCCCTTCATGAGCCATGAGAAGGCTGGACCAATACCAAGTTAGAAAGAATACCTAGCAAAGCCCAAGTGATTCTTCCCCTGCCTGCTCTGGAACAAACTGCTGGTCAGCCCCAGTCAGTCATCATGGCAACATCATATACTGTTGACAGACCCATCTCAGGGTCACGCAATACTTTCCCAATCATCCAAATGCAGGCCCTGGCCAGAGGAAATACACTGTGAATTAGAAGCAGAGACGGGGGTTGCTAAACATGAGATATGGTAGCATATGCTTCCAGTACATGATGTGAAAGACCTCTGCTTGAGACCCTGGAAAGGCTCTGCTTGGACAGGACTAGATGGACCTGGTATAACTCGGCTACCTATGTCTTTTCAACAGAAGATTTCAGGGGGGGAAACAGCTTTAAATACATATCAGTTGTTTGTGGTCTGCTACTGTTTTCCATTTTGTTTCTTCCCATGAGAAGAGAAACTTGGATTTTCAGTCTGCAGATCACAGCAGTAAGACTAAGAACTGCAAACTTGTTTCACCTGACTTACACTTTAAAAATCCTCTCACAAATGCCTTTCTAGCCTCCTGTGCTTGATTATGGTGCTGAACAGACATTTAATTTTTATCAATCATGGTAGATGGCAATCTGCAGTATTTTCTTATTTGATCTCCAACAGGTCTCAATGACGACCTCTTCCTTTACTGTGGAGACAAATCAAAGATCTGTCCACTGATACTTACAATGTCCTCTTATTAAGTGAGCTATACATGTTGAAGAATGTTTCCTTCACTTCATCTGCACTGCAGACGATGTAACCAGAAAAAAAAGGGGGGGGGGATTTAGCTTATGTCAATAAAGTGGAGTGACTCAGCTTAGTTAAAATAAATCTTGACAGCCTTCAGTTTGTAGAGGCAATTGAATTTTCAAAAGCAGATACTTTCTTGTATTTAACAAAATATTCATTACTTATTGTGTCAACGTTGGTCACAGCACAAGCAGAACAAGATATTCATAAAATAAATAAATATGTTTTAAACATCTACAACAGGTCAAATTGAATAAAAATATGAGTGGTTCTGTTCTTAACTGCTTCAGTAATGGCCTCTGGGCTGGTTCCACAGAAATATTGAATAGGGAAAAAAACAGAGTTCTGCATCATTTGACTTATTTGCACATGTAGACTGAATGGATCAATTTATGTGCAGTTGTTCTGCCAAGAAAATCTTAGGAAGCTTGTTCTCAGAGTTGGAGTTGAATCATGGTCTTATGTGTAGAAGTGGTTAAAATGTGCCCCCAAAGACTTCCATTTAACAAATCAATGTGCGTACCTAACAGCTGGTCTTATCTGGACCTACAGTACTTTTGAATGTAGATAATATTAACTGCAATAATAAATATACCTTAAAATTCAAGCAGAAGTTTTATAATGGTCTTTAGAATAGGGCCTCAAAGGATTACATGACTAGGTTCACACAACATGACAACCTACATTCAAGGTTGAGTGTGGGCTGTTGTTGAACTGTGCATTGTTGTGTTGTGTGAACACAGCTGAGCAAACAAACCATGGTTTGTTAACCACGAACAACTCACAGTTCACAACCCAACAACAAACTGTGGGTTCTCTTTGTGGGTTGTTTGTGGTTAACAAACCATGGTTTGTTAGCTCAGCTGGGTTCACAGCACAACAATGCACAGTTCAACAACAACCCAAGGTTCAATGACAACCCATATGCAACCTTGAGTGTGGGTTGTCATGTTGTGTGAACCCAGCCCATGTCTAGATTAAATAGCCAAAAATATGCTATGATAAAACCAAATTATAAAGGGCTAGTATCTCACCATGTATAATTTGTGCTTGTGTAAAATATATTTATTGACTAAAATGCAGGGAAGGACCATGTGATGTGCATACGATACAGAATGATACACACACAGCCAGAGTTTTGTTTGCTGTTTCTCTGCAAGCCAGAGAAGCCACTTTATAAACTGATGTTTTGTGTCTCATGCAGTGGGCATGCATGACTACAGTGAAAATAGCAAGCAAAGTTCCAACTGTGCAAATGGTTTTCTCCCTGTGGGATCCAGCCATTTTCTGCATTTGGTGACATTGGGGGGAGGGGGGGAAAGAGATAGCAAAAGTAGTGTTTCTATACAGATGCTCTTATGATAATGATACACATTAGATATGAAGACCTTGATTAAAGACACAAATGCTTCATGTCCCAAAACAGCTGAGGTGTGCTGGGGTTGAGGAGAGGACTGGAGAAGCGGCATCATCTTTCCCTGCTGACCATTTGCTCAAAATCGCATCCTTGAGTCCAGCTCTTGTATTCCAATATGGATAAACAGGGGAAGCCCCATGTCTTTTATTTCCCCCAAGTAGAAAAGCAGCTTGGCATGGGGGCATTCTGGACATACAAATGGCTTCCGTGGCAAGGATTAAGTAATCCCTCCCCCTCCCTGCCCCCAATTTTCTGCTCAGTTTGAAAACCACAGATATCTGTTTTACATTAAAGAGGGAGGGGAGAAGTCAGGGGGGTGGGGGGGAATGGAACTACTCAAACTGTGTAGTTTAGCCCGAAGATCCTGTTTCCAATAAATTAGATTCTAACTTTTCAGCTTGTGCTGAGATTGTCAATCAGAAGCTAACAGCAGTTATCAGCAGTTTCAGTAAACCACGGGGGGGGGGGGGGGAATCAATAAAGTTCAGCTCGTTGGCAACCTGGTATATCCGCCTATGACACTGGAATACTGTCTTGCAACGCCACTGCAGTGTTTGTGAGGCTGTGCTGACAGAGCAGCCATTCTAACTTCTTATAGGAGTCACATTTTTCCAATTACATAATTAGTAAAGTGTAACTTTTGAAGTGGCCTTCAGTGGGCAGCAGAGGATCAGAACGTTTATAGCAGGCTGCAGTGCTGATGCTCTAATGAACAGCAGGGTGAAAAGACAAGAGTGAGCCACTATGTAGCCAAAGAGTCGCCCCTGTTTTCTCTGCACTGCATCCTGTGTGGGCATTTCAACTGGCCCATCCTAGAGGTCAGTTACCTCAACAAATTAGTACTCATGCCCTAACACTCTCTTGTGGATTTTTAGCTCATCATGATATTTGTCTGAAATACTAAAAAAAAACAAAACAGCCCCTCTGCAGTGCTTCCTTGCTAAGAGAGGAGGGGGTGTTGGGAGTGTATGAAAAGGAGAAGAAACCTCATAGGGCAGGCCTTGCAATAGTAAAGAAACCTCATTGGGTGGCCAGGTGTCCTACTTTACAGAAGACAGTCCTCTATTTTGGAGAGCTCTGAAGAGGACAGTCCTCTCTTTGAAAGTGCCCTCTGTTTGATGGGCTGCCCAGTCCAAGTCTGGTTTGAAGTCCAAGAGCCGAAGGAGGGAGAGCAGCAGGGTCTTGAGTTGTCCACCAACAGTTAACACTTGGGCAGTAGATTGAGCAGGCATGCAGGTCACTTAGGCAGTCTTCTCCATTATAGTGAGATGTACGGTATATATTTCTGTTTAAATTATAGCAATTTCTAATTGTGCATCTATACATATAAATTAGCATATGTAAATTGCATACAACTCTGTGCCCTCATTTTTTGGTGATACAGTTCCTCATTTTAGGGCAATGTGTAAGTGGCCACCCTAGCCTCAAGCCTACTCCTCCAAACTCTCAGGACACTCTGGGGTGAGAATTAGGAATATTGTAGGCTATATAAGCCCAATTCCTGCCTTTAGCTGGCATCAGCTGGGGGAAAGGCAGTGGCATGAATGGAACCATGCTGAGCAAAGGAACCCTGCTGAAGAGAGGAGCAAGGATAGCTAGTTTAGAGTGGCCGATGGGTCTTGTTGGACTGCTGAGGCTTGGTATTGCTCACACTTGCTCTTTCCTGGTGCAGTGCCACGTGGCTGAAAGTCAGTGCAGGCTTCTGCTTGTCCTAACTGGGCATCTGCTTGTCCTAACTTGTAGCATCTGTTTGTCCTAACTGGGCACTTCAAGCATCTTGGGAGGTAGGTATCTCAGGAGAGCAGCTGAATGGACAATGGCTCAGCTGCCTACATAGGGTTATTAGCAGAGAGGCAAAACTAGGATTTCCTCCCGGCAATTGGAGATAATTTGTGGCTTTTCTGGTTGTTGCTGCAGATGGGCATGGCTTGCCTTTAGGGCATTTACATCTGCTCCCCTACCCTTGGAAGCCCACCTGTGGTGTTCTTTGACACCAAAGTGTGGAGGTGCAGCTTGCCTTTACAGTGTTTGTGGCTGCAGACCTCTACCCTCATCCATTTTGTACTTCTAAAGGTGGTTCTAAGGCAGAGGATCTTGGGAGGGCGGCCAGTTACATGTAGCAGAGGAAAGCGGACACAAAGTAGCACAAAAATTGCATATGCTAATTTATAAGTATAAATGGACATTTAGACATAATTACTATATTTTAAAGAGAAATACATCTCCCCATAGTGGGAAAGACTGTGACCAGGTGGCCTGCATGCCTGCTCAGTCTGCTGACCAGGTGCTAACTGTTGATGGGCAGATTCAGGGCCCTTCTGCTCTCACTTCTTACAGTTTCTTATGTGTGTGTTTTTTAATCTTTAAACCTGACTTGGACTAGACAGCCCTTCAAACAGAGGGCACTTTCAAGGAGAGGACTGTCCTCTCTAAAGTAGAGAGACTGGCTTTTGAGATAATATAATATGAAGCTCAGTTTTCTGGGTATGCTTGGTTGGTCTTTGTGTTGGGTGATGGCAGGATGTCATACCCTCCTCCCCCACCCCTTGCACAGAAGTGGCAGCCAGAGCCCCCTATGGGAAATGCCCTTGATAAAGGAAAGGGGCAAGAGGACAAAACGGATGCCCCCTTGGTGTGGCAGGGCTCACAGCATTTAACTTGGGTGCGCTGATGCAGTTTCCCTGTTGTAGGACAATCTTTCAATGTGTGTGCCATGGTGAGGCCGGGGAGAAGAGACTGGTCTCCTCAATATAACCTTCTTAGTTTCTACTAAGGCTGAGCCTTAGTAGGCTTGGCTTTATTCGGGATGGGCAAATGGAAGGGCAAAATAGGGGAGGCAATTTCAAGGGGAGCAAAAGTTTGCGGCAGTGGCTTCTTAACTTTTTCTTTTCTTTTTTGCTGCTGCCACAGGTGGCAGTGGTACTCTTCCGAGCAACCAACATTTTCCAACCCAGAATGCCCCACAAAATGACACTATGTCTAAATAGGGCAGCAAATGGTGGTGGTGGTGATTTTCATTCAGCCCCTAGTTCTACTATGCTACGGGTTCAGGGACCATTTGCTTCCTGCAACTAAGGGGAAAATTGAGTGAAGAATATATCATCATCATCATCATCTTTCAGGAAGTCTGAGCCAGAGCAGGAGCATTTTTGCTGCCATTTTTTGGAGCCATAAGGGTCTGTATGGGCTGGTGCTAAGATGATATTTGGTCTACTTGGCACTTGCTGCTAGGACGAAGCATTTAATCTGGGAGCATTGCACAATTAACCACAACAAATATACTTTACTGGGTTGTTATTTTGCAATTTAATTTTGAGTGTATCCAAGATACAGGCATTTGAAATCTGATATGAATGTTGTTCCCTGACTGAAATCTCTTGCCTACTCCAATGAAATTTTAAATGGTGCCCCAGATCACATGGAGAAAAAGACATACCTTGCTTATCTTAAAGAGTCACTGGTAGCTAAGCAGAAGACAGAGTAACAGAGGAACCAGGAGCCTGTGTAAAACAAGAATCTGGGAGGTACATACCGTATATCCTTATCTCAATGCTTATGTTTAAAGAGAGCAGGAATGGGGAAAATAGGGGAATAAAAATGCATCTTTCACTGAAGGAAAAATCCCCAAGATAGAATCTTGTATATCTTCTATCAAGTGTTCTGCATCACAGGCATTGAGCTAAAAACAAAGAAATTGTGTGTTTAAAGTTTCACTGCTCTCCACAAATGTGAATATTTAAAGTCCAGAAAATCACTATGCTATACAGCACTGATACAAGCTATTTTTTAAATATAAAAATGAACTTTGGCTTATCCACGGTTATGCCAGGCTATATCATATTTTATGTGCAATACAAAAGCCTTCACTATGTGTAGGTATAAAACAGCTGTATTTAATGAACTGAAGGCTGAAGCACATGTCTCTAGTACATGTCTTCCTTGCTTGTGGTGGTCATTTTTTCCAACCGTCTCATGCACAGCCTTACTCAATCTATATTCAGGTGGGTTGTAGCCCCTTTGCAAGACTTGGTTTTTGGTCACAGGCAGATGACCAGTTAGTTATCTATGTAAACATATACTATGAAGGAGTGAGACAATGTGAAAATACACCCCAAAAAGGCATATAAAGAACAAATACAACCATCATCACCCACTTCTGGCCTTATAGATTAAACCTCTATCAGTAGTTGTAGTGAAATGTATCCTGACAGCGCTAAAAAGGTTCATAAGCCTTTTATATAAGTTTTTCACAATTCTATGTTCTTCATTCATTATGTGTTTTTTATTGATACAGTATATGGTATTCCTGGCCCCCTCTCCTAAATCTAGTAAAATATTCATCTCACAACTTTGGGGGTCAATTTGGATATACTGAGAAAACTGAAGAACCATGCACATAAGGTGCTAGGGGTCAAACTGACTCTGCAAAATCCCTTTTCATTCTTGAGCTACTCTTACTTAGACCAGAACCTGTTTTTCCCATATTTTATCTATTTTCATATTACACAAATTTCTCACTTTTCTTAATACAGCTTTCCCTAACCTGGTGCCCTCCAGATGTTTTGAACTACAACCCGCACCATCCCTGATCATTGGTCATGCTGTCTGAGGCTAATGGGAGTCAAAGTCATTATGAACAGTATTAGGGGTCAATAGTATCCCACAGGATTACAAAACCCTTTTCCAAACCTATTTCTTTAATACATTTTTTTTTAGTGAGTGTCTTCTTTGTAGAATCATAGAATAGTAGAGTTGGAAGGGGCCTACAAGGCAATCGAGTCCAACCCCCTGCTCAGTGCAGGAATCCAGGTCAAAGCATCCCTGACAGATGACTGTCCAGCTGCACCTTGAATGCCTCCAGAGTGGGAGAGTTCACCACCTCCCTAGGTAGTTGATTCCATTGTCTTATTGCTCTGACAGTCAGGAAATTTTTCCTGATGTTCAGCCGGAATCTGGCTTCCTGTAACTTGAGCCCATTATTCCGTGTCCTGCAAACTGGGATGATAAAGAAGAGATCCTGGCCCTCCTTCGTGTGACAACCTTTCAAGTACTTGAAGAGTGCTATCATATCTCCCCTCAGTCTCCTCTTCTGAAGGCTAAACATGCCCAGTTCTTTCAGTCTCTCCTCATAGGGCCTTGTTTCCAGTCCCTTTACCATCGTTGTTGCCCTCCTCTGAACCCTCTCCAGTTTGTCTGCATCCTTCTTAAAGTGTGGTGCCCAGAACTGGACGCAGTACTCAAGATGAGGCCTAACCAAGGGGAATTATCACTTCACGCTTTTTGGAAGCTATACTTCTATTAATGCAGCCCAAAATAGCATTTGCCTTCTTTGCAGCCACATCACATTGCTGGCTCATATTCAATTTGTGATCTACCACAATTCCAAGATCCTTCTCACTTGTAGTATTGTTGAGCCAAGTATCCCACATCCTGTAACTATGCATTTGGTTTCTTTTTCCTAGGTCCACCACTTGGCATTTATCCCTATTAAATTTCATTCTGTTTTCAGCCCAGCACTCCAGCCTATCGAGATCATTTTGAATTTTGTTTCTGTCTTCCAGAGTATTAGCTGTTCCACCCAATTTTGTGTCATCTGCAAAACTATTTTCCCCATCCTATCTATTTGCAGAGTTGATATTCAGCATTAATTCTACTTTTGGGGTCACTTTGACCACGATTACAAGGCTCCTCCACAATGCTTTGTGCCATATGTGAGAACATTACAACTGATGGAACAATTAGTGCCATTCATTGGAAGGTGCCCAGTGAGGCAGCATGTTCCATTGAAACCTGCAACATATACCATACAATCTTGGCTGTGATGCAATTCAAAAAACATCATATGGTTATGACATTGACATATGTAAGAACAAAGAGGGTGTCCCAGCAGTTCAAAATATAGGCTAGACTGTAGTTAAGAAACTAGCACAACATTTACAGGGTTCTGGATGAACTATAACTTTTTTTTTTTTTTTACCATTGTACTACTTGCCAGGAAATGAGCTAAGAAAACTCTGACTCTGGTTGGTACATTAGGGGGGTGGGGGAGCATCCCAGAAATGTCCCCAGCATTCTTTGCCCACAAACCCAGATATGTGCACAAAAATATTTTTTCTTTTCAAAAAGATATTAACTGTATTAACTGGACCTACCCATGTAGCTGGTCAGGCACTAGACTTGGTTTTTGTCTCTGGAGAGGGGGGAAATGATTTGGAAATCGGGGGTATATCCACCGCCCCCTTGTCAGATCATTATCTGGTGGGGTTGGATTTCTCGGTGCCACAATCCCTCTACAGGGGTGAGGGACCTATTAGGATGGTCCGCCCCAGGCGTCTTATGGATCCAGATGGATTCCTGAATGCGCTTGGGGAACTGGAGCATGCAAACGATAGCTCGGTCGAGACCCTGGTGGATGACTGGAATGGTGTAATCACCGGGGCATTAGACCAAGTTGCCCTGAAGCGCCCTCTTTACCTGAACAGAGCTCGCACGGCACCATGGTTTACTCCATCGTTGCGAGCTCTGAAATGGGAGGTGAGAAGGCTAGAGCGCCAATGGCGTAAATCCTGCTCCAAAGACAATTGGACACAGGTTAGAGCTGCATCCTCGGCCTACCAGGTGGCGGTGAAGGCAGCAAAAAAGAATTTCTATGCTGCCCCCATTGCATCTGCGGAGTGCTGCCCCAGGAGGCTGTTCCAGGTGGTCCGGAGCCTGGTCGGTCCAGTTGCTCCGGATCCGTTGGAACAGTCTAAAGCCTCCTGTGAGGCTTTAGCGAAGCGCTTCGCAGATAAAATCGATCGGATTAGGAGTGGGATTTCGTACGTCGTGGACATAGGGAGTGAGGGGGAGGAGGCCAGTGGCAGACAGGTTTTCTGGGATCGGTTCCAGCTTTTTCCTTCTGATGAAGTGGAGTAGGTGCTTTCATCTGTGAGGCCAACCACCTGCTTGCTTGATCCTTGCCCCTCCTGGCTCATCATGAGCTGCAGGGAGAGACTGGGTAATGGGATCAAGGCAATGGTGAATGCCTCCCTCGAGGAGGGAGTGATGCCATCAGCCCTCAAGGAGGCAGCAATAAGACTGCTCCTAAAGAAGCCCTCCTTGGATCCCCAAGATCTAAACAACTTTCGCCCAGTCTCCAATTTGCCATTTCTGGGCAAGGCGATCAAGCGGCGGGGGGGGGGGGGGGGCTCAGTTGAAGGCACACTTGGATGAAGCTGATTATTTAGATCTGTGCCAGTCGGGCTTCAGGCCTGGACATGGGACGGAAACGGCCTTGGTCGCCTTGGTGGATGATATGAGGAGGGCTTTGGACAGGGGCGAATGCTCTTTTCTAGTCCTCCTCGATCTCTCAGCGGCTTTTGATACCGTTGACCACGGTATCCTCCTGGACCGTCTGGAGGAGTTGGGCATGGGAGGCACTGTATTGCAGTGGTTCCGGTCCTTCCTCTCTGGAAGGTACCAGAGGGTGGTTCTTGGGGAGGAGGCCTTGGACCCTTGGCCGCTCACTTGTGGGGTGCCGCAGGGTTCCATCCCCTCCCCGATGTTATTTAACATCTACCTAAAGCCACTGGGAGCTATCATCAGGAGGTTTGGGGTGCGGTGTCATCAAGATGCGGATGACTTGCAGCTCTACCTCTCCTTCAAGTCCTCACCGAGGTTGGCCGTTGAGACCCTGTTCAAGTGCCTGGAGTCAGTAGGTGGCTGGATGGGAAAGAACATGCTGAGGCTGAACCCTGACAAGACTGAGAGTCTGGTGGGTACGGAAGTGTCACGAACCTTGTTGGTGCTCGCGGTTCTCCGCGGCTCGCCTCTCCGCGCCGGCGGTGGCCCGAGCTCGATCTTCTGAGCAGCGCAGAACGTTCTCCACGCCGCTCAAGCTGCCGGCGCCACCCGTTGCCCTGGTTTCCCCTGCCAAAAACATAGCGCGGGGGTCCAGCGCGCCGGAGCAGGGTCCCGTCATGTCACTTCCGCCACGCCGGAAGTGATGCAATGGGACCAGTGCGCCTGGTGGGGGTGGCTCGCCGTGGAGAGCCGAGCCGAGGAGCCGCGGGGCCGAGTTTGGTCCCACTCGCGCCTGCGTGAGCCACCGGTAACATCCCTACTGGTGGGAGACAAGGGGGGCTTAGGGGATAGTGACTTGGTGCTGAATGGGGTACATCTACCCCTGAAAGACCAGGTCCACAGCTTGGGAGTCATTCTAGATTCCCAGCTGTCCATGGAGACTCAGGTGTCAGCTGTGAGCCGGGCGGTGCTGTATCAACTCCATCTGATACAGCAGTTGTGCCCCTACCTTCCTAATCATCTGGTCCCATTGGTGGTTCATGCCTTGGTCTCCTCTCGCCTAGACTACTGTAATGCGCTCTACGTGGGGTTACCCTAGAAGACGGTTCAGAAGCTACATCTGGTACAGAACGCAGCGGCTCACCTGGTTAAAGGCAGATGCCGGCGAGATCACATCACACCAGTGCTGAAGGAGTTGCACTGGCTACCAGTTGCTTGCCAGGCCAAATTCAAGGTGTTGGTTTTGACCTTTAAAACTCTATACGGCTCTGGTCCAGCTTATCTCAAGGAGCGCCTCCAGCAACACCAAATAGGCCGCTCAACAAGGTCTGCCACGGATGGCCTTCTCCTTGTCCCATCAACCAGAGTAGCCAGGCTGGTGGGGACTAGGAAGAGGGCCTTCTCTGTGGCGGCCCCCAAGTTATGGAACTCCCTCCCCATTGACCTTTGTCATGCCCCCTCCTTGATGAACTTCCGCCAGGTTTTAAAAACATGGGTTTTGAGGCGGGAATATGGGGTGGGTTAGGTTTTTTTTTTTTAAAAAAAAAACAATTATATTTTTCATGGTGTTTTAATGGTGTTTTATTGTATTTTAATGATTGCACATCGCCCAGGGTGGCCAGCCAGATGGGCGATTTAAAATATAATACATAAAATAAATAAATAATAATAAATATGACACTTGTTAGTTATGTACCAAGAAAGGAAGGACAGGTATCCTTGTTTCTTCAATGCATAAAGATGCAGGCATCTCAGACAACAAATCCAAGGCAGGAATCATTCTTTATTATAAAACTAAAGTTTTTCTAGTTACCTGGGACCTGATGTCTCCACATACTCTTCCGAAATGCTTGATCAAATGGTTGCCAATGGTGGCGGCCCCCCCCCTGCAAATGCGTTAACAGTGCCTGTTCAAATGCCTATATTGTTTGAAAGCTAAACCATCCATGATGTTGTGAACATCCCAAAAGATGTCTCCTCCTGGTAGACCTGGTTTTAGAGTTAATCAAATTCTGGATTGAGTCTGGGGGCATAGCCAGCCTGCCTGGGATGTCAAGAAAAGCAGCCTCGGAACTGGTACAGCCTGCCACCATGGAAACCAAGAGAAGGGGCAGGTGTCATCTCTGTGGTTAATGCAATGACAGAACATTGCAGCAACGATGTGCTTCTTGTAACCTTTTGGTCTGTACAACTGATGCAGTTGTGGAAGATGGTGATTGTGCAAGTAGTGTGCAAATTCTTTGGTTGCAAGTTCTGTGAGATTTGCTTTTGTTACAGGTAATTCACAACTCATCCTTATGGAACTGTTATGCATTATGTTGTATGTATATTAATGTCACAATATGTTGTTCAATGTTTTAAAAATGGTGGGGTCAGTTCTTGTAGGTGCACTAGCTCCATGTATCAGAGAAGGGATTCAGTTATTCCTTATATGTGGGAATGTATGCAATACAAAGCTTCCTTACTCCAAACTAGTCCAACTGAATTTAGGAAGACACTGCATCTAAAGAATGTGTGGTGAGCCCCCTTTGTAAAGGTCTGCCTAATGGAGACTTTTTTGAGATTTTTACACCATCATGCTTTCAAACAATATAGGCTTATAAACAGGCAGTGTTCACTATATTTGGAAAAAACCCTTGGCCACCATTTAGTCATGCATTTGGAAGAATAGGTGGAAACCATATTTGTTTTTGCTACATAGATCTGTTGGCTTACAGCATCTATCAAGGCTAGTGCTAAGGGCTTTTCTACATGAGGCATTTATATGCATTCATCATGCACAGTTGTTTCCGGGTTCTTTAGATGATGATGTGACCCTCCAGTTTTGCTTCTGTGTCTAACCAGCACCTTTGCTGAGGTTTTTTTTAGAGCAGGGAAAATGCCGCAAAAGAAAGCATGATTTCCTCTTGTGTATTTGTACTATTCTGCTATATCACAGTGTCACCTAGAGGTTATGTAGCAGAAAAGCAGGAAAGGAAATGCACCTTGTGTAGTGCTCAGATCTCAATTCTGCAACAAAACCAAAAGTAGAGACAGCGGATTAACAACCAATTAACAGTCTTGTGTAGAAAAGCTCTTACTCTCGACTTCCGGGCAAAACATGGCTTTCTAGAAGACCCACAGAGAGATCTGTGGGGAATACGAATGCAGCGTTTCTTGGGTCAGAGACGTCCTCTGGCCGGGAAATCTACTTCTTATGGAAGAAGATAAGATTGGCGTTACCCTCAAATTGTCTTAAGGGTCATATATTGCTTTCTGTCTGCCGTGTTGACAGATAGATTTGCTGCTCGTGATCTGAGATAGAGGGAAAGCGGCGCTGCATTTCGGAGGTCGGTTTACCGATCATTAGGAAAGTCCGTGCTTGCTTCCAAAATGAATGGAAACATCTGGATTTGAAACGGCAAGGAATCTCTCTACAGCATAATTGGACTTGAAATTTAATGTGAGTACATCAAGAGATATAACCGGGAGGCAAAAATAAAAAAGTTAATGGAATGTCTGAAAGGAGGTTCCCTAATCTTATCTACAGTAGCTTGAAATAAGGAATTCGGCTGAGAGTGCTTTGAAAAATATCTATAAGAAAAGATGGTTTCATGGGAAATGTTTATGAGACTAAGAGATAAATTATTGCAATTCGATGACAAGCTGGAAGACTTTGTAAACAAAATGGTGTTGAAAATGGATGTTTGGCGTGTTAATCTTCAATTGGAATTACAATATGATCAAGAGAAACTGGATACTTACTCAGGTCTGTCACAGAAGAAGAAAGAAGTAAGTAACAATTTTGGAAGTTTACCAGAACTGCATAGAGGCTTTGAAATATTAACTGGTGAAGAAGCAACTCACAAGGTACGTGTGACGCAGTTTATTGGAATCAAGATGGACGATGTGTCCTTTTCAACAGTACAAACGGGAAGGCAGGAACCCTCAGTGCAACAGAATAAACGGACTTTATTCTTCGCTTTTGGACTGATTCTTAAGGGTTTTCCATTTGATAGGGGGAGGGGGATATGAAAGAGACAGTTTTGGATTTACTGGGCAAGATAAGGGGTTTGGAATATTGTTTTACTGGCTGATTTTGAAATATGCTCTGATTTTAAATATTAAGATATAAATGTATTGGGAGTTTAAAATTTTATGCTTTAGGTTGATTTGGAACTTGAAAAATGAGAATCAGGGTTAAGTATGTATTAGTTAACATATATATGTTAAATATATTATTAGTTGGTGAAAATATATCCAGAAAATGTGTAAGATGCAGGATGATTGGAAAGAAGATGGCTGACGCATCTCCTTTTGTTGTTTTTTTTAATTGGAATGCCCCACAGAGTATTAGAATAGATTGAGTTTTTCATTAAGGGTTGGGAATATTGTTTTATTTGCTAACTTTGTCATTTATATCAGTTTTGTTATGGAAATATTAGGGGATTAAAAAAAATGTGTGGGTTGTATATTGGATTGGAAGTTAAAATCTGTAGTGGGTTACCTAGGAAAAAAAGGGGGGGTTTAATGGGGTGGATGGATTGCTTTCAAAATTATGTTGGTTTGTTGAAAAAAGAATATTGAGGTGAGACCTCTAGTGGTTTCTTTTTGTCATAACTAGAATTAATTATTGTATAGAAATTATTATTATGTTATATAAGAAATGCTTATATTGCTGTAATAGGGGTTGGAAGTCTATTTTAGTTTTGTTTTGTTGTGGGTTATGTATGTATTTGTTGTTTGGTTTTATTGTTATATGTTTGATATTATGTTTGTCTTATATAGAAATAAAAAATTTGGAGACAAAAAAAAAAAAAGCTCTTACTCTCCTACAGTTTAATACCAACATTTTCAAAGCATCATTCTGAACCCTTTTAATTATTTCCATCTTCTAAGAATTGACACCCTTGCTAAGAGAATGACCTGGTTCACACATAAAACAAACCGTAGTATATTTAACCCTTGGGGTTTTTTTTTGCCTTATCCAGGGGCTTGTCTGGGAGATGATCGAACAACCACGGTTTGTTTTCTCAATTCCTGGGATGTTTGTTTCCCTCCTCCTTCGCCTGTTCCTTTCCTGTATCCTAAATGCCTTTGCAGCTCTGTAGCAACAGCATGTAGAGCAGCTGCTTTTCCCCCTTTCTTTTTGCTCACTGCCACTGTAGCCTGGTGAAACAACCCATGAACAACCCATGGTTTTGGGTTCTCACATAATGACAAGCCATGGTTTAAACAACCCAGAGTTTACAACTCAACAACAGGACCGGTGCAGGGCAGTTTGGCGCCCTAGGCTAAATTATATTTAGCGCCCCCCTCTCGTGCCGTGGGGGGGGCTCCGGAAAGCAGCCCTGCTCTGCAACCTCCCGCCGCCGCCGCCGCCGCCACCGGACCCCCCCACACACACACTGCCGCTGCCGCTCCCCACCTACCTTCCCACGCCTCCTCCGAAAAGGGACCCCCGCGCTCTGTTTTTGGCCGGGGGAAACCAGAGCAACAGGGCTGTTTAAGCCCTGTTGCCCTGGTTCCTCCCGCCAAAACAGAGCACGGGCGGGGCTCCGGAAACAGCGCGGAGAAGGTAGGTGTCGGGGGGGAGGCGGCGCGGAGGCGAGGCGAGGCGAGGCAAGGCGAGGTGGGGGGAGGCGGCGCGGGGGGGAGGCGGCGAGGAGGCGAGGCGAGGCAAGGTGGGGGGGAGGCGCCTAGGCTCGGCCCCACCACTACTCCGGGCGCAATCCCCCGCACTGACCTGGCTTTCTCGGTGAGGCGGGCGGGCAAGGCAGGAGCGCGCCGGCAGCAAAGAGGAGCGCAGCGTTCTGCGCCCTCTTCCGCTATGCGCCCTAGGCAACAGCCTAGTTGGCCTAGCGGTAGCGCCGGCCCTGCTCAACAACATATCATGGGTTCTCTTTCTGGGTTGTTCATTGTTAACAAACCATGGTTTGTTAGTGTGGCTGCATTCACACATCACAACAACACAAAATTCAACAACTCAAACCATGGGTTAGCATTATGTGTAAACCAAGCCGATGTATAGTTGACTTTCCGTAGTAGTTATTTATAATCCTACCATTTGTGGTTATAAAGTACCTAGTTACTTTTTTGGCCAAAGGAATTACTATAATATCGCCTACAAAAGTTCATCAAGCAATGAAAGCCTATCAGATTATTTTATTATCAGAATTATTGTGGTTTTCTAGCAACCACTTAGATGACACTTCCTTTCCTCCTGCATGTCGCAAATGTCATACCCAACCCAACTAAAAGCTGCAGGTTTGGTTTGACAAATGCGGGAATGTAGGAATCCCAACACAGGTTACTTACCCACTGCTGTAACACAAAGCACATTTCTATTAAATTAATACATTTGCTTCATGCTACGTTTGTAACCTTTCTCTTAACTTTTTTGTGTTAAGATGACAGTGAAGGACAAAGTCTTTGCAATGTTCAGAAATATCAAATGCTGGCCATGGAAATGTCAAAAATAATAACTCAACATCAAACAGTTACAAAACTGGGCCCAGCTTTCTCTTTTCTGCTGGTCTAAAGAACAGTTTTTCTAAGTGTTACTTAATGGTGACACACAGCTAATGCTGAACCTAGTTCATGCAAAAAATAAAAGCTTTCATTTTAATAAAAATCTCATCTGCCACTATTGTTTTGAAGGACAAGGTTTACGTACTTTAAACACAGCTGGTTTTATATATTTCATCAAAAAAATCATTGTTTTTTCTTTTGTTTTTCTTTTTTTTTCCCTTCACAGGCAGCTTTGTTACAGGCAGCTAACTAACATTGACCAAGCATAATGAAAATGGTGCACATATTGAGCTATTCAAAGATCTAGCATTACCTCTCATCTCCCTCACCCAGATCTTAAATTGTTTAGGCTTTTCTACCAAAATTTGTTTTCTCATTTGTTCTTCTTGTCTGTCTGTCTCTCTCGCACGCACACGCACATGCACACACACATACACACACACTGGACTGTTTAAAAGCCACTGTGATTGTTCTAATGTACCTTATTCAAACTAGCTCATAGTAGTAGTAGGCGATCACTCGTGACTGAGTAAGATTGTCTTCTAGGATAAAATTACAAAAGGAAAATTATAAAAAGAGGAGATTCTAAAAAAATTGTGTAGACTCTAGCGATGGGTCCGTAAGTGACTGTGGAGGCCAATTCTAGATCCACACAGCTTCCCAGGTTACCAGATGGAAGATGGTCCTGTAAAGGATTCGTTTGATGTGCTTTTCGCTTAGCAAGTTTCTCCCTTCCACCTTGCACTCGGGCTTCTTCAAAGTCCATAGAACCTTTGTGAAAGGCCAACCTCCAGTTAGATCGTTCCTGGGCCAGAGCTTCCCAGTTCTCAATGTTCATATTGCATTTTTTTATATTAGCCTTGAGAACATCTTTAAATCTCTTATGCTGACCACCAATATTCCGTTTTCCATCCTTGAGTTGGGAATAAAGTAACTGCTTTGGGAGACAGCAGTCAGACATTCGAACAACATGACTGGTCCATTGAAGTTGGCGTTGAAGGATCATTTTTTCAACGCTAGTAGTCTTTGTTTCTTCCAGTACACTGACATTTGTTCACCTATCTTCCCAAGTAATTCACAGGATTTTCCGAAGGCAATGTTGATGAAATCTTTCAAGGAGATTTTCATAGATTTCATAGATCATAGAGTTGGAAGGAGCCTACAAGGCTATCGAGTCCAACCCCCTGCTCAATGCAGGAAACTAGAGGAAGGGTCTCCCATCCAAGTAATAACCAGGCCTGACCCTGCTTAGCTTTCCACACTCAGACAAGCTGAGCCAGCATAAGCCACAGGCTTTCGCAGGCATACAATAAAGTTGGCAATACAATGGCTTTATAAACCAGCGTTTTGGTCTCCCTACAGATATCCCGATCCTCGAACACTCTACACTTCATTCGAGAAAATGCGGCACTTGCGGAGCCCAAACGATGCTGGATTACAGTGTCAATTTAGCTGTAACAGAAAGATAGAGAAAATGATTGATATTTTCCAGTATTGCCCCGCCAAGCTGGATAGATGGCATCACCAAAGGGTTAACTTGCACTTGCTGATGAAGCACTTGCTGATAAAGCACTTTGGGGGTTTTTATATTAAGTGAGAGACCAAGTTTTTCGTATGCTTCTGCAAAAGCATTTAGGATAGTTTGGAGATCATCCTCTGAATGTGCAAAGACCACATTATCATCGGCATACAGTCATGCCTTGGATTGAGAGCATAATTCGTTCCGGAAACGTGCTTGTAATCCAAAACACTCTTATATCAAAACGAAATCCCCCCAAAAAAATCTGTACAGAGATTTTTAATGTAAGCTGTACTACAGTACTTGTATTGCAAGACGTCGCTTGTATATCAAGTAAAAAAAATAATTAAATAAATATCTAAAAATTTGCTTGTCTTGCAAAACGCTCTCAAACCCAGTTACTTGCAATCCAAGGTATTACTGTACTGAAGTTCCACAACGGAGGTTGTAATTACCTTACTTTTTGTTTTCAGCCTACTGAGATTAAAAAGCTTTCCATCTGTTCGATATATAATTCCCACACCAAAGGGGAGTTTCCCCTCGACAAGATGTAAAATCATAGCGATGAAAATAGCAAATAATGTTGGGGCGATAACATATCCCTGTTTAACACCTGACCCCACTTTAAATGGAGCACCATGAGAGCCGTTGTTGTCCAAAACCGTTGCCGTCATGTTGTCATGAAGAAGTCGCAAGATATTCACAAATTTATTGGGGCATCCAATTTTCATAAGGATAGTCCAGAGAGCTGTTAGGTCTACAGTATCAAAGGCCTTAGCCAAATCAATAAATGCCATATAAAGGGGTTGATTTTGCTCCCGGCATTTTTCTTGGAGCTGACATGCAGTAAAAATCATGTCCACTGTCCCTCTAGAGGGGCGGAAACCATATTGAGATTCAGGGAGGATCTCTTCTGAAATAGATAGAAGACAGTTTTCGAGAATCCTAGCAAATATTTTACCTGTGGTAGCTAAGAGAGAAATGCCCTGATAGTTTCCACAGTCTGTTCTATCACCCTTCTTAAAGAGGGTGATAATTATGGCATCCCTGAAGTCTTCTGGGATCTCTTCTCTTATCCAGATTTTTCCGATGAGTTTATGAAGATGTTGAACAAGTTTCTTTAAAGATTTCAGCAGGAATCCCATCTGGTCCACTAGCTTTGTTATTCTTCATTTGATTAATGGCTTTTATAACTTCATCCAAAGTGGGGAGTATTGCAAGTTTCTCTCTAATTTGTTTTTGCGAGATTTGCGAAAAGATCATAATAAACTGTAGTGGGGCAGATATGACTTCACATATTAAGCCATTCAAACATTTTAATTTATAGACTTCAGATTCATATGAATGAGCATTTTCCTTTTCTGCATTATGAGCATAATCCCATATTGAAACAAGCATCTCTGATATTGATGGGTTTTCCCCTCCTACTTTAGGAGAAATCCTTTCTTCCGTTCCTTCTTCTTCTCTGTCTGCCCCCTTCCCAGTATCCACTCACAAAGGATATGTCTGCACCAGCTGTTTTCCCTGGTCTGCATCTCATAATTTTTTTAAGATTTAAAATATTTATCCTCCACGTTTTGTGTACAATCCAAAGTGATTTATACCACATTGTAAAACATAAGGACAATCCAATAAAATATAAAATAAAACACCAGTATCTAGCTAGTTTAACAGAGATAAAAAGCTATCAAGTGATACATAAGCAGTATAATCAGAAGATTCACATAAAAAACTTGCTGAAACACAAAACCCTTCCAGAATACCTGTAACACTGCTTATCAGTCAAAATTGCTGGGGGAGACTATTCCACCTATTCTGGAGCTAGGCCTCTCCAGCAAATATATACAAACATGGGTGGATATATACATGCAGAAAGAGAGTTTCTCTAAGGCAGCCTTCCCCAACCTGGTGCCCTCCAGATATGTTGGTCTACAGCTCCCAACATTTCCCAGCTGGCTGGCAGATGCTGGAAATTGCAGTCCAACACATCTACAGGGCACCAAGTTAGGGATGGCTCCTCTAAGGTATGCAGTGCCTAGCCCTAGAGGAACCTCAGGCCTGGGGACAAAATCTAGCCCAATCTGGCCCCAGGGGTCCCAAGATGGCCACACACCCTTTCCCTGTCCCCACCCCCTTTCCTCCCAACCACAGATTGTTTGGTGGCTTCCTGCCCCTCCTAAAGCTTAGGAACAAGAGCTTTAAGCTACAATATGCTGGTACTTTTTGTATTTTTGGCCCCACACCTTTTACCTTTGGCCCGGCCCACTACTGGAATGTGGTCCCCAAAAGCTTTTCTGAAGTTGAATTTGGTCCTTGGACTGAAAGAGGTTTCCCCACGTCTGGCCTAGAGAAATAGCATCCAGCCATCCCACATGATTCCTGGGTACCAATGTTACTGGTGTACTATCGGACACAATCATGCAAAACATGTACCTTTGCTGCAGTAGAAACCTTTAAAAATATGTTTATCCTTCTTTACAGAAGCCTGTCAAACACTGAGTTTCAATATATAAATATTGCGAGGGAGCTGCTTTTCTGTGTATAATACTTTGATCAAGAATCAATCTATCCTCATCTGTGAATGATTTGGCACCCAGTTCCCCTTTAACTTGTCACACATTACAGAGGCAGCTCCTTTCTGCCCATGCATCATTCCGAGATTAATCCTTCTTAAGGTGGCCACTTACACATCATCAAAAAAGAGGGCAAAAGAGGACACAGATTTGCACAAAATGTGCATATGTTCATTTATATGTATAGAGGCAAATTCAGAAATAATTTAAATAGAAATAGAAGACATCTCACCATAGTGCTAAAAGGCTAAATGGCTTGGGGCCAGGATAACTGAAGGACTGCCTCCTCCTGTATGAGCCTGCCCGTAATTTGAGATCTTCATCAGAGACCCTGCTGCACACCCAACCACCAAGAGAGGTTGGGTTGGTGGGTACACAAGACAGGGTCTTTTCTGTAGCAGCACCTGAACTGTGGAACTCCCTCCTAAGGGATTTCAGGCCAGCCCAGGGATGTTGAAGAGTCCTTGGTCTCGAGTCATGAGTCGAGTCACGAGTCTTTAGACCCGAGTCTGAGTCTGAGTCCTTGGTCCAAAATGGTGACTCATGAGTCCCGAATCACTCCCAAAGCTGTCTCCACGAGTCCCTATTAAAATCAATTGGGTTTTTTCCTAACAAAATAAGGCTACTTCAGATGTGTGGCTTAAATAAATTCTAGGCACAAGTGTGCCTTTTTATTTCAAAACTCTGCAACTGATTTTGGCAAAGAACAGACCAGGCAGACAAACCCAAAATAACCAGGCAGGCAGAGGAGGCAGGGAACCCCAAAGCAGGCAGGCAGGCAGGCAGGCAGGCAGAGACCTTTGTCTTGGACAATTCAAACTGTGGAACGGGTTAAGAAGAGACCAGGCAGGCAGAGGAGGCAGGGAACCCCAGACAGACAGGCAGAGGCAGCAAAACCCAAAATGTCTGAAAGGTTGCATTTTAGGAAAATGATTTTTAAAAATAAAATCTTCGCCGGCGATCGCTCTTCTCTCCACTCCTTCTGGCACAGCCCAGGGATGTTGAAGAGTCCTTGGTCTCGAGTCCCGAGTCAAGTATCGAGTCCCATTAAAAATATTGGGACTCGAGTGGGACTCTAGTCAGAGGGGGGACTCAGTCCGACTCACGAGTCGAGTCCTGGAGTCCGAGTCCCCATCCCTGGGCCAGCCACATCCCTATTTTAGACAGACGGTAAAAACCGTAATGTTTCATCAGGCCTTTGGCTTTTAAAATTGTGTTTGGTCTGCTTTTAAAGAATGTTCTTTTCTTTTCTTTTTTTAATGTTGTGATTTTATTGGATTTTTTTTAATTGTACATTGTTTTGATGGCCCTGCTGGGCAGAAAAGTGATAGATAAATACTATTAATAACTGAATTAATAAGAATAGTGGGGAAGGTTGTGTGCCTGCTCCATCTGCTGTCCAGGTACTGTAGACAACTGACGAGCAACTCTAAGGCCCAGCTCTTCCTTCTTATGGTTCTTTATCTTTAAACTAGGCTTGGACTGGACAGCTCTTCAAATAGATGACACATTCAAATGGAGAACTGCCCTTTGTAAAGCAGGACACTTCCCACCCGAATTCTCCTGCACACCATGCCACCAGGGTCAATCAAGTTTGCACAGTATTATACTACTGTTACATTTAAGAGGGATTCTTATTTAAGTGGTAACTTAAGCATTGGCCTTAATATTCATCCCATACCAGTACAATATTCCTATAAAATTTGGCATTGTCAACATAGTGTGTGTGTTTTAGTATAAAGATAATGGAAAATTATAACTTTGTTATCATTAGTTCAGGCACAATATATATAATACTTACCTGCATGCTCCAATACCCTTTACTCACCTGCCATCAGTAATCTCTGGTTCTTTAAATAAACCTGTAGAGGTAGCTGCTTTTGCTAATAAGATTTAGCTACTGCCTTGGATGAATAAATTCCTGCAAGGGTATTTGCTTTTGTCCTTATAAACTGCCATGTCAAATGCATATTCACTTTTCAACTGATAAGTTCTCTTGGATGGTTTCACACATGGGCAAAATAATGTAATATTGGGAAAGGCATACTAAGAAATGCTCATGGCTCACTAGTATAAACGTTGTAGAGTAAAACACTGCAGTTTCTACTCTGAAAAAGAATGGGGCTTCATGATTAGCTTTCTAAACTAGATGGCGGGTTGTGTTCATAACATTTAAAGCTTTAAGATTCTTCGAGAAAGAGAAAAGGGGAGGTGAATAAAATCACTGTCATTGCCAGACAATAAAATAAGCACTGCTTCTGCTTTTCCTATACAGAGAGAACTTCTGTGAAATGGGAGAACTTCATGTAGTTCAGCTCAGGTTACGACTGCACATGTCTATTCCATTAGGTCAAAGGTGGGGAAATTCTGCCCCCCCGCCGATGTTGCTGGGTTACAACTGCCATAATCTCTGACCCTCAGCAATGCTGGCTGGGGCTGATGGGAGCTGGAGTCCATCATCATCATCATCATCATTATCATCATCATCATCATCATCATCATCATCATCACATTTATATCCCACCTTTTTTCCTCTTGCAAGGAACCCAAGGCGGCTTACACAGTCCTCCTCCTCTCCCTTTTATCCTCACAACAACCCTGAGGTAGGTTAGGCTGAGAGTCAGTGACTGGTCCAAAGTCACCCAGTGAGCTTTATGGCTGAGTAGGGACTAGAACCCGGAACTTCCGAGTCCCAGTCCAACACTCTAACAATTACACCACATGTTCCCCATTATTGTATTAGAACACAGGAACATACTTGGAGCTCTGTTGGATCAGACTAAAGGTCTGCCTAGTTCAACATTCTGTTTCCAGCATTGGCTAGTCAGATGCCTCTGTGAAGTCCACAAAGAGGGCATAAAGCCAACAACCTCCCCCTTTTCTATGTAGCATTGAGTGCACACATGGTACAATGACATTTAGTGCACATATGCTAATAAGATGTGTCCGATTGTGACTTTTCCATGCATGTCCAAAAAAAGAAGCTGCTTCCACATTTTTTTCCTGCCAAATACAGGAAAGACTTTCCATGAAGGGAAAGAGTAACACTAGAAATAGCAACCCTGAGAGTACTGCTCCAAGTTTTAAAAGCTTAGAAATGTATTTATCACTGAGTTAAGCATCTTAAATGAAGAAGCTGTAAGAGGTTTGTTGAAAATATTTAGATAAAAAAGGGGGGGGGGAAGTACCCTGCATACTATTCTGTCTCAAGCAAGCCAGAAAGAGATTTAAAGGAACTTCTAAGGCAAAACCATTTAGGGGTAGCCCAATGGCCTTCTGAAATCTTACATCAAAAGGAACAGCTTGACCCATTTTGTTTGTTCTTTAATAAATGCTTTTCTCCAGCTCCCTCCTCCCATCAAAGGCTTTTGGACATCAGGTTTTAGGATTTGTCCGATTCTAACTAAAGAAGTGCAAGAACAGCAAAAATGGAATGCTCCTGCAGCAGAGAATGACCCAATGAGATAAGCACTCCTCCCCCTCCCCTATTGCCTGCTTTATTCAACTGAACCAATGCCCTCACTAGCTTGATATTCTGTTCTATATTGCATTATGTAACAGCCTGCCATCTCCCCTTTTGTTCTTTTATTTTTTAATATACTTCAAGATTATCTTTTCCACTACAAATAGCGCCCATGTACTGTGTATAGCTACAGAGGAGGAAAAAAGGTATTTGAACTGGTGCAGCATAAGGGCTAGAGCTGGGAGGTCCCGCAGTCCTGCACCTGCAAACCAGAGATGATGATGATGATGATGATGATGATGATGATGATGATAATTTAAAAAAAAATAATAAATTTCTCACCGTGAGAATTGCTGTGAGAGTTTCTGAGATAATATATGCAAAGCATTTGGAATGCTTGAAATGTGCTACAGTATATAAATGCTAAGCATTGTTGTTAGTGTGCAATTGCTATATATTTACGGGTAAGTGGTATAGTGGAGCCGGGCTCACAGGGATGCAGTGCTGACACTTTTTGATTAGCAGGGATGCTTACGTTATCTGACGCCACCACACAGAATTCCCTGTTCCCTCTGAGCTTAGCTGCAATCCTCACAGTAGCTGGGGGAATTGAATTTTCCAGGAAAAATATATTGTTACCTGTTGAAATACCTGCTGCATATTTTGGGGTGTCTTGGTCTTCAATTAAGACCCATTCGTTTTTGCAAAAGACCTGCTCCTAGTGGAGATAAAACTGCTAGAACTGGTTTGTTGAAATAAATCAACACAGCTGCCTGCATTTTTGGTCTCTCCTTGGGGGCATGCCTATGGGGACTGTCACGATGAACACCTGCGCTTCAGAATTGACCACTACGCCACCGTTATTGGTTACGTAAAGGGAGGAGTGATTTGACTTGACAGTTAATGTTATATGCTCCTCACTTCTCCAAGCTGTCATGATGTTCAGGAGGTGGATAAATTTTAAGATTTTTCATGATGGGGGTGGGGTGGCATGGCACTGTTACCTTTAAAGATATTGTGGCCAAGGTTTTTCTTCTGCTGCTTCTTGCTCAACAATAAAAATAAGAATTCCCCCGGGAATGACACTACATCAGGACAGAGCATTATTCCCAGGGCCATTCTGACCCTAATAGAGGTTTCTGGCTCACATAGATGCCTCTGTGCATACAGTTGTACATGGGAAGGCTTCCCACTGCAGATGTTTGTGCTGTGTGCTCAGATGCCTGGGCAGAGCTACTCAGTGCAAGTGCCATCAGGGGGTGGGGTTAGTTCGTACTCTCCCCGCTCACATATTCAGCTACACTGTAACTGGAATGCCTAAATAGGGCTCCTGTTGCTCAAACAAGCCTTAGCTGGAACGTGTAGGCCTTTATCTTCTTTTCTGCCCAGAAGGATCCAATGTCAGCCTGGTTGGGCGGAGCCAATCTTGAAAGTTCTTCACTGCTTGGCTGTATTATGTGATTCACCACATGGAGCAGCGGTCAGCAGTTTCTGGCAGTTTGTTGAGAGGCTGCAGTTATGGAACAGTAGTTACCAGGTCCTGACACCCAGGAATGGGCTGAGGCTGCTGAAAGCAGCCAATGTGCTGCAGTAAGGCTTGGGGGGGGGGGGCAAGGGGGGAACCTCACCTACCTCATCTTTAACATTTGTAGAATATCCCCCTCTTTCACCTGCTGTGATTCCAATAATTATTTGCATATTTTTTTTAAAAAAATGTACACATTAAATCTAAAGCCACATTCAATGTCAGGTCTATTTTAGCTTTCAAAGACATAGCAAAAGATGATGATGATGACTTCATTACTTAGTGGAAACCTCCTCTAATTTCAGTAGAACTTCAGTGTTAAATATACTTGGTGCATGGCAAGATACCCTACAGCCACAGACATGTTTATATATCCCATAAATTTTATTTATTTATTATATTTGTTAATCGCCCTTCTGGCCGGCCACCCAGGCACCCTATAAACTCAGTATGGGAACCTATTCATATTCCTAACAAGAAATATAATATGTGTATTATACACTAAAAACCAATCCCTGTGGAGGAAAGAGAAGCCAAATAAACCTTTAATGCAATGCCTAATTATTTATTATTTTAGCCAGAGGGAACAACTTGGCATAATCTCCTTTACAAATAGGTCTTATGAAAATGGATATCACATTACATCCTCCACTTGCAACTAAAATGATTGATGAGCTAAACTCAGGTCCATTTAGAGTTCTTCCTTGCAACTGATGACAGTTCTAAAAAGGTGAAAACTACATAAATACCAACCTAGTGGATTGCACCATTTAACTCAAATGATCTTTAGACTGAAAAATCAATCTTCCAGGAACCCTCTCCAGGCAGTCTTCTGAAAATTCTCTCTCTCTCCTTCAGACCGGAGAACAAGGAAGTCTGTATTACTGAATTACAAGAATGAACAGAACTGCTTAGAAATGTATTGTAATGGCCCCCTGCCAATGAAATTTTACAATCAGAAAAAAGCACAACTCAATTCCCTCTGTATTCATCTCCCCAATGATTGTAAAATTATGACAGTTGGTTAGTGAACGATATTCGTGTTAAAGGGTCCTTCAAATGATGTCCATCAATACAACAGTTTATGCCACTTCAATACATTTTTCCCATTTATACTTCCAAAAATACATGTGTGACATGATTTTAATATTTCTTTATCACATTATTTTCTTTATCACCTTTAATGTTTCTTTCTCACTTTTATTTCTTTATCACATTTGTATCCCAAGATGCTTATGTGGCTGTCCTATTTTATGCTCACAACAGCCCCATGAAATAGGCCAGGCAGTGAGATTTTGATGGCAGAACAGCAAAATGAACAGTTTTTCTGGTTCAAGTCCAGCACTCTATCCCCTCTACTATATTGGCTCTTCTTCGGAACACATTATAACTTTTATATAATTAGTTTCTGTCTAAGTTTGAAACAGACAAATGTGTATGCTATGAATTTCTTCAATATACTATTACTACTTCACACTAGAACATGTTAATGAATTTTCCTAACTTTTATTGATTCCTGGTCTTTTGAAGGTATGTTTCAAATTATCTGAGTGCCAAAGAAGCTAGAGTAGTCATTTGTCCTAGTTTTCCACAGACACTCCTCTGTTTGGCTGTCCAGGATAAAAGTCTGGTTCTGTCTCGTGTCTGGTTAAATTGGATAGACAGACAGAAGTTAAAAAGCATGTGAGTGCATGTACACTCCTGAACTTCTGTTTGTAGCACAACCCTCGAGCCTGCCCCTGTACCATAACCAAACTAGAGGCACCTGCAGTACAAGGCAAGGAGAGGAAGTGGGCAGTGGCATCAATAGATTATTCAAATAGCCTCCTTGGGTTCCCCAAAGATACTCTAAAATTGTAGTACCATCAGAGGATATAGTTGTGATACATTTTTTTGTGTGTTAATCCCTGTGAAGCTAAAATGATGATAATTACAGTAGCTTACTTGGGAGTAGGAAGGAGGAAATGGGGGGGGGATGTTTTTGAACAGTAGTGTAGGAAATATGTATGCCTTCTGAGCAGCTCAGCTAAGGTTCCTAGGAAATTCAAGTAAGAGATAGTTCAAGATGATAAATTGCTCCTCCCAAGGAGAGTGCTTGAGGGAAGAAGCCAACAAACCTGAGAGGAGAATGTGGTGGTCCTAATGGCAGCCTGGTCTAATGAGCTCCAAATTAGGCAGTCCTAAAGGATTGTGGGCTGAGTTCGGAAGAATGGTGAGAAAGAAAAGCAAATCACCTAAAGGAGGAAGCACAAGCAGAAGGTATGGCAAGAATGTATGGGTGAAAGGTCCAGATAACAGGAAATAAGTTGAAGCATCACTAAGGGGCTGGAACCCTCAGCTATCTGTGAAAATCAACAATGAAGACAAATTCAAAATGACATACAAAGAGAAAAATACAGGTCTATAATGGCAGAATCATTATCTACTTTATGCAAATAAGAACATTTCCATTTGCATCTAGATCAGAAGAATAAGTCACACATCTCATTAAGCTTGAAATGGTCCTAAGTAGTCTTTATCATACAAAGCACAAATTTACAAAAAGAAAGGTCTTTGAGAAGTGCTAATTAAAAGGAAAGGTAAATCCAGCCCTTTAATATTAGTCATTTCTGGATTTCTATTTGAATTATAAAAATGACTTTGCATAGTAGCTGACATTGTTTTAGGACTCAGGATGAGTTTTGGGTTTACTTTAAAAAAATAGGAACAAATAAAAATACAGAAGGCTGGGCAGGGGGGAGGGGGAGAATGTCCTTTTTTAATGTTGTCATTAATTCTGTAGGCACTATTCTTGTACTCCTGAAGAGTTCATTATGAACTAGTTTAGCTTAATTAGAAATTAACATTTGCTGTAACATTTCCAGTCCCTAAATACTTAACAATGGTGTTGCTGACTTTTATACACTATGGATCAGACATTGGCAGCCCTTTGTTATCTTGAAGTATCCACAAGGACATTCACTTAAATTTAATCCAACGTAAGAGATTATTAATTGGTCTTTATTATTAAAGTGTGACTACCCCAAAAGCATTTTCAATGTTAATGAACATAGTGAGTTCTGAACCATACAGAGAGTTAAATTATTAAAACTGATATCATTTTTTCATTCCAAAATCTACTGTTTAATCATTTGAATGTATACCTATCTATGTATTAATCTGCTGGAGGCAATTTAATGTAGTTGCTCCTTTGTTATTAATTATTAATACTAATACCATTACTAATAGTACTAAAAGCTGACATAACCAGATGACTTTTTTCAAGTTCCAATCCTTTGCTACAATGAATTGGGTGGGGAAATAATCCTAGAAATATTACTGGTGATGTAGAAGAAAAAAACTGTGCACAGAATCTACTCAGTGTTGAATAGTTTCAAGTTTCAACACCAAAATATCGTACATTAGAAAATGATAAACAGTCCATCAAGATTCAGTCATAAAATACAAGCATCAGGAATGTTTTCCTGTGCTAACTGGTACATGCAGATGGCAAGCAAAACATGTTGTTATTCATTTCGGGGGTCAAGAATGAAATAGATTGGCGTTAGAAAAGGTCATCATCTGCTCATCGTCTCTGTCTTTATTCAAGTGACACTCCTCCAATTATAAAAGAAAGAGTACCAGAAAGAAATCAAATATCAATTGTTTCAGTGCACATGCCAGCTGTGGGTTGGATCCAGACTTAGTCATACCTAGAGTAAATCTATTGAAATCAATGGGATGTAAGTTAGTCAGCGCTAACTTAAGTTCTACTGATTTCATTTGATTTCAAAATTTGAGCGTTACTTTTTTTTAATCTGCAGCATTGTTTTTATCAAAGTAGGCTTCAACTTTGCCACTCACTTTGCCACCTGTCGCAAGTAAGAACCATATTCAGCAGACCAACTAGGAAAGGTTTTATAAAGCCAAGCAGCTTCTTCTCTTCTTCTTATTCTCCTCCTTCTCCTCCTTCTTCACCTGCAATTTAAGATCTTCTTCAGAAGCCCTACTCATGTGACCACCAGTGCAAGCAATTAGACTGGCGGAGATGAAGGTCCTTTTAGGCAGTGGCCCCATGTTTATGGAACTCTATTGCAATGGAGGTCTGTATGGCGGCATGGCCCCATCATTGCAAGCCCTCAAATGGGTATTAAAGACCTATTTGTTCCAAGCTGCTTTTTCTTGATAAGTACATTTTGCTGTTGTTAGTTGACTTGGTGCTGAATTATTTTATGCTTTTTAATGATAACATGCTGAGTTGGATGTTGCTATTTATTGCTATTGATGCTCTGCTGCTATTTGACTGTTGATGCTTATTGCTATATTTTATGCTGCTTCATATTATTTTTTGATGTTTTATTGTGGGTTTGTTTTTTATTTATGAAGGTATTTCTCTAAAGGTGGCCTAAACATATTTTAGATGAATAGTTTTTTTATCTTCTTAGGCTGCTGATAGGCAACAAATGACTTAACATAAGCATGTGTGGACAAGAGGGCTAGTAAAATAATTTTATGGGCTACTACCCTTTGTGAACATATTTGCGTGGGTGTTCACAAATGGTGGTTCAAGATGCATGCAGACAAAGTTCTGCTATGGCACGTCTTATTTTAGAAATTAACTCCTCAGTTTTGTAGTCACCTGATGGTTGTTCTTCTTCCATCTCCTCAACATTAAGCAGGAATCACCCAGCTTATTAAAAGTTATCTCCTATTCTCTCACCACTGAATGTGATCTTCTGCTGCTATCACCATGCCCAAATCACTGATGGTGCCTCACCATGCTTTTCAATGTTTTCTGCACACAGGCCACCACCACATTTGCTTTCATATTTCCAGCTACTTGTGCACAGACATGTGCTATAAAATTAGAAAATATCAGTCAGGTCACAGGGCTAACTCAGACAAGGACAGCAGCTACCGAACAGCAGCTTCTCAGGGAATGAGATGTGTTTTTGCCCATTTCAGATGTTGACACATCGGAAAGAGCAAATGTTTTGCTTTTCATAGGACCATTCACAAGCAAATGACATTTGTGCTTGGATTCTGTCACAGAAATCTGTAGAATTGGGAACTGCATATTGTGGCAGCAATTCTTAGTTACCATAGTTACCGTAGTTATTCCTTATATTAATCTTTCTTTTCCATAATTATGATCCTGTTTCTTTTTTCTGTATGCTGGTTCATGCTTTGTGTGTCTCAAATTAAAACTAATTTTGTTTGACTTTCCATATAAGAAAAGGTAATCCAGTGCAAAATTCAAGATGTAACCTGAAGCATTTGGATTTAAATGCTTTAATGCCAAATACTTCAAAAGGACTAATTCAGCTTAAAACCAGGTATTTCACTTGAAACTGGATTACAGCTTAGAGTATTCCATTTGTAGTCAAGACATCTCTTCCTTACAATTAGCAGAGTTGCAGTGTAGCCAATAGAATTAGGGAAATGATTTCACTACTGCACCCAGAGTCCATCAGTATTGATGCCTGCAGTCTTCAGTGGTATCAATTATTCGGATCTGGAAAGTGAACAATATTGATCCAATAATTTGTGACTACATGAAATTAAAGATTAAAGACTACATGAAATTAAAGATAGTTACAAGCACCACACTTTAAGAAGGATGTAGACAAACTGGAGAGGGTTCAGAGGAGGGCAACAAGGATGATAAAGGGACTGGAAACAAGGCCCTATGAGGAGAGACTGAAAGAACTGGGCATGTTTAGCCTTCAGAAGAGGAGACTGAGGGGAGATATGATAGCACTCTTCCAGTACTTAAAGGGTTGTCACACAGAGGAGGGCCAGGATCTCTTCTCGATCATCCCAGTTTGCAGGACACGGAATAATGGGCTCAAGTTACAGGAACCCAGCTTTCACCTAAACATCAGGAAAAATTTCCTGACTGTTAGAGCAATAAGACAATGGAATCAACTACCTAGGGAGGTGGTGGGCTCTCCCAATCTGGCTGGAGGCATTCAAGGTGCAGCTGGACAGCCATCTGTCAGGGATGCTTTGACCTGGATTCCTGCATTGAGCAGGGGGTTGGACTCGATGGCCTTGTAGGCCTCTTCCAACTCGACTTTTCTATGATTCTATTATTCTAAGGTAGCCAATCTAAATTCCTTTATGATCTACTAAGCATTTGAATAGGAAAAAATCTTGTTTATTACAATATATGTTACCTCTCTGTGAATATGTGTAAAATGTTATGGGTTGGATCCAGATTTAGTTATACTTGGAGTAGACTGACTGAAATCAATGGAACAACATATGTTAATCATGACTAACTTAAATCCCACTAATTCCAACGTGTCTATCTAAATATGACTAAGGGCGTAATCCTATGCATATTTACACAGAGAAAAGGCCTAAAACTCCCAGCATACCCCAGTCAGCCATGCTGGCTAGGGCAAGCTGGGAGTTGTAGGCCTCTTCTCTGTCTAAACATGCATAGGATTGCCCCTTAAGTCGGGATCCAACCCTACATTTTCAAATGGTGCAATAAATTGCATGTTTAATCGAGCAGGTTTACACACATAATCTAATAACTCCAGAGTACTTCTAAGCAGGTAGCATTGAGAGCATATTATAACCACTCTGTTCCTATATTTTCATACAAACATTATACTTGGAAGCAATTTAGTCTTCTTTGGTTGATGCCCATTCTTGCTTGAAGGAAGCACTTTATGACATTATTAAAATAAGCAAAAAAATTGCCCAAGGCATTGTGTTGATCCTACATTCCATATAAATATTAATACTGGCATAGCAAACATGTACTTCAGAAGTAATTTTTTTCCAGCCTAGTTTTATCAGTCCCCTGCAGATATGGTGGACTGTAATATAGCACTAGCACCTCTCTTGCATTTTTATACTATGTTCTTACTTCTGCAAGAGGAATTTCAGTAACAGATCTCTACATACTATGGCCCCGCTGGCACTTAAGGCATTTCCAGATGATGTGGTTCTCCCAGGAGTATTTCACAGCCAAGACTGAATTAGCCCCTTTACTCAACGTATCAGTGTAAAATGAACATGTGAAGTGAGGGGAGGGGAGGGAAGAATGTCCTCTTCCCCTCCATTCCCCTGGAACACCTTCTACCCCACAAAAATGCTTTCCACAGGTGGGGGGACCCTCCTTGAACAATGAGGACTGTGTCATGCAGGCCTGAAGTACAAGGGGAATCACCCAAAAATTGGGTGGAGGGATTTTGTGCCAGTGGATCCACCTTCCACCTGATTTCAAAAAATTAGGAAGTGTGACAAGCACACCTGTTATACATATGTCAAATATCTGTCACTGTTTACTTAAAGACATTTTCTTTCTGTTTACTTTATCACTGGCCAAACAAATCATAGTATTGGTAATCTAGAGAATTTGCTAATCATATAATATTTTCTTCAGCTTTCAATATGTGTTGGTTATTTTATTGTATTGTTATGTTTACTGTATATGTTATTTGTCCCGCCCTTTGGTATAAGGGGCATTATAAATAAATGTTTATTATTATTATTATTATTATTATTATTATTATTATTATTATGTCAGAATATTATTTTTTAATAGAAATATATCTTGCAGTTAACTCTCTCAAACTTTTCATATCCAGAAGTCATAAGGTTCAATCTACAGATCATTAAAGTCAACAGGAGGTTTTTGATCATACCCCATATGAGCAGTCATTATGCACCTGATTAAACCAAGTCGGCATTAGACTGAACAATATACTGTATGCTAATCTTGTCCTTTTGTGCAGCACATATTAAGTTTTAATATGCTCTGGAGGTTACTACTAAAACTACAATAATTATACTTAAAACTTTACTTTGCATTTCCACTTATAATGTGTTATTAACCACAGAACATCTTCTCCATAAGATTCTTTTTTAAACAAAACATTTCCCCACAAAACCTAGTAGTTAATAAATGCATTATAGGGGCAGGCTAAAAAAAAAAGTCCTCTGCTTTGGAAAACTGCTCAGCCTGAATATTAAACATCAGTCATGTAGATAGCAGGTTGAAACCAGCGGGGCTGACAGTGCCTAATATGTACTACTGAGGCTTACACAGAAAGCCTACTTGCTGAAGGCTTTCCCTCCTTCTTCTCTTCATACAGAGTCACAGGGCCAGGAATTGTAAAAACAAACAAACAAACAAACAAGCATCTCAAAGTTATATTGGCTGCATTTACACATTGTAATAAGCCAGAGTTCTAAAGAACTCTGCTGTATCGTTCCTGCTTGGCTCCTCCTACAAGTGGGAGCAGCTAAACAAACCATGGACCTTCTGTCTGTGGTTTGTTTATCATGACATATGAATCAGGAACTCTGGCTTGTCTCTCCACAGACTAGCTAGAGTCATACAGCCAGAGATTCTTCTTGGATTATGACTCTGGCTTGTCTGGGGAGAGAGAAGCCAGATTTTCCAGTTTGCATGTCATGATAAACAAACCACCACCACCACCACCACCACACTGGTTTGTTCACAATAAGCCTTAATTCTGGCTTATTGTGTCATGTGAAAATGGCCATTCTCTTCCCCCACCCCACTAAAATAAAATAGGATGATGATTTGCCATGTTTATTCAAGTGAAAGGCTTGGGTATGTTCCTCTCAAGCTGCAGTCCTATGCATAGTTTTATGAGAGTAAGCCTCACCGAATGGAGTGGAACTTACTTCTGAATAAACATGATGAATAGGATTGTCGTGTAAATATTCTTAATATTTCCCTCTGTAAATCCAATAAACTGGCCTAAGGGAATTTGGGGGTAGAAGTCAAGGCTGCTGCTCCATTTACACCATTGATGTAGCTCTAGTGCAAACAACCTCTAGCACAATGCTAGATGTTGGTACAACAGGTTTTCTGGGGAATCCCGTCACACCAGCATATGCTTTTGGCATTGCGCTAGAGGTTGCTTATGCTAGTGCTACGCGGATGGTGTAAGCGGAGCAGATACTGCCCTTGATTTTTATCTTTTTTAAAAACAACTGCCTCCAGTTCTTAAATGTCTTGTTTTCTAATCATTATAAAACACTTAAGTAACTGCTGTCAGAATATTCTTCCTGCTCTTGTGCATTTTGCTTTGTTTCTGAATTGTGATAAGAGAAGTAATCGAAGTAACAGAAACCTTATCAATTCTATTACAGTTTGCAGGATGACCTTACATGCTAGAAACCACATTTTCATATATTTTAATGTAAAGTCTGACTATTTTCCATGTTATATTTCTAATCTTTATGACCAACTACATACTGACTGATCAAGAAGCTAATCATTTATTCCTTTAATTTACTGACTACTGCTGTGGAATCCAGCATGTAAAATAGTGTGCATATTTTCTCAGGATCCCCAAAATTCAGTTTGTCAGACTTTAAAATCTGAATGGTACCCAGCTATGACTTACCCCATTGCCCCTTTCATACTTACAAAAGCCATGAATTATTAATATCTTGTACAAAATCAGTAATATATTCACAATTCTTGCAGTGTTCTACATTCCATGGAAAATCCTTTGTGATTCAAGTGACATTTTAAAAGGTGAGAGTCTAAAGTTAGATACTTTAATCTATATTTAAACACTAGGCTAGGCTAGAGGTTTCTTAAACAGTTCTACTAGACTTACAGACCCAAGTGAGATCAATGCACTTTGAGAATCTGAGCCTGAAATTTGAAATGTGATTCCCAGTGGTACTTTCTATTCCAGATATAGATCTGAAATGAAGAGGAATTTGGGGATATGGAGATTCTCTACAATATGAAACACTCATTTATCATTAAAGTAGCACTAGTAAACTAATTTTGGTATGGTATTGGGAAGAAAATTGTAAACTACAACAGAGAGTGCAGCACTGTTCTTTTGTACTGCTTAAGAAAAGTGACTGATTCAAGCAGTGGGAAGTCTATGAATATTAAAAGGCATAGAGTAGAAAAATCTTTCACAGGTACTGTTTCAGTCCTTGTTCCCAGACACAATCTAGATGGCCCTAATTGAAGGATAGTCCATCCCAGGTAATCTAAGAGATTAGTAATGTAGAAGGCATCCAAGGAAGTAGAGGTAGGATTTTGCTTTATGCCCTGCTAGAACTGGAGACGTACAGTCAAACTACACGTTACATTAATTGTGTAGCATACATCTGTCCCTGTTTTTATTTACTTGAAAGTAAGCATGTGGGACCCCAATCTGGATTGAGATCACCACCTGCTGGGAGGGGAGGTTTAAACCTTGCCCATAGACATTTCCTTCCCAAACCTCTCCACTCACCATCAGTGTGTGTTGGTTAAAAAAGTAAAAAATCCTCCATTGGCACCAAAGGAGGTTTTTTGTGTGTGTTTAACCTCCATGCCAGTCAGTGTGTGTGGATTTCAGGAAGGAAGAGACTGTAGAGATAGGGGTAAACATCCCTTTCACGCGCACAATGGTCCCTCTCTGGATTGTGGCCCTACACACTTACTTTCAATTAAATAAAAACAACAGGTGAAGCTGCAGGCTATGTAAGTAATGTAACATGTAGCTTGACCCTAGTAGCAAAACTACCCATTACCTTTAATTCGTAGCATGCAGCTATGTCTGTTTCTTTTTCCTTGCTCAAAAAGTAAGTGTGGGTGACCCAATTGGGATTGGGACCTTAATTGGGGGGAGGGGGCTTTAAACCTTTGCCCCCTGCTATACTCCTGATTTGGATCCCCCCCCCCAGCTGCAATTTCCATAGGAAGAAAAGTCCCCATTGAATTTAATGCAGGGTTTTTTTCCCCATGCAAATTGGAGGCGCAGTAGGTGCTATTTATTAAATGTAACATGTAGTGTGGCTGTCAGACAATAAAACTGTCCAGTTCTTTAGGGTTTGAAAGCTTCAAGGCTTGTTTATTATTTCTGAGGCTTCCAGTGCTCAAGACAAAACATAGGTTACAAAACTGAAGCACAATGGTAAGAAAGGAAAAGCATGGAAACAGAAAAGAAGAGAAAGAAATACACAAACCAGGTACCTTTTAAATATCTCCCTGTAATTCAGCAGCGTTCCCAAAATGGTTGCACTTCTGAGATTAAGCAATACTTTTCTCTCACTCCACTTGACACCAGGGCTGTCACATCTGAACATGATGGGGCTTTGGGCATAGTCATTAGCAAAATGGGGGATGAATGAAACTGAGATTTTCAGTAGAAATATCTATATTGCTGATGCACAAACATTTTATGTCTGTTCAGACTTTCAACATATAGTGGCTATTTTCAATGTTGCACATAGAGTTGGGCCTGTATGAAGAGCTCTGGCAGCAGCCATTTTGAGAGTGGCTTGGAACTTCAGCTGTAAAAGTAGAAGTTGTACAATAGCCAAGATAAATGAAACGCCAATACAGCTAAGATCCTCTTTCAATCACTGCATTCATAAACCTCTTTAGCTTTAATAAATTAGCTATCTTACTTTCAATATTTTCCCTAATTTTGTTGGATTTCCCATTCATGAATTTCATTGTACTCTAGGGCCCAGATGGGGTACTGGCTCAAAAGAGTTGAATCTTTATATTTCCTCCCTGTAGCATCACTATTCTGGACTGAAATCCCACACCTGAGATCTGAAGCCCTAAGTGATCCCTTCAGCTTTGTGCTCCCCTCTGTGGGCTGCACACCTTCCTTCTCCTCTCCCTGCCCCCTTCTGCCTCTTTGGATGTTTATCAAGTGGCTGAAGAGCCTCAGATGTGTGGGGCAGCTTCCTGCTTCTGTTTCCAGTCATCTGTCCATCACAGTGAGGTGGCATGAAGCACCACCACCACCCCACAGACTCCTCACATACTACATTTTGCGGATAGTGATGTATACCAAATTACCTGACATAGGTGCCTTACCTGGCACAGGAGACAACTTACTGATGACTATGAAAAGGAAAAGACTGGATAAGCCCCTAACTGGTGTTTTGGAAAACACAGAAACAGAATTAGAAGAATATGCATTCCAGCAAAAATACAAATATAAATGAGTGTCAGAAGGTGGCAGGGTTAGAACTAGAAACCCTCAGGTTGTTGCATTGTTGTTACCATGTTGTGAGCCACCAGAACTTCCCACCTAGGCAGCCCATTGGCTCACTCTGATCCAGAAAGCTGTAAACATTTTGAGGTCAGCCTGGGACTTTGCCTGGGCAACAGCAATATTAGCTGTGCTTGCCTGGTTATAAGAATATGGGATCTTGGTAAACATAACCTGGGCTATACTGTGCCTTGGGAAAGGATGTGCCTGTGCCTCAATGGGAAGAGCAATATGGGATGCTACCTCTTGCTACCTGTTCACTCACCAGTGATGGTGACATTGCAGCTGACTAGCCTTGTTTGGAAAATCAACAGGGAATCAAGCACGGGGAAAGTAAGATCACCAAACCCACTAGTTCTACCCCCTGCCCTCTAAGCATTGATCAGATCTTCTGAACAGAGACTACACACATAGGCTCTGTACACATCTACAACTTGTACATGCATACATAATGTTGGATGGATTGGGTGGGGCCAACAGGTTAGACCTGAAGGCCCTACTCACTGCTTTGCACCAGGCCTAATCCTAGTTGAACTGTCTCACCGCATCTGTTGGAAATAATGGAACATGTCAAGAGATAGGGAGGGAGGGCGGGATAGATATGGGGAATAACCTATTTTGTTATCATATTCCTAACAATTCTGTCCCACTGATGGGAATTCTCTCCTATAACATGTCTTACAAATATTTTTGAGCTACTTTTTGCCTTAAGCTACAAAATGAAGCATAAAACATAATGAAGTCTAAACTGGCTAAATTAATTTCTAATGCCAAATGAGAATCTTCCATCATATTAATCCAGGAGATAGAAGTTTATATGTAAATATTGCCAAACCTCATTTACTAAGTGTACCAGTTCAGTGTGTGTCTGCACACACAGACTTAGAACTAGAGCCACATTATACACAAAGAAATTAGGTTGTATTGCCTTTCTGGAAGATTTCCTTTAATAAAAGAAGTTTAAACGGGTTACTATATCCTATTAGCTTACTAGCCCAAGGGCCTTTTAAAGTTTGACTTAATTTGATCTCTGAATATAGCTCTTTAATCTCAGATATACGTTTAGTCACAGAGGAAAGCAGAATAATTTCTCTCTGATTATAAACTTGGATTTTTTCACACAAATACAGACACACTCACACGCACATCAGTAGACGTTAGCAGACCCTGCACCAAGCTGAGCTTTCAGCGTTGTGGATTAGAGGAGGTTTTGTTTTGTAGGTGAGATTTTTCACTGTCATTGTGGATAATGTTTTTGCAGTTTTGTTCTTCTCCCATTCTTTTCAATTACTTCTGCTAATTCAAGCAAGGTGGTTTATTTAACACTGTCATTAGAGGCCAAATCCAACACTCACTGAAATCAATGAAGAGCATTCCCTTTAGTTCAATGGATTGCTATCAGTCACACCAATGTAAATGGCCCCAAATCAACTAGAAAACACCACAAGCAGTACGCATATTATAATATGTACTGCAGCAAATTGTTTATATTATGCAAATAGGAATTTGTTTTCAGTACCACAACTGAACTCAGTTCTTTCACACAAATTCCACTCATGGTTATCCCAAGCTTTCTTCATTTCAGCAGCCTAACTGAGGCGGACAAAGTTGTTTTGCTGGTACAAGAAATGATCCCCCTGTATCTTTGCAGCATTGCCTTTGCCCAGTTTTAGCTAAATGTAAATGCATCAGGCCAGCAAGACTAGCCTGCTGGGTGACTTGCTACTGATTCAGTTTTAGAATTGGTTTAAAAGGGTAGTGGCCATGGTCAGATTCCCTCAATTTGCTTTTTTAGGATATAACACCCCACCGCCAAAATGGCTATCTACCGTAAGTACTGTATTTAGCCATTCAGGGTAGAATCTACTACCAGAGGAAGAAGATTTTCTACCACTTGAAGAGGGAGTTTGCACTGAGAGTTCCATTCCCTGGCTCTCTCAGGAGCTGTGCATATATGTGGATGTATGTCAACAACAGGGAAGTGGGAGTCAAACTAGGCTGTTACTTTGATGTAGATGAAGGACTGGAGTGGAATAAGAGAGCCTGGTTAGCTGGGAGGTTCATCTCTACTTAGGGAGAGCAGGCGATTCACAAGGCTAACACAAGGCTCTTTTCTTGTAGTGAGACCTGTAGATAGCCGATATATCTTGATCATGGCCCCAAGGGAATCTTACTTCATACACCCCTCCTCTCTGTGAGGTAATAGGTGACACCAGGGATGTTTGAAGGCTGGTCTTAAAATGGGGGATGAATGTTTGTCTTGTCCATGCCATATCCCACCTGAATAGCACACATTGGGAAATTAAAGTCTTAGCATGGGTAAGCTAGTTTCAAAGCAGACATTATGTTAAAGACATAATAAGCAACTGCATATTTTGTTCTTTTTTACTCTGGTGTAAGCATGGGAGGGGGCTATCCAAATCAGGACCCTAGCAGGGTAGGTAGGATCACTATTTAGCAACATAAATTGCAAATGTGGGGTCCCCAATACTAATAGAACTGCAGTGAGTGAGAAGGGAAGGGTTAAAGCCCCCATCCCCTGCTAGGGTCCTGATCTGGATCATGGGCCCTGCACTTACACTAGAGAGAAGAAGAAGAAGAAGAAGAAGAAGAAGAAGAAGAAGAAGAAGAAGAAGAAGAAGAAGAAGAAGAAGAAGAAAGACATAGCTGATTGCTGTGTCTTTAATATAATGTCTGCTTTGGCCCCAAGATTCCTCTCCAGACTGGAGTGGAAATGCCTTACAGTTGTTTTAAATTCAATAAAGTTTAGGGTCGTTGTTTTTTAAAAAAATCCCAGCTCCTTGCATCCACCTTGTCATTCCAATTTTCTCTGCAGGATCTTCGCTCACACCGTTTGACATTATGTCATGCAGGTAATTTCACAGTACAATGAATGAGAAGAATGCCTACAACTGAATCAAACCACAGAAATTGGGTGCTTCCAAATGGAAGGCTCCTAGCACTACCAATCAAGGGACACTATGCAGCTACTCCTTCTTTCCCTCTTCAATTACTTTCCTGTGGTATGAAAAAATATGGAAGATGTAGTGGGAAAATGTGTGGGTGTTTGCAAATGGAGGACAATATAATTATCTGGACGCCCTGTAAAATTCTGTGAATGAAGCAGGGCAGTTGTACAATAAAACGCTAATCTGGAAGCACCCATCATCTTGTTTAGAAAGTTACAGGTGTACATTTGCCATACATTTGCACAAAAGTAACTTTAAGTGGGACGACAAGAGGAAAAAAATAACCTAGATTCATCCTGACATAGCATGTGCCTGAAAGCATACAGTACTTACTTGGATTAGCAGTGAAAGGACAGTTTTCTAATCCTAGGCAATATGCATGCATAGATTTTAGTACTTTAAGAATAAGGCAGCAATAGGAAATGAGCAAAGTCAGCGATATACTGAATTTTAAAATGACTTGCATTGCATAGAAGGAAAAATAAACTGAAATTTTAATATATACTGGAATTATTCAATAGCATTGAAGAGATCATAATGCATACTCACCCATAATCAGACTTTTATCCTTAATCATATATCATTAGACTTATAAAAAGCACTAAGAAATAAAATCAAGTACAATCATGCATCTTTACAACAAAGGGAAAATATGTTATTATTTTTTTAAATAAAGTTCTACTAGAAACGCCTGCTTCTTATAATTAGCCTCATACCAATAAATAGGGCAAATTTACAGGGTTGTATTCTAACATTTCAAACACTTCTGTAAGATGATGACAGTATTTAAAACTCTTATATTTTCATGGCATTCACCCTTGTGAAAAGGACTCTGGACCTGAGATCCCAGTACAAAATGACAGGAGACGGAAGTCAACAAGAACTGTCCAGAAACAAACTTATTTGATCTTCACTATCAGCAGTTAAAAAAATCAGCTCATAAAGAAACATGATTTCACAAAATATCCATATTTTAAACAGTAGGTTGGATCCAGACTCGGGATATACGGATTGTATTAAATCCATTCCACCTGAGTTTCATGGATTGTCAAGCATCTTTTGTTCCATCGTTTACTCATTGATTATTTTTTTTTACTAGAACTTCATTCTACTTACACTAATTTGCATTAGTGCAACTGCAAGTGGTGGGCTCCACTGATTCCATTGCAGAAGTGAGACCCACCGTATCTGCAAGGGAGATTTAGCACTTTGCAGAGGAAGCCCCGAAATGAACGGCTGCACTCATTCCTGGAAGGAGGCAGGTTGGCAGCACTCCCTTATGCGAGCTCCGCCAATCTGCCTCCTTTCAGGAATGAGCATTTCTGCTCATTTTGGGTTGCCCCTGCAAACACTAAATCTCCCTTGCATAAGTGGTGGTCACTGCTTGTGGAAGGGAATCTGTGGGGTGCAGGAGAATTGACAGGGGTGTAAGAAAGTGCCCCATTGGATACTGCCCTAAGTCTGCATCAAACCCAGTATGTATACCATATTCTCTTGACTTTATACTTTCTCATATAAAATGCTTCCACTGATTTCCCAAGTATAAGATGTAATCCTGTTATGTAATCATTTTCTTGTGCATTTTGATCTTGCTGTAAAACTAATCCCATAGTTTTACACTGATTTGGGGGAGCATGGGGGGGGGGAGAATAATTAATTCAAATTAATTTGCTCTCTGGACAGATATATTCCTTCATTTGCAAACATACAGATTTGCAAACGTTCAGATAGAGCAATACACCGTATAATATGGGGTCACATATGAAGACTGTACAGAGTACCAAACTACATTAACATTCTGTATAGTTCCATCAAATGGTAATATATGTTATTGTTTTTACTACACATTGCAGGTAGATTTATTTTTTTTTGCCAAAATGGCTGCTTCTAACCACGCAATTGCACCTTCATTGTGGACCCTGAATGAAAATGATGAAGTACAGTCATTTAAAATAGAAGGCAAAGTGTCACTTTTTAAAATTTAAAAGCCAGCTGAAATCACTACAATTCCTTTGATTTCCATAGACCCACACCAAATCCCCCTTAGCTGATTAATTACATCAAGCTCATAAACTGTAATCTTATTAATGTAACAGAGTGTTTATTTACTGCACCACAAACTTTGACTTCTTGTCAGCAAAAGCAATCAATAAATGATGGCAGATAACAATTCAGTCTAGCCTATGTAAATATCTACCAAAAAGTTGTCAATGAAGATACATTCACATTCCTAGGAAATTGTAGAAAACTATAGTGATTCAGTTACAGGGAATGGGTTGTATCCATGGTGGTTTTCTGCTAGTAGAAAGAGCTTCTACAGGGCATTCCATTTTTGCCCATCCCCCCATCCCACTTCAGCCCCCCTCACTGCAGACTGAAAAGCTGTTCACAAGGTCTGGATGCCCCTCCAGAACAGTATGGGAAGGTGCTGTTGCGCTCTTGTCCTGGTTGTGGGATCCTATGGGCAGCTGGTTGGCTGGACTAGATGGACCCTTGGTCTGATCCAGCATGGCTATTCTTATGTTCTTATGGGATGCAACAGAAGAGAGGTTTGCAGTTGGTAGGGGGATCAATGAAAATTGGGTGCCCTGCCTTACATGAGCAGAAGCATTGTCCACTAGTGTGAACCACCACTGGATACAATCCTATGACAGTGCAGGCAGACATACACTCTTTACCATCAGCAGAAAGTCTTCCTGCTGCAAGACTCTTAATCAATGTATAATGTACCCTATTTCTGAACTTGTCACATTGTGTGCCGACATGATGTTAAGGCACTTCCTGGGGCAAACTCAGTTCAGGACTAAACAGAACTGCACACTTTGTAAATATGCAGAAAAATTAGTGTTGGGCCAAACTTTTCTCCCACACCACACAACCAGCCGTAGCATGTGCAGATTCATGCCCAGCTGAAACGTTTGTAAGAACTAAAGTTATAGTTAGGATATCAGTTGGCAGAGCCATGGAGATAGAAAGTGACTTCCAGCCAGGACCCTATGGGAAAATAAAACATCCAAATGATGTTTGTGTGTGTGTTTGTGTGTGGGTGTAGGAATCCCAAAATAACAAATGGGGAAAAGCATACTACATAGTCCATTTTTACCAGACACACATTCTTGTAACATATGTGAGTGTAAGGAGCAGGAAAAGTGGATGCAAGTGTCATTAGCTGGGAGCATCAGCAGCCTATTCTGAGGGTGAGAAGTTCAGAGACTTAAATGGGAGGGGGGCATTCCAGGCTCCAGCACTATAAAATGGGTTGCCAGTCATCTTGCCAGCCATCTGCATGTCAAAACTAGGGATTGACAGATCTGTCAACCTCGGTCTTGCCAAGATTGTTGTGTTATTTTTGGTCAGGCTCATTTTTCAGCCCTTTTCTGCACCAGTTTGCCATTTTTAAACAAAAATCCATACATAAATTTGTTTGCATTTTTCGTAATGCGTGCATTAATGCATGCATGCCTGTGTGCGTTTTAAAATGCATTGACTAAAGTGTGTTTGTGCACATTTTTGAAATTTACTCATTTGTCTTTGCACATTTTTCAAGTGTGTGCATGTTTTGCAAAATACATCACAAGCTGAGAAATGTATGGAGGTGCAAATTGGATAAATCTGTAAACTAAAAATGTAATAATAAAATAATAATAAATAAAAATAAAAATGCTAGGGCGAATTTCTCACACATCCCTAGAAAACTCATTGGTCCTTTCAGACAGGAAGTCCACTCAGCCCTCTTAGAGAATCTTGGAGGGAAACTACCTTATGAGTTGCCTAACATTATGTTTGACAAGAAGCTTGATAGATCTTCCTTCATTCCATCCTTCCTTCCTCTTTGCCTCACTGAATTAGTATGTTCCATGAAGGCCCTCCTGTCCTCCTCCAAACCTCTAACAATGTTCCTGAAATTATACACATTGTGCATATCTAAGAAATGCCAGTGTCTGAATCTATTCTGCCTTACCTTTAGATACAAAGAAATAGCAGTCCCATCTGGTATGACATGATATGACATGATTTCCCAAATGTTTCAGCTCATACTTGCAATTTTTCTTGCGGTATAAAATTATAATTCTAGTTTTAAAGACCAACTTGTGCACACAAGCTTGCAATTTATACCTTTCAGGTGTAAGTGTGTGTGTGTAGATGTGTGTGTAGGTGTGTGTGTGAAAGGGAGGGAATTGTTCAAAGAATGAAATAAGAATTCTCCTTCCATCCAAAAAAGTCCCCAATATTCTTCCCATTCCACTGATATACCTTTAATTTAGCATACATTTCACATGTACATTACACAGGGTGCTTCCAACTATGCCAGGCCGCTGCGGACACTATCCAGGATACACCATCCTCCCAGTCCACCAAGGGGACCCCCATGATGTTCAGATAATGTCTGAATTGGGTCTTAACCTTTTAGGAAATGTTGTGAAACTACACCGAGGCGATACAAACGAACATGGAGATATATCATAGCTTGTAAAAAAGATAAGGATGGGAGAAACAGCGAGGCTTGGGCTTGTCAAGGTTCTCCAAGTTTTACCTCAAAGTTCAGTCTGCTTCACTTGATCCCATTCCCAATTGTGAGCTTTTGTTGTTGTTTGAATGGGAAATGTGTGCGTTTCAGTGCACATTTTTTAAAGCATGTTCCCAAATGTGTAGTTCCCCCCTGCATTGATTAAAGTGTGAACATGCATATTTTTTCCAAAATGTACATATTTAAAGTGCATATTTTCCAAAAGTACACATTTTGTGAACATGATCACATGCTCAGGAATATGCAAATTTTGCCAGCAAAATCCGTTTGCATTCATGTTTGGGGGTGTGAATGGGGCAAATTCTGATGCTAAACAAACAGAAACGAAATTCTTATACATCCCTTTTTCTTAACTATTCCCTTCTCAGTATCACATACATTTTTAATATCCTTGTAAAACAAAGACCAATAATTTAATAGCAATAAATAATGAATAGCTTTACCAGTATAACTATACATATCAAGAATATGCTTATTAAAATTACATATAGTTCTGCCTAGAGTGCAAAAGACCATAGTTAATGCATTATGGATATTATCATGCATTTTAGAAAACATTTATAAACTGTGCAGATGTACTAATTTAGTTTTCAACTCATCTCAGATATTATACTACAATAATTTGTTTAAGATGCTCAATTTATATGTGTTGTACATTATGTTTCTAAAATTATTTTTATTGCTAAACAAATATCATTCACTAAACTTTTAAAAATGCAACTACAAAATGACATTCTTCAATGTATCAGGTTTATGATTTGATTCATACCCCACACGTTACAACAGATATTCTAAGCCTTAGAGTCAAAAGTCACACCTTCATGCAATGGGAATATATACAACTGATGTATACACTGCAATATACAGAGATTTTGCAGAAAAGATAAGAGCAGAGAATGGAGGTCTAAACTAGCATAATTAGGTCTGGGGTAATAAGGATGATGGGTGCTACAGCTGCCTCACTCAGTGCTCCTGTGCTGAACGCTGACTAAAAATTAAATAAATCTACAATAAATAAATAAATAAGGATGATGCCCTCAGCCTTGGTGGAGCCTCCAGAATCCAGCATTTGCTTCACCATGGTGGGTGTTGTCACCATGCATCATTGGCCTACTGTCTACTTAGTTCAAATGCTTTTAAAACTGGCTTTAATTTTTCCTGTTCTACTTTATTTGTTTTAATTTTTTTCTTTAAAAAAAGTAATTGTAGTATAAAAGCTGAAGAGAAGAACTGTTCAATGAATTGTTCACATGTATGGAAATCGTACTTACCATTGTTAAAAGTTATAATAAATTCCTTACAATTAAAAAATGAATAAATCATGGTTTCACAATAACAGTTAACTAATTGGTTTCTCTAATATAAAATCTGTTGATGATTAAAGTTGTTGTTCTAATAACAAAAACTGATGAATGACAATAAAATGTCCTGATGAGCAATTAACGTTGTTCTAAACAGTAATAAATTGTTGTTCTATTTAAGTGAATTAATGCTTTTAAAATACTTGACCCATATTTGACCTTGGTCAGTTGACTAAATCTTATTTGCCCAGTCAAATGACTTAGGATATATTCTCAGTTCTGCAGATGTTGACAAGAAAAGAGGCAGAATGGGAGCAGAGTAAGTAGCTATTTCGGTTTGCAACCAACTAGCCCACAAGACTGAAAGAATAGCTTCCACCTGAGGACCTGCACATAACTACCGGTAGTTCCTCTGCATGCCCAGAGTTGAACTGCAGGAGACTGAAAGGAGAAGCATCCAGGTACCATTTAGAATTCTCCTTCAATGCTATTGTGTCATGTTGCTGTGCTCTGTTAAACAGAGACTGTGTTCTAACTAGAAAGGTAGCTGAATTTCAGTGGTGCATGAAATAATCCATCTCTGCAGTTTGTAAAGCACTTAGAGCTCCTTTGGGATAGAAAGCACTTTAAAATGTAAGATGTTGTTATTTCTTATGTGTTTAACTTGTCAAGTCATTTCACTTTCTCTTGATTCAAATAACTGCCTTAAAATAATTTCTTCAGTGAAGCCCATTACTGTTAATTCCTTTGAATGGAAATATTCCCCCCACTGAGTCTCCATACAACTAGTTCCCTGCTCCCTTCTTGCCACCCTTCTAAGATGTGCATGGGACATCTTTTAATGTAAATATCTGCACCTAAAGGCAATCTAATGAAATTCTGACCTTGTAAAGTACTTTAGTTTTTCATTTTATTCATCTGACTGAATGTGCAGTCAGAATGACAGTGAGTACATCTAGGAATGTTTTATTCTGCTCTTAATTTAATTGCTACATCTTTTCTCTAACAGTTTTCACAAATATCTGAACTGGTTACATGATGTTTTTGATACCACTTTTAAAATATAGCTTCAAGTACATTCTTAGTGTAATTAAACCTTGCTACAGACTCTGTGCAAAACCACCCACATCATATCCAAATGAATCCAAGTAGAGGAGGTTGCAACTGAAAGCCAAACTGCATAAGACATGTGAGGTGTGTGAACAGCCTCTTGTGCTCTGCTGGATCAGACCAAAGACCTATCTAGTTCACCATCCTGTTCCCACAGTTGCCAGCCAGATGTATCTGGGAAGGCCACAAGCAGGACATGAGGGCAGTAGCCCTCTGTTTTTCCCCAGTAACTGATAATTAGGAGTCATGTTGCCTCTGAACCTAATGGTAGCATATAGCCATCATGACTAGTAGCTATTGGTAGTCTTATCCTCCGTGAATTTGTCTATTTCCCCCTTTTTAACAAATCAGAGCTGGTGGCAGTCACCACAACTTGTAGCAGTGAATTCTATAAGTTTACAATACACTGTTTGGTTGTACTGAATCTCCCACCAATAAGATTCATTGGATGGCCCTGGTTTGTAGTGTTATGAAAGAAGGAGAAAAAAATTATCTCTATCCACTTTCTCTACACCATGCATAATTTTATAATCCTCAAATCACTTTTAAGTCATTATTCCCTTCTCTCTCTCTCTCTCTCTCTCTCTCTCTCACACACACACACACACACACACACACACACACAAATTTCAGTAGATATATAGATATATTTACTTGAAATACATCAATGGGGGATCTGAATTTGATCAGATCACCAGTAGGGAAGGGCTGTTTTTCTGATCAAAATCTCCCACAGCTGCTTTTCCCCCAGCAAGAGGAAAGGTTTGGGACTTCCCAAGAGATTCATAGATCATAGAGTTGGAAGGGACCTACAAGGCCATCGGGTCCAACCCCCTGCTCAATGCAGGAAACTATAGGAGGGGTCTCCCATCCAAACCAGGCCTGACCCTGCTTAGCTTCCCATGCTCAGAAGATACAGATTTTAATATGTTATGACATCTATGGCAATGCTAGGATCACTAATACATGTCCCTGTCACAGGACCAGCAATGCCTTGATCCATGTGAGGGAGGCTAGGCCAAATAGAGTGCCCAACTCCTTTTTGCCCTTCCCTTCCTGGGGCTTTCTGCAGCCACCATGTGGAACTCTTTATTTTCCCTGGCTGCCACCACCAAACAGTCTTAAAACCTTCACAGTTTGGCTTCTAGGCATGGGGTGGGTGAACCCAACAATAAATGAGATCACAGAGTTTAAGCAACAAAATTGTAAAAGTTTACTGAAAAAATATCATCATCATCATCATCATCATCATCATCATCATCAGGAAAAAGGTCGAACTTATGAATGGTCGCAACAGAGACACAAAACCAAACCACAAGAGCAAAAGGGTAAGAAAATAACCAGGGTTAAACACACCCAGCTAATCCTAACCAGACTATCCCTATTTTATCGAACTTCTTCCCAGCAATATCTTACTGTCAGAGTTCTCAGCTTTCCCAACCCAAGCCACTTTCTTTTTTGATCCTTCCCCCACCTCTTTCCAGCCTACCAACTCTCTTTTTAGCCTCATGTTTTATATGTTAAAGTTAGCCTGTGCTCTTGTAACTCTGACCAATCACAAAGGCTCACCTTTATGCTAAATTGAGTCCTTGTCCTTCTTCTGACCTCTTTTTCAAGAATTAATGCAACATTTTGCTTCTTGCAAACTTCAAATACATTTCTTTCTGTTGAGAACTTTGGGCACCTCAATAAAATCAAAACCTCTTTTTAAAGCTCCTTATCTTGCTGTCCACTTGCTGAATCTCCTATTCTCTCACTTGCTTTGCCTATCTGATGGCACCAAGACAACCTTTGGCTTTCTGAACTTTTGTCCTTTTGGTTCAGCACACAAAGAAAATAAATTAGCCCCATAACATCCAAATTATATTTAAAAAATTATAAGACAATTCTGTTCCTTTATAGCCCCACACTCCGAAAATAAATAAAAAGCATCCATTCAGTGCAGTGATAACCTAGAAGTCATATAAAATGTATAAAATTACAAAATGCAGTTACTTGTAAATTCAAGGAAGATAAAAAATGAATGAGCCTATGCCTTATGAGAGTGTTTTTCTTCTCTTTGTAGGTAAAATGTTTCATAAAAATCAGCAAGAATAATTTAGCCACATTATTTATTTGATCATTAGAAAGCTAGGTCCCTGTTGCAGTGAAAAGCAATTGGAATGATGTGATTTATTGATGAAGGCTACAATCCAGCAGCCAGCTACATACACAAATGCCTTGTTTGGATCCGTGGAACTTTTACATGTATCAAAAGGTGAAGGCTTGCGGTCACTCTGATCTTCACTAAAAGAAGCCTTTTTTAATGAAGACAATAGCATTCATTCATAATCTTTGTTTTCTCCAAAGCTGATTTTTCTTTAACAAACTGAATGATTTAATGATTAAGCTGCAGTCTAATCATGGTGCAGATAACTTTTATGCTATCTTCTATAACTGTTCACAAGGGGATGCACACCTGCAATATTCAAAACCATCAGCTGAATAAATTAAACCCGGGTATTTTACTTTAACTTCTGTCCCTTCTTGGGCATTCAAACCCTGTTTAGTTTATCAAGTGAATGGGGATGGGTCCACGTGAGAGGGAAGTGGGCGCCCCCCACTACATAGCACTGCCCCCTGATGTCATGCACATGATGTAGAGCCACTGCAGACATCCACATGTATGGTGTGTATGTCTGCAGAAGAAAGGCCCACTATGCAGCGTGGTCCTGCTCCCTGCTTTCATGATAAGGTAAGTGGAGTTATGAACACCCAAATAAGGATTTCTGTGTGTATGTGTTTAAGCAAGACACTTAATGTTACTTAAAGGTAGTTTTTGGGAGTATAGTTCTCTTTAATTCTGTCCATTTGCAGTCCTCTGATACTTTATGAATTACTTATCTCCCATTAATAAGGCTTAACATGGAGTATTAACCTCCTATACATTCCTAATTAGTTTTTAATGAATTTTAGTTTCCTTGTAAGAAAAAGAGCTAGCTGACTAACTACCACAAATTTAATCTCCATTATGGAAGCATAAGACAATCACCCTTGGGGATGCATGTCCTTGAACTTTTCATGTTAAACTGGCAGCATTATAAAATTACTCAAATAAATGGAAATGCACCTATGCTTATCCCATCAGCTTTGATTATGTAATGAGTTCTGAACTATATATACACTTAGCTAATAATGAAAATGCACAAACCCATCTTCCATACAAGAATGTGAAAGGTGATTTTCATATGCAGCTAGAAGCTCCAAATCCAGTACATTTAATCCCATTGAAAGCAATGGGTCTTGTTAGCTAAAACTAAATTGTTCTGTTGGTTTCAGTGGGATTCTGACATGATTAATTTTAGCTGGAACAGGGCTTGAAAGTTTCTGAAAGCCATGCACATCCTTCTATTTAGACTATTCCACATCTTCTATTGCGTTAAATGCATGTTTGTCACTGAATGTACAGGTAGCAGGGTTGTAGCCAGTTCCAGTCTCTTTACACATGTATTCTTACATGCACAGTTGGAAACATGGATACACAGTAGCCCCAACCCAAAGAAAGTTAGTCTCTCTTGAGTCCTATTTAAATGAATGGGACTTCAGTTAGTTTCTACTAACTTGATCCATTAATTTAAAAGATACTTAAATGTAACAATTCCTCTGGATTGGGAATACTATGCATAAAACATGTGAAGCAGCAAGGCAGATATGTGGTAATAAGAATGACATATACGGTACATTGGTGAGATTCTATAGGCCTGATGGACTCATTTTAGCATTTACATAGCTTTTTCCATGCCAGGATCATAACATGCTTTAAAATATGTAAATAATATCCTGTCATCTCTTGAGATGTCTCTGATTATTATCATAATGAAAATGTGCACAATTATCTTATCTGCATGTTTAATACTGTGTGCTATGTATATTTTACCAGATGCAAACAGTTCCAACTTTGTTCTAGGACAACTTTCTCCCAAGCTACCCCATGTCTTCATATTACAAAAACAGCTTGATAAGAATCCCACTGTAATCCAGAAGCTAAATGCTGTTTCCATTTCTTCATTCTGTTCCACTAAACATCAATGCCTTGTATGGTATTGAATCTAAAGATAAGGGACAAAGATGTGCATAAAAAGGAAGACAAAAAAATCCTTTCGACTATCCCCTTTCTATCTTTCATATCTACAAGCAGAAAAACTAAAACCTTGCAATTTTCTGCAATTTGACCAGCTCAAAAGAGAAGCAAACAAATTAAAAGGTGTGAAGGACTGCTGCTTACGCCAGTCCTACAAGGTAGGCCGTAGGCCACAGTACCAATTTACCCCTGGACTGCCGCCCACCTCCCTGGTTCCCTTACACCAATTTGGTGTAGCAGCCCAGCCTTACAGACCAAAAAAGGAACACACATCAATTTTAAAATGGAGACCTTATTAAAACAAAAATTAAGAATTAAGCAGTGTAGGGTCTCCAATGGTCCAATACATAAAAAAATAATCCCTTATAAGAAAGGGCTAAAAGAAGGTAGGGAAAAGGGAGTGAGGTAGGTTGTTGTGAGGAAAGGGGAATAGGAATAAAAAGGGACTCTAAAAGGATATCTAAAACAAACCCCAAAAGTCTGCAAAGAACTGCTTGAGCCAAACCAGGCCTAGCTTCCCCAGCTATCCTACAAATCCGGCATACCTGCCCAAGATGGAACTTCCACAGTGTCCAGGCCCGAAGGAAGAACCCCATGCCTTCTCCACCCAAATCCTTTATCCAAAACCAGGGTCCTTTTTCCCACCCAGCCTCCACCAATCCCATCATCCTGCCTTCCAAAGGAGGGTGGCCCCTGCCCTTTCCCAGCTGCAGGCACTTTCTCATGGTTTCATTCCAATTAACTTCTGGCCTTGCTACACAGCTCTGCAGATAACTTGTTATCTCCCAGGTGCCACTAACTATCTCACACTCTCCAAGGACTCCCAACGCATTCCAAGGAACAGCAAGAGAACAAGAGTGAAAGAATTCAAAATCAATCAGAGTAGGGGGAAGGGGAAACTTAGCTTAACCCCCGCCATGTCCCATCTTCACAAAAGGTATCACTTTTTATAACCATTACCCAGTTAACAGTTGTTTACACATACAAATTAATTATAAGCAAGAGGAAAATACTAGGTAAAATGTAAAGAGAGCGTGGTACTAGACTAGTCCTGTTATTGATGGGCTACTGCCCAATGTGCTAGATTTAGAACTGTAACCATCAGTAGTAACTGATAAAATGGGCAGCTCACTCCACGAATGAGTTAAGCCAATATCTTTGGATTCATGGCAGATATAACTCCTCCCAGAGGTATCAACAACTATCCAGACTCTACCAACCTCCCAACCAATCAGCAAAATTCATAAGAACATGAGAAGAGCCCTGCTGGATCAGACTAAAGGCCTATCTAGTCCAGCATCCTGTTTCCCACAGTGGCCAACCAGATACCTGCCTCTGGGTATCCTACAAGCAAGGACATGAGGGCAATAGCCCTCTCCATCTGTTGGTCTCCAGTAACTGGTATTGAGAGGCAACTAGCTGCCTCTGATCCTGTCTATAGCATATAGCCATCATGACTAGTAACAATTGATAGCCTTGTCCTCCATGACTTTGTTAATTTCTGTTTAAAGTCACCTAAGCTTCTTGCCATCACATCTTGAAGAAGTGAATTCCATAGTTTAACCATGCGGTGAGTGAAGAAGTACTTGCTTTTGCCTGTCCTGAATCTCCCACCATTCAGCTTCATTGGTTGACCCCTAAATTCTACTATTATGTGAGATGGATAAAAATGTATCTCTATCAATTTTCTCCACACCATGCATAATTTTATAAATCTCTATCATGTTCCCCCTTACTCACTTTCCCCCCTAAACTAAAAAGCCCCAAATGTTGAAAACTTTCCTTGGAGAAGAGTGGCTGTAGTCCCCTGATCATTTTGGTTGCTCTTTTCTGCACCTTTCACAGCTGCTCTACAATATCCATTTTGAGATGCAGGAACTAGAACTGTAAACAGTATTTCAAGTGAGGTTGCACCATTGATTTGTATAAAGGCATGATGATATTGGCAGGTTTTTTTCCTATCCCTTTCCTAATGATTTCTAGCATGAATTCCCCCTTTTGAGAGCAGCCACATATTGGATCAATGTTTGCATTCAGCTATCCACTACAACTCCACGATCCCTTTCTTGATTAATCACTGCTGGCTAATATCCCCTCAGTGTATATATGAAGTTGGGGCGGGGGGTTGTCCCAATGTACATCACTTTACATTTACTTACAGTGACCTGCATTTGCTTTTTTATTGACCATTCACCCACTTTGGAGAGATCCTTCCTACACTGAATTTGGTGTCTTCAGTAAACCTGGCCACCTCACTGGTGCTCACTCCTAACTCCAAATTATTGATGGGCAAGTTAAAAGAGAATGTCCCTATGCAGATCCATTGGGGGGGGCACCTCTTACATCCCTCCACTGTGAAAATTGCCCATTTATTCCTGCTCTCTACTTCCTATCCTTTAACCTGTTATCAGTCCATAAGAATGCCTTTTCATGTATCCCATGACTGCTAAGTTTACTCAGGAACTTATGGTGAGGGTCTTTGACAGAAGCTTTTAAAAAGTCCAAGTACACAATGTGTACTGGATCAACCCTATTCACATGCTCCATCTTCAGGCATTTCATGCTATGAATGACATATTGCACATATTGCATATGTTGTAATTGTCTTGGACTATGTAGTAATAGCAATGAGCTTTCTCATGGCCTTTTCTAATCCCAATAAATCAATAGACAATCACATAATACTGGAAAGAATGTGGGTCACTGGAAACACTTAGAAAAAATGCAAACTGATGTTGGCATCAGAATAATTGAAAGAAAATGTTACAGGGATCAAGAGCTCATGAATGAAGAGTTTCAAACTACCAATTTATACCAGACACACCTTAGGTACAATCCTGTGGCCCTCCAACCTTGCCTGGGGGGCCACAGGAGAAGTTGGACCCTGCTGCGACCTCAGAAATCCCTTCTGAGGTCGTAGTGGGGAGTCTGCCCGTGTGTCCTCTTCCCCCACCTCACAGCCAGTGTGGTTCTTTCTGTACCAGCTGGGAACCAAAGCCGGAAGACCAACTTCACTTCCAGTGTGTGTGTGTGGAGGCATTCCCAGGGGAGGGAGGGGCAGAGGGAGGTGCCACTGGCTTCCAAGGAATCCAGGTGGTGCCTCAGCCTCTCCTCCTCGCAAGGAGGGGTAAAACATTAAGATGGCCAAAATCAGCTGTCTAAATGTTTTGGAGGGCGAGGGGAACATGGCGGCAGTCCTATCCACTGCACTCCTCCTGCCTTCAATTGGATGCGAGTTTGGAGGGTTATGGGCACCCACATAGGATGGGCTGTTAGGGTGCTTCCAGATAAGGCTTTCATTGTACCATTGCCCTGCCTCATTCACAGGTTTTTACAGGGAGGGGGTCCAGACTACATTGTCTTCCACTCATAACCCTTCCATGTTTTCCTACCACTTCTTCTGTCTTTTTTCTTACAACAGAAAATTATTTCTCCTTCGTTAAGGAGAAAAAGGATGGAAAAGCTAGACAATGTCTTCTATAGTAACTGGTAGTGCTAAGAGCCCTCCATCTGAACTTAGCTGTATTTAGCCCCTGCTGAATTGTAAGCCACATAGAGTCTCTGAGAAAAGCAGGATATTTTTCCTCTTATAAATAGACCAATACATCCAAATACTTGGGCCTTCCTACTGGTTGATTGTTTGGAATGTTATTCTTTTTAAAAAATCTTTTAAAATTTATAGTGATTGATTGGAGGCAGTCTTGGACTTCCTCCAAAACTTGAGCTATGAAGGATTTGCTAATTCAGTCTGTACAGCTGAGATAAATTGGTGAGTTGATACCAGTTTCTCTTACAGCTTTATGTGGCTGTCCAGCATGATGAACTCAGCTTCTCATGTGGCAATTGTTGCATCACACTCTCATTCCTGTAGTTTCTCATTTGCCATAGACACCCCAAAAGACATACACCTTGAAACCTTGGAACAGAGGCCCTGGACCAGAGTATCAGGAGTGGCAGAGCAGTATCCAAGGTTCATGAAGGACCTGTGGCAGCATGTATGCCGGGACCAAGAGGTGCAACATTTTAGGGATGTATGAGAAATTCATTTCAGTTCATTTTTTATCAGGATTTACCCAGCTGACACCTTCTGGACTGAACACAGACTCAGATGCAATCTGTAGTTGAAGTCCGTGCATTTCCGATCTTGCAATGTGATTGGTGGACCAAAAACATGTGTTCAACAGCATGCATACATTTGAAAAATGTACATGAAAAAATGTGTACTTTTGAAAAATCCACACAAATATGCTTTAATCAATGGAAGATGAATGCAGACATTTAAAAGATGTGCACAACTGATGTGTACATTTGGAAAAAATACACATGAAAATATGCAGATTTTCATGTGAAAAGAAAAACAAGGGTCACAATCTGATACAAACTTGAGTCGAAACAAGCTTTGAGATGGAATTTGGAGAACTTTGGCAAACTTGAGTTTTGCTGATTCACACATCCCTGACCATCAGCATGATGAGGTGTTTTGCAAGCAGCTGCATAACTTAGAGAGGGCCATTACTGAGGAACATTGAGGGCCGTTATTGAGGAATTTCTGTGTGCAACCACAAGGGGAGCCATCGAGTGGTGGATACAGGAGATAAGACATGACAGGCCTCTGTTACCCCACAATCAGTGGGAAGTGCAGTCAGTAGTTCCTCTGTCAGCTTTCTACATGATTCTCCCTGCGCATCTACCCTCAGCATCCATAGCTACAGCAGTGGGGCTGATGGGGCACATAACTGGGGTAGGGGTAAATGATGTGGGTGGGGGCTGTCAGCATGCCAAGAGGAGAAGATGAGGAATATTGAGCTGGTGCATACCTCCTATTATGAAGGCATTCATTGTATTCAGCCATGCCAATTATTCCTGGGTTACATGTAATAACTGGTCAGAATAAATGATTGCTTTCACTCACTTGTTCATGTGGTGCTGCTGTATATTTCACTGGTGTCCACATGAAAGTTAGCTGTGGAATCAATACAGTGCCACAGCAGCTCCTAGTGCTGCACCTGGACTGTAGTGTAGAGACATATATAGGCCTCTGCTGCAAATAGATTATACATATTTCCCATACAGCGTGCAGTCCTTATGACAGTGGTGGGCAGATGTCAGGCTTTTGGGACCTTCTTTGTTTTTTAATAGAACCCTGAGATCCACCAATAGGAGCCAAGTGCAAAACAATGAATTAGGGGACAGACACACTCTAAATTTGGAACAGAGCACATCTGAGCATATGCTCAGTTTAAGGATTTGTTTGCAGTACCTTTCACATAAAATCCACTCTTTGTCCTCCCTCGAGATTTCTTAATTTGTTCAACCTAACTGGGTGTGAAGAGGCCTTTATGTTGTTGCTATTGGTAAACAATTGGAAGTAAAACTCTTGTGGATTTACTGCCCACCCCTGCCTCATGCCAGTCAGTCAATCAGTCCATCTGTATTGTTACAACTATAAGTCACTCACAACAGGGAACAAGCAAATGAAAGGGGGGGGGGGGAGAGAATAGCGATTACAGCAAAACAAAATATTCACAATGACAATAAAAAATCAAGCATATTTGTCATACTGCTGAGAAAGTGGAAAATTGCTTTGACCTTCATAACTTCACTCCTTTGAGCAATATTGCAGTCAAAATCAAAACAGTTATGAGTGATGCTGCATGGCCTGGCTCTGACAAACAACATGTTCTGTCAGTGCACTGCATCAGAACACTTTCCAATATTTAGGAAAATAAATATGAGGCTGAGAGTTCTGTGAATATACGATACAGGACTATTGGCTTGTGCCAATAGGGAAAGACTTCTTGACCTCTGGCACACAGTTACAAAATAGCTAATAGGGGACAATCGCCCCTGAACACTATGAGGGGAAGCCCTGGTGTGAGCTTGCCCACAAAGATCAGGGGGAAACTGGGGCAGGATCCAGGCTGATCTTAGGGAGCAGGAAGTCAAGAGACTGCTACTGCATGTCAACTGTGAAATAATGTTAAATACTGACTGCTCTATATTAGGCATGTCTGGTATTAGAAATTATTTTGATGTTAAATGTGGATGCTGAAAATGAAACAAATATTTGCACTCCCAGACGACATTAGGATAATATTTGCCATCAAAATTTGCAGAGAATTTTTCAGAGAACTGGGGGTGGGGAGTCTACTGAGCTCCATATCATATTCCATATCCTGTTTCTATCACTATAGAATTAACATATTAAAACTCTTCCACCCCATGAAAACACATACGTTAGCTCTCATCACACTAAATCCCCCAAAAGGAGCAGAGCAACTCAAGCCCTGTTCATTAGCTTCTCCTCACCTCTGTCTATAAAGTAGACTTTCCACAGTACTCTAACCTGAAGGCTGATTTACATTTGTTCTCTGGTAATTGACTGATTAGAAAATATGCAGGAGGCTTTGTTATCATCATCATCATCATCATCATCATCATCATCATCATCTTTTAAAAAATAGAATGCACTGAAATAATTGCCAGCAAAGAAAAGGCACTGCGAGAATGTGCTTTAACAAGATGTATAATTACTATACCAGCACAATTAAGATGCCAGAAGCACAACCCAGATTTCCCATGGTGAGCACTTTCTCATGCTAGTAGTGCCATGGGGACATCTACATGTGTCACTGCTCATTAGAAGAAGAAGGTGTTGTACATAGTTGAGAGATACTAGCCATTAAGCGATATCTGAAATAAGTCTGTTAACTCTGCAATCCTGCAGCCAGGCACCTCTTTTTATTGCAGCAAAACATGTTGAATTACTGTTTGGTTTGACATTATATCCAACATGATTATTTTTATTGCCCACAGCCCACAGCTCTATATGTAAGTTTTAATACATTTTTAATACTCTTGTACAATCCTCAACAGACACCACTGCAGAATCTTAACTACCCTATTTTTTTTCAAGCTTGCAGCAGCAGTGAAATTATTATTTCCGCAAAAGACTATGCTAACTTACTGTAGTGATTAAAGTGCAATGATTTATTATACTTTTTACCATACTACTTTTCTCCCTGACTGTTGCAGCTATATTAGCCAAATTCACATTATTACAAAGCCATATCATGATGCAGTCATTTTAAACCACTTTCATTCAGCACTAAAGTATTTCACTAATATGGATATAACTGTGCCAATAGCATTTAAATACTGGGATCTATCGAGTTTTGCCACACTATGCTGCCAACACATACTTTTCATTGGCTATTCTACAATCATTTCAGATTTTTAGAGGCCATTGTAAAATGTAGCTAACACTTTATGGGGCTCTTCAGTTCTTTAAACTTAAAGGTAAGTTCTGACTACAATTCCAGTTGAAAGAAACCTTAATGATTCAAAAACTTTGTTTGAAATGCAAGGTAACTCTTATCTAGAGCTAGCAGTAGATTTTAAAATATTGCAGAAAGTACAATATATCAATTGATGAAAAGAAAAATCTACATTATAATGTCACTTATTAAAGAAAAATCTACAGTATAATGTCACTTATTCATATATCCTGGGCACATTTTTATTTTATTTTTACATCCTTGTGCAAGCAGTCCCCAGGTTACGAACTGAGTTCCGTTCTTAAGAATGTCTTTAAGTTGAATTTGTATGTTGTAAGTCAGAACAGCATACCGTTCTATATGTTAAAATTGGCATTTAAGCAAATTGTGTAAATTACGCAGATTGCGTAATATACTACGTTATGTTCTCTACGTAAACGATGTAGCGCCGGGGAACCCAGAATCCATGCAGAATCCATTCTTAAGTATGGGTTGTCTGTAAGTCGGACATTCTTAACTCGGGGACTGCCTGTACAAACTATTTATAAAATGCATCCCACACATACCTTTTGTTCAAATTATTAAGTTTTGCCATAATGATTTTGAAACAATGGCAGCAGCTTGGTGCTTAGGATCATATATCTCAAAAGAGCTATAAATAGATATAGATATATAATGCCTGAATATACCTAAAATGTATTAGGTTTTGTTTATCTGGAAGTTTTGTTTATCTCTAGGATGCAAAATGGGATTTTTTCACACACTATCAAAGAACGATCCACTGATGTGCTCACAGAGCACTCATTTCTAACGGCAACTGGTGAGCTAGTTTGCTAGGCAAAACCAGTGGCTTCTGTTTGGTGACAGAGGGGCATCTCCACCATTATGTTTAAGCCAGATGCAGTACTTGAAGACATGGAACTCCCAAAAGGATTCTCCTGACCTGGCAGTAAAACCCTGTCAGTTGCTTTCTTTCTAGGTCACTCGTTGTCTTTACCTTAGCTGCATGGTTGCTCTCCAAAGTCCTGAATCTGAGCCCACAGTTCTTGGGTCACTACCTGTAGTTCTGTCTGGGGTTCTGAACCTGCTATGTCCCAGACCTACTTCACCCAGCTGCCTTACCCCATACCCCCTTGCTTGGGCCTCCATCTAGTAAAGATTATGGAATCAGTGAGACACTGTCAATGGGGTGATACTCATCATCATCAGGCGATCACTCGTGACCGAGTAAGATTGTCTTCCAGGACTTTTTTTTTTTTTTTAAAATTACAAAAAGGAAATTTTAAAAGGAGGAAATTCTAAAGAAAATTGTGTAGACTCTAGCGATGGGTCCGTAAGTGACTGTGGAGGCCAATTCTCCCACAGTGAGGACACAGGTTACCAGATGGAAGATGGTCCTGTAAAGGATTCGTTTGACGTGCTTTTCGCTTAGCACGTTTCTCCCTTTCACCTTGCACTCGGGCTTCTTCAAAGTCCATAGAACCTTTGTGAAAGGCCAACCTCCAGTTAGATCGTACTACCACAGGTGAATCAACACTATAATACATCTTAAGTATATTCAGGCATTATATATCTATATCTGTTAATCTGTTTACAGCTCTTTTGAGATATATGATCTTAAACACCAAGCTGTTGCCATTGTTTCAAAATCATTATGGCAAAACTGTAATTGCAATGGATAAAAAGCATTGGATTACATCTAATTCTGCACTAGCACAAGGACATATGTTCTGAGGAAATTACCTGTCATCTCCTTGCCACTGCAAATGCTCTGCTTGCTCAAACTGCCTCCACTCAATTTTCCCTGATCCCCATCTCTCCTGAACTTTCTATCCCCCATCCCAGGCCTTTCTGGAGGTCCCTCAGTCTTATGAGAGGCTTGGGGGTGGGCACAGGGTGCTGCAATGTGGAGGAAAATGCAGGGAACCCCCCTTGTATGAGCTTCATCATGGGAGCAGAAGCATAGGATGCAACCCATACTTTTTAAGGAATTCCACTGTCAAAGTATTCAGTCTGCCAGGCTCATAACATCACTACAGCCCCCCTCCCCCCATAATTGCAAGGATTTCACAATAATTTTATGAGGTGAGTTTATATTCAGGGCTAAACAGAACTGTCAGCCAAGCAGAACAGAGCTTCTTTAAAATTCTTTCCTAGTTAACTGATATTCCTTCAGCTAAGGAGAAGTTCCTTCCTTTGTTAGCACTTACATTTAGAGGAAATAGAATTATTCATGACCTACTCCCCAGCCTGTTGTTAATTTTATTCATATCATATTATGTTATACACACACACACACACACACACACACACCTTGAAAGCTCAGGTTTTATGCTTCATTCTGCTATCGTCTTAGAAGTCAAAGGGGAGATTATTTGATTGATTGATTGATTGATTGCATGTATACCCCGCTCTTCAGCCAGAAAAGGCTCTCAGAGTGGCTTACAAGATTAATAATAAGACAGTCCCTGCCCTCAGGTTCACAATCTAAAAGACATGACACAAAAGGAAAAGGGATTGGGAGGGAGGAGGAGGAGGAATGAAAAACTCAGGCACCAGTTCTTAGTTTAAAGGGTTCTTATAGGTTTTTCTTTCTTTTTTTCTTTTCCTTTTTGGCAGGGAAGGGCAAAACAAGCTCCCTGCAGCTGCTCCCTCTCCAGCTGATGTATGGGGCCAGGTTGGTCTCCCCCTGGCTGTGATGTTACTCCTGGGAGGCAGGGGGGGTACAGCCTCCCAGTGGCCCTTGGTTCTCTGGCCGATGGATGAGGCCAGAGTCTGCCGCCCCAGGGAACTGATTTGCATCCTGATCCACAAATTAATGAAACCCAAATAATTGTTCTGAAATTGATTTAATTGTTTTGATACCAACAATGCAGGTGATATAATCCTAATTCCAATAGAAGGACAGGTTGCTTACCTGTAACTGTGGTTCTTCGAGTGGTCATCTGTGCAGTCACACATATGTGCTCTGCGCCTGCGCGGAGGCCGCTTCGGGAAGATTCTAAACCTGAGGCAAATTTGGGCGGGAACCCCTCCCCCCTCGCGTCTCCTTTCACAGGTTCCCGCCCTCTCCCTCAGTTCCCCTGAGTCCGCCATCGCGATCCCAGAGTTAAGGGAGATCATATAGGAAAAAGTTTTCCCAGTGCATGAATCAATACCGAAAGACGAATTCGATGGTGTTACACGGTATCGACAATTGTATACCCAAGTGCCCCAATTCAGTACACCAGCGAACTCGACGGTGACACCGATGTGGGGATGGCTGGGCGGGTTGTGTGACTGCACAGATGACCACTCGAAGAACCACAGTTACAGGTAAGCAACCTGTCCTTCTTCGTGGTCTCTGTGCATCACACATATGGGCAGAGTAGCAAGCTGACTTACCGGAGGAGGGTCGGTGTCGAGATTATTGCAGGACCGAGGAAAGGACAGCTCTGCCAAATGCATTGTCCCTCCGGGATCGGACATTGACCTGGCAATGCGTCACGAACGTTGAAGGCGTGGACCATGTAGCCGCCTTACAAACTTCCGTCATCGAGACGCCCCTTGCAAAGGCCGTCGAGGTTGACACAGCTCTAGTAGAGTGAGCTCGTATCGAACCCGGCAGCAATTGTCTTTTGAGTTCGTAAGCCAACTCAATGCAGTTCACTATCCAAGAAGATAACCGCTGGCTCGAGACCGGGAAGCCTTTGGAGGGTCCACCGTAACAAACGAAAAGACGGGGAGACTTCCGGATGGACTCAGTACGGGACTTGTAAAATATTACCGCCCTTCGTACGTCCAACATGTGCAGCTGACGCTCCAATGAGGATGTTGGAGCTTGAAAGAATGCTGGCAATATGATGTCCTGATTTGGAAGGTAGACTCGACTTTAGGGAGGAAAGTTAAGTCTGGGCGTAACACCACCTTTTCTTTGTGGAAACTAAGATACGGTGAATCCACCCTTAGAGCTGTCAGCTCCGAGGCTCTGCGAGCGGAGGTGATGGCAATAAGAAAAGCGGTCTTAAAAGTTACCAAATGAAGATCTGTTGTAGCCATTGGCTCGAATGGCTTAGACATGAGCACTTGGAGTACTAATTGTAGGTCCCAAACTGGAGTAATTGCTCTAAATGAAGGTGCTATGTTCTTTAATCCTTTCATAAAGCGCTTGACTAATGGGTTTGAAAACAAGGTAAAACCATCTTGCCCATCATGGTAAGCTGATAAGGCAGCTAAATACACTTTTAACGAGCTCGTCTTAAGTCCTTTGTGTTGCAAATGGAGAAGGAACTGCAGCACTTGATGGATAGGAGCACTAGAGTAGGGTACTTCAATGCGACCAAGGTACTCACAGAAGGCTTTCCATTTCCTTGCATAGGAAGCTCTAGTGGACGGTTTCCAAGCTTCTTGTAGCACCAGCTTGATCTCCGAAGGGAGAGTGCTTGGTATCATATTCGCCAGGCTGTGAGTTTCAGGATGGACGGATTCGGGTGCAACAGCGAGCCCCGAGCTTGTGAAAGTATTGTTGCCGTGTTCGGTAGGTAACGGTACTCTCCTTTGGATAGTTGAAGGAGTGGTGCAAACCAGGCCTGCCTCGGCCACCATGGGGTCACCAGGATGCAGTTCGTGCCCTTGGACTGGATTTTCGAGACGACTTTGGTCAGTAACGGAATCGGTGGGAATATATAGAACAGAGTCCCCGACCAAGTTATTAGGAACGTGTCCCCGATCGATGAGCTGTCGTGCCCCGCTCTGCTGCAGAAAATCTAGCAAGCTGCATTGGCTGCAGTGGCGAAGAGATCTACCAACGGAGTACCCCACTGTTGAAAAAGGGACTGCCAAATTCGATCTTCGAGCTGCCACTTGTGAGAGTTGATAGACATTCTGCTGAGGGCATCTGCTAACGTATTGTCCTTCCCAGCAATGTGGATGGCTCTCACGGATATATGACGAGGGATCATCCAGTCGAACATATGAAGGGTTAGGTTGGTCAGGCGTAGCGAGCGGGTGCCGCCCTCCTTGTTCAGGTAAGCCACAACCGTTGTATTGTCCATGACCACCTGCAGTTGCCTCGCACTGAGTACGGATTCGAGGGATTTCATCGAATTCCACACTGCCTTGAGCTCGAGTACGTTGATGTGCTTCCCTCGATCTTGTGGGCCCCACTGGCCTTGCGCTGTGTGAGAGCCGCAGTGAGCTCTCCAGCCCAGGAGAGAGGCATCTGTCGTCAGCGTGAGTGAAGGCGTGACAGGTTGAAACAGTAGTCCTTTCGTCAGGTTGGAGGAGTCCGTCCACCAACGAAGTGACTGTTTGATGCTGGCCGGAATAGATAATTGGGTCCGATGGGCATTCATCTCGGAATCGAACAACCTTATGAACCAGTTTTGGAGCTGGCGCATTCGAAGTCGAGCGAGAGGGACGACCGATATCGACGAAGCCATGAGTCCGAGAAGCCGTTGAATCGAATGGGCTGTGCACGAAGTCGCTTTCTGTAGTTTCAAAGCGAGGGTAAGTATTTTGAGAGTCCTGTCTTTGGGTAGGAAGGCGCGACCGACAGTAGCATCTAGAAGTGCTCCGATGAATTGGATCCTCTGAGTTGGATAAAGTGTGGACTTTTTCTCATTGAGGCAGAGTCCGAGAATGTTCAAAGTGTCGGTAGTCTGGCGGAGGGAGCTCCAAAGTTCCTGAGCAGATGGTGCAACAATGAGCCAATCGTCCAGGTAGGGGTAGAGTGTCACCTCTTGAGTCCGTAGAGCCGCACAGACTACTGCCATACATTTGGTAAACATCCTCTGTGCCGTCGAGAGTCCGAACGGGAGGACTTTGAATTGGTAAGTATCGGATCCGATCTTGAACCTCAGGTATTTTTGGCTGTCTCGATGAATCCCTATGTGGAAGTAGGCATCTTGGAGATCAATGGATGCAAACCAGTCGGTCTTGCGGAGGAGAGGCAGGATCGATTGGAGAGTGACCATCCTGAACTTCTTGGGTGGAATGAAGAAGTTCACTGAACGCAGGTCCAGGATCGGTCGAAGCCCTCCATCCTTCTTTGACACCATGAAATACCTGGAATACAGGCCGTCCTGTGCAAGGTGATGAGGGACTTTCTGGATGGCCCCTTTGTGAAGCAAGGAAACGACCTCTTCCCACAGTGTGTGGGAAGGCTGTGTGGTGCGGATGCCAAGAAAAGGTGGGAGGGCGTCGAACTCGATCCTGTATCCATGTCGGATAAGACCAACTATCGGTGGTAATTTTCTTCCAGGATGGTAGGAAGAGGGATAGTCGAGTTCCAAACTGAGGTCGAGCCGGGAGGATCGGTGCAGAGATGTCGGTCGGGCCTTCGCACGAGTCAAACACGCCGCTGTTGAAAGTTGCCTCCTTTACGGGAGCCCCGGTACCGTTGTTGCTGGTACTGACGACTTGGTGCCCGGGGCTGCTGTGGACGAGCACAACTGTCCTGCCACTGCTGTTGTTGTTGACTCGGTTGGGCAGAAGTAATAGCGGCCAGATACGGAGCCCACCTGCGGAGTCTGAAGGGTTTAGAGGAGGGTGGTGGAAGCAGACCCATCTTCCTCGCGTTTACACGTGCCTTCTGTACCGCGTCAAGGGAATTGTCAGTTTTATCGTTAAAAAGTCCGATTCCATCGAAGGGTAAGTTTTCTATATTGGCTTTGGTTTCTGTGGTCAATGTTGGGGACCTAAGCCAAGCGTGACGGCGTAGGGTGACAGCACTCACCAAAGATCTTCCATGACAGTCTCCTTGGTGCCTGGCAGTATGAATCTGCTGTCTCAATGTATTTGTCGCCTCAGCCTGGAAAACTCGAGCCAAGTCCCTTTTCTCGTCTGGTAGATAGTTGATTAGTCCTCCCATTTTTTCCCAAAGGAAGAGCTGGTACCTAGCCATGGTAGCCTGGTAACCAGCAACCCGGATCCCCAGGGCGCTTGAGGTGTAGACCCTTCTTCCGAAGTTGTCTAGTCGCTTTCCTTCGGGATCAGATGGGGTGGAGTGTTGCTTCCCCGATCTGGATTGGGCCGACTCTACTATCACCGAGTTGGGAGCTGGATGGGAGAAAAGGAACTTGGCTGTGTCTGGTCGAATTTTATAAAGTGTGTCCAGGCGCTTTGCTGCCGGCGGGGCTGTAGAAGGCGAGTTCCATCATGATCCCTGAACAGTTTCCAGCATCATCGGGGTGATTGGTAGTAGTGTTGGACCCGCAGACGATTTGGAGACTGCATCGAAGAGCGGGTTGACCGTTTTCTTCTCTTCCACCGTAGTCTCGAGGCCCAGCGCCTGGGCCATTCGAAGGACCTGGTCCTGAAACGTGCCCATGTCCTCAGAAGGGGACACGGCAGCCTGTGTGGAAACGTTCTGGTCTGGAGACGTCGACGACGTCGACAAGGAAAGAATAGAATCTGAGCCGGATAAGGGCGACTCTGGAGTCGATGACTTGCAGGAATGAGACACTGCTGTCATTGATACCGTAGTCAGCTGGTCCTCTCCTTCACGAACCTCCGAAGGAGGGGCAAGCGGTCGAATTGGAGGAGAAGACCTCCTGGGACTCGGTCGTGCCACTTCCCGTCTAGGCGGAGGTGGCCTGGACCTACACGGAGATTGCCTCCTGATCGGGAACCTGTCCCGAGAGCGGTACACTCTTGGTTGGTATCTATACTCCGATACTAGAGAGCGCCTTCGACGATAGTCGTATCGAGATACAGAGGAGTACCTCGAGTCTCTTGAGTCGTGGGACCGCTCTCTGTAGCACGGGAGGTCCCGAGGCCAATGAGAATCGGTAGATCTGGAGGATGCCCGGTCCCGGGTAATCATGACTTCCTCGATCTCGAGGGATCTAGACCGAGTCCGTGGCGTACGAGCCCGTATGCTACGGACAGGAGAGCCGAGGGCTGGAGGAGTCGGGGCTCGTTCCAAAGGCCTCGGGTCCGATGGGGAGTCCGGTATTTCGCACGAAAGAGCTAGAACGGGGTTCTTCGAGCCCAAAGAAGTTTTAGAAGGAGAGGAAGGCATTGGGTCCCTCGAGCCCGAGGGAGCCGCAGTAGGAGGAGACTTCTGCCCAGCCGGGTCTTCAGCGGTTACGACATCCGTCGGTTCGGGAGCCAGCATCGATCTCGAGCCCAAGAGGGACGAGGCTAATTTTTTCGCCAGTCTCCTCGTTTTGTCCTTCCTCTCCTTGCTCTTTCTCTTCGCCTCCTCCTTTTCTCTGCGAGCCTTTTTAAGTTTGCTCTTAGAGATCATGGTTGCCATGTATTTCTCCTGGTAAATTATAATGGAAACGGCACAAAGGCCCTCAGTACAAAGATAAAGGAATTATTTATTATATAATTATTTCAAAGGAAATGATAAGGTTTTCAATTTTGGAAAACAAACAGCAATTTGTATGACTTATTATAAACATAAGTACCACATAACAAAGTAAAAAGTATCCAAAATTCGTAGTCCAAAGTAAACCAAAGTGTCCAAGGTCACTGAATGTTGTAACCAAAGTATGAAGGTAGGGAAGATAAGAGATGACATTTCTAGATATGTAGCGTCGTTTCATAAATAATCTTCTTCAGTGAACTGAAACAATATATACAGATTGTACTGGATACAAAAACATATAATATTTAGAAAGGAACTATAATAGATACAGAGCAAGAAATACTGAAATAAATGCTTACCAGTCAAAGTTTTACTAAGATTCATATAGTTATAATTCACAGATGTGTAAAGGCCTGTAGCCAATGCCTTTCAAAAGGACTGAGCTAAAGTTAACTCAACAAATTTATACAAAGTGCTAATACCAAACAGGTGTAAGCTGAAAGAATGAATTTACAATTAAAGGGGAAAGAATACAGAGTTGCCACATATACAATTCCACATTGAAACAATGAAAAACAGAACAAGTAAACCATTCATATGTTTCATAAAGCCAGATATACATATAATGACTCCAATACATATAAAAAAGATTACAAAGTTTGTTTTATATAAAACTAGACCAATCATATTCACAATTTAAACCACCGGGTGTAATTGTATTAAGGAGAAAAGTAAAGCGCACCTCCTGCTGGCTGATTAGACGATCTACGTCTAGAATATTGTAAGAATGAGAGTGGAGCTTCCAGATCACAAAAAATTGTAAATCTTTATCCTCATGTTTTTAATCTAAAAAATGTTGTACCATAGGGGCGGTTAACACCCGATTATGGATCCTAGATTTATGTTCTTGTATTCGATATTTGATCTGGCGAGTGGTTTTACCCACATACAGTAAGTTACAGGGACATCAAACTATATATACAACTGCTTTTGAATTGCAGTTGGAAAAATGTCTAATGGTAAATTTAAACCCTGAATTAGTGTCATAAAAAGACTTGATCTGTAAAGCATGTGGACAGACTGAACATCTGCCACATTTGAAATGACCTGTAGTAGAAGGTGGAGGAGGGGGACCTAAATCATCAGAGTGAATCATAGAGTCACCTAGATTCTTAGTCCTTCTAAGTCCAATAGTGGGAAAAGACTGACAACCTGGGATGTTAGATAGGAGGTGCCAATGTTTTCGAAGAATGTTTTTAATTTTACCAGCTAACGGAGAGTATTGGATTGAAGTGTATATAGAGTATTTATTTATATGTTTATCTTTATTGGTGGATGTCTGAAAGAGAGAAGACCTGTGTCTACTATGTGCTCCGTTTATAGCTTTATTAATAACCTGTTTAGGATAGCCCCTAGATTCAAGATTTAAACTAAGTTGTTGCATCCATTACAATCTGTATATATTGTTTCAGTTCACTGAAGAAGATTATTTACGAAACGACGCTACATATCTAGAAACGTCGTCTCTTATCTTCCCTACCTTCATACTTTGGTTACAACATTCAGTGACCTTGGACACTTTGGTTTACTTTGGACTATGAATTTTGGATACTTTTTACTTTGTTATGTGGTACTTATGTTTATAATAAGTCATACAAATTGCTGTTTGTTTTCCAAAATTGAAAACCTTATCACTTCCTTTGAAATAATTATATAATAAATAATTCCTTTATCTTTGTACTGAGGGCCTTTGTGCCGTTTCCATTATAATTTACCTTGTGATATTACGGCATTATATTGTTTCCTTTGTATTGCATGTATTTCTCCTGAGCAGCCGCCGAGGAGACCGTGTGGGATGGCGGCGTACTAGGCCTTACTGAAGGGACAGGCCATTCCGCGGGCGGTTGGAGAGCTCTTTTATATAAAATGACGGTCAACTTGTCTGCCCTATGCCTCCTTGCCTGCTTTGTGAACACTTGACAATGGTGGCAAGCGTCCACGTTATGCTCCTCACCCAGGCAGGCGAGACAGAGCGAATGCCCGTCCGCTGGCAGGAGTTTCGTGCCACACCTAACGCACTTGCGAAAGGGAGCTTTTGGAGCCATAGTAGGGCAAACGATCGACGATCCCACAACGAACGGGGGGAAGAAGATATTTTGAAGAAAAGTCCTCAGGAAAAACAGTGAATTCAGTTGAATTCTCTATAGAATACTAGAACCGCTCGAAGAACTACCATACGCGATGGCGGTCGAAGAGGAACTGAGGGAGAGGGCGGGAACCTGTGAAAGGAGATGCGAGGGGGGAGGGGTTCCCGCCCAAATTTGCCTCAGCTTTAGAATCTTCCCGAAGCGGCCTCCGCGCAGGCGCAGAGCCCATATGTGTGATGCACAGAGACCACGAAGAAGAACCATATTGGTTTAAGGCAGGGGTTCTCAACCAGGAGGGAATCCCCCCCAGGGGGGGAATTTTAGGGTTTCGGGGGGGGATTAGAACCGCAGAGTCAAACTGTTGGAATACTGATCTTTCTACAAATTACAATTCTACAGATTGTACATAATCTACAGGACACCACACTTTATTGTATGGCATAGATTAAGTCAGACAATCTTGGAAAGTGAGGAATGACATTCTGACATATGGTGAAAAGGGTGCATGGGGCAAAAAAGGTTGAGAACCACTGGTTTAAGGTACTGTATTTATTTGATGTGACTGGGCTGTGGACGGAATGGCCATCTGATGCTCAATAATAATAATTCAATAAGTGTGCATCATTTCAATATTGGTTACAGAAGCCCTGTAAAGTAGGTCATTAACATTACTTCCATCTTTCAGCACTGAGACTGATAAAATGGAGGTTGGCATGAGGCATTGAGGCAAGTTCATGACTCCTTGTGTCAGCCACTGTATTACAGCAGCTCTCACTGTCTCAATGGGAGTGTGACAGCACAAGTGGGTTGTATATAGTGGCATCTAGATTATGAGTCACAAACCTTTTATGTGATAAACACCCTTAGTCATCCTTAATAGTCATAATCAAAACAAGTACCTTGTTTACCATATTAAACAAATACATAGTGAGTCCCTAGCTATAAATATATGAAATGAAATAAACCTGGCAGGTGTATAGTTGCTGGCGTAACAGCAAGTTCAGTGGTATAATTCTGAAAAAATGATATTATAAATTGTCATTCTTCCATCAGGTCTCCAGTTAGCAGATCAGGACAAAAAGGTGCGGGAACATAGTGAAGGTAGAGATTCTGGCTCACAAACAGAGGGTTGGATCCTGCTTTCTTGCCTTCTTCCTTAGCTCTCAGGGGCTGCAGTGAGGGGGTAGGCAGTTGGTGGAAATTGGGGATCCCCCAATGTAGAAGCAGGGTACCACCGATCCAGGCCACTACAAAAATGCTGACTTTCAGCAGTAGACAAACTCAGACATTAAAAGCAAAGAGTTCAACATGTTTATAAATGCTAATAATCCCAGGACTGATCTAAGATATAGCACAAACTCCATCATATTAAAAAAAAATGGAGCTTATATTTATATCACCATACAGCTATATTGTTCTCCATAAGCCATATAAATTAATTTGGTTTTCAAGTTCCACCCTTGTTCAACCCTTTTCACTGGCTAAATATTGCCCTGTCTTTGACATACAGTATATGGATTTCAGGTTTTGCTTACCAATCCTATATTTTGCATCCTGGAAAATTACATGCACCTAGGACTATAGCTCTGAATGTCCATACTCTGCTTTCATGTTGAACTATTTAATATTTAAATTCTGCCCCATATACATATTCCTCTAGATTAAGATCAACTCTTGAAGGCCCTTCTGCAAGTCCCCCTGCCCAGAGAGAGGCGAGATAGATGGTTAACCACAGATATACATATGTACATTAGTTTCTTGTGTTTTTCTAAATAACCTAAGGCATGCAATATGTAAACTGCAGATAACATATTCAAATGGATCTATTTACTATATAGTGGTTAGTAGCTCTTGTTTTTCCGTTTCATAATCATTTACTAAACCTTGAAGGTATCATCATTATTCACTTCTTTCTTATTATTCCTATTCACATCCCCCATTTGAAATTTAAAAAGTGTGTGTGTGTGTGTGTGTGTGTAGGGGGGTGTTAATTCAATCCTTGTGATCTATCTTGATGTTGTCCTTGGCTACAATCCACACTAATTTCAAAAGAGTTAAGTAAGTGCAAAGTCTACTACCTTTGGTGGTTCCTACTGTGTGGATTTCATGATGCACCAACCAATGAACTGATTTTTCACAATTATAGGGGCTCCTGAATTTTCCTATAATCAGAATAACTCTGAAACAAGGATTGAATTAAACCTTTTGTTTTATTAGGATATAATGTGTGGACTGTGACAAATTCTTCTGTCACTTTCTGTTTCTATATGTAAAAAATATATATCAGAGATTAGGTACCTTTGCATAACTTTCACTGATTCCATTTCCTAATGCAGTCAGTCCCTTGAGCTACATCCCACATCTTCCCAAAGTGTCCCCTGACAGGATGCAAAGGGGTTGCAGTGGGGAGGAAGAGGCAGGAAAGTCCAGGGAACATCCACTCACATGACTCTGGATCCAACTGACTGCAATTATTTGTGCATTCAAACTACCTGGACAACTTTGCTGTAATATAGTGTATAAGTATATAAATAATAATTTAAAAAATTGAGAAATAATTTCATTTCAATAAAAAACAGGTTCCTAAATCACTGCCTTTGATACAGCACAGCCTTATTCAATCAAGTACACCTTTTATGTAGTTGTTAGCTGCAATGTGGTGTAGAACTGACTTGCAGCAGACCTGGATTTGGACCAACATCCAGTTCTCAGTGCATGATCCAATTTAATTCTTTAGCCTATTTGAAGGTGAACATCTTTTTTAAAGGCTTATAATTAACTTTGGCTCAAAGCTAAAATATCAGCCTTGTGTGTGATAATGGATTAGAGAGCAGACTCTAAGACCCATCTTGAAAATCCAGTGAATGACAAAGAGTTGAACTGGCTTGTAGTGGCTACTTCCGTTTTTTTACTTCTTCTCCTTAACAGTCTCAAACTTCCAAGACATTTGTGCAATCCATAGATTTCATAGATCATAGAGCTGGAAGGAGCCTACAAGGCTATCGAGTCCAACCCCCTGCTCAATGCAGAAAACTAGATGGGATTGGTCTCCCATCCAAGTAATAACCAGGCCTGACCCTGCTTAGCTTGCTTACAATGCATACTTATTTAGAAGTAAGATTAGTTGAAACAAAAGTGACTTGCTTCCAAGTAAACTTGGTGTGTACCCCCCCCCCCAAGACCAAATTAGACACACTGCTAATTAGACACTAAGGGCAGAATCCTGTGCACCTTTAGACAGAAAAAAGTCCTATATTTTCCAGCATCCCTCCAGCCAGCCATGCTGGCTGGGGCATGCTGAGAAGTGTAGAACTTTTTTTCTGTCTAAACATGCATAGGATTGCACCTTGAAGGTGCAAAAATGAGGCACTATCCATACTGTGTTAATGATGTATTAGAATCTGTCAAGTTCTGTTCTGCTTGTCTGTCAGTGTAATTCACTCTGAAGAACTGAATAATTCTGTTAAACAACAACAACAACAAAGCATCTGCAGAAGGGTCTGCAGTCTCTTGATATGTCCTGGAAATTTTACGTACACTCAAATGTTGCTTATGTGCAGTCACAAGTTCAGCTCCTTTCTTAATGGTGCTTGAAGAGCTTTGTAATGCTTTAAAGATTTCTCCAAAATACTTTCATCAAGTAAAAGATAACACTTGACATATTTTGCCTGTTGCCTTCTCCTTGGCATGTGTATCATCTTGCAAACTGTTCAAAAATGAGAAGACAATGGACTTCCCCTGGCCCCGCACCCTGGGGTGGGGGAGAAGTTTTGCACGTGGGGAAGGGATGGGGAGTCAGGTATCAGGCCAGGTCACTGCCAGCTGAGCCAATGGGCTTGGCAGGAGCGGGGACATGGGGGCTCATTTAAGTACCTGTCTCCCCGCCCTCAGTCTCCCTTTCATTTTTTGGCAAGAGGGAGATTGGGCCGTCTTTGGGGTACTACCTTTCTCACCTACATTGGCTGTCTCGAGGCGCCAATGGGAGGAGACGATGGTAAGGCCCTCCAGCTCCACATGGAGTGCAACTGGACGGTGGCGGGGCATCCCGCCTCCAGTCTGGTTAGGATGCATTCGCTCGAATCTTGGGGTTTTTCCGGCCAATGGCTGGGCTAGGTTAGTACCGCCCTTCGCCCTTCACAGATCTTCAATTCAATAAATGTGGCCCTGATTTGAAACCATATATACCTGGGTCTGACTCTTCATTATCTCACCTATATGTGCGCAATAGAAAGTCATCTGCACAAGGCTTGGGCCTCCCCCCCCTTTTTTCTTTTCTTTTCTTTTCTTTTTGAGCCACAATGACAAATGACAAAAACAAAAAAAACAAAAAACAAAAACCAGCAACTGGATTCTGGCCCCAAATCAAGTTCAGCCTAATGTATCAGTCTTGCCTTTTGCATTGTATTACTAGGGGATTCTGACGAATTATGTTCTCCTTCCTATGGCTTCCAGATTGCCTATTAGTCAAAACAGTATAAATTGCACTGCATGTGGCTAATATACCACCTGCACTTTTGCAATTGCAACCCTAGCTGTGAAATGATTTATCATGTTTTGCAAACATTGACTTTATGAGAGGCTACCTTTGAGGCAAATCCATGCTATTAAGGTAATAGCCTTTTACCAATTGGAGAACAAGGTATGATCCAGGCAGCCAAAGTTAAACACTTTAAAGTTCCATTAATTTCAAATGGAACTCTCTTCCAATTGTAATCTATGACTTTGATAGTGCTTAACTTTGACTGGATTGTTCTCCATATTGACAAACAACATGTTCACGCAGCCCACACACATCTGTGCATTGTTCAGATGTCATTGTTTCCTGTTGTTGGTATGAGACTTAAATATACTCGGACGCACACTGCCAATAATAACATGATGCATACAGATGTCAATAAAATGACAGGAGAACAAATACTTTCCTGCAAATCTACTTGGCCTAGCTGTGTAGTTCAACATCTAATAATACAAAATGTCACAAATATTTGCCATGGCATTACCAAAATCATCATCATCATCACCATCATCATCAATCAGGATACACAATTAGCCAAACAACATCTTTGAGAGTCAAGAAAAGTTCTGTGAACTAGAAAGATTTGTTAACCACCTAACACCATTAATGTAAAAAATAAATAAATTATTGTTGTAACCTTTAAGGAATCTTCCATTTTAAAATGATATTTTAAAACTAGTTTTAGACAAAATATTTTCAAATTTGCCTGTGTTATTTATAATAACTTCAGACATAGGCCTAATGGTTTGACATGGTTTGAGCATTTTTGAGTGGTGAGCTTGCATGCTCCCTCCTCCTTTAACACACCTGGCTACAAAGAAGACTGCCTGGTTTTTTAAACCACAGTGTTCTGTGACATTCAAACTGGGAAACTGTGATTTAAGGCCCTCTTACAAACCACCTTCAAATCCTGGTTTCCAATCATGGTTTGTAGGAAGCTTTAACAACCTTGGAAATGGCAGAGATGGACAAGTTGACAGACAGACATTAAGCACCAAAAGCTTGGTTGATGTAAAAAAACAAACACAACTATAAAAGGGTAGGGGGGAATTGCAGCAGACTGCACCATCCTATACAACTCACTCAGAGGTAAGTTCCATTGAGTTCAATGGAACTTACTTCCAGGTAAGTGGGTATAGGATCGATTGTAGCTTAAAGAGCTGAAACTGCAGCATCTTCAGGAATCATACATTATCATCCTATATTCTCTATTATTGTAATGCAGGTGGGAAAAATAGCATGCCTAGTAGTAATGGTATTTGTTATTTATTTATTTATTTATTTATTTATTTCATTTATATACCGCCCCACAGCCGAAGCTCTCTGGGCGGTTCACAATACTTTATGCATAAAAACAATAAAAACATACAACATAGTTTAAAAATTAAAAAACCAAATTTAAAAACACAGTTTAAAATAACAGTACAAAAACCAATAAAACTGAGCCTACAGGTGACAATCCCCCCCGTGCTATTCCAAGTCCTAACTAAATGCCTTGGCATAGAGGGAGGTCTTAACCTGGCGCCGAAAAGATAGTAAGGTTGGCGCCAGGCGGGTCTCAGTGGGGAGCTGATTCCATAATTGGGGGGCTACCACCGAGAAGGCCCTCCTCCTCGTTGCCACCAACCGAGCCTCTCTTGGAGGTGGCAATCGGAGGAGGGCCCCAGATGTTGAACGTAGTGTCCGGGTAGATTGCGGTTGGGAGAGACGTTCCATCAGGTATTGTGGTCCTAAGCCGTGTAGGGCTTTATAGGTTAAAACCAGCACCTTGAATTCGGCTCGGAAGCATATTGGCAGCCAGTGCAAATGGGCCAGAACTGGTGTAATGTGCTCGGACCTTCTGGTCCCAGCAATAGGCCTGGCTGCCACATTTTGCACAAGCTGCAGCTTCCGAACAGTCTTCAAAGGCAGCCCCACGTAGAGTGCATTGCAGTAGTCTAGTTTAGAGATCACCAGAGCGTAGATTACTGAGACCAGGCTATCCCTGTCCAGATAGGGGCATAGCTGAGATGGCAGCAGCAACTATTTGGATTTCATTTTGGATTTAATTATTGAAATAACAACTCATTTGCTCCTAGGTATTATTTTCTCATTTAAATGAGGTATTTTAATATGAATACAGATAATAAGGCAAAAGGTTGAAAAAGTCTAGGGCATTGAGTAGGCCTGGCCCAAAGTGCTGCTGCCTGCTCACTCACTTCCCTGATCTGTCTTTCAATTATCTGTTTTTTAATTTTTTTTAAATGGAATTTATTGAAATGGTTTTGTATGGAACCTCACTGCCAAATTGGCATACGTAATAATTACAAAACATTTTCTTATAATAATTTTAACTATTTCCCCATTCCCGGGTCATCTGAGAATCTAGGCAAGGAAGGTACAGTAATACCTTGGATTGCAAGTAACTTGGTCTGAGAGCATTTTGCAAGACAAGCAATTTTTTTAAAAAAATGTTTGACTTGATAAACAAGCAAGGTCTTGCAAGACAAGGGATGTAACCGCTCGCCTCGAGTGGGCGTAGCGGGCCAAAATCGGCCCCGCTCACGCCCGCCAGAGACTCGCTTTGATATAAGAGTGTTTTGGATTACAAGCACGGTTCCGGAACGAATTATGCTTGCAATCCAAGGTATTACTGTATATATCAATAAGAAGAGGGAAACTTGAGCTTATCTAAGATGTTTATGATTTACCTTATTCATGAACTTTTTAGTAAAACAAGAATAAGTAATTGTGTCAAGTTGCATGCATTGTTATTAGCTGCTGCCAATCACATACAAAGTAGTATCAGTGGGGCACTGGGGTTAAGGAGCACAGCCTTTTCAGCAGCAGCCATGTTTCACTGGGGCTCCCTCTCTAGTGAAATTTGCCAATACTCACCCACCCCTGCTTCTTCTTAGGAAGCTGTGGGACCTTGCCCTAGTTCGGAGGGAGCTTCAGTTTCAGACACAGATTCTGACTCAGGGGGAGAGGTCGTAGAGTTGGGCCCAGCTGTGGGGAATCAGAGACTTGGAGGTTCAGTTCTGCCAGGCCTCCCACTGCCCAGCGAATGGGGGTGGTAGTGGTGGTGGTGAGGTGCTGGAGGCTGATACAGACAACTCTCCTCAGCTGGAGAACTCAACCTTGATGGAAGCTCCTGCTTATCAGTCATGGTCATCAACCCTGGCAACAGAGCAGCAGGAGGAGGACTCTGCGGGAGAGGGTGTTTCAGGGGTGGCCCCTTTGGTCTGTCCCCAGCAGAAGAGGGCAGGACAGAAATGCCCAGGCAGGCATAGCAATTGGTTGAGGGGCAGGTTTCCCTGCCAGGACCCAATGTCAGATAGCGATTCCTTGTAGCCACTCCCTGTATATAAACCTTTGTAGTTCCCAGTAACCGTCATAGGAAACAAACTGCCCCATCTTGGCCTCCTGCATACAAGGCAAGAATCGCAGCCAGTAAACAGCTTTTATTGCAGTAATTTCTCTATTGAGAAATAGAGAATGCTCCTTTCTAGTCCTCCTCGATCTCTCAGCGGCTTTTGATACCGTTGACCATGGTATCCTCCTGGACCGCCTGGAGGGGTTGGGCGTGGGAGGCACTGTATTGCAGTAGTTCCGGTCCTTCCTCTCTGGAAGGTACCAGAGGGTAGTTCTTGAGGAGGAGGCCTCGGACCCTCTGCCGCTCACTTGTGGAGTGCTGCAGGGTTCCATCCTCTCACCGATGTTATTCAACATCTACCTAAAGCCGCTGGGAGCTATCATCAGGAGGTTTGGGGTGTGGTGTCATCAGTATGCAGATTACACGCAGCTCTACCTCTCTTTCAAGTCCTCACCGAGGTTGGCCATTGAGACCCTGTCCAAGTGCCTGGAGTCAGTGGCTGGATGGATGGGAAGGAACATGCTGAAGCTGAACCCCGACAGGACCGAGGTACTTCTGGTGGGGGACAAGGGGAGGTTAGGGGTGCTGAATGGGGTACATCTACCCCTGAAGGACCAGGTCCGCAGCTTGGGGGTCATTCTAGACTCCCAGCTGTCCATGGAGGCTCAGGTGTCAGCTGTGAGCCGGGCGGCGCTGTATCAATTCCATCTGATACGGCAGCTGCACCCCTACCTTCCTAATCACCTGCTCCCATCAGTGGTTCATGCCTTGGTCTCCTCTCGCCTAGACTACTGTAATGCGCTCTACGTGGGGTTACCCTTGAAGACAGTTCGGAAGCTACAGCTGGTACAGAACGCGGTGGCTCGCCTGGTTAAAGGCAGCTGCCGGCAGGATCTCATCACGCCAGTGCTCAGGGAGCTACACTGGCTACCAGTAGCTTGCCGAGCCGAATTCAAGGTGTTGGTTTTGACCTTTAAAACCCTATACGGCTCCGGTCCAGTTTATCTCAAGGAGCGTCTCCAGCAACACCAAGTAGCCCGCTCAACAAGATCTGCCACAGACGGCCTTCTCCTTGTCCCTTCAGCCAGAGCAGCTAGACTGGTGGGGACTAGGAAGAGGGCCTTTTCTGTGGCGGCCCCCGTACTGTGGAACTCTCTCCAGAGTGACCTCCGCCATGCCCCCTCTCTGCTGAGCTTCCACTGCTCACTAAAAACTTGGCTGTTCTGGTGGGAATATGGGGTGGGCTAAGATTTTAAAATTTTATACTGTTTTAAATGTATTTTATCCTGTTTTTATCTTGTGTACATCACCCAGGGTGGCCGGTTTGCTGGCCAGATGGGTGATAAATAAATGTAAATCATCATCATCATCATCATCATCATCATCATCATCATCATCATCAAACAGCTTTCACAGAGGCAATAAATGTCCACAGAAACAGGGTGATAAGGAGTCTCATGCCATCAGTCCAGCCAAACAGAACATGAACAGAGTGCAACACACCAAGTGCTGCTCGCCCAGTAAGTCCACAATGCTCCAAGTTCAAGGAAGGCAGGAAGTGGTCCAGGATGGCGCTGCATTGTCTCCTATGAGGCCACCCAGTGTGTCGGGGGCCCGGTCCTGCAATCACACGTTTAGCACTCTGACACTGGAGACTCCAAATCAGTGTCAGAGTGCTAGAATGTGTGATTGCAGGGCTGGGGGCACCAGCACAATGAATGAATAAACAAAACAGATAACATTGGATGCCAAAATATTAACTTTTTAATATATAGCAATGAAGATAACTATCCAGTCATTAGGACAGTTACCAATATGAAAAATGTCCCTTTCTCCAGTGTAAGTAAAAGCCAGTCAAGGAGAATCAGGGAAGGGAAGACTATTCTGTCTTCAGAAAGACATGCACTGTGTCACATCTTTATTGCATGACACAGAGCAATAATAATAAAAAAGGTAGCCCTCCTCCCACCCCAAGTCTAAGATTTTTCTGACATCCCAGGAAAAATAAGTTCTGCCTAATTTAATAATTCTCAAAACAAAATATCCTGCAATATTTTATACAGCACGACCTTGCCTCACTTGTTCACATTCTCCTTTAATAGCCATCTCCTGTATGGATGTTTTGCTGCCTAAGGGCTTATACACTCAAACTTACATTAAAAAGAACAACATACATACACCACTTTTAAGCCCATCTTGACATTACACAACAACCAAATCCAAAATTGCACAATAACATATTAATGTATGCATCTGCACACAAATTAGAAGGCTGAGAATATTCCACAGATTCAGCTACAAGGGTTTAAGCATTCATGCATGCATAAAATTACTCTGCATGCTAGAAAACAACTGAAGATATAACTTTGCTACCTCTGTAGAAAAAGCATATACCACACAAACAATGTTCAAGGTAGTAGTCACAAGGGCTTCTAAATGCCCCCTCTGAAATACTTCCATGTCACATATCATGACAGGGAGCGCTTTTATTTCTCTTATTTTTGATTTTAATTTATTTATTACATTTCTATACCACCCAATAGCCAAAACTCTCTGGGCAGTTCACAAAACTTTTGCCATGTGGCTGGAAAAATCTGCGCCTTTTTCTGCTATCATAGCATGTCCACCACTTCATATTGATAAGCAGAACAACTCTGTTCCCCACTTTATTTCTTCTAGAACAGTGACAGGCCGCTTCCTAAACCCAGGGTGCTGGCATGTCCCTGACTATGATGTCTGGGGGTCATACCATCCATTCCATAGTTATGATGGCATTGCCAGAACTGGAAGAAAGGGGGAGATGATGGGGAAGCTGAAGTTCTTTACTTTTCTCTTCCAAAGAAGCTCATCCAGGGTGGGAAGCTTCCCCTCACTGACCTTTCCTCTAGTCCAAGCCTCACAGCAATCATGCATGCTCAAGTCAAGATTAGAGGATTTGCTACTGAGCTACTAGCATCCTCACTAAAGATGGTTGGAAGATGAAGCCAAGGAATGTCTGTTGTTACTTGGTCCTCTTCTTGTGGGGCACCAGTAATAACACAGGGCTTTGGCTTCCCAATTTCTGCTCTTGATAGAGGCATCTGTCTAACAAGCACCATATATAATTTGTTAAGGAGGACATCTTACTCCCAAAATTTCCAGGAGAGTAGCCTTGTCAGTCTGTTGCAACAAAATGATCAAGGAGTAAGGGTTTATGAAAATGAAATAAATAATAATTTATTATGCCATGTTACATTTGTTGGTCTTTAAGGTGCTACAAGACCCTGTTGTTTTCACTTCTAAAAGATAGCATAAGCTTGATTCTGAATATGGCACTTCTGCTTATCAATATGTGCTAAATGAGAACAGAAATATTCACTTGCACTAGGTGCACTGGTATAATGAGTGACTGCCCTGCAAAGCTGTCCAACCATGAATATGCACATACAAACACTACTGCAGGCAGCAAAGGTCCTAATTTCTTTCTCTCTCCCTCTCTCTGTGCTTCTACTGATGTAATTTCCCCTTAGGCTCTTCCCCATCTCAGAAAGCTCTCTCTCCTTTCCCTCTCCTCCTCTCTCTTGACCATGCCTTCACTTTGCCTGAGGGGGAAATATCCAAGAACTTTTTTCTTTCTGGCCAAGTTTGAATTTTGCCCTAATTCACTAAATTTATTCAAGAGGTAGCAGGAGAATGAGAGCAGCAGGGTAAAAAATGCTTAAGTCAGATGTCAGAAGAATAAACATAATAATTGTTCCACATATACATATTTATAGGTACTTTGTCGCTGTCTGGCTGTGGCAGAGGAATGGATGTAGGTGAGCTGAACCCAGATAAAACTGAAGTACTGAGGCTCAGCATTTCTCATTTTATAAGAATTAGGACTGGGATGGGGATTCCCACCACTATTGGGCTTCAAGTCTTCCTGTAACAATTTCTGATCATAATCAGGACTGCTCCCACATCACTTCTGGTCTGTGGTGTTTGATCTATGATGGCCCATTTACTCCTGCAACTCACAACCAGATGTCTAAGTGACTGAATGAGCAATAGTTATGTGTGAATTGGCCCTAAGACAAGACTGGATTGTCACCATTGGACAAAAAGAATTTAACATTGCTTGTATCAGCCTGCAGTACTTACTCTGCAGTAGCTTAATCGTGGGTGTGAAAGTTTGTTATATTACTTGAAAAGAAAATGGCAGAGCTGAGCATTTATTATGCAGTTATACAAACAGACAAATAATTAGATCTAATGCAGGGGTGGGTAACCTTTGGCAATTTGAGAAACTGAGCTGGGCACCACCGCAAAATGGCTGCCATGGGAGGCATGGCAAAGGACAAGTTGGGAGGGGTAGGAGTCTGGGAGCACATTGGTGCCAATGAGCACCACAATGCCTACCCCTGGCCTAATGCATTTCACCATTCATTATTGTTTCATTTCCAAATAAATAAGTAACAATCAATTTTCAATAATATTGTGATTTTTCTGCTCATAAAGGTTAGCATAGTAGATTGGTTTTGACACCTTTGCAATGTCCCAGATTCTTGAATACTAATCATACATTCCCCCTCCTCCTCCTCCTCCTCCTCCTCCTCTTCCTCTTCTTTCTTTCTTCTCATGGTAATCAGTTCTTACATTTGCAGCAGGTAATAAACACAAGATCAGTTTCAACTCAACTTCTTCAATGATACTTCAGGGAGAACATTGCTATTAGCTTTTAAACTGAATCAGATTAGAGTGTGTATATTTCTAGAATTTAGCATAAATCTCAAAAATCTTACAAAATGTGTGCAAGCAAATAGAGGCAGAAGAAGAAAATATAGAAGTGATTATATGAATTGTAAATAATTCCAAATTGAAAAAGGAAAATTTCTTACATCAAGATTGAATATTTTCCTATCAACTGTCTCAAAATGTGTTTGAATGCATCTTTTTTAGAAAAGAAAGTGCATATTATAAGATATATCAGGCCTGTAGGCAGATTTAGCTTGCATGATTGGTTCTTACACAGTAGATCATTCTGGGTCTTGTTGACCTTGGCAGCTTTATGGGGGTCATATGAACACAGATGAAATGTTCTTGAACAGTTTCAGCAGTGTATTAGGCAAAAAGAGGCTTCAGTATTTTGCATACATATACTTTTCTTGTCAATCCCCCCTCCCCCTCAATAAGCATGTTTTAGGTGCATTAAGAAGATATCTAGCCCTCTTAAGCTCTGTGTCGCACTATTCTCTCAGCACAATGTCGACACAGAATATAATCAACTTTGTTGCATTTGTTTTTGGATATTTCATCTTCCAGTGTATTGGCATTACACATCCTGCCGTTTTCTGACATAAGCTTTATTTCTGAGGAGGTTTAGATTAATTATTCTCATCTTGGTATGTGATCATCCATTGCATGCCCCTTCCCTCTTACCTGAGGGATACCAGCAGCAGAAAGCACAGAGGTAATAGACTTCAGGAAGCAAAGTGATGGTAACGCCATGAGAGGAGACCTATTTCCCAATTAATTCAAACAGTTTCTGTTCACTACCCACTGATTAAATCTGTTGCTTTTTGGCTGAGAACGATTTAAATGGAATATTTCTATCATCCATGCTGTTTTTCAAGATGAGCAAGCAAAAAAACAACACCCCCCCAAAGCCCAAAACCTAATTTCCGACAGGAAAGCAATTGTGCCAGTAATGAAACATGATTTTCAGAGTGCTGACAGTCATGTGCCTAACAGACAGGATTTAAGCACACATGAGTTGCTATACAGGAGTTTATACCAAGAGAAACAGCTGTTTTGCAAATGAGATGAAGCTCCTAGCTAGATCAACAACATATCTCCAACAAAAAGCAAGAGAAAAAGTAGACACAGCTTGTCATGTCATAGTGCCGCCAGGGCGAGAAAATCTGTCTCTGCCAATACAACTGTTTAAGGTACATGAGCCCTGTCCTGATCTGCATTTCATCACCTCAAAGGGAAAATGCTTTTGTTACTTAATATGTATTTTAAGCAACCAGAATTTATTTATTTATTTTTATTTATTATATTTATACCCTGCCTTTTTTCCTTCAGGAACCCAAGGCGAGTTACATAATCCTCTTTCTTCTCTCCATTTTATCCTCACAACAACTCTGTGAGGTAGGTTAGGCTGAGAGTCAGTGACTGGCCCAAAGTCACCCAGTGAGTTTCATGGCTGAGCGGGGACTAGAACCCGGATCTCCTGAGTCCCAGTCCAACACTCTCACCACTACGCCACACTGGCTCTCGAATTTGTAGATTTGACTTTGTGTAACCAATAAATAGATGTGGTGTAGCAGTTATACTGTAGGACTAGGACTCGGGGGACTCAGATTCAAATCCCCACTCAGCCATGAAGTTCATTGGGTGTCCTTGAACTGGGCCAGTCACTATCAGAGTTATGGAGGGAGAGGGAAGGCAGGAATAAAGACACGGACACCAAAGCTTGGGTAGAACTAGAGTCTCTTTATTTAACATGGGTAATTCACCACACTCCAGGATCTGTAAAGTGTGGGAATGTAATGTTTAGAAGTCCACTAATGTTTAGTGAGCACAAGGGAAAGTGCTCACTACAACAAGAGCACAGGAGGCAAGGCAACACCCTGGCTTGGCTGGTAACTTAGTGGGAAAGAGTGATGCCATGGGAAACAGGAGGTGTGAGCTGAATTCCACATGCCTAGGAGATGCAGATGTGGCCTCCACAAGGCAAAGCCTTTCAGGAGTCCTGTCAATAATTATTGCATGTATCTAAATAAACAATACTTGTAGATGGAAAAAGGGAGAAGCATCAGGATTAGAATTCAGTCTTCCTAGTACACAGAGAAATATCCTAGCTATCCAGCCACACAGGAACAACCCGAGAAGAGGCCCATGATGGGGCCTTTGTACTTGGCTCCCAGGGGCTAGGACATGTATCCTTCCCTCTCATTCAGACTTATGCATAGGCCCTGGGAGTCCCAGTCATATAGCTCATGACTGAAGGAACTGTAGTACAGTGAAACAGCACAGGCTCAGCACATAATAGGCCCCAAGCTTGCTCCCTGGTGAAGAGTTCCCAGGAGAATTTATTTATTTATTAATTATATTTATACCCCACCTTTTTTCCTTAAAGGAATCCAAGGCGGCTTACATAATCCTCCTCTACATGTTATCCTCACAACAACCCTGTGAGGATAACAGCAAGGCACACAGGTCATGTGATAAGGACAGCCCTGCCCTTTTACAACAACCCTGTGAGGTAGGTGGGAGAATGGGGTAGAATGGGGTAGAATGGGGTGGGAGCTGCTCCCCCCAAAAACCCACTGCAGTGAGATAATCAATAAACCACTTGTTACCAATAGACAGGTGGGTGGTTGTCTGACTCATCTATGCCCCAGGATGCCTTTAGTTTTGCTCATCCCCACCTACCCATGTTCATCTAATTGAGTGCCAGAGCCTGCTGGTTATTTTCCCAGAACACCTTGCTATAAGCCCCCTTTCCAACTCATATAGGATATCTGCCTAGCTCATCAAATGTGTAATAACCATGTGATAAGGACAGCCCTGCCCTTTTACTATTGTTAGTGCTCCCATGGCAAGGCTGTTGGCAAAATGCAGACTATGACACCTGGCAAGACTGTGTGGAGATCCCCACCATAATGACCTCTGAGTAAGAAACAAGGGAAGACATTTCCTACTCACTATCATAAAACAGAGACAAGCTGAAACATTCACACATTTCAGCTTGTATCAGTTGTGGAGTGTGTTTGGGCAGCATCAGATACACATAGGTTTGTCAGCTGTCTTTTTCCTGAAGACTTCTGTCTTTCAAAGCTGTGTATCAGAGAGCAGAATAGTAAAGCTTTCCCTATCATTGCTGTTGTGCATATCTGCACTCTGTGGCCATGCATATTTGAGTTGTTTGTACCAAGGGGTTTTGGGGAGTGGGTGGGATGGAGGTGATGCAGGAATCCTGCTTCAAGGCCCCCTCCTTGGTGGGTCTCTCTTGTTGATGTCTTGTTCTTGTGGCCCCATTTGCAGAACAGTGTTGATCTTCCTGGAGGGTGTTTGTGTACAGGAGTACATATCAGTGTTCTGAGAAGATAAGTGTTATTAATCTGTTTCCCCTGCTTTGTTTTAAGTCTTCCCTATTTGTTTGTGTGAAGTGTTCCCATTGGGCAAAGTGCCTTTTCACCAAAGTCCTGTATAACTGAGTTCTCAATTGTACACTCATTGTAGATATAGGACAGAGGCAGTGATGTAGCTCCATGTTAGGAGATGATATGTGAACTGAGTTTCCTTGCCGAGATTTGTATACTGGTGTTGCTGTGCCATGATCAGTTTCTGATGTTAGTTGGACTCCTATCCTCTGATACGGTGGTAGAGCTGGGGGAGAGGGGGCAGCTGTCTGGGGCTCCCCAGTGACTCCTACGAGGTGTTTCATTCATTATTACAACTATTTTGTTGATATTAACTTTATGCCAGCAGGAGAGAACCCTGGGAAGGATAAGACTCCAATTAAGTTGGCCACTCTGCTGATCTTCCATCACCACACTCCACCCTTTCCCCTTCCTTATTCCAACATTGTTATGTCAGTGTGGCACATACACCACCTTAAACTTATGATGGCATAATGATGTAATAATGCTGTCTGGCATAGCTTTGAGTTATGCCAGTTTAATGATTTCAAATCAATCCTATCCAAGGAAACTCAAGGAAAGGATTGCATCATTAGTCTCAAATTACTAACAAACCTAGGGTGGCCATGCGTCCTCTATTACAGAAGACAGTTATCTATTTGAAGGGCTGCCAGAGGACTGTCCTCTATTTTGAAGGCATCCCCTGTTTGAAGGGCTGTCCAAGTCAGGTATAAAGATAAAGAGCCATCAAAAAGAAGAGCTGGGCCTTGGGGTGGTCATTCAGCAGCACCTGGAAAGCAGACTGAGCAAGGCACACAGGTCACCTGGTCACAATCTTCCACACTGTGGTGATATGTACTTGTTTCTATTTAAATTATAGCTATTATTTCTAAATTTGCATTTCTACATATAAATTACTATATAATTTTTTATGCAAATTACTCTTTTTTGTTATGCATTTTCTCATAAGCAGCCCCCCTAAGTGCGGGTCTCTATAGTTCATATAGTATTACTATTTATCAATTTTTTTATCCCTCCCATCTTCCATGGAGCATCAGTGGTTAGGCAGTTGAGTAAATGTAAGGCTTGTGGTCCATGAGTGCAAAGATCACAGAGGATTTCTTAGTTCAAGTAGATTTTTAAAAATACTACCAGTAATATTCAGAGATCCCAGTCCTGGTTCTGAACTGGAAAGCCCAAAGAATCAGTTGAGTGGATTGTGGGAAAACAACACCCGAAGACAGCAAACAAACAAACAAACAAAAACCAAAGTAAAGGAAGAAGCCATTTCTGCAAGGAACAGAACTGAATGCTTAGTGATGAAGTGATGAAGCCATTTATTATTACACTGCAATTTATGTTGGAGATTAAAGCTGCAATCTGCACGTTAGTTACACTATTGAAATCCTATTCATGTTCAGCTGTATTTAAGTAGCCAGTTTCATAGATCAGAGTTGGGAGGTGCCTACAAGGCTATCGAGTCCAACCCCCTGGCCCCCTGGCCCCTGCAGGAAACTAGAGGAGGGGTCTCCCATCCAAGTAATAACCAGGCCTGACCCTGCTTAGCTTTCCACACTCAGACAAGCTGAGCCAGCATAAGCCACAAGCCTATGCAGTATTGCAGACAAAATATGATCAGCTTTTACTTCCCCTTGATTTTATACAGCATATCACAGCCACAGAGCTTTGAAAACTATATTCTGAAACACTGGAGGCACAGCATTTGTGTTGTTCTGTTCAGGAGCATTCTTCAGTTAGAACAATTATTTTGCTTAGTTTGACCCCTAGACTGGATCTTCTTTGCTTCAGTTCCCTGCAGCCCCTGATGTCACAGAGGCACCATGAGTCTCTGAACTAATCCCAAAATTGTTTACCCTTCCAGCTCTGCTGTCAGAGATATTTCTTCTGTCTTTTACTCTAGAATAGCATGTCTAATATGTGTATAATTAATTAGGGCCTCCTTCACTCATATTAGGCATCACCCCAAAGCAGTAGTCCTGTTCCTGGATGAGGCAGTGGGGGGTGAGGTGGGGGCTTTACAGGCTTCTGTTTCTTAGTCCTGATTCCAGATGTATTGCTTATGTTTCTTTATAAATAAAGTATTAAAACTGATACATTTTTAATAACAATATTTTTAAATCTCTGGCCAAATCACAAGCTGAAGCCATGCTGCAATTACTTCAGGGCTAAACATTACATGAATTCTTACATGATCGCTGCATTTATATTGCATTCCCCCCTACATCCTGCCCCAGTTTGAAAGATCAGGGCTTTTAATTTCTGTAGACAGCTAATGGATGTCTGAATTTATTTATAGAGTATCATATATGTACTCTGCATATCAGTGCACTAAGAATGTAACAATCACATTATTTATTGATTGATTTATTTAAGAGATTTATAGGCCACCTTAAAGGACAATGTCCTCTCAAGGTGGCTTACAAATATAATACAATAAATGATAAAAGACGGTAAAATAATACATTTTGGGAAGGCATGCTGTTGAATGTTGCGGCCCTCCCTCTCTGCTGGCAGAGAGGAAGGTCTGCTGCCGGAGGTCCTTCTGGATGGTGGCAGAACATTCTGCCACTGTGGCTGCCCCACCAGTAGGGCTGAAAATGAGGTGGTTCAGGGACATGTTGGGGACAGTCAAGCATCCACAGGATTCTAGGCTCCCTTGTTACCTGACACAAACCCAGTCAGAGTCAGAAACTACACCAGCCTGAGAGCTGGTGTAGTTAATTGCCTTCCATTGGAGGTAATTGTAGGGGGAGGGAGAGAAAAATACCTAGCCATCGCCTTGGTTGCCACAAGCTGGCAAGGCTTAGGAAATGGTGCTAGCTCTGGTTGATCTCCCTACCATCAACACTGGTAGGATTGCTCCATATCACATATCACAAAAACAGAAAAAACCCAGCAACATATCCTTTAAAACATTCTTCACCCCAGCTAAAATAAAATCATCAAAATCTTACTGACTAATTGATATACATCAAACAGTCATCAACATCTTAATAAAACAGATCAGTCAAAACCAGTCTGTAACAAATGGATCTTCAAGGACCAACCATACATCCCTTAGGAAGGAGTTCACAAACTTCGTAAGCCAAGGGCCACCAATGAAAAGGCCCTATCTCCAGTGCCCACCAATCAATAACTCTCTTGTTAACAGTTTTCACACAAATGTATCTCATTGTAATACTGTGATATTTACCTTGCAATAATGGGATATTGCAATGGAAGATCTAGGAACTCTTGAGCCACCTGGCCAGAATGCCAGCTGAATGTTGCACATGTTGATTTTAATTTGCATATTAATTTTATAACAGGATTATTGGGAGAAATACTAATTTGGGCAGGTAAATACAATTCCTTTTATCATGTATTACTTTGTGAACGCATAAACACACACACACACACACACACACACACACACGGATAGTGAAATTGACAAATCAATAGCCTAGCACACCAACATATGGGGTCTAGTAGCAATGGCCAGGTTCAGATATTTCACTACTTGCTTCATAATTTGTTGGTTTGTGCCAAGAAGTAATATAGTCATAAAAGACTCAGTTGAGTGACCAGAAAACTTTTGCATTATGGGAAGTATCAAATCTTTTCTCGCTCCTTGGTAGAAGCTGCATTGAAATAATAATACATGTAAAATGGACTCTATCTCCATGTTGTTGCACAGGCAACATCTGGTGTTCCTAGGAGTTTTGCCATATCTTCCCTCCAGTAAGCTTGAGGGGAGGGCATTGAACCTTGCTAACGAAAAGGCCCTCCTATATTTGGGGATAGTTAACCACTCCAAGTAAGACATTCCTTTATTTGGAGGGTATCTCAAAAGGCCCAATGACTGAGGGGAGCACGGACCCCGAGCTGCACGTAGCAGCAGCTTTTGGTTGTCTATATCTGTTAATCTCCATTTGACTATAAATTTGGCACTATCTAAATCCATAGAGAAAAGAGGGGGCAAGACCTATTGAAGTAATTTTATTATCTATAGCCTTTACCCACAGAGATTTATATGAATCTAACAAAACCTTAGACATCAGTGAATCAGGAGGGAGTGCCCAATGACAACGAAGCCAATAGTGGACAGAAAATATCCATGCCACGCATTGCAATGAATTTATTCCTGCCTCTAAATTATTTTTCCATAAAAAGGGGTGGCTTGCAGTTTTCCATCTTCCTGAGCACCTAGAATCTTGGGAAAGGGAGGAAAAGTTTTGGGGGAAACAGGTGTGTGTACCTGTTGGGAAAAACTGGTGTGTATACAAACTTAACTGTGGAATGTGAACAACAAGATGCATGTAATTAGCTGAGTTTCTTGGAAAACACTGGACAAAGTGTCTTCCAAGATAACCCAAGACCTGAGGCAATGTTCGTATAATTCAGGAACGTTGCCAGCAGGTGAAGTGGTGGTCAAGGCTTCTAAGGGAAAGGTGATGTTTTCTGGCATCAAAAAGAGGAATTCCAAAAGTGATAAGATGAGCCCAATTATTAATGTACAACCAGAACACGTAGTCAAAAGATGTGATTTTCCACATCATGCAAATACTTTGGAAGAACGAGTATTAAAGATCCACCAAAAGCAGCAGAATTCTGAGGGAGACATGAACACAAGAGAAGCACCTGCGTACAGCATACCTCCTGCTTTTGAGTCTATGGCTGGCTGGCTACCAGGCTCTGTTGCTCCAACATGGATAACTGTGTGAATGTTATAAGCGTCAATGGACTGAAACTAACCATTTAATCTAAAATAAAAATGTTCTAAAAATTGCATCAGGTTTCTGAGTCTCAGTCTGGGTCACACCCAGTGATCCCAGGCTTTTGGTCACAATACCCAGTCAGACCATTAGTTTATCTAGCCTAGTATTCCCTGCTCTGACTGATAGCAGCTCTCCAGGGTTTTAGGTTGGTGTCTTTCCCACCACCTGCTACCTGATCCTTTTTATTACAGATGCCAAGGATTAAATTTGAGATCTTCTGCATCCAAAGCAGGTGTTGTCACTGAGCCACGGGCCTCCTCCAGCCATAGCATTTAATTGTATAACTAAAGCTGCTCCTGTAGATCCAGTCTACACGTGTTACCCGTGTTCATTACAGCAGACACATATCTCTCTTTTTTCCTCAGGTCCCCTGCCTGCTCAGCATCTATAACTCTTCTACACCCTTCCTGAAAACAGAATTACTGTACAGGCTTTCTTTCCTAAGGCCCTGCATGAGGGACTGTCCCTCCTGCTTACTGATAGTACTGGCCCAAAATAACTCACCTAGGAGAATGCAGATTCTTGAAAACCTGCACACACACACACACACACACACACACACTCACACTCAAAGTCCCAGAGGTGAACTAAAAGTTTGCAAAAGCATGTTCAGTCCTACTGTGGAGAAAGCCTGACACGGGTACTCATGCACACACACGCGCGCACGCACAACCCAGTCTCTTCCCAAGGGGGGCGGGGGAGGGAGACTGGAAATACGAGGAAGTAGCCAGACGGATCTGCATGCCAACAATGGAGGACCTCAGTTGGATTCCACAAAATCCAGGATAGGACCATCAAGGATCATCAAACTAGCAGGGCAGTCTCAAAGAGCTGTAAAGTACCCAACACATCACCTTTTCCCCGGCCAGGAATAAGCCCACCTGACACCAAGGGGCAGGCATAAGCCCCACCTGACTGCAAGGGCGGGAAACTCAGGGGTAGAAAACCCCTCTCCCCTCCTTTTGGGAGTTGTTGGGAACACGGGTTGCTTTTTGTCAAGATTCGTCCTCCAGCGGTGGCTGGGATAAGCTGTTCTCTTCCTCGGACCGGGCAGACCCGGAGCCAGGCTGAAATTGACCAGCGTAAAGTCTTTAGTCTAAGGTAACTGACTAATCCCCAGTGCGCTAGCCTGGGAACCGGTTCATTGATAAGCTCGGAGATCACGTCAGGTCATGTTGACGTTATAGTATTCCTAGAAAGCTATTAGTTCCGCTCCGTATATTGTATAGTAAATAAAAGCCTTATTTGGTCATACAAAGGGCTGGAGTTTCCTTTTGTTGCGCAAACCTCCTAGTCGGTTTCAATCGCTTGTACGGGCTGTAACTCAGTGCTGGTTAACCCGTTAAGCGCCGAACTCACGCATAGGACCCGGGTGCTGGTCCTTCACACCTACTTACTAGGGCTCTTCAAAATTAGGCTCCACACATTCCAGTGTGGGGAGTGAACTGGGGCCATGCATGCTGGCTCCATCCCTGAAGTCACTATAATTGTCATCTACCACTGGCACCACCCCAGGCATCAGCAAATTGGGAGGCACATCTGAAGGGGCAACCAGACACGTTAGATGAATATGTGGAATCTAACTAATGAAGGGGGCTAGTGACTCTTAAGCTCCTTTCCCTTTCACTTTCCAGCAAGGTTTTCATCCCACTGGCTACTTTCTGGTTCCCTCCCTAAAACACCTGCCTATAAAAACATTCCATAGATGTTCTGCTTCCTGCACTTTCCATTCATTTGGCTGTCTAGCCCCAGCCTCCTTGCCCATCTACTTAGCTCACTGTCCCTCTGGTTTCAAGGCCCTGTGTGTTTTCACCAGCCAAACTGTCAATTCATTAATAGAAGCTGAACTATTTTACAGATGATGATGATGATGGTGATGATTGTGTGGTAAAATATAATTCAGTATATGATTTCTATATAATCATATAACTTGCAACAAATATTTCCTATGCTTTTACTTGTATGTAATCCTATGCTACTCTGTATGTAGAAAGTTCTATCTCACATAATGAAATGTAACACAATGTAACACTATGATGCTAATACAAAGAGCCTCTAAGGGGCCTCTTGAATTCTTATGACCTGTTGAAGTAAACCTGTGTCTAACAGTTAATTGGTATTGAGATAAGGAGAAGTTACTTCAAAGATTTTTATTTATTTATTTATTATTATATTTATACCCCGCCTTTTTTTCCTGAAAGGAACCCAAGGCGGCTTACATAATCCTCATCCTCCTCTCCATTTTATCCTCACAACAACCCTGTGGGGTAGGTTAGGCTGAGAGTCAGTGACTGGCCCAAAGTCACCCAGTGAGTTTCATGGGGACTAGAACCCGGATCTCCCGAGTCCCAGTCCAGCACTCTCACCACTACGCCACACTCCTTTCACTCCCTAAAAACTCCTCAGTACACATATGTCAATTAATTGTTATTTACTGCTTGAAAGAGAAACCAGATATTGTAAAAGCATAAATCTGTCACAGTAGAAAGAAACAATTAGCTCACATTATAGAATTTGTTAACACGCATGCGCGAAAGTAAGACGCTTGTAGAAAAAGTATAAAAATGCTTGTATTTCTAATGGTAGATTTGTCTCACTCTGCTTTGGAGTGGAACCATACAGCGCTGTATTTGAATAAAGGAATTCTTTTTCCCCGCTCTGGTTGATTTATTGGGCCATAAGTCAGCTGGAAAACGAACCAAGGAAGTGGCTTAACTTCCTTACCACATTTGTTTGTTCCTGGTCAGGGTTTGCAAACATCTCATGACATCATAGCCAGTGGGATGGGATGCTCAAAGTGGGATGGGATGCCATCCACTTCTTTTCAATACGTGTAAAACCATCTCAGGATGCTACACAGAGCAGGGTTTCACCAGTCACTTGATCCAGATCAGGACTATTTTAAGACCTGGAAGAAGCAGATACTTGCAAAGACAGGCTAGCAAAGAACAGCCCAGCCCAGATGGGCCATAGCTGCAGTGCATACCTGAGTTCAATTGATATATTCCCATCCATCTAGGCAACTGAATCAAGCAGCAGCATCATGCTTCCCCCCAACCCTCTTCCCTACCAATCCCTTTCCTTGTGTCTTTTTTTAGAAACAGATGGCAGGGACTGTCTGTGGATTCTTGTAAGGCACTTCGGGAATCCTTTGACAGAAGAGCGGGATAGAAATGCTTTGAATGAAGAAATGAATGAAGAAATAAATAAATAAACGACAGCTTCCTCTTTCTCCAATAACTGAAGTGAGAAGCCCTGGAAGCTGTCTAACCAAGAGCCAGCTATAAGTTACTTTAAAGATATATCTAGCAGGCTTGTCTTTTATTTTCTTTTACCCAAAAGGAAATGCAGGGGACACAATCCGGATCAAGGTCCTACCATGGGGAGGGTTGGGGGGCTTAGCTCTTTGCCCTCCACTGGGTTCCTAATCCAGAGCCCACATCTGAAGTTTCCACAGCCAAAAAGTGATCCATTGAGAAACAAATACATCAGATAGAACTAGAAGCAAAGAAATTGATTGCACACAATCAATTGACTGATACACTGCTCCTCTGGTGGAGCTCCTCTCTGCTGGCAGAGCAGCACTTCCACCCCATCCTAACCCCGCTTAGCCCACTATTGGAAGAGGTCAGGATTGCTCTCATCATCTTTAAGTAGTCACAGGCTCTTCATTGTTTTTGTGACAACAGACTAACACAGAAACTCATCTAGAAAACAGATTGTGAGAATACCAAAGACTTGCTTGTTGCAAAATGTTAATCATCATTACATTTTTCTTGCCCACACAGTGTGTGTGTCTTTGAAATATACAATAGATGTTTATGTTCACATTTTGAAAGGATGTTATATCTTCTAATCTTATCATCTAATGACTGACAGCATAACATCAGGGTCTAACCTTGCTACCACTTTACTAATGAAGTTTCCTACCCGAAAGAGAAATTAAGGCATGAGTGCTGTACTGCTTCTTTTGTCAGCACACAAGTGTACTTGAAACATTTTCCCAAACAGGCACATACTAGTTCCAAGGACAAAATAGGAAAGGTTCCTGGAGTTGGGGTAGAATATATTTCTTATCTGATGAGATGGGTGCTTTGCCTGAGTGGTGAATTGTGTTTTTTTGGTGGAATACTAAAGCAATTGCAGAAATATTTTAAAAGTGACAAATGACAACTTGCTATAGCCAAAAATATAAAGTAATCAGGAACAGGAATGCATTAAACATCCAATTAATTCCTGAATGGAGGTCTAAATCAATCACATTTTATTATCACAAAAAAACCTAGCATTTGCCTTCTCACGTTCAGATTTATTTTTACAGTTCTGTGGTAAGGGCATGTCTGCCTTGTTGTTCACCATGGATATGTGCTGATTTGTCACATCTGTAACATGCATCTGACCTGCTTTGTGTGCTTTGCTCTGTCAGGCATTTTTGACCTGTATCCGATCTGTACCATCTGCACTGATCTATGTTTGACCTATACTATCTGCACTGACAAAATGTGAGAATCAAGTGTACAGTGTTGTGTTCAAAATTGCACTGAAGAGGTGCCTATTGTGCTATAACTTAGGTTGCTTCAGAAACATCTCTCTGTTTGGGGGTTTCCTTTAGTTCAAAAGATAATCTAAAGCTCTGCAGTAATTTTTCCTCCCTTCCTTACGATTAGTGCAACTGTACTTTCATGACAAATAATAAATTATGACTAATGAACATCCAACTGAGAACTGGTATCTCGGAAGGAATCTCTCTTTTAGTCTGAAATTGTGAGGCTGTTGATTCAGAATAAAAACTCCACATTAAAAGCCACAGGACAGGACCCCAAGGATGATGGTTCCAAAGAACAACCCCAAATAAAAACCTACAAGCTTGGTCAAACCCTAATATACTGCAATATCTTCTTTATAACCTTCATATACACTGTGAGTGAGACATACTGTAAAGGCAATTTGAAATATTACACAGATAATTATGGTATGCTAGGTATATCCAAGAAATGGACTTTATCAGTGATCTGTATGTAAAATACATGAGTGGTTTTGCTACATGTTAATTGGTTAAAAAAATACCCCACACATAGAAAAAAAGCTCTCAAATCCTCAACTGCCATATTTTTTGTCAAGCAGAGTTTGCATGTGATTAATTCTACCTGACTTAAGAAGCAGCTTTTTAATTAATATTTTGCATCAATTACACTGCTATGACACAGTAGTAGAATTATTAAATAAAATAATGTCCTTTACATTAGCAAATTTTCAAGCAATGGCAAAAATTTATTGGATTAATGATTCATATCATGGCCCATCAGAAACCTAATTTTTCCATACATAAAGAAGCCTGGGAAAAAAGAAAAGAAATCTTCTATACATTACAATTTGGCTAAGCTTTTCCATGAGTTTTATAGTATCATAATGAATCCAATGTCCTGGGGGTAGCAGTTAAACAGTTTTTAAAGTCAGGCAATGAAACTATCACTCAGTTGTAACCCAGATAAGCTTGCACTGAAGTAAATTAGACTGTGATTGAATGGAAGCACCTTTTGATTTCCTAAGTAATGATTCACTGTTTGGTGACACCTTTATTATTGAAGTAGTGAGTAAATGTCTGGGGCTTTCACATGTCCTAAAGGTGGCCAGCTGAATCATAAGCCTGGAGATGCAGAGAAGGAGTTTTAAATGGAATGTCTCCCCTGTATGTTGGTTTGTTAATTTTTTAAGGGCTGCAGCTTACTGAGATTGTTTCTGAAGCACATTTCTTCCACTTCAAACAGAAAATGAATGGAGTAGCTTGCTAGCAGCAGAAAATCAATTCCTCCCAGTGGGCATGAAGAGGGAGAAAAAGGAAGCAGGAGGGTTTGGAAGGAAGTGGGATGTTTCAAAGTGAGAAAAGGGAGTGGATGCTTAGGCCAGTCTCAATTTGTCTGCCTGAGTAGAAATTGGATATTTATAGGCCCTCCTGAAAAGAAGTGGGGTGACATCCCATCCCACTTTTGGCACTGCCTCCACCTAGTGTTTCCCTATTAGGCTGCAGTCTGGGTTCAAAAAAAATATTCTCTATTTTATTTCACTCCAAGTTGACTTTTATCATCAACTCAGCTTAGATCTGCATTATCTTAGCACTGGTTCACTTTCCATTTTGAACTTGGGTATTTTATTTTTATTTATTTATTTTAAAATATTTCTAGGCCGCCTTTCAGGTCAGAAGCCCTCCCAAGGGGGGTACAAAAATATAGCAAGGTGCTGCCAATTCTGAGTATAACACACACATTTAAATGGCCAGGTTTCTTTGTAATAAACACAGAAGCAGTGACTGGAAAAGTATCAGGTTCCAGTTTACATGTTTCTTGCAAGGAAACCCAGCCATTCAGAACTGATGGCACAGTGTATGTATATTTTCCATTTAAAATTGTGTTTAAACTTAAATACTAATATGCATAATGTTCTTTATGCATATTAGGAGAGGCTTTCACATCTAAAAGGAAGCTGATTATATCTGTGCTGGACTAGTGACAACGTTAAGAAAGCAATATGTTTCAAAAGCTTTAGCTGGAAAATAAATTTGTTTGTTGACCTGAACAGCAAAAATATACATTAGAAAAGGAGGGGGGCAAGGAAGGATTATGGGAGTTGTAGGCCAAAACATCTGGATGGTCACACACTGCCCAACCCTGTCTTAAAGGAAGCTGTGATTTGTCTAGTCTTGAAAAACAAATCTCCTTGGAGCTGGAGGATCTAAACTATAGGCCTGTTTTGAAACTGCCTTTTTTGAGCAAAAAGCAAAAGTAGCTATGAGGAAAATGCCAAAATCCATATTACGGCAATACCTTTATTAGGACAACTCAAAGAAAGTGTTCACATTTTTGTGACCTTTGAATTGGCCTAATAAGGGTATTGCCTTAATATGGATTTCAGAATTTGGGGGGCAAGGTAATCAAACTGGTAGTGGTGGGACAGCTTGATCAGCAAGCTTAAAACATAATAGTTTCCATTTACGGCCATAGGCATAATAGTTGGCATTATTAGGCATATAAGGGTATAGGCAGTTTTGAATTATGGGTGGGGCCACTGCCTTCTATTTAGACTCAGAGGGTACTTCTCTCTGCTCCATTATAAAGATCTTGGGGTTGGAAGACAGGGCCTCTGCCAGAAGATTTGTTTAAGTCTAACTCATAGAATAGTAGAGTTGGAAGGGGCCTCTAAGGCCATCAAGTCCAACCCCCAGCTCAATGCAGGAATCCAAGTCAAAGCATCCCTGACAGATGGCTGTCCAGCTGCACCTTGAATGCCTCCAGTGTTGGAGAGCCCACTACCTCCCTAGGTAGTTAGTTCCATTGTATTGCTCTAACAGTCAGGAAATTTTTCCTGATGTCCAGGTGGAATCTGGGTTCCTGTCACTTGAGCCCATTATTCTGTGTCCTGCAAACTGGGATGATCGAGAAGAGATCCTGGCCCTTCTCTTTGTGACAACCCTTTAAGTACTGGAAGAGTGCTATCATATCTCCCCTCAGTCTCCTCTTCTGAAGGCTAAACATACCCAGTTCTTTCAGTCTCTCCTCATAGGGACTTGTTTCCAGTCCCTTTATCATCCTTGTTGCGCTCCTCTGAACCCTCTCCAGTTTGTCTACATCCTTCTTGAAGTGTGGTGCCCAAAACTGGACGCAGTACTCAAGATGAAGCCTAACCAGTGCTGAGTAGAGGGGAACTAGTACTTCCCACAATTTGGAAGCTATACTTCTATTAATGCAGCCCAAAATAGCATTTGCCTTTTTTGCAGCCACATCACATTGTGCGCTCATATTCAGCTTGTGATCTACAACAATTCCAAGATCCTTCTCACTTGTAGTATTGTTGAGCCCAGTATCCCCCATCCTGTAACTGTGCAGTTGGTTCTTTTTCCTAGGTGCAGCACTTGGCATTTATCCCTATTAAATTTCATTCTGTTGTTTTCAGCCCAGCGCTCCAGCCTATCGAGATCACTTTGAATTTTGTTTCTGTCTTCCAGAGTATTAGCTGTTCCACCCAATTTTGTGTCATCTGCAAATATGATAAGCATTCCCTGCACCTCCTCATCCAAGTCATTAATAAAAATATTGAGGACCACTGGGCCCAGGACCGAGCCTTGTGATACCCTGCTCGTTACCTCTCCCCAGTTTGAGAAGGTCCCATTGATAAGTACTCTTGAGTCCGATTCTGTAGCAAATCGTGGATCCACCTGATAGTGTTCCATCTAGCCCACTTTTAGCTAGCTTGCTAATCAGGATATCATGAGGCACTTTGTTGAAAGCTTTGCTGAAGTCCAGATGTATTATGTCCACAGCATTCCCACAGTCTACAAGGGAGGTTACCTGATCAAAAAATGAGATCAGATTGGTCTGACAGGATTTGTTCTTTATAAATCTATATTGGCTTCTAGTAATCACTGCAGTTTTCAAGGTGCTTGCAGACTGACTGCTTTATAATCTACTCCAGAATTTTCCCAGGGATTGATGTCAGACTGACTGGTCTGTAGTTCCCAGGTTCCTCCTTCTTGCCCTTTTTGAAGATAGGAACAAGATTTGCCCTCCTCCAGTCATCTGGCACTTCACCTGTCCTCCATGATTTCTCAAAGATAACAGACAGTGGTTCTGAGAGTTCTGCCAGTTCCTTTATTACTCTAGGATGCAGTTCGTCTGGCCCTGGAGATTTGAACTCGTTCAAAGTAATCAGGTGTTCCCTGACCATTTGCCTATCAATCTCAAGCTACAATCCTGCCCCTTCAGCTTGTACTTCAGGTTTGCTGTGGGGACATAGATCCTCTTTTGGGAGAAGACCGAGCCAAAGTAGGAATTGAACACTTCTGCCTTTTCTTTGTCATGTGTTATAATTTTGCCATCCTCATTGCATAGTTGAACCACCATTTCTTTCCTCTCTATCACTATGCATGTATCTGAAGAAAGCTTTTTTGTTGTTTTAACATCCCTTGCTAGCCTCAGCTCATTCTCAGCTTTAGGCTTCCTAACACTATTCCTGCAGTTCTGTGTTACCTGCTTGTACTCTTCCCTTGAAGCCTGGCCTTCCTTCCACTTCCTATATGTGTCCTTTTTTGGTTTCAGGTCATCTCTGAACATTTTGTGACGCCACATTGGCTTCTTCTGTTGCCCTCTGCCCTTTTTCCTTGTGGGAATTGTTTGTAATTGTGCCTTTAGAATATCCTTTTTTAAAAACTCCCACCCATCTTGCACTCCTTTTCTCATTAGAGTCGCTTGCCATGGGACCTTACTTATCATTGTTCTGAGTTTAATAACATTGGCTTTCCTAAAACCCAGGGTACGTGTTTGGCTACACTCAGCTTTTGCTCCCTTTAGAATCAAGAACTCAAGTATAACATGGTCACTTTCTCCAGGAATTCCCATAACTACTACTTTATCCACTAACTCATCTCTGTTCTTTAGAATCAAGTCAAGGATAGCCGATCCTCTAGTTCCTTTCCCCACTTTCTGTAGGAGGAAAGCAACAACACAAGTCAGGAATTTCTTGGAGGGGCCATGTTTTTTCAGAATTTGCCTCCCAACAGATATCGGGGAAATTGAAGTCCCCCATCACTACTACATCATGCCTCCTTGAAACACTGGCAATTTGCTTTACAAAAGTTTAATCCTCATCTTCTCCTTGATTGGGCAGTAAGTAGTAGACTCCAACTGCCATGTTTGTTTTATTCTTTGCCCTATTTATTTTAATCCAGATGCTCTCGATGGGGCTACCAAGCTTATCCTCCTGTATTTCTGTGCAGATATATGTATTTTTAACATATATGAAAGGTATGTGTTTGTAACTTTCTTTAATAAAAGCATTCTATTCTATCTTATACAGTTGTTGGTGTGTGGGGGAGTCGGTACACCTCAGCATCAAGGCAGCCAGAACTCCAGACCCATAATAAATTTTAATAGACAGGGAATAAAAACTTGTCATTATTGGGCACTGTGGGTTAACTACTAATAAGTTAAATTATTTCACCAGGACCTGGGTACCTTAAGAAGTGCCTATGAAGTACCTCCCATATGTACCTCCTCCTCCCTCAGGTCACTGCGGAAAACACTACTTCAGGGTTTGTCTTTTGTGGAGGTACAGTCACAGAGACACATCTTCTCTATGGGAACCCCTACTTTGCCTCTGAAGCAAGTCTGGCAACATCTCTTGTTGCTTTCCAGTTTCTAGTTATTTTTTAGGAAGTATTTTATGGGTAATAGCAGTTAGGGTTGATTTAGTTCTGCTAGATTGTACTGACATGTTTTAGCTTTTTAAAAGCAAAAGCAGCAGCAGCAACAACAACTGTTTCTGGTTTTAAATTGTGTTTTGCAACTTGTTCTATTTATTTATTATTGGTACTTCTTTTGGTAATTTATTATTGGTACTTGTTTTATTGATATTGCCATTCACTTGGCAGAGAACATGGCACAAAACTTTGAAATAAATAAATAAATCTATATATATAAAAGAAGGTGTCCTGACTGACTGACTGACTCATCAACGCCCAGCTCAAACCGTTTAATCTAGGAACGTGAAATTTTGAAGGGACGTTGCTTTTATGACGTAGACCCCCACTAAGGAAGGATTTTGGGAAATTCCATCCCTAAGGGGGTGAAAAAAGGGGGCAAAATCGTCCCACTCTCATATCTGCAGTTCTGCAAATAGGCCTCACCTCATAATTGCTGCAGGAGCCAACTTGCTGCAGGAGCCAATAGCAGCAGTTATGCAAATAGCCCATAGGATACTTAGAAGGTTCGTATGAATTCCTGCAAGGGCCAGTAGGGCTGGGTATGTAAATCTCCCCTAGGCCATTTAGAATGTTCTCTGAGGGGGTGAAAAGGGAGGGAAACTTTTTACATGACGGGGTGAAAAGGGAGGGAAACTTTTTACTTGACTAACTAACTGTTCTGTGTGGGTAGTGGTGGTCATGAACCTTTGGTGGGGGCCGCCTCGCCACCACCTTGTCTCTCTGCGGCAGCGGTGGCCCCCGCCTCGATCTTCTGAGCAGCGCGGAGCTGTTCTCTGCAAACCCGCAATATCTCTGAGGTATGCCTGTACTTAAATTGGGGAAATGGGGGTGTGTGAGGGTGGGATGGCATATGATATATGAAGCTGTTTTATACTGAATCAGACCATTGGTCCATCCACCCCAGTACCAACTACTCCAATTGGCAGTAGTTCTCCAGGGTTCCCAGTAAAGGTCTTCCATCACTTATTTATTTATACAGTAATACCTTGGATTGCAAGTAACTTGGTTTGAGAGCGTTTTGCAAGACAAGCAAATTTTTAAACATTTATTTAAATTTTTTTGACTTGATATACAAGCGACGTCTTGCAATACAAGTACTGTAGTACGGCTTAAATTAAAAATCTCTGTACAAATTTTTTGGGGGAATTTCGTTTTGATATACAAGTGTTTTGGATTACAAGCACGTTTCCGGAACGAATTATGCTCTCAATCCAAGGCATGACTGTAATATTTAACCATGTTCACAGAGCAGCTTACAACAAAGATAAAATTGTAAAAAATTGTAAAACAAAATGTTGCAGTGTGGAGTGCTCCTGTTTATAGTTCCAGTCAGTCAGCCACCCTCCTCCAGGGCTGGATTCCATTCCATTTCCCCTCCCCACCATTCCCGATTCCCTGTCCCTCTCCACTTCAGAATTCTGTGGTCTATAAGTATGCTCAGTCTTCATTGGGTTCTTCTGGGATTTTTTTCTTTTTTTCTGGTACTTCTGCAAATTTTGCGGTTTCCCCAAGCCCTATTAATGACTACTAGCCATGGTGGCTATATATTACCTGAAGTATCAGAGAAAGAATGCCTCTGAAGACTGGTTGCTAAGGAACACAAATGTGAGGCTACTACTGCACTCATAGGCATCTGGTTGGTCACTGTGGGCACAGAATGCTGGACTAGATAGGTCTCTGGTCTGATTCAGCATGACACTTCTTATGTTCTTGCTTGTGAATTTCGTGCCATTTTGGCTACCTATGGACTGGCAGGAGAACTGAGCCACCATTACAAGAGAGACCTGTAACAAAAAGTGTCTAGTGAATTAATTCATTCAGTACTTATTCTTATTTTTCTTGCAAATGGAGAAATGTAACAATACTTGTTAAAATTCACCTGTGTGTTAGTTGGGAATTGGGATGTTAGCTACCCATGTTTTCTTGGTCAGAAGATTTAGACCAGGGCTCTCCAACCTTGGGTCCCCAGATGTTGCTGGACTACAGCTCCCAGAATCCCTTACCATTAGCCATGCTAGCTGGGTATGCTGGGAGTTGTAGACCAGCAACATTTAGGGACCCAAGGTTGGAGAGCCCTGATCTAGACAGATAATTATGGGTAAACAACTTCAAACTTCTGAATTTTGGTATTCAAAGAATTCCACAACAGGGTAATGAACAAAAAATCATCTAAGTATTTATTAAGCCCCTGAACAAGCTGCCATTGATCACAATCAAGCAGCAACTTTTTAAAATAAAAGCTATAGTTCAGGAAGTATGATTAATTAAAAAATAAGCCTAAACCTGAGGCTTAAAAATCAATTTTATTTACATTTTTAAACAGAATGCATTCCTGAATTAACAGAATGGAACAGTCCAATGATTATAATAATGTTTATTGCTGAAATGTTATCGATTGCTACAGTTTTTGTAACCTCAACAGTAATAGGCACCTGGCTTTAGTTAAAAAAATGTTTAGAAAATATGTGAAGCAAAGATCAGTTCTACAAAGCTTAATTAATCTCTCTTGAAGATGGGTAATGATACTTTGTCCTACAGAATCTAAATGAGGGAATAAATTCTATCTGCAGGAAGGGAAGGGTGCTAGTGTGGAACAAGCATGGCTAGTCCATTCGAGTCCAGTGCAGGCATAGCAATAGAGTTTGAATTAGTGAGAACTGCTGATGTCTTGGAAGTGAGGAAGCAACATGGGCATGAAGAACACCGTGATCATCAGAGTACAAATTAGACTGATTGGGAATATAAGTAACAATATAAGAGGAAAAAAAGTATACATTTCTTTTAAACTGAGCACACTGTAGGTTGTGGACATGGTGGCTCCAATGAGTACATTCAGTTTCTGTGCGTACAAGTGTTTCCTCACTCACTTCAATGGGGGTGATCTCTTTCAATCAAATGACACTGCAGGTGAAAGGGAAGCATCGATGGAACTTCCCCCCTCCACTGAAATGAAAAGAGAAGCTAAGAGCTCCACATGTGCATTACAGGGACTCTGAACTGGAGTGTTTTATTTTAAGATACCATTTTTATTTTTATTTTGCAGCAGAATGAGTTTCCATCTAAACAGATTTGGTTATTCTTTGATATTTAATGAGTTGCAGTTCATGACATTATATAAACAGCAGAAGGATTAAAGAAAAACCCTACCTGCATAGATTTTTTTTAAAAAAAATAGGATCATACCAATAAAAGAATTAGAAAAGCCATGAGGAAAAATATTAAACAGTGCAGTTTAAAGAACACTGAACAGCAACTTGAAAAACCTGTGATGTAGAAGTAGCAAGGCCTTGGGGAACACATGTGTCTAAAGATCATGTAGCATAATAATAATTTCTGTTATTAGCTGATAATGTTCTTTCATTTTATCTTGTAAGTGTAGCAATGATTCTTTCAGAAAACAAACATTATTTGGGTGTTGTCAATCTTCATTAATAGGTATAAACAAACCTGCCTTGTGGGGAAACTACCAGTAATCCAGGAGAATCCTGCTAAGGAAACAGATACAAAATCATGATGTAATGTGAGTATGGTACTTCCAGTGTTCTCAGTCACTGAATAGAATTGAAACATCATTTATTTGTTAGAGAACTAAAGAGCTCATCAACAGGAAACTCAAATTTGTAGTCAGTCAGAATTATGCAATATACTGCATTTTTTCTGGTTTTACCTTTGTTCAAAAAATGCAACTGCTGATGTTATTATCAGCAGAAACATATAATACAAGCTTTACACTTAAGAAAGACTTACCGTATAACTCATAATGGCCATCCATGCATTAACTTTCCTAATCCCCCATCATGAAGCAAAATTCAATTTTCCATAAATTTTCCTTTTTAATGAAAAATGCATGTTTGAGCTCACATATCTTCCTAGAAACATCCAAGGGTATCCCTCTGAAAATTAAACTTGGATTTATATGCAGAAAAGCATGCAGTGTAATGCAACTGTCAGCCCTTAGTCACCTCCTTTGATTTGAAATAATTTGCTCCTCAGATAGCTCTTCCTGCTATCAGCATTAACCTCATAGTCTTCTTCAGAGAGAGGAAGTGGCAAGATAAGACATGATCTCCAACTTCTCATTACTCTGCATTTTCTTCTTGTCACAGAAATGCACATTTTTCATCTTCTTTATCACTAAAGCCCACTACGTTCCCTGGCAACCCTCACCCTTCCCCATCATTCTGTCTCTGAATGCCCTTTCTCTATACGTATTTCTTCTCTTGTTCTATAAAAACTCACTTTTCTTTGACCAATTCCCAAAAGAAAAATCTGCTTTAATATTCTCTCTTAAAAAGGAATGATACTAACCTCTCTTGTGATACTACCTTTGGGTAGTTTCAGATGACAAAGCACCATGTGGTTATTGTTTAGAATCTCACGGTATGCTGCTGCATCCACATAGGGGGGTATTTCTGCACAGTGAAAGACCACTTCCCACTTATGGAATCCCTTCCCCAGAGGGGGTTACCTGGTGCCTACATTGTTATCTTTTCGGTGCCAGGCAAATAACTTTCTTTTCTCCTAGGAATTTTAGAGACCTAGTTCTAAATTTTTATGGCTGTTTTATTGATTCCTCTCCTGTTTGTTGTTTTGTATCATATTGTATTTTATTCTTTTAAATATTTTATATTTTTTTATATTTTAGTCTTTTAACTAAATATTTGGGATTTTAGTCTTTTAACTGTTCGTAATCTGCCCAGAGATCATTGGTTATTGGGTGGATTAAAAATATAATTAATAAATAAATGCTCAGAGACTGGTGAAACTGAAAATTGTAACTTCAGTTTTCAGTCAGCAGATGTATGGTTATTTAATTTACAGAATATGCTGCTTGGTACTTTCCAAACAGCAGTCAGCTAAATATGTCTGGAGAGTTAAACAGATTTTATTGGCTTGCTGATAAGTTACATTTTCTTACATCTTCAGGCTGTTCCCTGAGTAGGGTTAGAAAAAGAATTATGGGATATAGCCAACCTAATCCCCTCCAGATGTTTTGGGCTACAATTGCCAGCATGCCCCTGCCAGCCATGGGATACAGCCTTCATTTGCAACCAAACTAGTTTCAGCTACAATTGTAGAAGCCGGCAGCCTTGCTCAAGCAACATACTTCAGTTTATGGTGGGAGTGGGGAGGAATTGGCCCTGCTGATGCTCCCCACCCCCCATGTTCATCATAACTTCTGAACAAAGCCTGCACATGTACAAATGTCCATGTGTAAATTTTGTCCATGTGAACTGGTGCCTAATACCTAGTTTTATTCAGGCTTTCCAATTCTACATCCAGAGAAAGTTTGCATGTACATAGGCTCCATTCAGACATGATGATGAACATGTGTAGCAAGCACAATTCCAAACCCTCTCCCCTGATGTGTGCATTCAGTAAGTACACATATGTTATCTGAATGTGACTTAGAAGTCTGCTGTAAAGTATGGAAATATTTTCTACCATCTATGCTTAGATCTCAACCTATCTTTCTGGAAGCATAGAGTTATTTTGCCATTAGGTTAAGACACATAGGTTCTAATATTTTTTATGAAAGATACATCCAACCTTGTTATTCAAACTCATACCCAGCAATCATCTCTCAAGATTCACGTATCTAAAGTGTGTCAATTTAAATGTTTTCTTTTTCTAGAATTATATTTTTCCGCCATCAATATGCAGTTAAACTCTTTTGCAGGCCATTGCCATCTTACATCAGAACTACTAGTACATCTGCCTACTCTCTAGCTTCAACAAGTCATAATTTCTTCTTCTATTATCATCATCATCATCATCATCATCATCATTTTCCTATACCGTCCAATAGCCAAAGCTATCTGGGCAGTTTACATGAAATCAGTTAAAAATATAATACAATATAAAATACACAATAAAAACACTATAAAAAATTTAAAACCAAATTTAAAATGACACAATAGCTAGAACAAGTTAATACAACATGACCAGTAAAAAAGTTAAAAATAACAACCCCACCATGCACTATTTAGAGTTGTTATAAGCCTCAACATAGAGGGGAGTCTTAACCTGGCACCGAAAAGATAGCAGAGTTGGCGCCAGGCAGGCCTTGGGGGGGGTTATTCCAGAGTGGGGGGCTACCACAGAAAAGCCCCTCCCCCTCATTGCTGCCCTCTGAGCCTCCCTCAGAGGTGGCAGTCAGAGGAAGGCCCCAGATGTTGAGTGTAGTTTCTGTGGTTGGGAGAGGCATTCCATCAAGTATTGCGGTCCCAAGCTGTGTAGGGCTTTAAAGGTTAAAACCAGCACCTTGAATCGTGCTCGGAAACAATGTTCTAGCCATGTTTCAGTTGCAATAATCTCCTCCTCCTCCTCCTCCTCCTCCTCCTCCTCCTTCTTCTTCTTCTTCTTCTTCACCAGTGGCTGACTCCATATGGGTTAATTGGCTCAGTTTCTTGCTTTTAGCAAGCCCAATATCCAACTCTACTTTTACTCAATAAAGTGAAAACCAGCAAACACCAGCCAAATCTGGTAGCCAGCAAACCACAGTTGACACAAAATTCAAGGACTTGGTTACCACTAAAGACCATTGAGATACATAACGGTTGAGGTATTGCCCTTAACTACATGGTAAGAGTGATGAGTGAACATTAAGCAGGGTTCACATTTTACAAGTAAGATTTTTAATATAATCACGGTGTTAGAAGATCTATTAAAGTTACCCCAGATTCCTATAATTGTGGGATCCCATAGGTAAAGCTGTGCCTGACCGAGGCTTTCTAGTCAATTATTATAACTCCAGAGGTGAAATCCAGTGAAGTAGGGGGACCCTCCAGAGCAAATTTTCAGGAGACACGAGGGGTTGCACAGGAGAGGAGAGAGGGAGCAAGTCTCATCACATGAGTGGACTTCTGCTTGCATGTTGGATTCTGCCTCAGGAAAGGAAATTAAATACTGTAGTACTTGGCTACTGAGCCAGCTACCCAACTGTTGGTAGCTAGATAGCATTTCCAGATATCCTGCAGTATTTTGATTTCATGCTTCTTGAACACCTTCATTCTTTGCTTTCCCTCAAAAGTACTTTCAGAATACAGCACTATTCACAGTCTCACACGCCATTGTCTTTTCTCTGCATTAAACTTACTTAGATTGCTGGACTCTGAAGTGTTTGTGATCCAGGTTACAGAAGCCATGATATAGTGATGTACTTTTATTCTTCTCAAAGTGTCATTAAATTTAATCCAAATCAAGGAAAGGGAATTCATCCATTTATTTTGGGAACACAGCCAGATTCAAAATGTGTGGAATGTCCCATTAAGGATGAGCTTTCTTACAGTTCCGCTTCCGCCCACTCCTTGCAGCTGCCTTCAACCCCCTTCCCTGCTATATATGAGGTCCCTTCTATGTCTGTGATTCAACATAACGTATTCATTAAGAGCATTAATAGCAGTGTACCCCACCCCAACACGCACATGTCACACACACTGGAGAGGGGCCATAGCTCAATGGTAGAGCACATGTTTTGCATGCAGAAGGTCCCAGGTATGATCCCTGACAGGTGGGGCTTGAAAAGTTCCTGCCTGAAATCCTGGAGAGCTGCTCAACAATACTGGGCTAAATTGACCAATGGTTTGACTCAGTATAAGGTAGCTTCCTATGTTCCTATAGCTTGGATAAGCTTCATGAACATAGCTTTGGTAGCTTCCTATGTTCCTATAGCTTGGATAAGCTTCATGAACATAGCTTTGGCCAAGTTAGAATTAATTTATTTTTATCCCTAATTTAATATAGTAGTATGTGCTACATGCACCATACATATAAGGAATAAAAACAAATATGTTTTGTTCTAACATAAATATATTAAATTCCTCATGGTCATATGAATATGAGCTTTCACAATAAACATGTACAATGGCATTCACTGTATGGCCTGTGGACTACAACTGGTCCTGATGGTTCCTAATTTTTATTTTCTGTTTCTGACACAAAAGCATTTTATTTAGCCATTCACTCCATGTCGGCTAAAAACCTTGTAGCACCATAGTGCAGAAAGAATAATTGGTTTGAGATTGCCTGAAACAAAAATACAGCTCAAGAAGCAGCAGGAATAGGAAATGAATATTATACACACAAGGCAAGTTGGTACAGCTCACAGGCTTTCATCCCCCCTAAATGCAAGGTAACATACAAAACAGGCCTTAGCTTTAGCTTAGTTTAATATTTCCTTCCTTATAATGAGAGAAAAAAGTCTGAATGGGGAGCTAAAATGGGTTCTAAAGGCTAACAGTGCAATCTATACATGTTTACAAGAGTGGGCTTCCCTCCTAATTCACAGAGGACCATCCTCTATTTGAAGGGCTGTCAGAGGACAGTCTTCTATTTGAAGGTGTCCTCTGTTTGAAGAATTGTTCAGTCCCAGGCCAGTTTAAAGATAAAGAAATTGTCCATCAACATTTAGCACCTGGACAGCAGATTGAGTAGGCACACAGGTCACCTGGCCACTGTTTTTCCCACTGTTACTGAGATGTTATGTATTGAATTTCTATTAGTAATTATTTCTATATTTATATCTGTAATTTTGCAAATGCAAATTTTATGCAATTCTATAGCCACTTTTTGATGATGTAGCATTTTTATTATTAGAAACTTTTTCATATTGTTGCCTTTTATTATTTTATTTGATATTGTATTTGTTATATCTAATAATGTTGCTGGCTGCTTTGGGCTTCCTTTCAGAGGGAAAAGCAGGATACAAATAGATGATGATGATGTGGAGGAGGAGGAGGAGGAGGATAATCTATATACGGTATATAAAATAAAGTGACCTGACTGACTGACTAACTGATTGACTGACTCATCAACGTCCAGCTCAAACCGTTTAATCTAGGAACATGAAATTTTAAAGAAACATAGTTTTTATGATGTAGACACCCACTAAGGAAGGATTCTTGGAAATTCCGTCCCTAAGGGGGTGAAAAAAGGGGGCAAAATCGCCCCACTCTCATATCTCCTATGGGCAAAACAACAGGGCAGCAAGTCGGCCTCACCTCATAATTGCTGCAGGAGCCAATAGGAGCAGTTATGCAAATAGCCCATAGGACACTTAGAAGGTTCGTTTGAATTCCTGCAGGGGCCAGTAGGGGTGGGTATGCAAATCTCCCCTCGGCCATTTTGAATGTTCTCTGAGGGGGTGAAAAGGGAGGGAAACTTTTAAAATGACTGAATGACTGTTGTGTGTGGGGCGTCGTCACATAGGCTCCATCACGTTTTGATGGATCTACCCCAAACTTGGCACGGTCATTCTTCATCACCTGTAGACTCTCAGGAGTAACCTGATTTTTCTTTAAGATCAGATATTTCTGTCAGAAAAGTTTTCTGCTGCCAGCACCCAGCCTAAACATTACACTTTCAGTCAGAGAATGACCGTTGTGTGTGGGGCATCCCAAATCCTGTGTGTCCGGGTGTTTGCGTGCGTTGCATAGGCTCCTACACGGTTGGACGGATCTGCCCCAAACCTGGCACGTATACTCTCCATCACCCAAGGACAAAGATTGGCAGGTTCAAATCTCTGAAAAACCCTCACCTAGAGATGTTTTCGAATCGGTGGGGGAGGCGCCTCTCCGCCACCTCGACTCTCCGCGGTGGCGACCCCCCGCTTCGATCTTCTGAACAGCACGGAGCAGTTCTCTGCGCCGCTCGAGCTGCCGGCGCTGATCCCGTTGCATCACATCCAGCCCAGGAAGTGACGCAATGGGACCCTGCGCAGGTGCAGTACATCGCACGGGGGTCCAGCGCGCCTGCGCAGGGTCCCGTCGCATCACTTCCGGGGCCAGATGTGACACGACGGGACCGGTGCGGGCTGCTGGATCGAGGTAGGCCCGCGCGAGCCCTGCACGGATGTGAGCTGGGCCGATTTCAGCCCGCTACGCCCGCGCGAGGCTAATGTGCACACCCCTACCCTCACCGTGCCTGTATGGCCCAAAATAGATGATAGCCAATGGAGCCATTCAGGAGCGGTTATGCAAATCACTCCAACAACATTTAGAATGTTCGTATGAACTGCCGCCACAGGGGCCCAATCAGGAGCGGATATGCAAATCTCTCCTACGTCAAAACAGAATGTTCATATGCACTGCAGCTGGAGCCTACAGGGGGAGGAGAGCAGGGACCAGGGATTCAATTGTGTAGTCCCGGGGGGGGGGAGCAGGGATTTCATTGTGTGGTCCTGGGGGAGCAGGGATTTCACTGTTGTGTAGTCCCAGGGAGGGAGTAGGGATTACAATGTGTGGTCCCGGGGGGGAGTAGGGATTTCATTGTAGCAGGGATTTGATTGTTGCGTAGTCCACTGGGAATTCATTGTTGCGTAGTCCCAGGGGGGGGGGCTGGGATTTGATTGTGTAGTCCTGGGGGGGCAGAGATTTCATTGTGCGGCCCCGGGAGGTGGACAGAGATTTGATTCTGTAGTCCCAGTGGGGGGGAGGAAAGCAGGGATTTCATTGTACAGTCCCGGAGGGGGGAGCAGGGAATTCATTGATGTGTAGCCCTGTGGGGGGAGCTGGGATTTCATTGTTGTGTGGACCCGAGGGAGCTGAGATTTCACTGTTGTGTAGTCCGGGGGGCGGGGGGGGAAGCAGGGATTTCATTGTTGTGTAGTCCCCGGGGGGGGAAGCAGGGATTTCATTGTGTGGTCCCGGGGGGGGGGGAAGCAGGGATTTCACTGTTGTGTAGTCCTGGAGTGTGTGTGCAGGGATTTCATTGTTTTGTTTTAAAGTTTTAAATTTTATTTCTATATAAGACAAACACATAATATCAAACATATAACAATCAACAAAACAAAATAGACCTCCAATTTTCTTCTACAGCAAATATAAGTAACAATAATTTTTCTTACTCGATAATCAGAATGAGAAATCTCTTTCTTCCCATTGTCCCAAATTCACTTATTATTCCATAAATCCACAAACAAACAAATCATTATTTTCCAGTCTCTGCAAAAAGTCAATTAGAGGTTTCCACTCAATAATAAACATGGATGTTGTCCTTTCTCTGATTAATGATGTGAGTTTGGCCATCTCTGCCAGCTCCAGCATCTTAACCAACCATTCTTCTGTCGTAGGCACTGCTGGATCTTTCCATTTCTGTGTCAGGGATTTCATTGTTGTGCAGTCCCGGGCGGGGGGAGCAGGGATTTCACTGTGTAGTCCCAGGGGAACAGGGATTTCATTGTGCAGTCCCGGGGGAAAGGGAACAGGGATTTCATTGTGTAGTCTTGGGGGGGGGGAGCAGGGATTTCATTGTGCAGTCCCGGGTGAGCTGAGATTCCATCATGTTTCTTTTAAAAATAATTGTACCAAATCCTAAAATCCACGCGAGCGAAGCCGCGGGCAACAGCTAGTAATGCATAAATGGCCACCCTAATGTCTATTCAGAACTAAGGCACAGTAAACCTGGGAATTTACTCCCAGGTAAGTGCATATAGGATTGCAGCCTCAATTTTGTAAACCACCCTGGACCCAAATCTAGTGAAGGACATATATAAATATTTTAATTAAATAAATAAATCCTCCCGATGAGAAAATCGTATCCATTTCTGAAGCAATCAATGATTTTGAATCCTTGCAGGTTGGCAAAAACAGTATTTTGGTCATCTAGCTGAGAAAGCTGACCTGTAATTTCTACCCCTGGAATTAACTGACTTGTGCTGCCAATGAACAGCTCAACGAACTCTACTCTGCTGGAACCTTAGCAATGTTCTCAAAGGGAATCCCATGTGTTAGTTTTTCCTGTCAATTAAATAAGTGCCAGAACTGTGACAGCCTCTCTTGCAAGTGTCAAATAATTAAACTTGGATTGGAAATACTAAAATATATTCAGCAGCTGTATAATATTATAGAGTTTTCAAAGACAGCTAGTCTTTGTCTGGGACTTTACAGACAGTAAACTAAAATACATGTATATGGAAAATTCTACCAGTTTTCCATGAATACAAGTTGCATAGGCCTCAGTATGTCTTTTGTGTGAAATGAGAAGAACCATTCATATGAAGAAGGAGCGAAGGAGGCAGGAGCAGGCCAAGGGAACATCAGGGCCTGCTCCAGTTGGACTGCCCCCCCCTGGGCTAACTTCTTGAGACTTCTACACAGAGAATTACTGCTGGAAGTAGTAATTAATATTCCCCCTTCTTCCCTCCCCATTCCTTTTTCCTTGTGTGTCGTGTCTTTTTAGACTGTAAGCCTGCGGGCAGGGACTGTCTTGTTCATTGTTGTAAACCGCCCAGAGAGCTTCGGCTATTGGGCGGTATAAAAATGAAATAAATAAATAAATGTGTGGCCAGTGATCATGACATGTCTAGGGTATCCTGTGTAAAGCAAACTACACAAAATATTTGTACTGGTTATGTGATACCTTACTTCACTGCAAGAAGGGTTCCACAAGAAAGAGTCCCTAAGATCTCTTAAGTCATGAGATATTGAGGTACCTATGAATTTCAACAGAATGACACATCAGTACCCCTGAGATAATGATCTTTTATATGCAAGCTGTCATTATCATGCAGACATTTAAACCTAATGACACAAGATTGATTGATTGATTGATTGGGATCATAATATACCTAATGGAGACACCTTTAAGTGATTTACAGACTGATCCTATGCATGTTTACTCAGAGGTAAGTCCCAGTGGGTTCAGTAGGGCTTATTTTCAAGTAATCATGCATAGGATTACAGCCTCAGTGGCTTTTAAGGTTTCTCAATTTTGTCATTTTGTTTCTTCTCAGCAACATCTTCCATTGCTGTAATAGGAGCAGGAAGCTCCTATTTCAACTCTGTCTATAACAGTCAGCTTGCTTTTACCAAAGAAAGCTTGCAGCAGCCCCTATTTCAGGCACTTCTATCTCAGTGCCAAACACATTTACATGGAGGTTATCACCATCAGTTTCAATATTTATTTATTTATTTATTATATTTATTTATTTATTTATTATATTTATCAATCGCCCATCTGGCCGGTCACCCGGCCACCCTGGGCGATGTACAATTAAAATACAACAAAACAACACAATAAAATATAATAATTAAAACAATATAAAAAATTCTCATTAAAAACCTAACCCACCCCATATTCCCGCCTGAACAGCCATGTTTTTAATGCACGGCGGAAGCTCATCACGGAGGGGGCATGGCGAAGGTCACTAGGGAGGGAGTTCCATAATGTGGGGGCCGCCACAGAGAAGGCCCTCTTCCTAGTCCCCACCAGCCTGGCTGCTCTGGCTGATGGGATAAGGAGAAGGCCGTCCGTGGCAGACCTTGTTGAGCGGCCTACTTGATGTTGCTATAGGGTTGCTGTAAAAGTCTGTGGCTTTCCAGAATGTGCATACTACATGATGTAAGCCCAGAAAAAATAAACATGTGCAATTGTCACATCTGATGATCTATACATGGTTGTCATGCGTTTTCCTATACTGCAGTCAGGTTTCTAATGTTTCAAGTAGCCCTAAGATTCTAGCAACTTCTCCAAAATCAGGAAACCTTAATTCTTTGTACAGCATTAGTGGTAATATTGCACTATCGTCTCTTGATCTATAGTTCCTATTAACAGGACAAAAGGTGTCCCAGTTAAACAGAGCTTCCCAATTAAGACTGCAGTATTAACAAGGACACTGATAATCTGACAAAGAGGAAGCAGAGAGCTATAGTCTCTGAAGCTCTGGGGATTTTCCTGGGAAAAGCCTTGGTGGTTGTCTGATGACAGCAAGGGTAACGATAAGAAAGACAAAGCTGGCTGAGACCTAGATACTTTAGATGTCACTAGTGGATCAACTTATCCATTGAGTCCCTTGCCATAAACATGAGATTGCAGACAGCATCACTAGGATGGAAATATGCAAAGATCCTTTTGAGGCAAGGTCAAGTGGTTTGGGATGATGAATGCTTTCCACCATCTGTTTTATGCTCTCCACTAGTCAAGGTACAGGTAGAGAGACAGAGCTGGGTCTAAAATAAAGTTACAGAAGTGGTTGTCTGGGGTGCCTAATTGTGCAAGGTGCTATTGCAATGGGCTGTGATGGTTGCTAATTTTTTATTCACCTTCCCCATTTCCTCCATCAGGAGCCTCTGTTGGATCCAAGTTCCTTCCACAAATGGAAATACCCTTTCCATTCACAGAGCAGCAGGTCTGGATCCAACCCAGGCTAGTTTGCTTTCAACAGAAGATTCGACACCTGCAGTCCAAAGTAGTACAGGCCAGTGGCTTACGCTGGCTCAACTTGTCTGAGCGTGGAAAGCTAAGCAGGGTCAAGCCTGGTTATTACTTGGATGGGAGACCCCTCCTCTAAGTTCCTGCATTGAGCAGGGGGTTGGACTCAATGGCCTTGTAGGCTCCTTCCAACTCTATTGAAATCTACCATCTCAGTGAGTAGAGCTGGTCCTCAGCTGACGTGAACACAATGTTACTCAAATTTTGTAACAAAAGAATAATAAAAAAAATAAAGACAACAAAAGATTTTAGATTTTATGGCTGTTGTTACATACTGTATTTTATATATTTTTTCCTCTGCTGTTTTTTGTGTTTGTATTGTATTTTATTCTTTTAGGACATAACCCTATGCATGTTTAGACAGAAAAAAGTCCTACAATTCCCAGCATGCCCCAGCCAATCTGGCTGACTGAAGGGATTCTGGGAGTTGTAGGACTTTTGTGTGTGTGTGGTCTAAACATGCATAGGATTGCTCCCTATGTTTTATCTAATCCACCCAAGCAACTTGGATTAAAAATATAATAAATAAATGAATAAACAAACAAAACCCAACTATGATCTTGGCCTTTTTCGTGCTCTGAGTGTAGGTAAATCAGTGCACATGGATGAGCTTCATACATGCAAAAGTCTTCCATTATTTTCAGCCAGATCCTATATAATCCTTTTATCTCCCGAAAGGATTTTTTTGCGTGTGCAAAATTTATTGACTCTGCAATTTTGCTATTGACTTGCATGCTTTTAGAGAAAATTAAATTGCACTGAAGCCTCTTTGCCGTGCAGTTTTCATTCAGAGTACTTTATAATTTATAAAGATTATTGGTGTGCTATTTTATCTACTATGCCCATTTTTAAGTCTCATCATATACGCAGCATTAATAGATTTTTAAAATGCTGGTTATAAAAAAAAGAGGGGGGAAGTTGAAACATTTCTTGTACAGACAGCTACATGTGCCAAAAGGAACAATTCTGAAATGCATGATCTGTAATCGTATCTCTGGGCCAAACTCTTCCTTCTGTCATGCACATTTCTCTCTCTCAAAAATAAGCAGGAGCCATCAGCAATGGTGCAAGAGTTATCTGATATTTGTTTAATATACAGGCCTGTGGCTCACACTGGCTCAGCTTGTCTGAGCGTGGAAAGCTAAGCAGGGTCAGGCCTGGTTATTACCTGGATGGGAGACCCCTCCTCTAGTTTCCTGCATTGAGCAGGGGGTTGGACTCGATAGCCTTGTAGGCTCCTTCCAACTCTATGATCTATGAATCTATGAATCTAAGTAACATGTGTTGAGGCATCAAGGGCAGTAGGAGATAATTTGTGCTCAGAAAAAAATGAGATCCTTTTTCTATCACACACAGTTGCACCCCCAAGAAAGGAAGAGGATGTTTTCATTTAGGGAAGATGAGCATGCCATTATTTTGGAGTAAGACCTCTGTCAAAATCTTCAGTGTGATGGTCATAACAGTTTTGACCAATGAAAACCTAACAACACAATGCTATGAGCTGCTGCACAAGAAAACAAGGGTTTGGAATAAGGCACAATGATTGCTCTGCCACCAGTAGCCACAGTCCAACACAGACTTAGAAAGCAATGGGTTCAAGTATGCCTAACTCTGAGCTGAAGTGAAGCCAATGTCATTACCTGCTGCAATACTATGAGTGGTCTCCAAATACTGCCTTGGCACCAGGGCCGGTGCTACCATTAGGCGAACTAGGCTGCTGCCTAGAGCGCCAGGCTAAATAGGGGCGCCAGAAACACGGGAAAGGGGAAGCGAAAGAAGCGCGCCCCTCCCTCTCTCTCCTCCACCTCAGGGCTCCATCTCCAAGCTGGCGCCGCTGAAGCTTCAGGCAGGCTCCTCCTCACAACCAGCATCAAAAGAGGCAGAGAAGGCGACAGGCTGGAGGAGGTGGAGGCGGGCAGGGGCCAATGATGGGAGGCTAGTGGGCGAAGGGAAGGATGCACCTGCAAACACCTCCTTCACCTTCCCAGGCAGGGGCCAATGATGGGAGGCTGCTGGGCAAAATATCCCCTTCCTTCCAGCCAGTCTAATTTTTCTTCCTTCCTCTTAATCTGTTTTGTCTTTTCCCCTTCTCCAATGGTCTACTTCAGTTCATTTTGTGTTCCTCTTTCTTTCTTTCTTTCTTTCTTTCTGTCTTTCTTTCCTTTTTCATCAGCCTCCCCCCCTCTTCCCCCCTTAATCTTTTTTTAAAATAATCTTTCTGTGGTTTCCTTTCTCTTTCGTGCACAAGCGCACTGCTTTCCTCTTCCTTTCCTCCCTTCTTTCGCCGCCTCCCCCCTCTTCCTTCCTTCCCTTCACCCTCCCTCCTTCACCCACGCTCCAAAATGGCTCTGGATCAGCTGGGGTGCCTCGCTTTGCCTCCAGCAGTTCCAGCTGTGCTTAACCGTACAGGTCTACTCCAAAGTAAGCTGTGAGGGAGCTGGAGGGAAGGAGGGCTCAAGTGGGAAGGGGGGGGCGCTAAATTTCTGATTTTGCCTAGGGCGCCAAACTGCCTTGCACTGGTCCTGCTTGGCACAGTAATAAGGGTCTGTGCTGCTATGCTGCAAACAGGCTTCCCATGGCATCACACAAAGCTGCTGTGTGGGATGGAAGTGTAAGAGCAGCATTGTTGCATTTCTAAAATGAGACAAGCCAAAGCTGAAACTATCCTGCAAATCAAACTCTTTGCTTTGGAAATCCTTTTCTCTAATTCCAGGTATGTGAAGACTGGCAGTGGTGACTCAGTAGTGAGGGAAAGGAAATGTGCTCTTGCTCAAAATTATACTCTATTATTTGTGTGTTCCATAGTTAAGCTTTATATATTAATAACCTGTTGTGATGGAATTGCCATATATAGGCGGCCTAGCATGATGGGCATGCCTCCAAAGGCCAGCTCCAGAAACCCATCCCTCTGCAGCCAACACTCACTTCCTAGAGTAAGGAGGATAAAATTATCAACGGCTACTGGTCCAGATGGTTATATGCTACCTCCAGTAGCAGAGGCGGTATGTCTATGCACACCAGTTGCTGGGGAACACAACTGGGAGGGTGCTATTGCACTCATGGCCTACTTGTGGGTTTCCCATAGGCAGCTGGTTAGCCACTGTGTGAACAGAATGCTGAACTAGATGGACCTTGGTCTGATCCAACATAGCTTTTTCTTATGTTCTTATGTAGGGTGACCTTTCCCCTTAAGCAGACCCCAAAGAGCCAGTAATTGGGGAAACATAGGACCTCTATTTCTTTTGGGTAGGGGGGATCCTTTCTCCTGGATTGCAGACATTGTTTTATGATAGATATTGAGGCTTTTGCTTAATATATTTTGCATACTTTATGACTTATGGTTAAACAATACAGTAATACCTTGGATTGGTTTGAGAGCGTTTTGCAAGACAAGCAATTTTTTAAATATTTATTTAAATTTTTTTGACTTGATATGCAAGCGATGTCTTGCAATACAAGTACTGTGGTACGGCTTAAATTAAAAATCTCTATACAAATTTTTTTGGGGGAATTTCGTTTTGATATACAAGTGTTTTGGATTACAAGCGCGTTTCCAGAACGAATTATGCTCTCAATCCAAGGCATGACTGTAAATTATTATGGAATTTCGCATACTATAACATACTTTGCACTATCAAAATTTAACACACAGTCGTTAAATCAATCATATTTCATGTCTAAACTTTTTTCTTTTCTTTTTCTCCTTGCCAAGTTATGATCAATAGCCTTTTTCGGAAGCAATATTTCACCCAAAAAATGACATCATGCTTTTCTCTTCTCTTAGCTTCTCTTTCCAATTTCTTCATGTATTCCTGCTCCACTACTGTCCCTACTTGTTACTTCCAACGTGCCTCTGAAATTAGTGAGTTGAAAAGCTTTGGAAGGGGTAAATGTACAGAGTGAGAATAATAATGTACATGATTACCAGATTAATCAATTTTTTGAAGTGAAATAGTATACCCATTATCCTTTAATCATCTAGAAATAAACAACTAGAAATTTTCTGAACCTCTACAGAGAATGTTATCAATTCTTCAAGTATGCTTCATGGGTGAGGATAAACTAGAGGTGGGGGTACTGCTGAAAAGGCTGGCAAACGTAGCGTTTTAAAGCTGTTGTTGTAGCAAAACGCTGTTCCCTGGAACTACTGCATAACTGATAGCATCTTCTACATACATCACTGTATAATTTAAAGTCTGGTATGTTACAAGCAGAATATTTCCAAGAGCAAACACAGTATTCCTTTATATAATGTCTAAGTACCGAAGTGCTGCAGAAGACATGGGGCATGCAAGGAATCTTCTGCATATCCATCCATAGTATATTGGGTGAGAGAGATTATGATGATCATATGCATTTTATATACATCTGTATATCTTGGAAAAGGAGCCCTATTTTCAAGAAATGTACTTTTCCTCTAAAGCCCTTGAGCTGTCTGTTATCTCTTGCATAACTACAATTTACATGCCCATTTTGAAATTGTAGGAACCTGGACTTTCCCCCCAATATTAGGCTCTACATAACATTGCTACTAATAACAAAGGAATTAAAAGATATTTATAAATACAGAATTCCACATCTTTCAAAGCACATTTCAAGAAGATTCATTTGGGGAAGAGAGAGTATCATGGCCTGCAATATTTTTATTTATTTATTTAATACATTTTTATACCGCCCAATAGCCGAAGCTCTCTGGGCGGTTTACAACAGTTAAAATCATAAAACACAATATAAAATATAAAATTTAAAACCACAGATTAAAAACAAACAGCAGAGCTAGCAGCAGCAGTTACAATAACGGAATTAAAAACAATTACAAGATTAAAATGATTAAGATGATTAAAATGCCTGGGAGAACAGAAAGGTCTTCACCTGGCACCGGAAAGAATACAAAGTAGGTGCCAGGCGAACCTCTTTGGGGAGCTCATTCCATAACCGGGGTGCCACAGCAGAAAAGGCCCTCCTCCTGGTAGCCACCTGCCTCACTTCCTTTGGCAGGGGCTCTCGGAGAAGGACCGCTGATGCAGATCTTAGTGTCCGGGCAGGTACATATGGGAGGAGACGATCCTTCAGATACCCTGGCCCCAAGCCATTTAGGGCTTTAAATGTTAGCACCAGCACTTTGAATTGGGCCCGGAAACAGACTGGCAGCCAGTGCAGATGAGAAAACACTGACATATGTTCTCGTCAGCCAGTCCCGGTTAATAATCTCACTGCCCTATTTTGGACCAGTGGAAGTTTCCGGACCGTCTTCAAAGACAGCCCCATGTATAACGCATTGCAGTAATCCAAACGGGAGGTTACCAGAGCATGGATAACTGTAGCTAGGCTATCTCTGTCCAGATAAGGACGTAGTTGGTATATCATTCTAAGCTGATAAAAGGTGCTCCGTGCCACCGAGCTGACCTGTGCGAGTGACAGTTGGGGATCCAAGAGCACCCCCAAACTACGAACTTGATCCTTCAGGGAGAGTGCAACCCCATCCAGAACTGGTTGAATATCACTTAGCCGGGCAGATGAACCACCCACTAACAGTACCTCCATCTTATCTGGATTGAGTCTCAATTTATTAGCCCTCATCCAGTCCATTACTGTGTCCAGGCACTGATTCAGAACAGCCACTGCCTCACCTGGATTAGATGAAAAGGAGAGATAGAGCTGGGTGTCATCTGCATATTGATGACACCTCAGCCCACACCTCCAGATAACCTCTCCCAGTGGTTTCATGTAGATGTTAAACAGCATAGGGGATAAAACAGAGCCCTGTGGCACCCCATGGCATAACTGCCAAGGGACAGAGCAGTAATCCCCCAGCACCACCTTCTGGAATCGGCCGCCCAAGTAGGATCAGAACCACTGGAGTGCAGTGCCTCCAACTCGCAACCCAGACAACCTATCCAGAAGGATACCATGGTCAATGGTATTGAAAGCCACTGAGCGGTCCAAGAGAATCAACAGTGTCACATTCCCCCTGTCCCTCTCCCGGCAGAGGTCATCCCACAGGGTGACCAAGGCAGTTTCCGTTTCAAAACCAGGCCCGAATCCAGATTGAAATGGATCTAGATAGTCCGTTTCATCCAAGAGTGTCTGGAGTTGACCAGCAACCACCCGCTCAAGCACCTTGCCCAGGAATGGGATATTAGCTACCGGCCTGTAGTTATTAACATCATCCGGGTCCAGGTTAGGCTTTTTGAGGAGTGGCCTAATCACCGCCTCTTTCAAAGAGGCTGGCACCACTCCCTCTCTCAAGGAGGCATTTACAACCTCCTGGACCCAGCCGGCTATCCCCTCCTTATTTGATGTAATAAGCCATGACAGGCAAGGGTCAAGCACACAGGTGGTCAACCGGATTTGGCCAAGCACCTTGTCCGCATCCTCGGGCCTCAATAACTGAAATTCATCCAATTAAACCGGACCAGACGGTGCTCTGGACACCTCTACTAAAGGAGCTGCACTAACTGTGGTGTCCAATTCATGACGAATTTGAGCTACTTTAATCTGCTCCAATATTTTCTTGCCAAAGGAGTGTGTGTGGTGAATAGCTTATGTCTCATACATTCTTTTCAAAAGTCCTATTACCCTTTTTACATATGTGTTAAATCTTCTCTGGTGTTACTTATCATCTGCTCAAAACCTTAAACTTTGCATTTATTTTATATATATATATATATATATATATATATATTCAGCAAATATTTTACCTAAATTGTTCCATATGAATGGTCTTTTTACTTTCTTTTCTGATTGTTGCACCACAAACCTTCTAAATATTGTCTGAGCAAAATGTGGTATTTGCTCATGGCAAATTATTCAGAAAACCTGTTTGCTACAAAAGGAGAATGTGTCTGCCAGAAGCAAAACATGTGTTTCAATCCTGAGATACTTTCTTGATTGAAAGTAATTGTCACTAGATTCAACGGGACTTACCTTTAAGTAAACATGTTGCTGATGATGTTGCTTGTACACACACACACACACACCTAATAATGAATAAATTATAATGTGCACAAGTTATTTATGTGGTCAGGGCTTTGTAGCTGTGTTGGTCCAGAGGAATAGAGTGAGGCACAGGATAGTTTGACTGTGTGTTGTGTGTGTGTGTATTTCACTGAACAACTTAACTGCTTGAAAATGTTGCAGGCTTTCAGATAATTCTCTGAATGAATGTCCCATGTTCTACTTGTGAAAAACTTAGCATGGCAACACTTTGACAACAATTTTTAAAAAGAAAATTGTGCAGGGATATTTCCCTATAAGGTCAGCATAACATTCCTCCAGTGAGGATTCAGTAATACTGTTTGTGACATTCCACAGTCCCAATAGTCCCAATGTAAGCAAGTAGTTGATGGCACAGCAATTCCTAGGAGTAGCCATTAAAGAACTGGTTTGTCCAATAAAATCTACAATTTTGCATTCTCAGCATCTCTTGTTCTGGAACTCAGATGTAAGTCTCACTGAGTTTGACTGGGCTAATCCTTAGAATTGCAAGCCAAATACCTTTTAAGACAAAAGAAACAGAAAGCCAGTAATTAAATTTGTAACTTAAATTGACAGTGATACTATATAGAATCAGTACTTGGTTTATTCTGATCTCTAAGCAGCAGAGCTCCATGCACAGAGACCATTCCTAGTTCTGAACTCCTTGAGATGCCAGGGATTGAATTTGGAACTAGAGATGTATGAGAAATCTGCACTTCACAAATTCCCATACAAAATGGCCTGATCCACACCTCATGGACTAATGTATGGATTAGAACATAGCTACACACCAGATTTCTCTGAATGTCGCAACATACTTTAAATATAGCAAATATGCACTTACACGTATATTGACCCGGTTTGTATTACATGGTGGGGCTCGCCATAGATTATTTAAGCCACGGGGTTCTGCGGTGCATGCCGGGCACAATTTCAATATGCAACCCCTGATCGGGGTTTGTTGTGTGAACCCAGAAAGCAGGGGTTATTAAAGGGTTAAACAACCCTTGGCTTGTTGCAGGGTTATACAAGGGTTAAACAACCCTCACATAACAACAAACTGAGGGTCATGCAGGGGCTATTTAACCCTCATGTCATGTGAAGCTGGCCATGGGGAGTTTTGCGAGGGTTGTTTAACCCTCACATAACCCCCAATGGCTGGCTTCACATGACACGACAACCCGATTGGCGGTTGCATATTGAAATCATGTCCAGCACGCACCAAGGCTCACTGTGGCTTAAATAACAATAACTCTGCTTAAAAACTTATCAGTGCCTGCTATCTGGAGGGAAGGCTTTACAAAATAAAAATATATTTTATCTGACAGCAGAAATTGTCCAGAGTGAAAACAAGGTGGACCTCATTAGAGAGGGGACACATGGCAGGGGTATTCTTCAGATATATAACTAACTATTAAAAGTAAGTATAACTAGATAAAATACTTTTAATAGTATAAAATATAGTTATTTATTCTTGTGTGCCATAGTATTGTATATATCCAATGATCAAAAATAAAGAATAAAGAATGATCTGCTGTTCTGTGATATTTCAAAGAAAGCTATTTTGTGAAGCAGTAGCAGCTCCTTTCCACCTCTGCCTTGTGTCTCTTCTGGGTTACGGGGCTCTCACGAGAGCTTGGCAAGTGAGCTCGATCAAACCCAGCTGAGTTTAGCTGATCTCTTGTAGGGCCCAGCTGCAGTAAGAGGAGGGGGGGATGGGAGGGCAGGCAGGGCAGCTGCTCCAGAGAGCCCCACCACCTGCTCTCTTGCTGCGGCAAATGACACAGTGGGAGAGCCTCTGGTGGGGCTCTCCAGACACATCTGCTGGAGGTGGCAGAGCGGCAGTAGCTGGCCCTCCTGGCAGGGGTGGGGAGCAGCACAATTCACCGCTCCTCCCACTCTGCCACCTGATGTGGGCTCATCAGTCTGGTCATGGTAGCGCAGACCAGTTCCATTAGAGCAAAATGTCCAAGAATGCTACTCGTTATGGTACCAGGTGGGTGGGCAGAAGATTAAGCAATCAGAAGTACTGACTATAGAAAATGAGAAACAATGCATCATATGAGATTTAGAGAAATGACCTAAAAACTATTCAAAATAGTTTGTATTCAAAATATCTTAGGGACAAACTACACGTGGCATTGAACATGTGGTTTAACATGGCTTGTGTCTTCTATTTACTGTATATCAACCTTCTTTTTACTCTCAGCCTAACTTACCTCACAGGGTTGTTGTGAGGATAAAATGGAGAGGAGGAGGATTATGTAAGCCGCCTTGGGTTCCTTGCAGGAAAAAAGGCGGGGTATAAATATAATACATAAAATAAATATCGCAGTTGCAGAGGGGCAATCAGGTTTGAGACCATGAATATGGGCAGGCAAACCTTTCCTCCCACACAATGGTCCTAAGGAAAACTGCTCTCCCCCCAGCCCCCAGCTAGTATTTGACACAAAAGGGGAAGATATGTGAAAGTGGCTCTGAAATAGACAGGTTTACAATTGGAGGGAGCCAATTTGACGCCAATGAAAGCCTCTCTTCTAGAACTGATAGCAGCCGGGTGGGGTGGTTCAGGGTCCGTGGTTCAGGAGGAAACCTGTCGTCCCAATCGTGATCTCTCTCTCACCACCGCCCCCTTACAGCTGCTAAGTTGATATTAATCATGTGTTATTTGATCCTTACCAGGCGCTCAGGGGGTCTGAAAGGCTCAAACGTTAGGGCCCTCCTTCTCACTAAACACTGTGTCAATGTCATTTTTTTTTCTGAGGGAGTGTACAGATAATGTTGATATGTCCCCCTCTCCATGTGTGAGACTTGTGGCAACTGCCCCCATCCCCCAAGGGACCAGTATCTTAGAAATTTCTTCCTCTCCTTTTTCTTTGGAATCAGCTTTCCTTTTGTTAGATATTTTCCCAACTTGCCTGTAAGACTGAAGCTACACATGAAGCAGAATGAGCTGGGTCATTCTACCACCTCAGCAATCTACATGTCCCATTTCAGACTATAGGTGGAGAAGACCACTTCTGAATGTCGCCGTGTTAAAAGAACCCCACCCCACCCCCAGCAAATAGAAAGCTTGTACATTAGGGAGAAAGGTTTTAATCCCTGCCTTGGCTTCCTGTGGTGGCTGTCTACTAGCAAAGAAGGGAACATTCAAAAGTGTGATCCCCTACCTGCAGTCTGAAATGGTAGAACCCACAAGTGGGCCTGATCCTTGGGTTGCAGATGGGACATCCATTTCTGAATGCTTTTCCACATAAACAAACCTTCCTCACAACTATAAAACTAATACATCGGGGAGAAAGCTTGCATTCTACTGTGCTAGTTTTCCACTTGCAGGGAGTTATTTTTATATCAGGAAGTGATCAAAATATGACACACACACTTCCGGCAATATTAAATGGTACAGTCCAGTCTACCATCAAAAGACTCTACCATCATATATATATATATATATATATATGTCATAGATCATGGAGTTGGAAGGAGCCTACAAGGCTATCGAGTCCAACCCCCTACTCAATGCAGGAAATTAGAGGAGGGGTCTCCCATCCAAGTAATAACCAGGCTTGACCCTGCTTAGCTTTCCACGCTCAGACAAGCTGAGCCAGCGTAAGCCACAATATATATATATATATATATATAGAGAGAGAGAGAGAGAGAGAGAGAGAGATCTGCCATATTAGTGAGGTCTATTTTTTTTTTTAAGAATAGGCAAAAAATGAGATGTAAGGTAAACTTAAGGCAACCTTCTAATCTTTCATTTTACATGCCACTAAGCACAACTGGGATGAACAGAACTTTTCAGTTCTTTTATAGAAATTTACATGGATCACATCCTTTAACTGATGAAATTTGTCAAAAATGCAGCAGCTAGGTGAAATCCAGCCAGCATTTACACACACTTAAAATCTCAATAGTTGAATGATATATAACTGTATGTAAGTGGACTACAGCCGTTTATTCTAGGCAGATAGTAAATAGATTTTTCAAATTTATAAATCAAGTTTTCATACACTCTTACTCTGACAATTATTCATTCATAGATAGCTTCTGCTACTCCAAAAAGATAGTCAAATTCAGATTTGCTATGTAGAATTATTCAGCTTATCAACTGAAACACTAAGGATTAAACTCCTCTGACATAACAAGTAATAAACTCAAGCATGGTAGCCATATCAGAAGCTTTCAACATCCCTGTTGAGTCAGTCACTTGTCTTTTCAGAAAGAGCTTGTACTAAGGACAGCAAGCAGCACTGACAGTTTAGATATTTCTCTTCACTTGAGCTGCCCTTCTATGGGTCTTCTCTACAGGATGCTGCAAAATTAAGGGGAAAACTATAGAACAATAATTATCCATGTATATTACAATTTACAATGTATAGACCATCACACTGTCCTCTCCTAAAATTGATCACTTTTCCATCTTTATCTACCATAACATTTTAAAATGCTATTTTATCTTTACATATGACATTTTACACACATTTGGCCAGTGAAATGAGGAAAGTATATTTCAATGTACAATTTCATTAACAGGTTGCAATGTATTTTGGTAGATGTTGTATCTTGTAAGGATAATGTTGCTGACAAAGTGTGTATACATATTTCTGCTTACAAGTGTGTCTACCAATGGTCCAGTAGCATTCTATTTATCATGGCCAAAATTACACTTCCAGTATCAGCGCACACATCACTTCATACCCTGACAAACATGGTTCTTTGTACATGATTACCAAATATTTTAGATCCTCTACTTTATGATACTTATTTCCCAGTTTTTTTTAAAAAATAATAAACAAAACAAACATAATTTAGATACATTCCCATCTTTTTAAAAGGCACATTCTTATATGGTGTGTTGACATCTTTTCAATATATTTTTTAAAATTATTATTATTATTTATAATAAAAATTTATTAGCTGCCTTTCTAAAAAACAAAAAGACTGAAGTTAACTTGCAATAGAATTAACACATACCAAATTTAAAACAGCTACAACAATTATCCATTAAAATACAACAATCCCATAAAACAACTAAAACATCAGTGACAACCATTTACAATTCTACTGATACATTAGCCCACCATATGCCATATTTCCCCATTTCCTTAGTCTCCCTCTTTTAAATCACAGTTAATTCATCCCTTTCCCACTCACAGTCTTTTCTCCCTCTCTCCAAATTTTAATATGAAAGCCCTTCTTATTATCCTAACCCCTTGGGCTAGCATATAAACTTTCTTTTCTCATTTTTCTTTTTTACTGTGTTATCTTTTCCCTGCAAGCTTTAACTGATTCTGAATATTTTTGTTTGGCTGCCTCCCCTCCTTTGAATTTCCAGGATAGGATTCAACAGTGGTTTCTTATCATGTCTCTCAATGCCATGAGCTATATTGCAGCAGGCATAGTAGAGCCTGGATGAAATACCATAAGTAAGAAACAGGCATGTAGCATGACTTTCTTCTCACTTCTAAATGGAAAAGCATTTAGAATCTCTCTCTCTCTCTCTCTCTCTCTCACACACACACACACACACACACACTCCCTTAAGAGTTCTAATACTCACCTTACACAATAGCAAAACACATCACATTAGTGTATGTCTGGCAGTGCAACGGGACTTTCTCCCTCTCTTCCCAAACCCTGCAGCCCTCCACACTGCCAGAAATTTTGCTCCATAGCCTTTCCCAACCCTCTGGAGAAGATCTGAGCATGCATGGGAGGCTGCAAGGGGGAGGGAACATTGCCTTCTCTTGGTTCTGCTGATGGAAGCAGTTCCATCTGTAGAATGGCACCATTGGTTTCAAACCCCTAAGTTGGCATATTAATTATCCATTCTGTACTACTGAACAAGGCCACAATCCACTAGGAAGTTCTCCTGTACAATCTTATTAATAATGTTTTAAAGAGGGAAACAGTAGGATAAAAATGGAAACACAGTAACTCTAGATCTTCTAAAGTTTAAGTCCATTCAAAATTGTGATACTAACTGCCTGTTTGTTTTTCCTTCAGTTTTACTTGTTGCAAGTTATTACCACTGAGTGTAAACTTGCTGAAGCATTTTACAGTTTCTCTAATGGGGCAAATAGCAGCTTTGTGGGACTGGGATTTTCATTGGGAAAACAGTGCAGGGGGGAAATGGTTAATCACACACACACACACACACACAGCTTAAGGAGTTCATTCAGATCAGGAACTGTAAATGAACAGGAGATCTGGTAATATATTAATTATATCTAGAAAATTACCCATTATTTATCCAATTAATCCCTTGTGATATGGGCCCCAATTTAATCAGTGAAGCGCAAGAGGGTTGCCACTAAAATTTTATTTTTCATTTCCCTGACTTTCCCTGACCACCATTTGTCAATTTCCCTGACCACCATTCAAATATAACCATAAGTTAAAAAATGAATAGGCCGTGTTGCATTAATGCAAGGCTTAATTAAATGTTCCACTCTACAACTACACAAGTCTCAACTGCAAAAATATTTGTCAAAGTAAGGCCCTGTTGCCCTGGTTTCTATGGAAAAGCCGCAGCGTGGGGTCCTGGTGCAGGCGGCTCGGTGCAGACTGGCAAGCAGGGCCTGGGACCCGGTAAAAGCCTTGCTTTGCAAATGCTACAGGTAGACCTTGGAAATCTGCAGGGACAGAGCTCAACAAACACATTAGGCTGGTTGCTGGGGGTGGAGCTGAGAAAAAGGTGGAGCTGGGAAAGGGCATCATTAAGTTTTACTTGTATTCTGCTACTTCTCTACTCCAGTTGCCACAAGAACAGATCATGCTCTTGCAGCAGCAGGTCAAAAATCCACTGCTTGAATATATTTTAAACACAATTTCCCTGACTTTCCCTGACTTCAGACCAATTTCCCTGACTTTCCCTGGCCAGCTCCCATTTCCGACTTTCCCGAAAGTGGCGGCCCTGACGGTCTTGCACTTGCATTGGTCCCACAGAATACATAAGCTGCATTGTCATCCATATATCCATCCACACATGGAGTCCTATATATTGCTTTGATTGATTGATTGATTGGGTTAGATTTCACAGATCATACAGTTGGAAAGGGCCTACAAGGCCATTGAGTCCAACCCCCTGCTCAATGCAAGAAACTAGAGGAGGGGGGGTCTCCCATCCAAGTAATAACCAGGCTTGACCCTGCTTAGCTTTCCACACTCAGACAAGCTGAGCCAGCATAAGCCACAGGCCTGTATGTGCTTCGTGAAGTTAATGTACATTTACAGTGAAATCCTATATATTTCCACTCACTCAGGAATAAGCCTCACTGAGTTCAATCGGGCTTACTCCCATATAAGTGTATCTAGGACTGCAGCCTGAGTCTCTCACTGATTCAAACTGACAATCAGTACCTGTTGGTCAGCTTACCCACAAACAATGGGTTCCTGTACCAACCTACATGCATGAAAGATGGATGTCCAGATCTGCCCCATTGTTACATTGTTCTGTGAGCAGAAGCTTCCTACTTACACCTAAGGGAATTAGTCACAGATTCAACACTACAGAAAATGTAAATCCTGAAGAAAGTCGTTGCATGATTTCACTTATAAGCAGTTGCGGTTCTGTGGCAAGGATCATAATACACAAATCTTATGGGCTAAATCCAGAGTTATGTGAGCATTCTTCTCCTTTTTTTTTTTACTATTACATTTATAACCCACCTTTTTTCCCATTGCAAGGAACTCGAGGTGGCTTACATGGTCCTCCTCTCCATTTTACCCTCACAACAACCCTGTGAGGTAGGTGAGGGTGAGAGTCAGTGACTGGCCCAAAGTCACCCAGTGAACTTCATGGCCGAGTAGGGACTAGAACCCAGCTCTCCCGAGACCCAGTCCAACACACTAACCACTATGCCACACTGGCTCTCACACTGTGCAACTGCAGTTTCCCTTCTCCTCCTGCAGTCCCGCCCACACCTCCGAATCTGCTGCAGAGGGTCCCCCAACGGGGGGGGGGGGCTACAGGGTGGGAGGGAAATTATAGTATATTCATAAATCACTGGTGCATAGTTTGTAAATTTGCACTTTCCCACTTGTATAAGGGCTTTCTCCACCTTGTTTTATATTTCTTGTTAACAGTAAATACAAATAATGCCCAGCAGAATACTACTGTGACCTTTATTTTATTGCAATTAATGTAGACTTACAGAGGAACAGCTAAACTTCAGTTTGAGATTTAAAGAGCCACAACAACTTTGAATGTGGATGCTTTGATAGAGCCCATGGAGTATGACTGAATAAGCTTAATAAAAATTAATTCCCCTGGAAGAAAGAACTCTTCTCTGAATAAATTACTATCTGTATATTGAAATGTTAAACAGATCATTCTAGTACAAATTAAAACTGAAAACTGAGCACTGCAATGCTGATATTTCCAGATGATAATATTAAAAATAACTTGGGAGAATATAAAAGTAATTCAAAAACTCAATACAAAAGAAATGAAGAAATACTTTTTATAGATTACTGTGCTGTCATTCAATATGTGCAACTGCCTTGGGAATTCAATGGCAATTCTATGCGCATGTGTCAAGGTTCCAGTACTGCAGGGACCCCTTGATCTGCCTTTGGGAGATATCTGCCTCTCCCCAAAGACCCAGTCCTTTGCCTGCTTCCCTCAGTAACGTGGGTGTAGGCTGTAGGCGTGTGAATAAGTCACTCCAAACTCCAGGGTACACAACAAACTTTACTTATAGTAGTAGGGAAATTACTTAATAGAGTGGTTTTAAATCAAAAGCAGGTATGATAAAATAAAACAAACAAACAAACAGTCCAATGATCTCTAGTTTAACTTCAGTCTACCTAATTCCTATGCAGTCAGCTAGCCAAGTTCTCTTTCTCTCTCTCTCTGCTGTTTCTCTCTGCTGCTCAGCACACACTCTAACTGCTAGCTGACCACACCCCACATATATAGTCCTCCCAGGAATGGAAGGTTATAACCATGTGACCCTGCACTGGAGAACTGATTCTAAACTTCTATTGGGTAACTTAAAACTCTCAAAATCCCCCTACCATCGTGGAGTGTTTGGGCCTTCAGGCTTCAACAAACTGAAGCCTGTGTAGGCCTCAACAAACCCAATCTTGTGTACGCCTCAAACCATCACATCTTCCCCCCCTCCTTCTCAAGTGGAACAATTTCCCTTTTACAGAAGAGAATTGTGAAACGTTAACCTACACAAACAGCAACTGTTGTTTTTTTTTGGTTATTTCCTAGATAAAGCATCAGCTATCACATTCTCCTTCCCAGGCACATGTTCAATGTTCATTTGAAATTCCTGCAATTTCCAAGACCATCTCTGAAGCTTGGAGTTGGTATTTTGCATTGTTTGTATCCATTGCAAGGCATGATGATCAGTCCATAAAGTAAATTCTTGTCCAAAAACATAAGGCTTGAGCTTGTCCAGAGCCCACACTACTGCCAGCAGGGCCGGTGCTACCATTAGGCCAACTAGGCGGCTGCCTAGGGCGCCGGGCTGAAGGGGGCGCCAGAAACTCCAACTCCCTCCCGAAAACACTTCACATATATCTAAGGAACAAAAGCTTTTTTTAAAAAAAAAAAGTCTTTCTGGGTTGTTTGAACTGCCGGTCGCTAGCTGTTCTCCTCTTCCTCTCCCCCCTGCATGTCTCTCTCTCTCTCTCTCTCTCTCTCTCTCTTTGCCTTCGCTTCCAAGGAACACACAAACTGACTCTCCCAAAGATTTCTTTTGTGATCACTTGAACTGAGGAGCGGTGGCGGCGGCAGCAGGAAGAGACGGAGCGGGAGAAGAAATAAGAGGGGAGGGTGGAGGGGAGTTTACATGACATCTCTCTGTTCCGGTTTTAGCAGATCCCCACTGCAATTTTTTCTTTCTTTTTCCTTTTCACTGTTCAATTTTACAGGGAGGCGCAGCAAAACAAGAGAGGGAGAGAGGTTGAGAGGGAAAGCTGCAAAGAGGCTTATAGAGGAGGGCGGGCTGCACGCTTACTTCGAGCTCCTCCTGCTGTCAATCAAAAGGCTCCAGAGTTGGGAGATGCTGGAGGAAGCGGCAGCAGCGGAGGAGGAGGAGGAGGAGGAGGAGGAGGAGACGCTTTGTAAAGACAGGCTGGGGCTGGGCAAAGGAGGCAACGCGCACGCATACACATGCACACGCCTGCCTAGACGAGGCTCCAGTTTCCTCAGGGGCTCGGAGCTGGGCTTTCCTTCGTTCCTGCACTCTAAAGACTTCCAGTATAAAAGTGTTTTCTCCACATTCGTTTCAAGCCCCCCACACCCCATTTTCAAAATCCCGCCAAAAGACACATACTTATATTAAAGTGATTCCTTTCATGGACAATTCACTCCCGCAGCCCCTGATAATGCCTACTGTTTGGGGAAGTCCCCCCCCCTTCTAGTCCCCTTTGGTACCTTCATATGAAAGCGAAAATCTGAATAATGGATCTTCGCTTTATCCAACGGGATAACTAAGGATATTTTGATAGATTTCGAGAAATGTAGCAAATTGGTACTACATCAACATGTATTTTATGTATGTTTGTCAATGTTTATGATAATAATTTTTTTAGGTTTTGCCAATTGACTTTTAATGGGCATAGGGCTGGAGGGAGGGAGGGCTCAAGTGGGAAGGGAGGGCGCTAAATATCTTATCTTGCCTAGGGCACCAAACGGCCTTGCACCGGCCCTGACTGCCAGACATTCTTTTTGGATCGTAGACAGGTTTCTCTCCCTGGGTAGAAGCTTCCTACTCAGGTAGGCTACTGGGTGTTTAACAGAGTCATAGTCTTGTAACAATACAGCACCTATGCCAGTCTCAGAGGCATCAGTAGCTACAATAAAGGTTTTTTCAAAGTCAGGTGCTCTTAACACAGGCTTTGAGCTTAAAATGTCCGTTAGTCTCTCAAATGCTCTCTGACATTCATCAGTCCACACAATTTTGTCAGGTTTACATTTCTTGGTTAGATCAGTCAAAGGTCCAGCAATTTCACCAAAATGGGGAACAAATCTCCTGTAATACCCAGCAAATCCCAAGAATGACCTGACCTGTTTCTTGGTTGTAGGTATGTCCCAGGTTCTGATAGCTTCAACCTTGTCCCATAATGGTGTGATATGACCATTTCCAACCCTGTGCCCTAAGTATACTACCTCTGGCATTCCAAACTGACATTTGCTTAGTTTTACTGTCAGACCCGCCTCACGTATAGCCTGCAAGACTGTTCTTAGGTGTACCAAGTGATCCTCCACATTTTCACTAAATATGGCTATATCGTCGATAAAGGCCACAGCAAATGCACTTAATCCATTTAACAATCGATTGATTAGCCTCTGGAAGGAGGCAGGACTGTTCCTCAATCCAAAAGGTAACACATTAAATTCAAATAACCCATCAGGTGTGACAAATGCTGTTTTGGGTTTGGCAGCTTCATCCAGGCTCATCTGCCAAAACCCCTTGCACAAATCAAGAGTGGAAATTATTTTAGCAGCTCCCAACTGATCTAAAAGGGTATCAGTTCGTGGCATGGGATATGCGTCAGGCTTGGTTATCTTATTTAATTTCCTGAAATCAATGCAGAACCTGATGGTGTTATCTGGTTTTTTCACCAGGACCACTGGGGCAGACCAGGGGCTCAAAGAGGGTCTGATTACTCCTAACCTTAACATCTCTTCTACCTCCCTGCGTATGTCTCCCAGCACCTTTCCATTTACCCTATAAGGGAGTGACCTTATGGGGTGATTGTCTCCTGTATCAATGCTGTGTACAGCCAAATCCGTTTTCCCTGGTTTGTTCTGAAAGACATCAGAAAATTCTGTTACCACTGACAGTATTCTCCTCCTGTCCAGGTTGAGTTGTTCTGACCATCTTAGCTGGTCTGGATTGCACTCTTCTAACCAGTGGTCTAAGATGTCTACTATCTCTTCTCCCCCTGTCTCTAGGTTTTCTTCTGGGACCTTCTGCACCTGTAAAACTACTCCACTCCTCTCATAGTGTGGCTTCATCATATTTACATGTACTACCTTTGGTCTTTTTTCAGATTTTTCTTTAACCACCACATAGGTTAAATCATCCATTTTCTCTCTGACTGTGTAGGGGCCTTCCCAAGCAGCCTTAAGCTTGTCTTTGCGCAGAGGAAGACATATCATTACCTGATCCCCTACCTCAAATACTCTAGAGCGTGCCTTTTGATCATACCAGAACTTTTGCACCTCTTGGGCTTTGGTTACATTGCCTTGAACTAGTTTACAGAGTGTATCAAGGGTTTGTCTAAGTTTTAACACATAATCCACCACAGAGGTTTTGTTTTCTACGAGTTTACCTTCCCAGTTTTCCCTCAGGAGATCAAGAGGGCCTCTCACTCTTCTGCCATACAACAGCTCAAAAGGTGAGAATCCAGTTGATTCCTGTGGAACTTCCCTGTAGGCAAAAAGTAGGTGTTGCAGTTTGTCATCCCAGTCATTTGGGTGTATGTTTACCAGGGATGTTGAAGAGTCCTTGGTCTCGAGTCACGAGTCGAGTCACGAGTCTTTGGACCCGAGTCTCGAGTCCGAGTCCTTGGTCCAAAATGGTGACTCATGAGTCCCGAGTCACAAGTCACTCCCAAAGCTGACTCCACGAGTCCCTATTAAAATCAATGGGGGGTTTTCCCAACAAAATAAGGCTACTTCAGATGTGTGGCTTAAATAAATTCTAGGCACAAGTGTGCCTTTTTATTTCAAAACTCTGCAACTGGTTTTGGCAAGAACAGACAAACCCAAACTAACCAGGCAGGCAGAGGAGGCAGGGAACTCCAAAAAAGGCAGGCAGAGGCCTTTGTCTTGGACAATTCAACTGTTGAACTGGTCAAGAGGAGACCAGGCAGGCAGAGGAGGCTGGGAACCCCAGACAGGCAGGCAGAGGCAGCCAAACCCAAAATGTCTGAAAGGTTGCATTTTAGAAAAATGAGTTTAAAAAATAAAGTTGCTGTACTTCCTAAAACTTATCCATGTTGCATTTGAGGAACATGATTTTTTCTAAATGTTTGGCCCCCATTCTGGAACGGTGAGATCTCATCACAATTCCACCCTCACTGAACACCCGCTCCACTGGTGATGAACTTGCTGGAACCAGAAACACACTCAGAGCAGCCACACAGAGTAATCTCAGGTCCTTCTTCTGCCTCTCCCAAGTACACAACACATCAATCAAAATAAATCTTGACACACTGTTGGGGCTGCACTCCTGGTAGCCGTCCATAGTGGCCGAGCAGCGGCACACCTCGCTTCCATGCGCTCTTCGCCGGCAATCACGCTCCTCTCCACTCCTTCTGGCACAGCCCAGGGATGTTGAAGAGTCCTTGGTCTCGAGTCCCGAGTCGAGTCTCGAGTCCCATTAAAAATATTGGGACTCGAGTCCGAGTCGAGTCAGAGGGGGGACTCAGTCCGACTCACGAGTCGAGTCCTCGAGTCTGAGTCCCCATCCCTGGTGTTTACATAAGTTCTAATCATTCCTTTGAGTGTGGCGTTATATCTTTCCACCATTCCATTGCATTGTGGGTGATAAGGAGTGGTTTTCAAGTGTTTTACCCCAAAACACTTCCACAGACATTCCATTATCTCGCAGAGGAAATTTGACCCACAATCTGTTAAGATTTCAGAGGGAAATCCAGTTCTGCAAAAAATAGTTAGCAAAGCCTCAGCTACAGACGGAGCATCTATAGAGGCTAGTGCTACAGCTTCCGGGTATCTTGTGGCAAAATCCACCACTGTGAGGATGTACTTTTTTCCCTTGCGGGTGGGTTTAGTGAAAGGCCCTACAATATTCATGCCCACTCTAAAGAAAGCTTCTCCTATAATAGGCAGAGGCTGCAAAGGGGCTTTACTGTGATGCCCTGCCTTCCCCACACGCTGACAGGTTTCACAAGACCTGCAGTACTCTGCTACTTGCTTAGCAATTCCAGGCCAAAAGAAGTTTGCCATGAGCCTTTGTTTAGTCTTGTTTTTCCCCAAGTGTCCTGCGCATGGCACATCATGGGCTAGTTCTAGCAACCTTAGCCGGAATTGGTTAGGTACTACCAGTTGCTTTAGTGGTTCCCAGGTTAACTCTTGGGTTTTTGGTAACCACAGCCTATACAGCAATCCTTTCTCCCAAATAATCTGCTCCCTTCTTTCCTCAGAGAAGGGCTTCTCTAGAGGGAGAGCAACTCTTTTCAGAGGCTCCAAACTAGGATCACTGAGGACTCCCTGCTTGAATTCCTCTACTCCTCTCAAATCAGGAAAAGGGGTCTCTAGCGCCTTCTCCTCTACAGAACCACCTGCCTCGGTTGTTTCACTGGCTTTCAGGTCTACAGGTTGCATGGAGGCTTGTTCTGTTGTTTCGGTTTGGGGAGGGTCTGAGGTTGGTTTTGGACCTTCCGGAATCACTGTGGGTTGTACCTCTAGTACCTTTTCTTTTACCCCATCAGCTTTTACCTGGTCCTGTCTTGAAAGTTCCTCCCTTTCCTTTTGCTTGTGGGTTACCACACATATTTGAGCTTCTGGTCCCATTATATCCTTTCCCACAATGATAGGGGCAAATTGGGTTGGAGGTTCCATCACCCCAACTTCATACAGACCCCTCCATCCCCTCCATTCTATGGATAACCTTGCTACTGGGACTTCAAAGGAGGGACCATTCACTCCCTGAATCTCAATAGACATTCCTGGTACCAAATCTTCAGGTGTCACCAAATCTGCTCGGATCAGAGAAACATCAGCTCCAGAATCCAACATTGCCATAATGGTCTTATCCTTTACATAAACAGGTTCTTTAAACTGATTATTAACCTCTTCCCTGTTGGTGATCACAAATCCACAATTATAAGGTTTTTTTATGCTTGCTACACCTTGTGGCTTGGTTTGTTCGGGTTTAGGACTACCTGGTTTAGCTGGTGTTACCGCTTGTAACTTGGGGCAGCTACTCTTGATGTGGCCTGTCTGACCACACGAATAGCAGGCACGGTCTCTGGGGTGAGAAGGATCAAAAGGAGGTTTTTTGAACTCCTTTTTACTTGGGGCTTCCCATTTCCCCCCCTTCTTCTCAGACTCAATCCTGGGGCCTAACCCTTCCCGGTTTTCAATCAGTTTGTCAGCCATTTCTGCAGCTTGGTTTACAGTTTCAGGATCTCTATCCTTAACCTTCAGTTTTATTTCTCTGGGCAACCGAAAATAAAACTGATCCAGAGCCATAAGCTCTAACACCTTTTCCCTGTTGTCAGCTTTTGCTTCATCCACCCATTTTAATAGCAGGTTTTTTAATTTTGTTGCAAACTCTACCATAGATTTACCTGGTTGAGGTGTTAATCCTCTGAACTTTTTCCTAAAGTGCTCAGGTCCTAACCTGAACCTTTGAAACACCGTTTCTTTAAATTGAGCATAGGAAACAGCCTCCCCCTCTGGCATGCTATTATAAATCTCTGCCAGCTCCCTTTTAATTAAATTAGGCACAAACTTCATGTAATCACCCTCCTGCAATCCCCACTTCTGTGCTGCCCTTTCAAAAGTGGTCAGGAACACTTGTGGGTCTTCTCCTGGGGTGTATGCTGTGAAGTCCTTCGGGGTAACTCTGACAGGCTGCTCCTGTTTCAATTGCATCATCCTTTCCTCGTGTCTGCGTTGTTCCTCCTGGGCCTGAAGTTGCTCCTGCCGCGCCTTTTCCTCGTGTCTGCGCTGTTCCTCTTGGGCTTGAAGTTGCTCCTGCCGCGCCTTTTCCTCGTGTCTGCGTTGTTCCTCTTGGGCTTGCAGTTTCTCCTGGTGCAGCTTTTCCTCGTGTCTGCGTTGTTCCTCTTGGGCTTGCAGTTTCCCCTGGTGCAGCTTTTCCTCGTGTCTGCATTGATCTTCCTGAGCTTTAAGCTGCTCCTGCTGCAGCCTTAGCCTCTCCCACTCTAATCGGGTCTCCTCTTCCTTCTGCTTTGCCACTAGCCGCAGTTCCTGTTCACGGAGCTCCCATTCTTTTGTTTGGGGTCCTGTGACACTAGGGCTAGAGGGTGCAGCTCCTTCTATTGCCGCCTGGGAGATCAGCATAACTTTCAGTTCCTCTGCTGTTTTCTCCTCCCATGGCAAATTGTCCTTTTTGCACTGCTCTATCAGGGCAGTTTTATTCATTGAGAGATACTGGCTCATCTTGATTGCCTCACTGGGTCTCTATTCTGCAGTCCTAAAGTCAAAACATACACTGCCTTTACCAGCTCTATTAGTAAAACCCAATCCCTGTTTGGAGTGCTTAATTTCCCTGTTCAGGATCGCTCCGCTGCCACCATCTGTCAAGGTTCCACTACTGCAGGGACCCCTTGATCTGCCTTTGGGAGATATCTGCCTCTCCCCAAAGACCCAATCCTTTGCCTGCTTCCCCCAGTAACGTGGGTGTAGGCTGTAGGCGTGTGAATAAGTCACTCCAAACTCCAGGGTACACAACAAACTTTACTTATAGTAGTAGGGAAATTACTTAATAGAGTGGTTTTAAATCAAAAGCAGGTATGATAAAATAAAACAAACAAACAAACAGTCCAATGATCTCTAGTTTAACTTCAGTCTACCTAATTCCTATGCAGTCAGCTAGCCAAGTTCTCTTTCTCTCTCTCTCTGCTTCTCTCTCTGCTGTTTCTCTCTGCTGCTCAGCACACACTCTAACTGCTAGCTGACCACACCCCACATATATAGTCCTCCCAGGAATGGAAGGTTATAACCATGTGACCCTGCACTGGAGAACTGATTCTAAACTTCTATTGGGTAACTTAAAACTCTCAAACTCCCCCTCCCATCGTGGAGTGTTTGGGCCTTCAGGCTTCAACAAACTGAAGCCTGTGTAGGCCTCAACAAACCCAATCTTGTGTAGGCCTCAAACCCTCACAGCATGTTATAAAACTGTATATGCGAACTGGAACTAAATGAAGCCACCATTTTCATGTTCAGTCACTGCAACCTTTTTGCATTCTCTCAAAGGAATCAACTTCAGGTTTCTCCAACTTAACTAAAATGCTACAACCTAGAATGCTCTACAGTTATCTCTACTAGCCCAAATGAATTATGCAGCAACTCTTAGCATGCTCAGGCTATAGCGACAAGACAAGCAAAGACTGAGTAGTTGTTCAGGTCATCGGTGGCCACAGCCCTTCTTTTTTGCCCACCTTTGAGAACAATGACTGGTGGCACAAGGGATAGGGCTTTTCAGTGGTGGCACCATGCTTATGGAACACGTCACATCTTTGCAATCCTTCAGAAAAGCCCTAAAAGACAATGCATGCTCAGTGATCCTCTTCAATGGGTTTTATGGGCCTGCATGATGAAAATTGTTTTACTTGTGATTTGGTTGGTTTTAGTCCTACTGTTTGGCTTACATTAGTTATTAAGTTGTTAATTGGATTTTAGTTGAGTTTTACTGATGTTTTATTAATTTTGTAAGTCACCCTGAGAGGGCTCTTTTGTCCTATAAGTGACCTATAAGCATCCTTAGATGACAGATAGTCAGACAGACAGATAGATACTGGAAAGGAAACCAATATGTTTTTGAGCAGGGAGCCAGTTTTATTCAAATATATACCACCAAACAGGTATGCAGAAATGTGGTGAATTACTTCTTGCTAAAAACCTAATTACCATCTGTAGAAAGACAAGCTTTTTGGTTCATGATCCAATGCATGTTTTCAATGCCCTGTACAACAGACACTTAACACAGAGTACAAGGCTGTTATTAAATCTGACAAGCCCTTCTCAATTGATAAAATAATAATAATTAAAATATTGTATGTTGCATTTCTGACAGCATATTAGTAAATATATGTAATATTTCTCCATATAATGCTTTATAATTGATAATAATATCAATTTAATAGATCCTCCCTAAATATTCACATTTATGGCAGCATTAAATTAAACTGACTATTCATTCTTTTTCTGTTTTTAGTAAAATAATATAGAATTAATGGTGATTAAACATATTCCATAAATCAGCTGTACTTTCCTGCAGTCAGCATAAAGAAATGTTCACTGAGATTTTGAACATTCTGCCAATGAAATAACATGGACAATAGTAAGCAGCTGCAGGGACACCAAGACTTTAGAAGGGCTTTTTGACTCTTAGAGAGAAGACATAAGGTGGTATCCAATTAAGCCCTCCTGCCAACAGAACAGCTTCCATCAGAAATGAGGAGAGATTCCCCTTCCCCTTGCAGCCCCCCAACCACCCTTAATATCTGCCCCAGAGGGGACCCGCTGCAGCAGATTCTGTGGGACAGAGGAGACTGAGGGATGAGGAGAGGAGGGTAAAGTCCCATTGCATGAGTGGATGTCAACTCATATAATGCTGGATTTCAGCCATAAGCCAGGATCTATATTTGACTAGGATCACTCAAGGGGGGATAAAACAGAAATTGGTTGCAGAAACAGCACAGGGGGTAACAGTAGGTGCACCTGACTACTACAAAGGGTAGGACATTTTTCAATGTGGGCAATGTGCTTTGCTGGAACTGCTAGTCTGACGGTGAAAAGAGATACTGGAGAATATTTGGCTGAGCCCTAGTTGCAAGCCATTAGGTGAAACACATATCAAATTAAAATCTACAGCAATTATTACTTTGGTTCTCCTATTAGAAAAGAACAATTAGAGCACAGTCCTATACATATTTAGAAAGAAAAAGGTCCTACAATTTCCAGCATCCCCCAGCCAGCCATGCTGAGTGGAGGACTTTTTTCTGTCTAAATATGCATAGGATTGTACCCTTGATGATCTTTCAATGAATTCCAGGGGACTGGCTATGTAAGGCTGTGTACAGATATGTATAACTTCAGTAATCAGACTGCTGTGGAGGAGTCACCATGTTTTGTTCATATATACAACTTTATCTTCTGGACAGAGATCAAGGGAAACCAGTTCTAAGTTGCACTTGCAGCAGATGCGGGCTGATGGGCTTGCTGCTGTGACATCATTTTATCCATTTATTTATTTAATTAATTTTAGAACATTAAAACATATTACAAACCAATAAATCAGTAAAAACAGCATTAGAGAAGTTAATGGTCGGGAAAAGCCAGGGTAAACATGTACGTTTTTAGTAGTTGTTGAAAGCACATGATCTTCAGTGCCTCTTTTTTAAAGCACCAAATGAACTTTTAAATGAATAAGCATGGGAGGAAGAGCGATACAGAACAGTAAAGAAGCATCTCATTCAGAGGCAAGTACATCTGTTGCTTGTGCTGTGATGGCAACAGAAAGCCATGCTCACCACACAGGGGAGAAAAACACATCCACTCCTGTTTGGGGATTGTATGCAATTGTGTCCCTCTGGTGATGGAGGGCTCTTTGATCCAGCAAAGGCTTCCATCAACAATAGGGAAGGAAGGAAATTTTTGATGATTCACCCTCTCCCTGCAGGCAGCCCTCCAATGCTGTTAGAAAGGGTCCTCCAACCCTCTAGCAGATTTAGGGGATACTGGGAGCTGCAGAGGGAGGGGGGAATCAGCAAAAATTACCTTTCCCCCAATTCTAGTGAGGGAAGCCTCCACTAGATCAAAGAGCCTTCCATCAGTGGAGGGACACTATTGAACATAACCTTTTAGTTACATCCATATCTACCTTTAATCTGCACCGGTGAAAACAAAGAGTCCTAAGGCACCATAAAGACTAAAAGGATGATCTAGTCTGTTTCTTCCCACTTCTGTAAAGCCTTATATGGCTCAGGGCTGCAATACTTGATGGAGTGCCTCCCCTGGTATAAACCTACCCATATCCTACAATGAACATCTGAGGCCCTCTTCCAGGTGCCTCCTCTGAGGGAGGTTTGGAGGATGTCAACAAGGGAGAGGACTTTTTCAGTGGTGGCCCCCCTGATTATGAAATGCTTTCCCCCCATGAGGCTTCCTGGTGCCAACATTGTCATTTTTTCGGTAGCAGGTTAAAACTTTTCTCTATTCCTAACCACTTGATGGCATATGACACGCTGTTTAATGCATCAGCTGAATTGTTTATGGTTGTCTCTAATGTTTTAGTTGTTTTATGAGGTGGTTGTATTTTAGTGGATAATCGTTTTAGCTGTTTAAAATTAATTTTGTTAATTTTGTTGTAAGTTGCCTTGAGTCTCTTTTGAGAAAGTTGTCTAAGAAATCTAAATGATGGTGATGATATTCTGCATGTACTGCTCCGTGTGTGGGATTCTCCTACTGCCCAACCCCCTCACCATGACAGTCTTGCTCTTACTCAAAGAGAGCTATGCTAACACTAGAGCTGCAAACGCGCAATGCCATGCACAATGCACAGACTGGTTGGTGCCCTAGCAAATTTAATGTGACATAAGCTTTTGTGAACTAAAGCCCACTTCACCAGATGCCCTTGATTGCTCTGTAGAAGTGAAGTACTGAAGAGGATTAGAGGATTTTATTTAATAAATCAAATACATGGAATAGAACTAGACCTTATTCATGACTCAATACAAGAATTTTGCTTTTAAAAAATCTTACAATATCCACAGTTCTGTTCTCACCTTGTGTGATGCTATTCATATACAACATATTCAGTGAATGTGCATCAGTTACTGTGTCAGGTCTTACAGTTAATGCAGTAACACACCTAAGAATTTTGTCTCTTTCGGCTGTGATCTGCCTGAGTATGCACAGATGCAACAGAGCAGCATTCTCCCTGCCCCCTTAATGCTGAAATCCCACCAATTCAGAGGTGGCTGGTGAGGTGGCCAAGGAGCAGCAAAAGAGAGGGGAGGGGCATTCCCACCCTTACCTTTCATCACCAGGAACTATCAACTTGGTTCATAGTTTAAATCATTTAATGTACCATCATTTAAATTAAAGATATTGAATCAGGGTAGGGAATCATATATAAATGCCCCAGTTTATGCTCACAATTCACCATTCGTCCGGGGACAGGTGCACAGAATTCTTCTTCCACGTGTGTATAACCCCAATCTGGATCAGGGCATAGTTGTATAAAGGCTGCATCTTATGCTTCCTGAGTTTCACCTGAAACTCTTACCAACTGCTTATAGCTTCATTACAATTGCACGTTATTTCCAATTAGGGTAAGTGTGATAAGACTAGCTGGTGTTGAACAGTTCAGTGAAAGAGCAGTCCATAAACAAATTTATTTAACACAAGATAGGGGATTGGGTCCCAAGAACTGTGAGTGGAACAAAAATAGCTAATATTAATTCAATATTAAAATATTAGCAATTGAATTTGTGCGGTAGGTTCTGTTGCAGTTCTTATGCATCCACCTGAGCTTGCAGAAGCTCTTGCTCAAGGGGAAGAAATATTGGATTTAGTTTTACTTTCTCTTGCAACACCTCTTCCACAAGTAGAAGAAATTCTGCATTCAGAATGGCGCTTTTGGATCCCACCCAAATTTTCCAAATATATTACTCAGAGAAGACCATCACACAGGGAAGCACAAATATGTGTCTATCTATCCAGTTGCCTTAAAATATAATATTCAGTATAAACAATAAAAAGACTTGTGGTACCTTAAAGACTAATACATTTGTTGTGGCATAAGCTTTTGTAAATATGCAGTATGTTAATATTGTTGCTTTAATTTATCTTTAGGAATGTGATCTGAATGAATTAAAATGGTACTTTACCCAAACTAGTTTTATTGGCCTAGCTGGCTTTTCAGAGGCCAACAATCCTGGGCCAGCAAAATTTACAACTGCTTGCAGATATGCAGCAGGCTTATAAATAAAAAAGGGAAACTTACATCAACAAATTAAATGAATGATTGAATCAATGTAAGTTAAACCAGTAGTAAATTAACCTTATTTCATATGGAGTCACACATTAAATTCTAATAAGAGTGTTCAGCTTTTTGCACAGGATAATACCTATGCTTGTTTCATTTCTCATCCTAGTGCTGTCTTACCAAAGCCTTAAGAGGGAAATTATCTCATAATTTATGCCAGAGGACAATTACCTCAATATTTATGCCCAATGACTTCAAAGTATCACACCATTAAAAAAAAAGTATGTTTGTTAGATATGTTTTGGAATACACAATATACTACAGAATAGCAAGAGGGGAGAAAACCTTTCGGAGTCTTGCTGGACTGTATATTCTAATTTAATTCTAATTCTTAATCAAATAATATTGATATAAATACTTAAATATAAAAGATTACAATGCTGCATTGTTGAGCATGTGACTCTTAACATTTCAAGCATCAGGCAGTCCAACTTGGATGAATTCACTGGAGTTACATTGCAAATAATACTGCTTGTGACCGGCATTCAGGTTTCCTCATTTGAATTAGTTTTTCATAGGTGCAATCTTGATTTGAACAACAAAAAGTCTTACGGTTTATTTGAACAAGTATTAATTCTCTGTGTATCTGATAAGTCAATTGAAATATATTAAAAGCAGGTATCAATCAAAATATAGAGCTCACTTTATGTTGGTCATAGTGAACAACTTCTATGGAATAAAGTCAGAATAGCATTTGTTTATATAATGGTGGTATTATCACCAAATTTTGAATTTACATCTAATATAAAATAAGCCCTCTAGGGCCTCCTTTGGGTCTCTGCTGCCACTACATTATCTGCCATTACAGAAGCACTAAAGAATGTTATTGGCCTTCAAGCAACAATGGAGTCTCTAATTTCTACCCATAGGAGGCTGAACTACCACAAACAATTCTGTTATCACCACTAGAAAAAGAGTACCAGGTTTCCTTGCATGACTTCTGTGTTTGTGCAGCTTGTCTGTTCAGCATGTTGGATCAATATCTGAATTCTTTGTTCACAAAATCAGCTCCAGAGGGTTGAGGGACCCTTCAGAGCAGAGTTTGGGCATTCGGGTAGGGGGCTGTAGGAGGGAAGAGAAGCATCCCATTTTGCCCCTACAAAGCAGTATGCATATATATGTTATGTACATATACATCGTGGGTTGGCCTCAGTGGTATCATTCTGCTGATCAAACTACTTTTGTCCGCAGAACTGGGGGAGGGCAACTCCCCCTCCCACCCATGCACCCTCAAAATCTGCTCCAGAGGGTTGGGAAACCCTTCAGACTTCAGAGCAGATTTTTGGGTGGTGTGGTGGGCTGGGGGGGGGGGAGAAACTCCTGTTGTGCTGGTGGACATCTGCTAGCATGATGTTGGACAACTTGGACATAACCCAGTGCACTTAACCATGTACTACCTCACAATAGAAATATGATTCAATTATCTATTGTATATTACTCGAATCCCTGTAAAAACATTAATAAAACTGGACAGAACTTGACACTTCTCATTAAAACTTGAATCTGATAGTTGGTAAAATACATTTCCATATATTAAAGTTCTACTGATAAAATGCAAGTATACAAAACACACAACTATGAATTTTTCTTCAAGTTCTGAAACCATATAAATGGAAACCTATCCCCTGCAGTGAATGAGATAGAAATAATATTTTATGTTCTGGAAAAGGACATGGAGGCTTTGTTTTTATGTTAATGTGGTATAAGATTTGCTAATGTCATGAGATTATTATTAATCACAAATAGAATTCAGTGCAAATAATATATAATTGAAAGTGAAATTCATTTTCTGCATGCTAGGACTTTCATGTTTTAAAGCACAGGAATAAAATCCAGTTTTCACAACTCTTCCTCTCTATTCTACTAGGTACATTACCATCAGCACTGAGTCATAATTTCTGCCTACATAAAAAAAGAAAAGGTAGAAACATATATTTGGCAAACATAATTGTCACCCACACATGTCTTCATTTCCTAAGTATCCCGTGGTTTAACTGGAATGGATGTTGAGAGAAGCACATACAAGAGGAATGGCTTCTCTTTTGCAATTAAAATTTAATTGCTCCCCAAATACAGCAGCTGAGAAATGACACTATAAATGCTTTTGCTGCATGGCCTCTACAGTGGATGAATGAATGCTCCATCTAAAGCTCTGTGGGGGTGATAAGCCCCAATTTGCCAAAGTGTGCTAGCTGTCAGACTAGCTTAGAACACTTTCCAAAGAACACTTAGGTCTGGCTTCTTCTGGTATATGGACACTAAGATTACCAGATGTCCTTTACTCTAAAAGATATGCTTTGCTCTGAAGGAATCTCCCTTTGCCTTATACCCAAATGTGACAGCTTAACTGATTATCATGGGTGCACATACAATGCTCCATAAGATTCATGTCAGAGCTCTTGAGTAACTTTATAAAATTTTGAAATATAAAATGCAAGACAGCTGGGAAGCAACAATCTACTCTCAAGAGCCTCTTCTACACTATGGAATTCCAAATGCTACCACACCTCTTTCAAATGTTTTTCCCAATGAGGGTAAAACCCCTGAAATCTGTATTTGTGGTAACTTCCATTTAACTTCAATTATGAGCTAACAAAGAATCCAAGCAGCCTCATTAGTCACACTCTCCATCAATCCCAGGACTATCTTAATGCATCCATCAAAAACACAACCAACAAGCTGTCTGTAAATCTACCCACCCACCTCCAATTGTGTTAAACAGCAAACTGGCCTGCCAGCTGTTGCTTTTCTATAAAAACTGGGCTTTGGGGAGTGAGGAGGGTAGAAGGAAGACTGTGATTTTCTTGTTGCCATCAGGAATGGGTTAAAGCCCACAACTGTTCCCAAAAACAATTACAGCCTTCAAATGCTAATGGGTTCCCAGTCTCTCAGACACTTTCTGCAGTTTAATTGTCTTAACAGTCAGCTTCAAGCATCACAATTTGGGGGGTTGGGGGATTTCTTATTCTAAGGGACATTAATTAGCTGTAAATGATGTTAAATACCATCCCTGCCGTTACAAGGGCTTCTATGGGATCTTTACAAGGAACAAGCATTTGAGTAATTTAAAATCAATTGTAGTCTTCATCCCCAGCTGCAGACTATATATGGAAAAATACTGACCTGCTGGAAATCAAAACAAGTCTTGCTCCCTTACTATTTTACTGTAAATACACCCCTTCCCCCCCTTCCCTCATCAGAGGCCACCAACTTGCACCCTCCTTTAGCCTGAATGGAGCTGAGCTATTCTTCCCCTGCCCCCAACCCTAAGTATCTTTGGCATTGCAGCAGTTTGAGCAGCATCAGCTTTTCTTCTCCCACACCACTCAGCCTTGGCTGCCCTTAAAGAAAATCCTCACAGAACAACGTGTCAATTTTGCATTCCTTTACAAAGGCAACTTCTATTAGGGAGACCGGGAGCTTGGCTCTGCCTCCCCATAGACAGAGAGCTTTGTGACCATGTAGAAACCAGGGAGAGGGAAAACATTTCCTGCATAAAAATGCAACCTTCTTCAGCACAGAGAGCTATGCCTGGATATGGAAGAAAATTCTCTCTCCCCAGTTTCAAACACACACACACTGATTCCAAGCACCCAGTATAACTTTACAGAGAAGAGATAGCCTCCTCTTTTGTGGAGTTTTGTTAACCATATTACAGAATTTCAATCTATGCACTGGGTCATTCTAAATTTTAGTATTTTCTATAATTATAGCTCTGAACAACAACATTTCTACATTTATGTGCCTCTATTCTATACCCCTAACATTTCACTCTGTGTAGCTTTCAGTTCCTGGTGTTTGTTTCCCTAAGATTTTACTATATCTACATTCTCTTTCTCTTTGCACCTTACCATGAGCAGACAGGGTAAAAAGGAATGTGAAAAGAGAGAAGTGCCTACATGAATCTTTAAAATGAGATTAGATGGGTGGCACCTAGAGGTGTCTTGGTAATAGTCTCAAGGTCTTCTGTGACCTGGGTTTCTGCTTCTTAAAAAAAAAAAAAATAGCAGCAACAACTGATGCTATTAAAATGTAACCTTTGTATCATCATATTTCATTTTGAGACCATCACCTCTTCTGGAACTTTTCCTGCCTAGGGGTAAATATAAGCAGCAGCTGGTCTCCTTGTGAGTCTCTCTAAAGACCAAAAGAGAATATGCTGAATTTCTCCAATGAGTGTGCTTCCTAAGGTCTGGCCTAGGGTTATCAAATGACCCTACTTACAGATCATCACCAAAGTTCCATAATAGAAGTTTCCTTACTCCAGCACACCTCAAGCAGATTTCACAAGGTGCCTTATTTTAAAACCTTTTTCTTCCTGGCAACACTAATCTAATGCTGATGGTGAGTACTAAAGTTGGAACCTTCATCCTGTTATGCCAACAATATTTATGCTACTGACTTGAATGTAGTCCAGATAGCTTCCCGGACCCCTCAGCCTCTGGGGTCCTGGCCAATCTGGACCTTTGGAACTTTGTTCAGGTTACCCACATGCCTTTGGAAATATCTTCCTTGCAAAGCCAAAGCAACAGGATCACAGTGAATACGCATATGGTAGCTGGGTGGTTGCAGTAACAAGAGAGACAATAACTTGGCTCCCAACCTGTCAGCATTATTCTAAGCAGGACTGAGAACAAAACCAGAAGTCCTCAGTAAAATGTGAGGAAACCCTTTAATGGAAATAAAAAATGCTTTGATATCAGATTAAATAAGAAAAAAATTAAATCCTCCCACTTGGAAGGAATCCAGAGGATGAGTGTCCGCAGACCTTCAGAAATCCTTCCAAGCAGGCAGCTGGTGTGGAGTGCAACTCAGACTTATATATCAGTGGAATCAAGAACAAAAAAGGCTGTGGGACAACTGAGACCTCCTGAAGAGTACCTACCTTCCTTCGGTGGCCGCTTGGCTTCCTTGGTGAGATTGCAGACCTGGGTGGTTTGCAGCTCCTGGGTGAGGCAGCCTTCTGTCTGCTCATTGAGTGGCAGGACTACATTATTGAGCAACACCAGGGAATGGTCATCTCCCCCCCATTCTCCCAAGTGCTGAGGGCAGGTGCATTTTGTATACATGATCCCACAGGACTCGGTTCTCCCATTCTCAGATTTCAAGCAGCTCTCCAGCCAAGTGCATAATACATGGCAACCAAACTGGCTTGTGCTCACCTTGTTCAACACCAAAAATTCAAAGAAAGATTTCTGTTCATCTTCCTTTTTGTATAATCCTATGAAATTGAAGGGGTAGACCCGGCGTATCTGAATGAAATTCTTGTCATATTGCAGAAATACAAAAGCATTCTTGGAATCACACAGCTGCATTATAGAATGATTATTCTTTAAGAGATCCTTAATTTTTTCATGGGAAAAATGATCAAACTGATAAGCCAGCAGGGAAAAGTTGGAGCAGGTGAAGTCCTTTTTGGAAAATTTCAGGTAAATACTATATTTGGTCGGATCTGGGTTTTCCAGCGTCCAAGTACAGTTTGTAAAGTTTTTGGGAAACATTTCGCTTACAGAATATGATCCATAAATGACCCCCTTCACCAACGTTGAACACCAGAAGTCTTGGGCAGCATTAAATCCAAACATAACCAGTAGATAGGTGGAAAATATATAAATCAGCAAATTACGAACAGCCTTCATCCTATGTCATTTGGCCTGCAGAGAAGGAAAGGAAAAGAAAATGCAGGTCGAATGCTTCATGCAATGAAAATAAAAATCCTTCCAAAATTTCAGCCAGATGTTTTCAAGATTCCAGTTAGAATGTGTTTATATTTTCCACACACACCCCAAAGGACAGGTATTTTTTTCTTAAATTATAACACAAGGAAATGTTAGATGCTGTGTGAACAGTGCCACCATGTGGCCAGCCCAGCTGTCAAATTCCCCATATCCAAATTTTGAAAAATAACATTTGTTACATTATTAATTGGAATGCCTCCTCTTGTTTAGCACATATTCAGCTTGGCAGGACCTGATTCTTTCAACCCCAAATTAAAGTCCAGTGGCCTTTATCTGATAGAGAACAACAGGAATACCAACTTATTTTAAAGCAAAGAGCATTTCCATATAATAATTTCACACACAAGAAAAAAGCTGGGAACGGCTGTTGTTATGCAATATCTTTTCTATTTGGTTTTAAAATAATTGTGGTGAATTACAGTCATGATTTTTAAAATGCACAAATTATTATTTGCTACAGATGGGACATTATCTCATATATGGCTGCAAGCCATTGCAGTAGCAACCTGGTTATATTAAGATTCCATTTAAAAAGAAAATCTAGGATAATACATCAAGATTCAGCAACTTATTAATAGGTTGGAAGTATAATCTTCAAAAGAAATATAGCTAGTTGGACAGCAAGAACTTTTCTCTGGCTATCAGCAGAACTGAGATTCAGAATTTTGAATACTACCATTTTTTGTGTGATACAGCCTCTTGGGAAGTGGATCTCTAATACGTTTAACCAAAAATAGGTCTAGGTAGCATTTCTGTGCTACAACTTCCCTCTGAAACAGACCTGGATTCAGTATCTTGGTTATATCTTGCCCTTTGTTACTGGTGTTTTTTCAATCTGTTAGTTGATTAAATATATTACCACCTCTTGTCTTTACCAGTTCCATCTCGAAATATAGCAGTTGTTGTAGTCCTCTCTGTACGTACAACCTCTTTTTTCTTGTCTCTAATATAGGTGTAATTAAAGGACGTGAGCCTTGGGTAAATGTACCTACTGAATGCTTTAAAATATAATATTGCACATTTTCAGCATTAATATTCATTAATTTGTTTAGCTTAGTAATGATTGCTGTCTTTATAAAAGAGATACATGACAAAAGTGATGCTAAGTTAATATTTTTAAACTATGTAGTTGGCACAGGTAACCTTTTCCATTGTTTGTCTGGAGACAAACATAAAGAGTTACTGAGTTTTTGACACTAGTCTCTCTCCCTCTCTCTGGCTTTTTCATCTCCACTCTGAATGACCAGGCATCTCCCACCCCCAATTGCGTAATGCTGAACAAATCAGAGGATTCAGTTGCCTAAAAGAGATTTTGTGCTTCCCAGATTATAAATTGCAGGCTCTAAACATTGAGAGGAGGAAGCAACATTGACTCTTAATTCTCTTTAAATCTGTAGTTTTAAAGAGAGAGAGAGAGAGGTTTGGGGAGGAGTGTAGTAGTGGGGAAAATAAGCTCCCCATGGAACTGCCTGAGCCATTAGATTTCTTCTTTGCCATACATCATAAACAACAAGAAATGGCTTCTTTGCAAGACTAGGCTGAGATGGGTCAGTCATTTCAAGGCTGAGAAGTGAGAAACTTGCTTATGGGTATATCCTGCAAATAATCACCTACTCTTTACAAATGTTGCTGGAGCACTTTTCAGGCATTGCAGCTCTGCGCAGTATTATTTGGGAGGGTCTAAGGCATTGAAAGACAATGTGGCATAAAAGCACTAAATTAGGAATTCCATCAGTGAGAGACGATCGATCTCAAAATTTGAAGGGAGTGTATTTGCTTTGTTTAAGATGATAATGAAAGACTGAGGAATGGGGGGGGGGACGGAGGACAACCCAGTTTTTTTTTGTTTTGTTTTTTTTAAACAGGAATGCAAACGTCTGCAGAGCTAGGCTGCTCTTCATTAAGAAGCTTGGTCAAAGGGACAGCATTTTGTCTTTTCTGTTAGGACAGGAAAGAGGCAATCCTCCATCAACTAAATTGGGGAAATCTTTTGGGCACACTAGATAAGGCAAGAGAGGAGTATTTTTTGGATACGGTTTCAGCAAATGCCAATGAGAAGTTCTTGCTGCTTTCAGAACCAAAAGGCTCAGATGGAGCAGGGAGGGCTGGGGGCGGGGGCAAAAGCCTGCTTTAGAAAAACTGATCCCAAAAGATCTACGGTTGCCCATTGGAGACTAAATCTTTTCCCACTGAAAAGCATCCTGCTTTCCCCCTCCCCCCCACTCTCCTAGGTGACAATGTAGTTTAATCGAACCTAGACGGCGCCATCACTCCACTGATCAGCTCCACAACAGAAGACCCACAGACTTCCCTTAAACTTATTATTAACCTCAGGATCCCCCCTCTTCCTCCCCTCTCAGTAAAATTACCCCGATCGTGCACCAACCTCCCTAGAGAGAGAAGAGTCTTCGAGCGGTTTGTCTGGCAATTACTTGCCCATTGGCCAAGGAGACTTCTCTAACTTTTCGATAGCCAAGGTAGCACTGGATGCAGGGGTCCCGTCGGATGGTGTGTCGTGTTGTGTCTCTCTCCACCTGCCCCCCCCCCTTCACCAGTCTCCTTCAGCAACAGTCTAGCCTTCCTGCCCGCCACCCCCGAGCTTAATAATACCCTTCCCCACCTCAGGCACAAGCCTTACCTTCCACTCCGAAAGCAGGCAGGCTATTTCTCTAAGAAGATCCTAGCACCACAGGCACACGTCCCAAAAACAGGCACGGAGAGATTCCCCTTCTGGCGGAAACACCGTTGCCCATTTTCCTCAGCTCGCATTCAAAATCAAAGCAGAAGAGCAGTTTGGGGGTGGAGGGAATTAAACCGCAGAAGAGATTGGGGTGGGGGGAGAAGGGAGGCTCAGCACAGCCAAAGGGTTGCTTCCAGATCCACAAAATCCAACCACATATAAAGGGGTTCTTGCTAAAGGGGGGGAGAAGGAAAGCCCCAAACCAGAAAGACAGAGCGAGAGACTGCAGGAAAGAAGGAGGTGGGGGATAAAATGGACCTGGCTCAATAGCAGAGGTTTTCTTGTTTTGTTTTACTTGAAAATAAAGTCTAACCCAACAGCAGAGGTAGACCAGGCGAAAGAGATGAGCCAGAAGGCGAACTCAAAAGCGATCCGGCTTCCCTATTGCAGATTTGTTGGCGGGCTTTGGCTCTTGGTGGTTGTTGTCAATCTGCTTGCTCTCGTTCCTGTCTTCGCCCTCCTCCTCCTCCTCCTCCTCCTTCTCCCTCCCCCGGGCTCTCAAGTACCTGAGGGAAGGACAGCGACTGAGGAAGGGGGTGTCAATAGCTCTATCTCTATCCTTGGCCAAGGCTGTCGAATAGCGGTTTGAACGCTGAGGAAAGAGGCAGGACTCCGCGAAAGAACGAGAGAAGGGAGAGTGATGAGGCTCTGGGTGAGCGCGGGAAGAGCGAGTCACTGTGTGTGTGTGTGTGTGCGCGCGCGCGCCTGTGTGCGTGTGCGCGTGAGGGAGAGAGAACGGGGATGTGTGTGTGTGCGCTCCAGTGTGCGCCTCGCTCCTTCTCGTTGTGTGTGCGCGTGTGAGCGCGCGCGCTGCTCTCTCGCCGCTCGCGCTCTCCCCTGTGGCAAGTGCGCCCTGCGCTCTCCAGCACGCGCGCGGGCGCGAGCGCCTCGCTCCTCTCCTCCCTCCCGCCTCCCGGAAAAGCGCGGGCTCTAAGCGCAACCACCGCGCGCTCTGCTCCGGTGTCCTCTCCGCGCCTTTCCCCACTGTGCGCTCGTGCTGTGTGTGTATGGATGGGTGGGTGGGTGTGAGGGCGCGAGGCAGGCTTCCCTTTCTGCTCCGGCAAGTGGGCCCGCCGCCGCCGCGGTGCGAGGTTGCACGTCACAGCTACTCAATCCCAAGCACGTCTGCCCCCCCCCCCCTCCGTCCCTCCCCTGCCCACAACAACCCGGTCTTTTTCTGCGTCTGGGAGGTTTTTCCAGCTTCAGTTCCCACCCCGCTTTAGCTGGCTGCGAGCGAAACTCGGAGGCTGGGCAAGAAAAGGGGCGCGCGCGGGAAAGAGGAGCAAGCGCAGCCTTTGATCTCTTTCTTTCTCCTCCCCCCGCCCCCATCCGCGCTCCACTCCCGCCTTCGGTCTTTGCTTTTAAAGTGTAAAGCCCTCTGTCGCAGCCCCAAGAGCTGTCAGTTCGCCACCGCGATGCAGATTTAAATGATCTGGCGCTCCAAGGGAAAACATCACAGCTCTCCGCTTTCAAAGTGCCGCCTTCCACTGACGGGAACAATAGCGATTTTCTCAGCGAGGCTGCAATTAACACCTTGTTAATTCTCTTTGCCCAAAATCTAGGGACTTTGTGGTTTAGGATTGTGGCTGCATTTTGGCTGGAGAGAGATGCAATCAGCCTGCAATAGCAAGTGATTCCGGAAGCCTGTGATTTCTGCTTTCCTTTCCTATCTCCCTTTCTCTCTCGCTCTCTCTTTTCCCTAAGTTAACGTCAGTGGGAGGGCGAGAGGATTTGAAAGGGGATAATTTTTGCACTGTTTTCTGCCTGTCTGCTCGTGGCGATAGGAGCGTCGCCTGTTTTAATTTCTTTGTCGCGATAGGGGGATGCCTGGTGGCGTAAATATGCAGTCAGATGTTTGGTGCGTGCGTGGGGCTTGGGGGTTTGTTTTGGTTTTGGTTTTTTGGCTTTTCAAAAATCATCTTCCTTTTTTTTTTTTTTTTTTTTTTTGCGCTGGAACATTTTAAGACCAATGACAGAAAACTGAATGTCCATTTGAAAGTAAGATTAGCCCGTCCGGAATGATTCCTGAAAGCAAAAGGAACGCAACTCAGTGACAATAGACATGAACATGAACGGGCTTTTTAAAATGCATCAGAACTGCACTGCAGAAGAAAGAGAAGGCAGGTCAGCAGTAGCTGAGCCATGGGGTTTGTCGGTAGGATTCAAGGAACCCAGAGGAATGTCACGAAGATGGTGTGTTTGTGTGTGTGTGTGTGTGTGTGTGTGAGAGAGAGAGAGAGAGAGAGAGAGACGGATGAGGAAAGAAGGAAAACTGCAAGGAGGGGGCTACGTGGAAGAAATAAGAAGGACTGGTGTAAGGATGGGGAGGAATGAGTACCAAGAATGCAGTAGTGGTGTCCAAAGTCCAATAGTAGTGTCCGCTGTCTAGAGCTGAATTATAGTCTCTGAAACAAATTGAAAAGCAAAATGACAGTGGAATCAAAGTGTCCAGAGAAAGAATGAGTGTGGAATGATATTGTCTAGGTGAGAATGATGATATGGGATGATACTATGTCCAGATTAGATGTGCCGATGTGATGGCAGAGTAGAATGGAAGTGCAACAGCATGGAGAGTAAATTGACAGTAAAATAAGTGTCCGGAGCACAGCAGTATGACAGTGCCCCATTGTGACACAACAAAGTGGGTATTATTCCCAAAGGAGAATGGCAATAGGCATACTGAACAGAATGCTGGGGGAATAAGCACTTTGAGTAAGTAAGGGGGAATAAGCACTCCATGTGGAGTGAATGCAGACGGTCACCCAGCTCTGGGAAATGGGTGAATGACTGCAAAGAAGGAGGTGCGTTGGTTGGATAAGAAATGGAAGTTACTGGCAATACAGTAGGCAGGTTGAATGCCACACTCAGAAGAAATGTTGCACTGGCTAACATCAGACCATTGAGGAGAAGTCTCCAGGAATGACACTACAAATCTGTATTGGGGCACTTAGGTGATGAGTATTCTAAGAGCGTTCATTGGGAATGAATGAAATGCAGCAGGTTGACTGTAGAGCCATCCACTGTTTTAATGGTTAATAGGGAATAAAGAAGAAATACACGAACTATTCAACCTTGGAGAACATTGGTGAGTGATGAAAAAGAGCAACTGGGGGAATGATAAAAGGGGCTGTGAGGAACTGGAAGGATTACTGGATGGGCCCATGGGGCCAGGATGGAATTTTTAAAAATGTCTGTGCAGTGAATGGGTAGATTAATAAGGGCGAATATTTGAAGGACTGGACCAAGTATAAAGGATTAGTTTAGGACAGTACTGGTTTTTGTAATATTCAGACATTCAAAAAGGGTTAAAATCAACGTGTGAGGAGAAAGAGCGCTCAAGCTCCGCCCTTCTCTCTAGCCACGTTTGTCGCCCTCAACTTATGGAGGGCAAGAGTCCGAAGCGGAGAGCCTCCTGTACCTGTGGAGGGCCTCCACACAAGCCAGAATGTGGATTTTTCAGCATTCTGGCTCATGTGGTGAGACCCCACACAGGAGGCTCTCCTCTTCAGACTGTCGTCCTCCCTGAGTTGAGGGTGACAAATGTGATAAGGGAGAGGGGCAGGCTGGAGTGCTCCTTCCCTTCATGCGGTCATTTTAGCCCTTTTTTGAACACCTGAATAGGGCTTAGGTTGCCTGATTAACTGTTAGTTTATTGGAGAAGGTGATGTGCAGGCTTGTGGAAGATGGGTATTGTGTGTACCCAGGAAGGAAGTAGGGCTGGTAGATATCCTGCTGTAGAATGAAATTAGACATCAGGTGGAAGTTACATAGTTATCAGTGGATGTTGCAACAGGCAGTCATAGAAAAACATTATAATGACCACTGACTCCCTCACAATCAAGGCAGGCTTGATGGAACATATAAGATGTGTACCCTGAGAGAAATACTGTGCCTACTCTTCTATTAGCAAATACTTAACACACAAATCAATTCCAGCAGTATGTGACATAAACAGTCCAGGTTTTGTTACTACTCATTGCAGCAAGAGGAACAAGTTCAGTTATCACTTCAGTCCAAGCTGCCAAGCACTACAGAACACTAGCGGACCAAAACACACAAGTGAAACAATCTATAGTAACTGACTGGCAAAAGAGCCAGTGTGGCATAATGGTTAGAATGTTGGACTGGTACTCAGGAGATCCAGGTACTCGTCCCCATTCAGCCATGAAGCACACTGGGTGAATTTGGGCCAATCACTAACCATCAGCCTAACCTACCTCACAGGGTTGTTGGGAGCATAAAATGGAGAGTAGGAGGACCATGAAAGTCACCTTGAATGAATGAATATTTATTACGGTCATTGACCAGAACCGGCAAAAACATTATAACAGGAAAACAATCCATGATACAAACATAGCTACTGTACACCAGCATACATCTGGGTGTATAGAGTATGAAAGTCACCTTGGGTTCCTCGCAAGAGGCAAAAAAGGCAGAATATAAATGTAATAATAAATAAAGGTACTAGAATTTATTCATTTTATTCATTATATATATATATTTATCCCTCTCTTCATCCAGACAGCTCAGGATACATCACACATGGACATTTTATCCTTTAACAATTCTGTGAGGTTCATTAGGCTGAGAGATAGTGACAGGCCCAAGATCACATAGTGAACTTCATGGCTGAGTGAAGGTTGGGGATGGGATATGCCTGGTCTATTGAATACTCTATCCATTACTACACCACGCTGGAAGAACCAATATAAACTAAAAAGAAAGGAGAGGATCCTATTGAGCCCTCCTAATGGTACCATAAAAAGCATCATACTATCAAAATGTCATTGCACCATTATTATCTTCTAAACATTGCATTTCTCCTTTTGGAGCTGCCATTTCACTGTGGTTACTATACCCTGGACACTTGTCACTCCGCTCAACTCTATCATTCCATTAATTTTCCATGGCTAAACCTTCACTCTGAATGGTACTCCAAGCCTTCCCATTTTTACTTTTTAAAAAACTCCTAGGTTAGCCTTTCCCATACCTGCTACCCTCCAGGTGTTTTGGACTACAACTCCCATCAGCCCCAGACACCATGGCCAACGGTCAGGAATCATGGGAGTTGTAATCCAAAATATCTGGATTGTGCCAGGTTGGGGAAGGCTGCCTTGAATCCACTGTTGCGCTCTTCAAGTTACTCAGCCTATCCTTTTCCTTGCAGCACAGTTTTGATGCATGTATTTAACAGCCCATTCACACTTGTCACTTGCTTTTTACTCTTTATTTGTTTTCAGTCATCATGCAGATGTATCAATTACTATAAATGGGCATTTGGCCATTGGCAATTTGTTTAAAATCTCCCTTTTTACATCCTTGCCTATTTGGTTCAGTCTGGCTGTTGCTGCAAGACAGGCAAAGAAACATATATATATATATATATATATATATATATATATACACACACACACACACACACACACACAACACACACACAATATACCTGCATGGTTTCCTGCTCAGAAAGACATTTTTAACCCCTTAGAAATCCCACCTTAAAAATGGAGGTTTCTTCTTTGACAGATCAGCTGTCAAAACTTCATAAATGGGAAGTTTTGCAAGTTTTGGACACGTGCAAGACTTAGGGGACACTTTAGACACATGATCCCCCGCCCCCAAAAAAACCTGAGGATCCTGCTGCAAAGGAGGTAATCTATGTGCCACTCCACTTTTGTTAGCAAGGTTCACTCGGGTCTTTGTAAGCATTTGACAGGTCAAATGCTTCTGATACCTGTCAAATGCTTACAAAGGGGGAATTACTTACCTGCACCCCTGGGGGGGGGCATTGGACAGAGTGGGTACCTGCTGGACTTTGCCAGCAGCCCCCCCCCATTACCCATCCCAGGTTCCCCATTGCTGTCCCCGCATAACTGCAATCATCCACAGATGCAAAAGGGCAGCAATATAAATAATATTTTTTCCCTGCAATTAATAGTGAAAATTAGGGGGGATTAAAAAAAAAAAAAAAAAAGGTAGCAAGCACAGGCAGCACCTCCAAGGTACCATTGAGACACCTTGGAGTGGCAGCTCATACCTGTCAAAAGGGGGATCATGAAAGCCAGCTTGACAGCTGGCTTTTGCAATCCGAGAAATTTTTTTTTTTTTTTTTTTTTTTTTAAGGAAACACAAGCTGAGGTGAGCCCTAAAGGGCTCACAGTGGCAGCAGGGAGCGGAAAGAATCATTCCTCCCAAGGTATCCCCTGGGATACCTGCAGGAGGACCAAGGGGGAGGAGGGGGCCAGCAATCCACGATGTGCCCGATTGTCTGTTGAGCACATTGTGGGACCTGAGGCGATTCACCCACACTGCGTGGCTTGTGCTGCAGTGTGGGTTGTCGTGTCTGTCGTGTCGTCCAAATCTGCCCCTCGTGTAATCTCTTGAAAATACTAGCTGTTTTTTTGGTGACTTTGAAGAAGCAGTTTCGGTTTCCCTCTCCCATTTGCTCTGTTGTTGTTTCTATATGAAGTTCCATGTGTGTGTTGAGCTTGAGCTATTCACCAGCCACTGTTTTTAGATGTTGGAGAAAAAAAAGTTTGCTTTTTAACAAACACCACTCACCTAGCATGGAAATTATTTTGTAACTTGCTCACCTTTGCTAAATTCTGCACAGGGAATACAGCATTTACAGAGGGCTTTGCTAAATCACTTTAAAGTGCATTTGGTTAGCTGCAGGATGCATTTTTGTTGATTGAAAGAATGTCAGGGAAAGATACATTAACATTCCGGAGAGCATACAAGCCAATTATTTTTGTAATCATAACAGTTTGGATTTTTAAAAAGCAGATTTTATTGTTGCAATTACACACTGCATGAATTCTGATCAGTAATGTTACTGATCATAACCACTTTTGACCCAAGGAACTAAAGAGGAGAACATTGTTCACTTTTCCTCACTAGCAGGACCGGTGCAAGGCAGTTTGGTGCCCTAGGCAAGATCAGATATTTAGCGCCCCCCCCTTCCCACTTGAGCCCTCCCTCCCTCCAGCCCTATGCTCCTGGCGCCCCCTTTAGCCCTGCGCCCTAGGCAGCCGCCTAGTTGGCCTAATGGTAGCACCGGCCCTGCTCACTAGATAGAACTTTTGGGGTATTAAAGTTGTAGATCACATCTGCTGTTACAAATGAACAGCTGGCAATAAGATATGCTTTCCAAGAGCTCCACTGACTTCTACTGGTAAACAAATGCAGTGCAAGATGTTAGTTACCAGATATAACTTATTTTATGGATACTTGGCAGATTCACCTTCACTACATTCATGTTCAGAAGCCAGGTTTAAATAGAAAGTGACTTCTCTCCACAGAGCTGGGTTCTTCGTCTTTGCAACTCCTTGTTTCTCCAAGCTTCATAGAATACAGTTTCCCTTTACTACCAATATCTAGTTTGTCATTAGCCAAATATCTGAGGAAAGGATTGGCTGGTTGCATAAGAAGGAATGATAAATTAATTTATTTCTTTGGTTACTTTATTTTTAGAGGAGGGCTTATATAGTTACATGCAGGTCACATAGTAGATTATAGATGCATAAAATAAATAAGTTTGATAATAACCCTCTCAGGCCTCAGCCATCAAAATTAACTCAAAACCCATCATGTAATTGATATTACAACACTACCTAGCCAATTAGCTTTGGCTACATGATGATATCACAAAACCAATTGAGGGTAATACTAATGGATCACTGTTGCTCTCTGAATGGGTGGACACTTTCATCCCCTTTTGGAACAATCCCTGAAAAATTGCTGGAAAAGCATGACACATCTTAAGGTATAGGTAGGGAAGAATTAGATTATGGGGAACATACAGAGATTATTGACTCTTTCAATGCTGGTCTTGGGCTAAATAGTTCAGTTGAGATGGTATAGTTTTAAGAAGAGCTTAGCCCTGTTTAGACATTCCTCAAGGTATAGCTAACACACGAGGAGAAGGAATGCACTAGGCCCACCCACTCTGTTGTTGAATTTGTTACCCTCTACTTGTGGAGGGCGACTGTCTCAAGAGGAGTGCCTCTTGTATTTGTGGAAGCTCTCCATACAATTCACACATTCTGGGCAATATGATAGTAAAGTAGAGATGGAGATTAAAGCAGGGATGGGGACTCGGACTCGAGGACTCGACTCGTGAGTCAGACTGAGTCCCCCCTCTGACTCGACTCGGACTCGAGTCCCAATATTTTTAATGGGACTCGAGACTCGACTCGGGACTCGAGGCCAAGGACTCTTTAACATCCCTGGGCTGTGCCAGAAGGAGTGGAGAGGAGCGTGATTGCCGGCGAAGAGCGCATGGAAGCGAGGTGCGCCGCTGCTCGGCCACTATGGACGGCTACCAGGAGTGCAGCCCCAACAGTGTGTCAAGATTTATTTTGATTGATGTGTTGCGTACTTGGGAGAGGCAGAAGAAGGACCTGAGATTACTCTGTGTGGCTGCTCTGAGTGTGTTTCTGGTTCCAGCAAGTTCATCACCAGTGGAGTGGGTGTTCAGTGAGGGTGGAATTGTGATGAGATCTCACCGTTCCAGAATGGGGGCCAAACATTTAGAAAAAATCATGTTCCTCAAATGCAACATGGATAAGTTTTAGGAAGTACAGCAAGTTTATTTTTTAAACTCATTTTTCTAAAATGCAACCTTTCAGACATTTTGGGTTTGGCTGCCTCTGCCTGCCTGTCTGGGGTTCCCAGCCTCCTCTGCCTGCCTGGTCTCTTCTTGACCTGTTCAACAGTTGAATTGTCCAAGACAAAGGCCTCTGCCTGCCTGCTTTGGGGTTCCCTGCCTCCTCTGCCTGCCTGGTTATTTTGGGTTTTTCTGCCTGGTCTGTTCTTGCCAAAATCAGTTGCAGAGTTTTGAAATAAAAAGGCACACTTGTGCCTAGAATTTATTTAAACCACACATCTGAAGTAGCCTTATTTTGTTGGGAAACCCCCCCCCCCTTAATTTTAATAGGGACTCGTGGAGTCAGCTTTGGGAGTGACTCGTGACTCATGAGTCACCATTTTGGACCAAGGACTCGGACTCGGACTCGAGACTCGGGTCCAAAGACTCGTGACTCGACTCGTGACTCGAAACCAAGGACTCTTCAACATCCCTAGATTAAAGATACCTAAATGCTTTCATCTGTGCTTGGTTTTTTAAAGATCATTTAGATAATATTTTAATATGATTTTAATGTTTGATACTTGTAGCCAAAGCAAATGTAATAAATATGCTGTTATTAATAAGAGTAAAAAATAAAGGAAAAGGGGGGGGAGGAAGGGGTGCTTTTTGTTCCGCTGAAAGGTTTTGCAAAAAGCACTTCCCCTCTGGCTGAGTTCTAAATTCTTATAGGCCATGATGCTAAAAGCCTTACATGGTCTCACTCAGTGACAGCCCTTTCCCTATTTTTAGAAATAGCAGATTGGTAGCTAAGTTGTCCTGCATAAGGTTTGAACCTGCTACCAGGCCTTTAGAATTCCCTCTATAGCAGAGCACTCAAATACTACCATAATTCAAAGTATTGGCCATCTCATTAATTTGAAGCTCTTTAGCTTAGTTCATGACATGTTGACTTGGCATAATTGTAAATTGACATATTGTTACTGCATGTGCTCCTCTATTTATTTATTTATTATATTTATACCCCGCCTTTTTTCCTGCAAGGAACCCAAGGTAGCTTACATTTTCCTCATCCTCCTCTCCATTTTATCCTCACAACAACCCTGTGAGGTAGGTTGGGCTGAGAGTCAGTGACTGGCCCAAAGTCACCCAGTGAGTTTAATGGCCGAGCGGGGACTAGAACCCAGATCTCCCGAGTCCCAGTCCAACACCCTAACCACTACGCCACACTCTAGATACGTATACACACCTACATCATGTTCTCAAGATATGCAATCATAAAACAATCTTTTAAACTGTGGCAATAGTGCATCTTTGGCAAGGCAGAACCCCATAATCCACTTCAAATGGGGAATGTATTAGAGACAAGCAAGAATTTAAAATGCACACTCATTACTTTGTGGAAGTAAGTTGGTGGAGTGATTGTTAATAAAATACAAGCATACAAATCAACGAGAACCTGCAGTGCTGCAGACAGAACTGTATTATGGGGGAAATAGCTTCGTTCTCTCAGAGGCTGAATCTGTAGCTTAAGTATTAGTGCATGGACATATACCGAGTATCTGTGTTAATATAGGATGGACTTGTAACTGTGAGAGGACAAAGAGGTGGGGAATAAGTAAACCAAAGTTCATAACGTTATTGCGAAAGGAAAAAAAATTGCAAACTGGACCCTCTTATAACTCTAAGTGTCTAATAGTTAATTACAAGGGGGACATGCAACGAAATGTTGCAGTATATCCACACCTCTTAACAGGAACTCTCCTGTTCAGCATTCCAGCTAGATAGCCAGTCAGTTAGTCCTGCCGTCCTCAGAGTATTCCATTCCCCCACCCCTAATATTTCAGTTTTCTTTTCCAGCTCATTCAACATTGTGTGCTCAGTCCTCATTGCACTGTTTTGGGGGGTACCCTTGGGTATGTGTTTTTTTTTAAAAAAATGTTTGTTTACACTTCTGCAAACATCAAGATTATCCCAAGAATACGATACCTCCATCTTGTTTCTCATTGGCCACATTTTGTCTTCAGTCCTGTCAGCACTCACCACCTGAGGAAGTGATGATTTATCTATGTGCCTTATTAGGAAATGCGATTAGTTTTGTAGCAATAATAGAAAAAGGGTGGAACTCAGTTCCGTGAGTTCCACCGTGTTATTAGAAAGTTAGTTTGCAGACCACAACTTAGTGGGTACAACAATTAACAAGAGGTACAATCCAGCCAAATTTAAGCACTGGTTTCAGTGGGAGTGTTAAGCAAGTGATCTTCCATTGAAATGGTTGAGGCTCAAACATGTTTAATTTTAGCTGGATTGTATAAAGGTTTTGGATCCACCCTTGCATCATTTATATTCAAATTACCAACACTTGACAGTATGATGTATTATTTCCATGTGGAGATGAACTGGGTGAACAATATTGTACACAAATGACCTTTATGCACTGGGCAAATCCTAGAAATAAGATATTTAAGCCTGAAAAATTATCATTCAGGATATTTTTTTCTTCTTGGCAACTTTGTTCTGCAGTACAAACAAAGTCATCTCATTAAACAACCACACATTGCTCCACTGTTACAGTATTTAGGTTTGCACCTCGAGAAAAGTGTGAGCATAACCCATTGCTAAATACAGAAATAAGAAGATGCTAAATACAGAACTAGGAAAAAGCATCCCACCATCATGCATTTGCCAGGAAGAAAACAATGAGCACAATCCAGTCAAAGTTACACAGTTCTAAATCCCATAGGGTGGAATCCAGGTAGTGTCCTTCTGCCAAAGGAAAGTTTGCGTAAACAGAACGGGGAGAGGGCAATTTCCCCTTTGCAGGTAACCTCCCCCCCACAGTCCCAAAATCTACTCTGGAGGGTCGCCTAAAATCCACTCGAGGGGCACAGGGAATTTGCTCCCTTTTGCCTTCCGTTGGCAGAGGAACATTCGCTGGCTGGTCTGGATTCCATCCATAGATTTCAGTTGGAGTGAGTTGAACACGTGCTGAGCTGAAACACTTCTGTTAATAGGAATTAGGTTATAACGCTACCTGGGAATAAACCTCAAGAATTCAGAAGGATGTACTTCTCTGAGTGACAATGCATAGGATTGAGTTTAGCCAATATGGTGCAGTGCAGGGGTACAGAACCTGGTTAGGCCCTCCTTGGGGCCCTAACCTGGCCCTCTGGGGTTCTCCGGCAGAGGCAGTGTTAGGGGGCAGCCCACTAGGGCTGGAGCCCTGAATTTTTTATTTGGAACCCTGAATCTCTGGGAGGCCATCTGCCCCACCACCATGCTGTGTCCATGGGCACTTGCTGAAATAAAGGTACAGGGGCCTTGATGAGCTCTGTTGCATGTGATCCCCCTGAATAAGCTGGCTTTTTGCCCACATGTGCCCTCCCCTTGAATCTTTCTGCCTGAGGCTTTTCTCTGAAATCAAATGCCCTCTTCTCCCCTGTCCATGCATCCCTTTTTACAAATAGGGGTGTCCTTAGGAGATAGGGTCCTGTAAAGACACACACACACACACACACACACACAGACTTTGTAGCATATGTAAATTAGCATATGCAAATTTGTGCTTTTTTGTTGTTGTTGTCCTGTGGGCCTGATCTTTTCAGTACCTAGCACCACCCCTGTTCTCCAGATAGCCTCACACCCTTTCCCCTGAGCGCTGGTTGATGGTTTTCTGGCTTTTGAGCAGTCCCCCACCCCCATTCTAAAAGGTTGAAATAGCTCTCCTAAGGCTTAGTTACTGGCAATAAAAGCTTTAAGCTAAAATATGCTGGTTGTCTATTGTATTTTTGGTCTGCCTCTTTTGCCTTTGGCTACACCCACACTGGTATGCAGCCCCTGAGAGCTTCTCTGAAATAGAATTCTGCCTTGGACTGAAAGAAGTTCTGCACCCTTGGTGTAGTGCATAGAGTTTTGGCCTGGGTCCAAATCCCCACTCAGGCATAAAGCTCACTAGGTGATCATGGGCCAGTCACTATCTCCAAACCTAAGTTACATCACAATGTTCTTGAAGGATAAAATGGGATAAGCTCGCGAACCCTGCCCTGACCCCTTAGGAGAAAGGCAAGAATACAAAAGTATAAGATACAAATAAAATAATACATTTGAAGAAGATGAGAGTACATTACAACCTGTCATGTTTTCTTTTTGCTGTCTTTTGGACCCCAATCACTACTGCTGAACATAGCAGTATTAATTACTTTACTGCAGGGATGGGCCGAAAGTAAATCGCCAGCTGTTTTGGATTCCTGACCATTGGCTATGCTGGCAGGGGCTCCTGGGAGTTGAAGTCCAAAGCAGCTGGAGATCCACCTTCTGTCCGCCCGTTTTACAGTACAGTAATACCTTGGATTGCAAGTAACTTGGTTTGAGAGCGTTTTGCAAGACAAGCAAATTTTTAAATATTTATTTAATATATTTTTTTTACTTGATATACAAGTGACGTCTTGCAATACAAGTACTGTAGTACAGCTTACATTAAAAATCTCTGTACAAATTTTTTGGGGGGATTTCGTTTTGATATAAGAGTGTTTTGGATTACAAACACGTTTCCAGAACGAATTATGCTCTCAATCCAAGGCATGACTGTACTGTTTAGGAAAAGGGGACTATAATAACCTATAATGTGTGCTGGTAAGTGCCACGGAAGTTCTCAGTGAGAACCTGGACACATTTTAATAACCCTATTGCCTTAACTAATGATAAGCAATGCCAAGGAAGGGGTGAGTATTCAAAGGGGGATGCTTGAAAATGTAAGGCCCCCTCCCCTTCACCACTCAAATAGAGCAGCCCCAATTTGAGGCAGACACAGCCCCCTTAGAACAGACCCTTACTTGGATTGGGGCTCACACTATTCCCTGGCAGTTTTCCTTCCCCAATGCCCCCATGAGTCAAGGCAAGCCTCATAATCTCCGGTAAGGGAAGATGTGGAGGAGCCTCTCCTCTTTTGATGGGAATCCTCTGCCCTTGCCACCCCTCTTTGGTTGGGAAAGAGGTGGAACAAAAGGGGAGTGGCAGTTAAATAGGTATTGTTTTAGAGTTCGTGGAGACCTCAAAATGCCTTTGTGTGATCAATATGCACAACTGGAAATACCAATTTATTTTGGGGGGTGATCAGGAGCGGTGATCAACATCCTTTCTTCTTGCTGCACACACAGTCCTTCTTGTGTCTTCTTGAAACTGTATTTATGTTCCCAGACATACCCATGGCCTATTCTCTTTGTGGGATATTTCTAGGGGGCATCCATTCAAGTGCAGTCATCCCGCCAGCTATACACCAGCTATACTAGTTGACGCAGTTTCTATAGAACTGCAAGCTTCATTCATCATGGTTGACAGAAACAGAAAAAAACTTTTATTTGCATTAAATAACAAATATTGGCCACACTCCAGCCAAAGTGAAGCATTTTTAAGTTCCATTGCTTTCAGTGGGAGATAAGCATATGAAAATGAAAGTGCTTTCATTTGATGGGATGGCACCCTGTTTGTTAAATGTATTTTTTTATTGCATATTATCTCCTTCAATGTTGTTTTTATTTTATTTTAGTCTTCCTATTAAATAGAAAGCAATGTACTTTTTCTTTTTTTAGAGTTGATGCACATTAATAACACCTGTTGATTTCAATGGAGCAATGAGCGCTCAGCACTTCAGTGCCTGTGGAAATTAAATTGTTGAATATTTCCTTGGTTTTTAGCTCTGAAACAGTAGCTTGTTGCCATCATCGTGAATCTGCACTGCTCAGAAAACCCCTTTCCTCTTTATTCTGTCTTTGGAAAATTACCTTCCAGAACACAAGCATGGTATCTTTAACATTGTATGTGTTATTACAAATGTTGCATTAATTGATTCCATATATTTTATGAGAATTCATAAAGTGATTCCCAGGAGACTGTGTTTTCTTTTTTTTATTGCATGCTCCATATTTGGAAAATGTTTAACTCAGCATTCTCCATCGCACAGCAGAATATTTTGCAATGCTGATTGTACAACCAATAGCCTATAAAGGTGAGCAAAATTACTTTGGAAATAGAAAAGGGCACAAGGAAAATAAGATAGATTCCATATTCTGAGTTAATCACAAGCCTCAAGATATTCCTTTTTACACAGAATGGTGCCTTGCTCTGACATGGCATTATCTTACATATAGCAATAATGAAGAAAGAGGTGTACAGAGTCAGGCAATATGGAAATGGTTTTAGATTTCAACTGTAGGAACAGCACCATAGATAAGAAAAATGTAAAACTCTGGGCTGATGTTAACACTTGATGTGGCATTTCTTTGGCATGTGTACACTGATGTTTGCCATTGTGAACATGGTAAAGCATGAAAGTGGAACATGTATCTATAAATGTGCTATGGATACTTGCCAGGAAACCATGGCCAAGCATGGCCTTTTGGCAAACGCCCACTATGTGTTTCCCATGTCATTAGAGATGCATGTCTTTTTTCACAGTCATCATGATTGTCACTGAATTCAACACAAATTGTGGGTGGGTGGGTAAACAGAGAAAGAGTGCATGAAACACTTCCAATGGCAAAATACTTAGTAAATACCAAGCATTGACCAAAGCTTTTTCTTATATGGTTATTTTTCTTTGGTTAGTTATTCCCTAGCTGATCAAAGGAAGCTCTCCCCATTTTACAAGAACTCTTTGGAAAGCCTTTTTAATCAGCAAGGAAACTTATTTTCATCTTTCTTTAAATAGGTTTTTAAAATTCTGTATCACAAGTAGTTTAACATGTACATGTGAAATACAGAAAATTGGTTCTTTGTTCCCTCCTTTTAAGTGACTTTTACTTTCTTTGGACACTGGGGCTCTGCTGTTGAACATGCTGCTTTCTAGTTCATCCAAAGGTTGTTGAGCTAGATGAACTAATCAATGAATGAAAGGCAGTTATGTCCTGTGTTCTACAAGCAATTATTTCCAGCACTCGGAGCAGAATTTCAGAATAACCCCTTGAGGTCTGTGATATCTATGTTTCAGTATTTCACCTTTTGCTAATGACTGTTTGATCTACTGTATCAAGGTGCCATGAAATAAATTCTCCACCCGTTCATTACAGCACACTCTACAGTCTTGAGGCTCAACCAGCTTCTCTTGGCCATACTGCAGATTGAAGCTGGAGATGAATGGTTTGCAGTTAGTAGGTGGATGTGATGGGCTTAATCTTTACGATATTGACTAAAGAACAGTCATGCAGAGATGGATAATATAAAATGGAGCCACTGTTTTCCCGTTAATTATCTAAATGCATCCAAATCCTCTTTATACTAAGAAGAGGACTCATTTTTGAAAATGCCCTTTCATCTCTGATATTATTAATCTTCTCTAAAATGTTGTCTGGCCATTAATCAAACTGAAGTGTAATAATTACAAGAAACAACAACTTTCTGTGAGTTTGGCTCACTTCAACAGAACCTGAGAATTTTATCATTAATACTAAATCTTTGTCCTTTCCCCTTTGCCTTCATTTTTTTTATGAACTGTACAAGCCTGCTCAGCAAGTGACAATATTTATTTATTTATTTATTATTTATTACATTTATACCCCACCTGTTTTCCTACAAGGAACCCAAGGTGGCTTACATAATCCTCCTCCTCTTCCTCCCCATTTTTATCCTCACAGCAACCCTGTAAGGTAGATGAGGCTGAGAGTCAGTGACTGGCCCAAAGTTACCCAGTGAGCTTCATGGCCGAGTGGGGACTAGAACCCCGATCTCCCAAGTCCCAGTCCAGCACTCTAACCACTACGCCACACTGGCTCTCCATCTGATATGCATCTGATGTTGAGTGTTCATGAAACACCAGGTCACAAAGTATAATACAAGATATGCAGGTTGCTCTTTTAATACATACATACATACATAAATGAAATAGCAATATTTGCCTGGTTTGCACATAACGACAACTCAGAGTATGCGTTGTCATTGAATCATGGGTTGTTGAATCATGGGTTATTGTTATGTGCAAACCCTGCACTGTGGTTTAACTATGGGTTGTTAGCCATGAACAACCTAGGAAGAGAACCCATTATTTGATTGTTTGCACATAACAACAACCCATGATTCAACAACCCACAATTCAATGACAACCCATACTCAACCCGTACTCTGGCTTGTCATTATATGCAAACCAGGTCAACAAACATCCCGTGTAAGCTTTAATTCAAAGAATCTCAAAATGTACAGTAATGTGTGTGTGAGCCCATGAATTTCACTTGCCACAATGATTACTTACCTGAGGATGGCTAGCAGCAACAGATCCCCAATAGGCTTGGTCATTCACATTGACCCAGTTCAGATGTACTTTTCCTGGCTTGCTAAAACATAATAAATTAACATTTGGGAATGAGCATCAGTATTGAATGCTTTCCCTGTACCCCTCCCCTCCTCCCTTCAAATGCTGGTTCTGACATGCCAATCCTGATGACCTTACCTCCCATTACATCCAAAATGGGAACTGTGGTTCAATCTGTTTACTAGCCATGAACTGAAACCATGGCTTGGACTAAGCTGGTTTAAGCTAACAGGATTAGTGTGTTGATGAAGGAAGGAGGAGGGAGAGTTTGTGTTTCTATGCGCATTCCTAGCTGCTAAACTATGGTTTAGCAACCTAGGAAATGTTCATCTGAATAATACTGGGCTAATCATATTGATGGCAATGAGCTTGTAAATTAAGGAAAGAAGTTGAAAATGGATATGTGGGATCAAACTCATAACACAATCTGCTGGGGCTGGATCCTCTTTGCAATCTACTAACATATAAATGCCTACATTGGTGCCTACATTATGGTCTTTTTGGTGCCAGGTGAATACGTTTTATTTTCCCAGCCTTTTTAGCCCTTCAGTTTTAAAAATTGCATTGCTCTTTTTTTTTTTTTTAGACCTTTGCACTACTACTGCTGGCTTTTAATCTGGTTTTTACTTTGGTGTGATTCTGTTTTAAACTTATGGGTTTTTTATATTATATTTTTCTAGATTATTGTATTTTATATTTTTAAATTGTGTTTTGTGAACTGCCCAGAAAGCTTCAGCTGATGGGTGGTATAGAAATGTAATAAATAAATAAATGAATGAATAAGGGCACAATCCTAAGTATGTTTAGACAGAAAAAAGTTCTACAACTCCCCAGCATTCTAAACTTGCATAGGATTGCACCCAAAATAAATAAAGAATGGAAGTTCTAATAAATCAGCTATCACACCTGAGAGAAAGCAAGCAGGTGCCCCCTCTACCACCCACCCCCAATTATTATTTTCAGTTTGCAGGTATATCCATTTTCCCTAATACAATAAATATACCTTTTGGTGGAGAATAATATGTGTGCCTTCACAAGTAAGTTTCTGGAAACTTGTCCCACCTGAGAACCAATTTTTTATTTTTATTTTTTGCATTGCTCCTATTAGAACTGTCAGAACTCCTATCAGAACAGACTGATTCTTTAAAAGCGGGAACACTTGATCAAGGCAAGCTCTCATGCAAATGAAATCACACTGAATTTAAATGGAATCATCAATGATGCATTTTCTGTTCTTCCCATTTTTGTCTTTCAGTATGTGCATATGTGCACTAAAATCCACCAAAGGATACTAGGGCCTCTTATTATGCTATAACATCATTAATAAACCATGGGAGATAAAGCGTAAGTGTTTGTTTGTTTTTTAAACCAACCAACCATGTTTTTCAGAATGGTTGGAACTGTTCCAATAGAAGTCTGTTGTCATAGCCTTGGAAGCACTTCTTTCTAGAGTGACCCAGTTGAACTGGTCCATTTTTTATCAAACGCCCAAATAAAGCATTTTTCACACTGCTATATTTACCTTTCATTTACAGCAATAGGTTGTTTGCTTACGATACTTCTTTAAGAGGCTAGCAAGCAGTAAAACAAGGAGGACAATGTCTAAGACATGCTCAGAGATTTTGATTGCAAAGACAAGAAATCCACATACCAGCCCATTTTCAGATTAAAATAAACAAGCAGGGCCAATTCAAGTGGTTTGGCCACACAGGGCCACTTCACTTTTGGAGGGCCTAAAACAGCCTTCCCCAACCTGGTACACACTCAGTTGTTTGGTGCCACAAGTCCCCTCATTCCTGACCATTGGCCATGTTGGCTGGGGCTGATGGGAGTTGTAGCCCAAAACATCTGAAGGGCACCAGCTCAGGGAAGGTTTGCGCAATACATGGGCCTTGATCAAACCGTAGGCAGAGGCACCAACTGAGGCTCGACCTTCATGCCTATTGCTGCTCTAGTCAGATCATTGGTGAGAGCACTGATGATCAGTTCTGAGGAGGGGAGCTGGAAGAATGGAATCCAGCTCTGCTCCCACCCCCAGTGAATCATTAGCACAAATGCTGATGTTCTCACAGGGGCTATGTGAGTGCAGTCTCCCCTTCTGAATCTTGCCAGGAGTGGGTGCACAATGCCAGTTTGCATACACAGTTCCTTTATCCACCTAGAGATATGTGCAGGAAAACCTGTGAGATCAGGTTTGAGAGAGGAAAGCCATAGGTCCAGAGTAGGTCAAGAAATCACTGTCTACCAAAGGGGGAAAATGTACAGGAATTTCCGGCTGGCCTGCTGGGTCTTGGAAGTATGCTTGCAATCAAAAATGTAAAATAGCTAATCCTGGGCACTCTAGCAAATTAGCAAGCTATTGTACTTTGTTTGATTTGCCGCCTGCTGTGTCACTAAGGCACAGCAATAGAAAATAATAGGATGGCAGCCATTTGCACTTGAGGACTCCCAAAGGATAGATTCTGCAATGGTGCAGAATCAATAGTGAAGTATATTTCTTCACCGCTCTTTCCAGAAGACCACTTTTATTGTCCCACAAAAAGGCCCTTAAAATCGGCTATATTACTATGCCTGTGAAAGTCGTTGCTCTTAGAACGGATGTATCAGAGCAAGCTAGTTGTGACCAGTATAGGAAATGGATGGTATATAGGCAGTAGCCATAATCATAGTAATCTAAGGCAAATGGTGGCATCATAGGCTTTTCACCAGGAATTGCTGAGTCATGAATGGAATACCATGCTGAGTAAAATGCCCTAAGGGGAAAATGGAATTGTCCATGTTTACATGTTATTTGAAGATGAACCAAGACACTCTAATTAAAATTCTATAATAGGGTACTTTATAAGAGCCTCAAAACAACATTTCCTTTGTTCTAAATGTATATTTGTTTCCTGCCAGGGTTATCCCCAACATCTGAACACATTTGCGAAACCCAGTACTGCTCTTCAAAAGGGCTAGTAGCTTTTGAAGATAGCTGCCAATGGGTGGGGCCCATGGCTGGCCATTTTGGTGGCTATTGGGGAGGGGGAAAGGGAATGATCTGAATATTTTAACTGGAAGGGCCATAGCTCAGTGGTAGAACAAATGCTTGGAATGCAGAAGATCTGAGGTTCAATCCTTAGCATCTCCAAGTAGGGCTGGGAAAGAATCCTACCTAAAACCTTGGAGAGCCATTGCCAGTCAGTGCAGACTAGACAATACTGAGCTAAGTAGAACAATGGTCCGATGCAGTATAGGACAGCTTCATATGTTCCTATTATGGTTGCCATGGGTATATATCAAATCAAATCTTTATTACGGTCCAAGACCAGCATAAACAGTAAGACATCAGACAAAGACACACAAAATTTGTACAATACCAAGTTTTAGGCTGTCCTTCAGTAAACCATATCAGGATGGCATACAATAAAAACAAGACATCAGTATAAAATAACAATTAAACATGAGGAAGACAGATTGTTTTGCCACAGGTTCCCCAAAAGGGTTTGGCAAAGGTTCTTTAAAGGATTTTCAGACAATAATAAATACTCTGCCAGGAAGTTAAAGCCAAACATCTTTATTGCAAAGCTGAGCATGAAATACAACAACGCTATGCCTTCCTCCATGTTCCCTGGTGGAAATCCCACCCCTTAGCTACGCAGTCACTGTATTATTTCCAACCAACCCTGCTAGTTCCAGCAGCTCTCCGCCTGGGTATCAGCTTTCAGCATTGGGGCTTCTGCAGGGCTCTCTGAACAGCTTCTTCTGCTCCTCCTTGCTCCTTCCGATTCTTCAGCACTTCAGCACTCCACCACCAGCACCACCACCACCACCACCACCACCACCACTACACACACACACTACCAACCACCCCCACTACCAACAACAACCACCTTAGTCTGCATTTGCTAGTCTTATATACTTTTCTAGCACCAAACTCCATGGGCTGCAGACCTCATGCTTAATTGGTAGCACCTGGGCTGTTGTGCAGAGTCATTCCTCTGGCCTGCAGCCAGGTCTCACCCAGCAAGTTGCTGAAGATTGCATCAACCTGGCTAGCAGCCAACTCACAATTTAAGCAAGGTCATGCCTTGCTATTACAGCGCAAAATACAGGGTATAATACCATACAGAGCATAGTATCATACAAAGCATAATACAGGGCCAGTTGAGGCAGGACTGTTCGTTGCAAACATTGCACTCCTCACCATCTTCCGCAACTCCCATTACACAGATCAGGTTTAGGCCCTTTCTCACTGTTTCAAACAAGGGCCATAGAAGGTTATAAGTGTTTATGGCGTGTTCTTGTAGCCCGGAAAACCAAAATTGGCAACTTTATAAGGTTATAGAAGGCAGTGCTTTTTTCTGTACCGGACCTTGATACAATAGATGCGATTAAATGGTGAATAATAGAAAAAAGGTCATCAGTTCAGTTAAAAAAAAACCTTAAAGGGTCCTGTCGAAAATACATGGTGTAAATCATCAGTGTACGCTGGAAATCTGAGGATGGATCAGGTTGACCAGGCATCTAAATAGAATGAGCAGTATAAAAGGACATGTGTAATTGTCTCTGTCTCCCCAGAGTCACATAGAAACAGCCTCTGAGAGGCTGGTATATTTTGATATCTGCCTTCTAGAAACTTTGAGGGGAGAGCATTATAGCGAGCCTTAGTGAATGCCCATCTATATTTATAATAGCTATATTCACATAGCTTCCAACACAAGTGTCTCGCAGTCGCATATAGTTTGCCAATAATGTTTAAAAGACTTATGGGTCTGTAATTAGCTGTGTCATTCCTATCACCTTTTTTTGTAGATTGGGATAATAATTGCTACTCCCCAATGGGTATATATAATTTATTTATTGTAATTCTGTGATTCTGTTGTATGTTTGTAATTGTCATTCTGTACGTTTTTGTAAAAAGGAAAGGATACGGAGGATAACAGAATGAGCATAGCTTTTCTGTTCAATTGAAGATACTGTAGATACTAGCATATCTTCCTTCTGATGAAGTGGACAAGGTGCTTTCATCTGTAAAACCGACCACCTGCTTGCTTGATCCTTGCCCACCCTGGCTCATTATGAGCTGCAGGGGGAGACTGGGTGAAGGGATCAGGGCGGTGGTGAATGCCTCCCTCGAGGAGAGAGTGATGCCATCAGCCCTTAAGGAGGCAGTAATAAGACTTATTTAGACCCATGCCAATCGGGCTTCAGGCCTGGACATGGGATGGAAACGGCCTTGGTCGCCTTGGTGGATGATATGAGGAGGGCTTTGGACAGGGGTGAATGCTCTTTTCTAGTCCTCCTCGATCTCTCAGCGGCTTTTGATACCGTTGACCATGGTATCCTCCTGGACCGCCTGGAGGGGTTGGGCATGAGAGACACTGTACTGTGGTGGTTCCGGTCCTTCCTCTCTGAAAGTTACCATAGGGTAATTTTTGGGAGCTATCAAGCCACTGGGAGCTATCATCAGGAGGTTTGGGATGCGCTGTCATCAATATGCGGATGACATGCAGCTCTACCTCTCCTTCAAGTCCTCACCAAGGTTGGCTACTGAAACCCTGTCCAAATGCCTGGAGTCAGTAGGTGGCTGGATGGGAAAGAACATGCTGAAACTGAACCCCGACAAAACAGAGGTACTACTGGTGGGAGACAAGAGGAGGTTAGATGTGGACCTGGTGCTGAATGGGGTGCATCTACCCCTGAAGGACCAGGTCTGCAGCTTGGGGGTCATTCTAGACTCCCAGCTGTCCATGGAGGCTCAGGTGTCAGCTGTGAGCCGGGCGGCACTGTATCAACTCCATCTGATACAGCAGCTGCGCCCCTACCTTCCTAATCATCTGCTCCCATCAGGGGTTCATGCCTTGGTCTCCTCTTGCCTAGACTACTGTAATGTGCTCTATGTGGGGTTACCCTGGAAGATGGTTCGGAAGCTACAGCTGGTACAGAACGCGGCAGCTTGCCTCGTTAAAGGCAGTCGCCGATGTGATCACATCACTCCGGTGCTCAAGGAGCTGCACTGGCTACCAGTTGTTTGCCTAGCCAAATTCAAGGTGTTGGTTTTGACCTTTAAAACCCTGTACAGCTCTGGTCCAGTTTATCTCAAGGAGCATCTCCAGCAAAATCAACATCTCCAGCTCAACAAGATCTGCCACAGATGGCCTTCTCCTTGTCCCATTAGCCAGAGCAGCCAGGCTGGTGGGGACTAGGAAGAGGGCCTTTTCTGTGGTGGCCCCCAAACTGTGGAACTCTCTCCCCAGTGACCTCCGCCATGCTCCCTCCTTGATGAGCTTCCACCATTTATTAAAAACATGGCTTTTCAGGTGGGAATATGGGGTGGGCTAGGACTTTAAAATTTTATACTGTTTTAAATGTATTTTATTCTGCTTGTTTTATTTCACATTGTACATCACCCAGAGTAGCCGGGTTCCGGCTAGATGGGTGATCTAGAAGTACAATAAATAAATAAATAAATAAATCTGAATATTGTGGGTATCATGGGGAAATGGTGTGGATGATCTAGGAGCTGCCCCCAATGATCCAATACGGAGGAGAAGCATGAGTTAAGAGGGAAGTGAGCCTCCATTATTCCACTACTTCAGCCTTCCCCAACTTGGTGGCCTCCAGATGTTTTGGACTTCAATTCCCATCAGCCCCAGCCAGCATGAGCAATGGTCAGGAACCTGGAGTTGTAGTCCAAAACATCTTAAGGGCACCATGTTGGAGAAGGTTGCACTAGTTCCTATGTCCACCTGCCTCTTCTGTAGCAAGTTCTGCCCAACAACAGAAAGGAGAGGCCAGTGAAGCAGGAGGAAGTAGCAACATTCTCTCCAACCGCCCTGCACTGGAGGCCCAGTTTCTGCCTGAGCAGCTGGTGATTCTCATACAATGGGAAGGCATTTTTAGGCTTTGAAACCTTCAATTGATTCTTGATACCATGCCTCACAGATTGCTACCTTTCGTTTCTGGCAGGGCTCCTATGACTTTCAAAGCTGTCAGGCAGACTGAAATTCAAGAGGTGATGTTTTCCCAACATTGAGTTAACAGCCATGGAGATAGTTTCATCTCAATTTTCCACCTAGCTGTTAAGGGCCCAGAAGGTTTGCCAGGGAAAAGTGGCAATCCTTCTCCTTATAACCTTTATAGCCAAAACACAAATTCTAATCACCTTTTCTTCTAAGTGTATTTGGCCTTTGTGATTTACTGTCGACACATCATCAGCTAGTGTTAATCTGCACTGTGGTAATCAAATGAGAATCAGCTGAAATCATAAGAAAAGGCATTCACATGACCAATATTTCACTAAAACCATATAATATGTAGTCATTTAATTATGAAAATTAAAGCTTTAAACAGAAAACATTAAAGTAAATGAGTTCATCCTTTGAGCATAATAATGTATTGGTTATACTGCAACATTGCTTCTGTTTCACTGCTCGTAGTATAACTTGCACTGAATGACACATTTTGTATATGATCAAGCAGGCACAGTATCTTTGTTTGAAGTCTCGAGGGCCCCATTTATGTATTACCTGGAATCACATGATTACCACTGCCCCACAGTTGCTCCCATTCTCCTGATAATGTCTGCAACTTTCACGTACATAGTTAAACTTAAGGATGGAATGCATGATTACATAGTACACTAGTGACACTGTCCCCTAACCATGTGGGAAACGGTGGTGGATGTTTCTGGGAGTGGTGTGGGAGTCACCGCAGGAGAGTAGCTACCCTTCCACTCCAGGTATAGTATAAATTGGTCCAAAGTTTAATATTTTTAATAGAAAAAAAGAAACACAGTCCACACATCACAGTGGCAATTCCTGGGTTGTTTAACTCAGTAACTGAGGGACAAGCAGAGTGTGCAAGCCATACTACACTTGTCGTTTCTGCTTTTAATTAACAACCCAGCAGTGCCCCGTTCCCAGATTGTTTCATGATGTGTGAACCCAGAAACTCTGGGTTGTTTATGGGTTAAACAACCCAGAGTCAACTCAGCAATTGCCCATGTTCCTGGGTTAATTAAAAGCAGAAATGCTGAGTGTGTGGCTTGCACACTATGCTCGTCCCTATAATTCCTGGGTTGAACAACCCAGGAATTGCAATTTGCAGCCATGATGTGTGAACTGGGTCAAAGTGTCCTCCTGATCTGGGTTCAATAGCTGACAATGGCCTAGAATTCTGGTGGGCACAGTAACCCCTAGATCAGGGCTCTGTTAACTGTGAAGCCCCCTGCCGCTGCCCAAATTAGTATCTCCTCCAAACCTGTGCCAAAGTTTTGTGCAACTTTTGTACCACAAATCCCAAGTTTTGTGCCACCACCCAAAGCGTGAAAATGACATACCCTTAGGTGGTGCCTGGTGTAGGCAAAAAAACCCACATTCTCATATCACCTCTGAACCTATGCTAAAGTTTTGTGCTTGCATTGTCCTCTTTTGTGCCACAAATCCCAAGCTGTAACGTGGGTTGTAACCCACGAAAGCACATGCTAATTTATTAAACTATCTGAACAACTAAAACAGTGATTTTAAAAGGTGAAACTCTCCCCTTATTCAGGAGAGAGAAAGCCCCATTGTACTCGGCAAGACTTAAATAAATAGTAGAAGCACAAAACTTTGGATTTGTGGCATAAAACAGCACAAACTTTGTCACACATTCAGAAGTGATAATGAGAATGTGTGGGTTTTGTCTGTGTAAACTCCCACATTTGATGCATCAGTGCACAGTTGTGGGTGGTGGCACAAAACTTGTCATTTGTGGCACAAAAGAGCACAAAACTTTGGCATAGGTTTGGAGGCGATATGAAAATGTGGATTTTTTTAGCATTCACTGTGCTACACCAAGGGTATTTCATATTCATGCTTTTGGTGGTGGCACAAAACTCAGGATTTGTGGCATAAAACAGCACAAAACTAGCACAAAACTTTGGCATAGGTTTGGAGGAGATATGAGAATGTGGATTTTTTTGCCTTCAACAGGCCCTACCTAAGTGTACGTATGTCATTTTTACGTGTTTGACAGCGGCACAAAAGTCAGGATTTGTGACACAGAACAGCACAAAAATTTGGCACGGGTTCGGAAGTGATAGGAGAATGTGGATTTTTTGCCTTCACCAGGTCCCACCTTAAGGGCATGTCATTTTCAGGCTTTTGGTAATGGCAAAAAACTTGGGATTTGTGGCACAAAAGTTGCACAAAACTTTGGCACAGGTTTGGAGGAGATACTAATTTGGGTGAGGGGGGTTTTCACAGTTTAAAGAGCCCTGATCTAGGGCTGGTGGGTGGGATTACTGTGACCCACCAGAATTCTAGGCCATTGTCAGCTATTGAACCCAGATCAGGAGGACACTTTGACCTGGTTCACACACCATGGCTGCAATTCCTGAATTTTTTTAGCATTCTTGGTGGTGGCAGAAAACTTGGGATTTGTGGCACAAAACAGCACAAAACTTGCACAAAGCTTAGGCATATGTTTGGAGGAGATACTAGTTTTGGTGGTTCGTAGTTAACAGAACCCTATACCAATTCTCCCAGTAAAGCCTGCTAAAGACATGGTAAGGCCACTGTGGACAATTAATACTTAACATCCTAAATCCTTTAGTCCTATATCATGTCACCACTGGTGGGAGAATATGCTTTAGTTCTCCCTACTCTCAAGTGGTGTTGTCACCCTTTTTTCTGTGAATGCTCTTGTGCCTTTAATAGTTGCATAATGCACAGAAATCAAAAAGTGAAAATCATCCTGCCACACAGTGTCTATGCTGAGAGAAATTTCACCTGTTGGATTTCTGCCTGTTAGGCAGTTGTTGCAGACACTGTAGCCTCGCCAGAAAATACAAAGTTGGTAACACTATCAGGGGTGCTTTAAATGTAGAATATCTTTTATTGGCACTGGATGTTGGATTAGATAACCCTGTGATGCTATTAGTGCAGTACATATGTAAACTATTTTTAGGATAATGAGAATGATGCAGATAAATATACCTTTGAAAAGACAGTACGTAAATGCTTTTAATGTACAGTTTTAAGAGAACACCATCTGTTAAGTGGTTGTTATAAAAAGTACAGAAAAATGGCAATGTGTAAATGGGACCAAAGAAATCCAAAAAATCTAAGGTAATGAGTCACTAAACAATGAATCACATTCAGTAGTTTGACAATAGTTACCTCTTACCATCACAGTTATGAATGTAATGGTAAATGGAATGCAGTGGGAGAAGACTGAGGAAATTCAAAGAATGGGATGAGGTATCGTATTGTCAAGAGACTCAATGAGGGAAGCAGTGGAAGTCAAGCAGTCAGAACATATATTATGTATACTGTACCAGCTGCCTTGGCTGCCTGTTTTGTTTCCAGGCTCAGTTTAAAGTGGTGGTGATAACCTATAAAGCCATAAATGGTTTGGGATCAGGTCATTTAAAAGAATGCCAGGACCATATCAACCTGCCCAGGCCTTAAGATTGGCCTCAGAGGCCCTGCTCATGGGACCATCTGCAAGATCTATCAGATCAGGGGGAAACTAGAGATAGGGCCTTTTTGGTGGTGGTGCCATATTTGTGGAATTCCCTCATTAAGGAGGTACATATGGCCCATACTTCATTGGCTTTTAAATGGACCTTAAGGCATTAAAAAAAACAATTCAAGCTGCTTTAAATTCATATTTGTGGCTCTCTGTATTGTTTTAATGTTTTTAGTTTGGATTGTGATTTTTACTTACCGTATTGTTCCGAGTATAGGCCACTCCTGATTATAAGCCACCCCCTTGAAGTTTGGTGCTATTTTTTAAAAATTAAAATTTTAATGAGTGGCGTGGAAAAAGCAACATCCTGCTGGTGGTGGCGGCTGCGGGAGAAAGAGGAGGTGGGGCGGCTGCGGAGGCTGCAGCAGGAGAGCAGCTGGCCGTGGCCCGGCGCTGGACCCATGGAGCCGCTGCCCCTGCCCAGAGGAGCCACTGCCACCTGCGTCCAAGCAAAGGAAGAAGAGGGCAGCGATGTGGCGCTCCGGGCTGGAGCGCATCATGTGGGCGAGGGCGCACCGGGCCGGGGCGCATCCTGTGGGTGAGGCGCCGTTGAGAAGAGGCCCAGGCGTGGCGGCCTCGGCGCACGCCTCTCCGGGGGTGCCGCGGGTCTCAGCCGGGCGCAGAGGTGCCATGGGAGCCCCCACCAAACCCCCATCCCTGCCACCTGCGCTGCGGCCGCCAACGCTGAAGCATCCAAGGCCAAGCAGAGGAGGAGGAGGGTGGCAAGGAGGCAGCGGCGGTGAGGGCACACCAGGCCGGGGCGCAGCCTGTGGGCGAGGCGTCATCGAGAAGAGGCCCGGGCACGGTGGCCTCGGTGAGCGCCTCTCCAGGGGTGCCGCGGGACTCAGCCAAGCACAGAGGAGCCGGCACCGTGGGAGCCACCACCCCTGCCGCCTGCACTGCTGCCGCCGACGCCAAGAAGGAAGAAGGGCCCATCCGCGCCGGCGCCTCGGCTGCGGCTCCGGTGGGCCCTGCGGCCCATCACCGTGGATAGCTCCAAGCTCAAGGTGCTCAAACTCAGCCTGCGGCAGCTGCGCTAGAAAAAGGTGAGGGGCGGAGGAAGCGCCTGGCCTGGGAGTAGCCCGCTACAGAGGATGGACTACGAGTCCCATTGGCCCCAGCCAGTGCGGTGTCCCCTCAGATGGACTGGACTACGAGTCCCATCAGCCTCAGCCAGCGCAGTTTCCCCCCTCAGCTTGGTTGCCCTGGTTTCAGCCCGCTACTCCCGCCTCAAGGCAAGCGGGCACACCCCTCCAGCAGGATGTTGTTTTTTTTGCAACATCCCGATTATAGGCCGCACCCCTAGTTTAGGGACTCAAATTAGGGGGGCAAAGTGCGGCCTATACTCAGAACAATATGGTATATAGAGTGGTGCAGTAGAGCCAGGGCTTGCAGGGACACAGTGCTGGCACTTTTTTATTAGCAGGAATGCTGACATCATTTGCCACTCCACTCAGACTTCCCTGTTCCTTCTGAGCTTAGCTGCAATTCTCACAGTAGCTGGAGGCAAACAAATTTTCCTTGCAACAATATATTGTTCCCTGCTGTAATGCAAAGTATTTTGGGGTGGCTTGGTCTTCAGTGGGCAATTAAGACCCATTAGCTTTGCAAAAGACCTGTTCCTGGTGGAGATGAAAACTGCTAGAAATCAACACAGCTGTCTGACTTTTGGGGCTCTCCTCACAAGAACCCTGTGAGGTAGGTTAGCCTGAGAGTCAGTGACTGGCCCAAAGTCACCCAGTGAGCTTCATGCCTGAGTGGAGCCTAGAACCAGATCTGCGAGGACACAGCTCTTACACTTAAGGACCAGGCGCATAAACCCTTCTCAGGCTAAGCACCAACACTTAAAAACCCGAGGGAAGGGTCAGATAAAACCTTTCCCCTACCAATGAGGGAAAAGATTAATACAGGTTATTAAGGATCTCTTTTAAATCTATGATACTGTGGGTACAAAGGTGTGTGTGTAGGTTTATCAGTAATGCAGGTTAATAACGCCAAGCTGACACGTAGGACACGTAGCAAACAAAATAAAAATAAGTTTATTTTAATTCTCAAAATCTTAGTTCCAGAAAATAACTTTAAACCTGCCTACACCAAACGCCTTGTAATTAACCTAAGTCCCTATAACTCTAAATACTTTCACTCTTCAGACAAGCCAAGCACTGATTTCTCTCAAAACTCCTGACAGACAAGACATGAATAACCCAACTAACCTAACTCCCTAACCACCAAACCTTCTCAACACACTCCCATCACTCACTCTGACATCACTCAACACTCCTTATATACTCCTCCCCCCACCCTTTCCAAGACATCACAAACCACACCCACTCAGTTCAACATTCTATACTCACTAAACATACTAATGCAGACATACACCAGGGAACTGAATTGTGGGGTTACATCACACCGAGTCCCAGTCCAACACTCTTACCACTACACCACACTGACTGGGTTCACACAACACAATAAGCCATGGTGGCTAATAAACCATGTTTGTTTCAGAGTGGCTTGTCGTGTTGTCTGAACCTGGCCTGGTTAACAAACCACGCTGCTGGTCTCAGACAACACAACAAGCCACTCTGAAACAAACATGGGTAATAAGCCCCCATGGCTTATCGTGTTGTGTGAACCCAGTCACTGACTCTCCAGTGAAACTTCTTTGGTCCACTCCCTATGGTTCCTAGGCTGCTCAGCCTTCTCCTAAAGGCTGCTCAGGCATTCATGTCTAGTGTGTGCCTGATGTTTCTCACAGCTGACACTTGTGGATGACATACTCACATCTTTAAAAACTGATATGTATGTTCCTGGAAATTTTGATTGAGCCAGGGCTCCCTGACACATATACATAGGGTGTTTAAAGACACAGACATTTGCGACACACATTTTTGCTGCCGGAAACACCATTGTCATACCGATGTTGCCCACACCAGTCATGTCTGCCAATGCTTGGACTGAAAAGCAAAGCAGGAGGAAGATCATCTCAAAAACCAAGAAAGTCTGAAAAAAGAGCATGTAACAGCTGTGTGAAATAAGTACGTGCGATGGAGGGATGGAAGTAGTGCGAACTCTGCAATAGCTAATTATTTTGCTTGGAAAACATGACATCAAACTTTATGCTAGCCAGCATGATTTTATGGAGAGTGGTCTTTGCCAAACAAACTTCATAACATTTTTATAACCTACTATGGAGTTTCCCATGACTACATACATATTCTAGTTAAATTTTTTAGCGCTGTGCAATACCATTAAGCTGCACACTTTAAATGAATTAACAAGTAGCTAGCAGATACATCTCCACAAGTAGCTGCTAATGATGAATTCTTGCTGGATTGGAATGATAATACACAGTCTAGTTTTAAAGCCAGTCAATGCTGAATAATCTCAAGAATGATGCAACATCACAGCTGCTAAACATTGGATAGATGTGGAATTGTAAATAATAATGTGGACCAGGAAATTAAGCAATGAGTTTAGAAGGATTGATTCATAAGCTGCTATTCCAGTGGTATGTGTATGCACGTGCTCACACACAGACACACACATAAGAAAAACAAACATGATCTCATATCAACAAATATTTTGGGGCAGATGTTAAAGTTCCTCTCTGTGACACAGAGTTCTCTGGCTGGAGATTCCACCAAGAAAACAGCCTTTCATTTTAAGGTCTGTTTGTTTGTTCAAAGCACATATTTTTCCAGGTATGTTAATTTGAAAGCAAAAAAAAAAAAGAAAAAGAAAAAGAAAGAAAAAAGAAAGAAATGTAGGGTTTCTTTTAATATCTAAGCACCAGTTTCAAGTATTTTTTAAAAATCTAATAATGATTTATTTTATTCATTCATTAAAATGGTTTGTCTATGTTACAAACAGAGAACAAAAGAATTAAACCCAGTTACATCCCAGGATGTAAACAGGATGTCTTAGTTACATCCCGTTTGGACTACTGTAATACCCTCTATGTGGGGCTGCCTTTGAAAACAGTTCAGAAATTTATTTCAGCTGGTCTAGATTGCTGTAGCCAGAGCCAGACTGTTGACCGGGATGAGTTACAGGGAGCATGTGACTGTTACAACAACTTCTCTGGCTACTGGTCTGTTTCTGGGCAGAATTCAAAGTGCTAGTTATCACCAATACAGACCAATAAAGACCAATTTGGCTCTGGCCCCTGAACGATCTAAATGGAGGTTGGCCTTTCACAAAGGTTCCAATTTTTTAGAATTTCCTCCTTTTATAATTTTCTTTTTGTAATTTTATCCTGGAAGACAATCTTACTCGGTCACGAGTGATCACCTACTAATTTGGCTTGAGCCCAGCCTACCTGAAAGACTGCCTTCCCCCATGTGAGCCTGCCTGGTTCTTAAGATCTTCATACAGGCTCTGTTGCCAAATGTGAAAATGAGGGAGAAGTTCTACAGATCTCCTTTATCACAGACAATCTTTGCATAATGTGCATTTGCCTGGACCCCCGCCCTCAACATCCCCGTGCCCATCCTTACCTGTCAAGAAGGAGGACGCCAGAGCCATGGGGGGGGGGGTCCAAGGTGGTGCAGCAAGAGCCAGGCGGCGAAGGTTAGACCGGGGAAGCGGAGCAGCTGAGCCACCGCTCAGCCAAATCTACTGAAAAGTTGATACTATTCATTTCCATGGGGCTTACTTCCACGTAAATATGCTGAGGTTTGCCAATTGACTTTTATTTCATAATGGGCATAGGGCTGGAGGGAGGGCTCAAGTGGGAGGGGGGCGCTAAATATCTGATCTTGCCTAGGGCACTGAACTGCCTTGCACTGGCCCTGGGTGGGGGAGGTGGCATTGGCAACCACTAGGAACAAAACAGCCAAAATCAGCTCTGCTGCCACCACCATAGGGAGTGGCCAAAAAAGAAAAAGAAAGAAAAACCAACAAAACAAAAACCCTCAACAGAGTTGAGTATGAGTAATTAAAGCAATATAATTTCAGTGAGCAAATACTGAAATGAATGTGAGTTGTACTACAAATGAATAACAAAATGAGTGTGATCTATAATAACAAAAACAAATTGCAACCTCTTGCACACCTGCAATGCAGAATCAACTTCACAGACATTTCTCTATGATGCCATCAAGCCAGCTTACACATTTGCTTCCTAATGAGGCATCACATAAACAGAAGACTCCATCTATCTGTAGAAGATACAAATTCAGGATGTATAATAATGCTGGAGTGCCTCCATCCAACCCTCACTTGCTCTTCATCTTCTCTTTCAAGAAGAAAGCTGCCTCCATCCAATAATGTGACTCCAGCAACTAGATTACTCAGTGGCATATGTTTTCACCAGAAAATTTAACATGCACAAAGTTTGCTTTGGGTTTCGAGTTCCTATTTCAGACTGTCACAGTCATATAACTCAAGGATATAATTTTACCTGAACATGCTGTGCTGCAATGCCTTTTGAGGCTTCCTTTTTTTTATTTGGTTATGTCCATCCTACATTTTTTGGAAAAACTTTCAGAACATGAAGTCCTTTTTTTTTTTTTTTAATTATAATGGAGAAGTCAAATTACACCAGAGTTATTTATTAAATGAAGATGGCAAAATATGAATAAGAAGGCTATCCATGGTGTATCTTTCACAGGATGAGCAAATTATATTCATGGTTCAGTGTAATTCATTCACTGGTTTATGGATCACATAGTCCTTCAGGCAGTGTGACAAATCCACATAAAGTCCCTGAGTGATAGAGTTTGCATTTTGTAGATGTGTTAAAAAATATTCCCCGTGTAGCTCCCTGTGGCTAGACATCTGAGAAATCTCAGGAGCATAATATTATTCCAGCTAAAGTTGGCAGTAATTTACACTCAATGAATTGGTTCCACATCTGCCTATTTCAAATTATTTTAGAGAGAAACAAGGCTTTGAGCTGAATGCATTTACCTTTGGTCAAATGGTGCTTTTCATAGGAGATTTTCCATCACAAATGAAGATTACATGTAGATAACCCAACTACTTCATTACCACTTTTCCCATCCCACCTCATGTTGTTACTTACAGATTGTAAGGATTTACCTCCATACTGAGAAATCTTTCTGCTGCTTACCAATGCCTTGCACAGCACAAAGCAACACTGGAAAATGGACAATATGGCTTTTCATGATCATGACTGCCACCCTGAAGCTAAACATTTCTACTGACATTTGCCTGCAGGATTGCTTGTGTGTCAGTGTATGTGTGAGCAAATGAATGCCGGTTGTGTATGTGAATGAGTGCCTGTGTGTGTTTGACTGCCCCACCTACTTTTACCTCTGGACCCACCCACTGCAGGAATGTGGCCCCCGAGAGCTTGTCCACTGGGGCAGGGCTGGCCCCCTGGCAGAAAAAGGTTCCCCATCCCTGACTTAACAATTTCAAGAACCAAATTGAAATTGTTTCCAAAAGCTTGAACTGTTAGAAGAAAATAAAATATTTACAACACAATCCTATAAATGTCTACTCAAAAATAAGTTCCAGGTAAGCGGGTATAGGACTGCAGTCTAAATATTTTCCTTTTCATTTCTTTTAGCACTAATAAGACAGATTAATAATAGCCTTAAATATTACACATTTTATTTTAAATCAATTTTACATTGATTAAAATGTGCCTTCATGGATTAAAAGTGTCCCTTACTGATTAATCAACTTGGGCTGCAATTCTCTGCACACTTACTTGGGACTTAGTCCCATTGAACTTGATGGGACTTACTTCTTAGTAAACATGTATAGGGTTTGGCTGTAAAGCTTTAATTCATTTGTCTACTAATACAACCAGTTAAATATTGCAGTTGTGATATCAGTTAAAAGGAATGGGGGAAAAAATAATGTTTTAGGTCAGCCTTCCCCACTTTAGTGCCCTCTAGATATTTTGGACTATAACTCCCAGCATTCCTGACCATTGCCCATGCTGGCTGGGGCTGATAGGAGTTGAAGTCCAAAACAACTGGAGAGCACCAGCTTGGGGGAGGTTGTTTTATTACATCTATTGGTTTTATTTTCAGTAACTCAGACAATTTTGAGACTCTTTTCTAGTTGATTGCATTTTGCCCGTTTTTGCACTTGAAAGGTACTAATGTGCATGTATACATCTTTTTATTTGCATCAGAACCTTGCAGATTCAGCTTTATTCATGCAAATGTTTCTGAATGATTCCTCTCTGGAACAAAGATAACTACATTAGACAGATTTCTCCTGTGCAAACTAAACTTATTTCCCTCCCCTTTCTGTATAATGGGTTGGACCTATTGAAAACAAAGGGACTTAAGCTGGTCATGAATAACTTAAGTTTCATTTATTTCAATGGGTCTACTCTAAATATGACTGAATGTCTATAATGTGGTTATACTTATTTATTTTTATTTATTTATTATATTTATACCCCGCCTTTTTTCCCGCAAGGAACCCAAGGCGGCTTACATAATCCTCCTCCTCCTCTCCATTTTATCCTCACAACAACCCTGTGAGGTAGGTTAGGTTGAGAGTCAGTGACTGGCCCAAAGTCACCCAGTGAGCTTCAGGGCCAAGCAGGGACTAGAACCCGGATCTCCGGAGTCCCAGTCCAACACTCTCACCACTACGCCACACTGGCGTACATACTTGCTGTATGCACGCACACACACGCGCACGCACGCACACACGCGCACGCACGCACACACACACACACACACACACGTATGAATGAATCTCCAAAAGTATTGTCTATACTAATTATGTATGTCTGGTATAGCTACGATACTAGGGATAATACAATATGTATATTACCATTTTTATTAATTGGCAGTCTTTAGTTTATATAACATTTGTTGATGGTTTTTATGGGTGGGGGAGTTGAAACCACATGAGTTCTTTCCCTTTTACCTGTGCTCATGGGTCATTGTTTTAAACTGCAAGGAAAAGGACAATCAGAGAATGGATGATAACAGTGTAACTGTTCCTAACAATTTAAAGAAAAATCAAGTAGGTAAGGATATTGCAGTGTTTTCTTAGGTACTGTATATAAGGTATATATAGGGAAGAACCATAGCTCAGTGTGATAGAGCACATGCTTTGCATGCAGAAGGTTACAGGTTTGATCCCCGGCCTCTCCAGGCAGGGCTAGGAAAGAATCCTGCCTGAAACCCTGGAGAGCCACTGCCCGTCAGTGTCGACAATAATGGGCTAGATAGACCAATGGTCCGACTCAGTATAAGGCAGCTTCCTATGTTCCTATAATTTGAAACTCTGAATTTTGCACTACCTTCCTTTACATATTGGTCCCTGATGCTCATTCAGTCAGTATAAATACATGACGAAAGTGAATCAGACCATTGGACCATCTCGCCCAGTACTCTCAGCTCTGATTGGCAGCACCAAGATCTCAGGCAGAGGTCTTCCCCAGCTCTGCTATCTTGACATCCTTTCAAATGGAGATACTAAAGAGTGAGCCTGGCACTTCTTCTGTGTGCAAAGCAGATCTCCTACTGAGATATTGCCCATTCCCAAGAACAAGGAGATGCTGCCTACTCTGCCTGCCAAGCTCAACTGTATGGCAAGGCTGTGAGGTAAATCTTGGGGTTTATTCAGGGTTGTGCTATATGTACCTGATGATGATGATGATGATGATGATGATGATGATGATGATGATGATGATGATGATAAATAAACAACAACAACAACAACAACATTATATGCCACTCTTCTATTGTACCCAGAGTGGTTTACAGTATAAAACAGTACAATATAATAATAAAAACACAAAAAACTCAGACTGATAATATAACTAGCACTAAGAAACCCAACAACAGTGAGGCAAAAAGGTGCCACATGTGAAAAGCCAGTTGAAACAAAAGTGTATTTAGTTTCTGACAGAAAAGCCACAGAGGAAGAGCGTGATGGATTTTGACAGTGAGAGCATTCCAGAACCTGGCACTGCTTCTCATGCTCACCCAATGGATATCTTGAGATGACAGTCAAAGTAAAGCCTTTGAAGTTGATCTTAATCCTTGGGCAGGTCTATAAGAGAGCCTTAAGGTAACCTGGTCCTAAACCATTTAAGGTTTTAAAGGCTAAAAAACCAGCACCTTGAATTGAGTCCAGAAGCAGGACACCAATGAAGTTGACACAGGGTCAGAATGATATGCTCTGACCTGTAGGGGGCAGGCATTTGATAAAAGGCACTCTTCCCAGGGAAAAAAAACACCTTTAGGGAAAGTGACAGATCAAGGAGTACCCCCAAGGTATGTACCTGCTCCTTTGGGAGAGTGACACCCCATCCAGAATGTGTTGAACGACCTTACCTAGATCATCATTTTTGACTAACAGCACCTCCACCTTCTCTGGATTACATTTCAGCTTGTTAAACCTATAAATGGGGGAGACCATAGCTCACTGGCAAAGCATTTGCTTTATATGCAGAAGGTCCCAGTCCTGGCCTCTCCAATTAAAAAGTATATCTGTCTGAGACATAAGAGAACTTTCAGCTCAGCTCTAGCTAATATATTGCCTAAATGCTTCAAGTTACAGAACACCAGATTATATTTTTTGGGGTAGTATTTTCTGTAGTTTGTGGGTTAATTGACACAGATCTTCTAAGTACCAAGTTGCTAGTCAGATTAATTCTATATACAAATAATTTATATAAGATGCACCTACAAGGTCACACATTAATGGTATGAAGGACTATTGAGTTATGGAAGTACTTGTGGAATACCATTCCACAAAAGCAGCATATTTCTTTATTTCTTTCTTTTTTAATAAAAGGAAGAAATGGGTATGGTACAAATGATTACTCTGATTTGCTTCAGACGTCCCGAATATATTTTCCCTGTTCTATAAATAATTTGGTTTTTAAAAGTATTTTTTTCTTCAAATGTTTTGATGGTTCTAAAGGCACAATTTACATAAATTCAGGCATCCTTGAGTTGCAATATGTATGACCTATTTTGCTAGGGTATTATGTCTGTGTTGTTCTATTTTACCATTAATATGCATAATTATAATTAGAAGTTTGGGTTACATTAAAGAAAAAACTTAAAGTTGGAAATCAGCTCAAATAAGAAGCAAACCTTTGAAGTTTAAAATATTTATATTAAAAATAGTCACAATTATAAGAAGCATAGAGAATCATGGAAAAGAACATTTCTATAACAGTTGCTTAAACTGATGCATATATGAATTTTCAGTTGGGGCACCTTTCTTGTTTGTTCAACTTACAGTGCAATCCTTAACCTGTCTGCTCAGAAGTAAGTCAATTGATTTAAATGAGGTTAGATGATATAGGATTGCAGACCTTAGATTGTTATCTCCTTAAACCACCATCCCTTCTGCCAACACCACAGTGAAAACCAGGAGCCACATGAGAGGTTCAAAACAAAGAGACACTCTCTGGCTCAGGTCATAGAACTTTGGGAGGATTTTTTAAGGTCAAGAGCCAGAGTCTGATCTATGCAAATCTGTCTGTCTGTCTGTCTGTCTGTCTGTCTATACACACACACACACACACACTTATTTTAAGCTTGTTAAAAGTATTGGGTCCCCCCCTTTTTTCCCTGTTAAAGAGATACAAGGAGTGAAGACAGACACCTCTCCCGCCAGGAATGGGTGCATTGCAGTAGTCTAGCCTGAGCATTATGAGGACATGAGTGATGCTAGCCAATATTTTTATTGCAGTGTATTATATAATAGTGTACAGTCTGGGAAATATTATTTTACTGACAAACTCCTATTCTTTTAGAGATCTATGGGTCTAAAAATAAACATGCAAAGAGTGCCTTTTTTTCCCTTTGGCAAATGTCTCATTTATCAAATATTTGTAGGCACAATATTTACAGCAAAACAAAACTTTCAGCCCACTGCTGGTTAATCCCTTTTTCACAATTATCCATGTTCCTTATGCTAAATAGATTATTAGCCTGATAAACAATCAAAATTGAAAAACAAAAAAGGCAATATTGGAATGTTCTCTTTTTGAAAAAAAGCAAACTGCTTAAAATAATATGGGTGTAAATTACTGGTGAATGACATATTATTGTTCATTCTGTTTGGGGGGAGGCTATAACCAGAATCTCACTATGCCAACTCTCTTCTATGATGGATGAAGCATATTGGGTTGCAAACGCTGGGAGATCCAGCGCTGAAATGCAATATCTATTTTTCAAGCAAGGTTTAGAACAGTTTCACACCATTACTTCCAAGGGTTATGAGTCTATTACATGTCCATTAGGGCACTTACCAAAGACAAATCAAAGAATTATATCCGCAATATATGTCTGTAATGGGTGAGAACTCCACTAGAAGTTCCAGATGGTGAATGAGTGAAAAACCTGTTGGGGGGGGGGGAAGACGACAAACGTTGGGATTGCGAACATATGGGAACATTCAATAACTGCAGAACATATCTGTCTATCAGTGACAGTGTAAGATCAGTGACATTATATAATCACATGTTTTTGCAATAGCACAAGCTGGAAAATCACAGAAGCTCAGCAGTCAAAATAACTCTAGGTCAAAATGTTCTCAGCCTAGTGATTAAGCCCAGTAATTCATTAAGGGCACAATCCTAAGCATGTTTAGACAGAAAAAAGTCCTATAACTCCCAGCATTCCCCACCCAGCATGGCTGGCTGCGAATGCTAGGAGTTGTGGGACTTATTTCTGTCTAAACATGCATAGGATTGTGCCCTCAATGGGTTTTAGATCACATCCAATCACCATATTTATGTTTCTGAACATTGATGCAAAGTCTCCACAGTCTTCACATTAAGGATTTCATGAATAGTGTCCTTGACCATTCCCTGATACAGATAACCCCCCCCCCCAACTATTTCCATCCTGTGTCTGATAGCAAAGGCTATTCTTCATGATACAGGAAGATGGATTTCTGGTCATTCCTGGATTTCTGATCTTTCTTTCAACCTGCACAAGGCATAATGCTGGGATAAGGAATTGTTCTTGAGACAAAAGTCATGGACATCCAGCATAATGTCTGAATGCTTTCCCTCTCCACTTCTGTGCATTCATTTGTCAGTCTTTGACACTAGAGTCACTCATGTATACTTGATGGAATGTTGTGAGAATGTACACTTAAATAATCAATATGGCATTCGTGGTTGCTAAGTAGATTTGAAAATAGGGCCCTTCCAAAAGTATGGTACCAAACAAAAAATGGAACTGTTAAAAGTCTCGTCCAAGTTTGGATGATTGAAAATCTTCCTTGTGAGTCTGAACTGCAGAGAATAGATTTTATAGCTGGAAAATGTACCCTCCCAACTTTCTTTTCAAGGTATATTAATGTCTAATATACTACACATATGTCTACACATATGTCTACACATTCTCCACTTTAGCGCCTCTTGACTTTTTGGAGGTTCAGTATTAGCGTTAATATTTTCAACGTAATATTTTTTTTAATGCAGTCATTAACACACTTAAAACTCTTAAGAAAAATAGCATAGACCAAGTGTGTGGGTTTTTTGTTAATGAACAGTCTTTCATCAATTTTAAAATCATGGCAATCTAGTGGAGAACACTGCCTTATTTTTATTAGAGGCTGCTTCAAAATGAAAGGCAAGAAAAACTATCATGAGGAAGTAAAATATCTCTTCATGAACTGGAACTAGAAATTTTCTGGCCTCATCCACAAGTTGCCTTGATTGGAGGTCACAGATTCATGTGATGGCCTAGGGTGGCTATGTGTCCTCTTTTGCTGAGGACAGACTTCTATTTGAAGGGCTGCCAGAGGACTGTCCTCTATGTTGAAGGTGCCCTCTATCTGAAGGGCTATCCACTCAAGGTCCAGCTTAAGGATAAAGAACCATCAAGAAGAATAGCTGGGCCTTGAAGCTGCCCATCAACAGCGCCTGGACAGCAGACTGAGCAGCAGGAACACAGGTCACCTGGTCACAGTTCTTCCACACTATGGTGAGATGTTCTGTATTTCTATTTAAATTATAATAATTATTTCTCAATTTGCATCTATACATATAAATTAGCATATGCAAATCAGTATCCTCTTTTGTTCTCTTTTTTGTGATGCATATCCTTTTTGGGGTGGTGGTCATAAATGGCCACCTCAGATGACTGCTTCCTGACAGTCACATTGTTCTTCTGCATCACTTGGAGCATGTCCATTCAATTGCCAGTTGGTAGCAGGGATGTGCATTACTGGTGTAGAGACATTTCAAGTGATGTAGAAGAAAAGAATGGTGACTGTTCCTACACATTATAACAGGTGTGGGGATCAGCCATCATGAAGAGGCCATTTGGAGTGAACTCCATGAGATCAAGCTAAGGTGTAGATTGGCACTATATTAGATAATCTAACTGAGTTTGGTCCCAATAGTAGATTGCCCATCTCTTTGGACATCTAATTTTAGTTGTCTAACTCTGCAGCGCTATACACACTTACCTGGGAGCAAACCCCATTGAACACAATGGTGCTTACTCCTAAGAAAACATGCATAGGATTGCACTGTAAGAGAACAAGTTTTGTTTAGAGATATCTTTAGTAATACTGTTCCAAAACTGAACAGATGTTACAACCAGGAAAAAATCAGTTAGCACCTAGTGTAGTCCCATTGACTTCACTGGACTTCCTTTTCAGACTCCAATGCTGCTTAAAAGTGGAATACTAAGAAGCCTCTGTAGTAGACCATACCAGAATCTAATTCTTCAGGCATATACAACTTGTCCCCTGCCATGATGGATGCATTCTATATGCCATGTATGATGATCAAACAGGGGCTCAATATGCCTTGTGGTAGTGCTGCCTGCCCAGGACAGCAAAAACAGTGGACTGTCAAGTAACTGGCAGAGCACAGTACTTGGCAAGTCGGCTCCATTTGGCATGCAAGCTGTGTGTGGGCTCAGTCTAATTAGATCTCTAAAACCTTACGTGCCTCTCAGTTTTTGGAGCCATAGAAATATAACCAGTACAGTCTGATGTCCATATTAGTCAAAAGACATAGCAGAAAAATGCAAGACAAACGTGGCTCATGCTGGCTCAGCTTGTCTGAGTGTGGAAAGCTAAGCAGGGTCAGGCCTGGTTATTACTTGGATGGGAGACCCCTCCTCTAGTTTCCTGCATTGAGCAGGGGGTTGGACTCGATGGCTTTGTAGGCCCGTTCCAGCTCTATGATCTATGAATCTATGAAACCCATATCTTAAAATGATTATAGTGGACAGAAGGCAGGCCAACCAAAATTAATGATTATTACAGGGATCATGATAGCACAGAATAATAAGAATTGTGGTGGCATACCAGCCACCACCGATGATGATTCTTGTATGCAGTGTATACAGGATAAAACATATAGCAGTTGTTAGCGAAAGTGTTATATCACCAATGTAAGGGAATATACCACTGCTATTATAATATTTTTAGTTTTAAAGTCACAGTAGGTACCTCTGGTTATCCCTCATCATATATTTCAAATGTCCAGCAGAGTTCTAAATCCATTGATTTACTCCCCAGGAAACACATATGTGGCCAAGGAAAACAAAACAACACCAGTGCAATTTTACTATCACCAGAGGTAGTTAAAGATTTACATGGGGGGGTCTAATGTTGCAACCCTGTCCACCCTTACATGGGAAAAGATTCCATTGAACAAAGTGGGGCTGACTTCTGGTAAACTTGCATAGGATTGTGCTGCATGACTGCAGGTTCACATGTTCACTTTAACTGATTCAGAAACATAAGCCTATCACTTACCTCTTTACTTCTCATTCTTATGTAATGACCTGACCTGATGAGTGATGGTGGTACCCATTGGACATGTTATCAAGAGACAGCATTAGTTACCATATGGAAATAAAGGGCCAAAACAGACATTATTTTAAATCTGTATCTAGCAGCTACATCTTTTGTTTTCAATTTTACTCTAGAGTAGGCTCAGGGGTCAGCTCTGCATTGAGACCCTAGCATGGGGGTGGGCTGGGCTTTTAAGATCTGGATTGGGACCCCTGTGCCTACTCTAGAATAAAAATGAGGGGAGGGGGGAGATGTAGCTGCTAGGTACAGACTTAAAAGTAATGTCTTTTTGGCCCTTACTGTGTGATCTTGAGACAAATCCTTCTTCTCACTTAGCAACATACTTGTATTGTTTCTTCATATTAAACCCCAGGGCTTAATTTGCACTGGGTTCAATAAGACTCAGCTGCAGAACATGTGTTGCTGTTGTTTTAAATTTCAAGGCTCATCTTGGGACATGTGGAATAACAAGAAAAAGAAGTCTGCCTTTTGAAATTTATCTGTAGGGTGACTTTCCCTCACTCTTTTGACACTGGGAAGGAGGGCCTGACAATGGAGTTCCAAGCAGGCTTGAGCCACGTAATGTCGCATTCACAGCACAATCCTATACATGTCTATTCCAAAGTGAGTCCAACTGAGTTCAATGGGACTTACTTCCAAGTGAATGGGTACCGGATTGCAGCCTTAAGAAGATAGGCGCTGTTAAAGCAGCTAAGGCAAGGCACTTCAAAAACTATGGAGATTTATCCACCTTCTGCCTGAGAGACCCTTGAAGCGTTTTCAGGAATAATAGTAATTTTAAAACATAGTAAGCTGTTCTGGGGCATGATTTGTAACATCGAGTAAATGTGTGGGATTGTGGTTTTTCTTGTGTGTAAAGATGGGAAGTAATTGGATGCTTTCAGTTATAATGAGGTGACTTATAATTAATCCGGACCAATAATCTACCTACCATATTACCACAACTGGCAATGTCCTTCCCAGCCCTGCAAACTGAGGTCCTTTCATAGGAGATTTTATATATTTCATTTATTTATGAACATGCTCATCCTGTACTAAAATGCTCTCAGGGCAGCTTATGTCAGTACCACAGTTGAAATAATAAGATGGCAATCATAAAGAAAAAAAAATTAAAACCAGCAGAGGCAGCAATGAAAGTGTACACAAGCATTAAGGGAGCAGATACTGTATAATAGCTCTTTATAAGTATTTATTGGAACGTAGTACATTGGATGTTCAGAATGTTAGGATTCAATGGAATAAAGAATTAGAATGTCCCATACAGCCTAATCAATGGGAAGGTTCCTTAGCTTCAATGTGTATTATTTCTCTAGACTTAAAATTGAGACTGATTTCAGCAAAAACTGATGTTTGGGGTATATCGAACACAGCAGCATCTTGTTAAGAAGAAATTGGGTAGTTCTGCTAGATGTTGGCAATGTAATATGGAAAATGCCTCATTGAGGCATATGGTATGGATGTGTTCTGTAGTGGCTTCTTTTTGATCAGAAGTTATAGTACATATTAATTTTGTCTTAGAAAAATCTTTGATATTTGTGGATGCCCATATGTTTTTAAATAGTTTTAAAATTAATTTTTTAAAACTAACAGATGGACAGTGGCAGTGAATCCTGAGAGCCCTAATAGTTGCAAAGAGAACTTATACTACAAGCTTGGAAGAATAAACACCCACCATCTCTTATTCAATGGTCTGGGAATCTTACTGCTCTCTCTGCATTTGAACATATATTCTATAGCGGTCAATCTCATTTGCATACCTGTTCAGACATATGGACTGCTAATATTAATGTGTATATTTAAGATAGGAGAGTTGAAATTTTGTTAATGTTATTGTAAACTGTTTTTCTTGTTTCTTTGTTTAAGGGAGCAGAGTAAGAAACAGATTCAGACTTCACTCCTATACCCATTTACCTGGGAGTACTTACAAAGATCACTGGAAGAAGAGATTTTTATTTCATAAATGCTGCTGGGTTCAATGGGTCTTCCTCTCTAGTACTATATATTTAAATGGATTTTTAGGCAGCCTTTAAGGGCAGAACCCTCCCAAGGTAGCATGCTTAGGATTGTCTCCTTAGGTTAAAACTATATGAGTAGCTCAGCTATGGAACATGCTGAAAAGGGAGGTTCTAGATCCTATCTCATTCTGGGAAATTTTCAAATAAAGATTGGCCAGGCATCTGTCTATGGGGTTTACCGGCTTAGATAACTCTGCATTGTTCCCCACTTTATAAGTCCACTTAAATGCCTGTCTTAACTATTCTGTTCAGTTTAGTTGTCAACTGGATAAAAATACGACAGACAATAAGATAAGGAGAGTTTTTCAATGAAATAAAATCTGCTGCCTGCTGTTAAAGATTAATTGCTTGCAGTCAATGAACTCTGATCCTTTTTCATTGTGAAATTATTAGCATTATTTGGATTATTAAGGGTACTTAAGATTAGCATTTTTCTAACTACCTCTCTTTTTAACTTAAACACACATTATATTACTCCAATGTGAATAAGAATTTAATTATATTGCTACCGAATAAGCATTCAGTAGAAGCTCATGAACAATATTCTCACGAAATATATCAGTACACCTAGCAACCGTAGCTCTCAGCCAGGCAGGGGTTTGTAGGGGGATACTCACAGCAGCAACCACCACCACCATCACCACCACCACCACCACCACCTAAGAGTGCACTCCTACCCTCCATTATGAAGCTGCTATTCACTGCAGGAGGAAAGCTTCCATTGGTACCAATACAGGCTTCCCTTCCATAGCAAATAACAGCTTCATGGGGGATGAGGGAGAGGGATTTTTATCATGACCATTGTGGGGAAGAAAGGGCTAACCTCCTCCCTCTATGTGCCCATGATCCTGAGAAAACCAGACGCTTGAAGTGACATGTTTAGCATCGCAACTAGTTTTATGGGAGATGATATAATACGTGCCTTGAGATGATTAGGACTTGCTCTTTCCCTTGGGTCTAGAGGTACACTTGGGTGCATGCAGTATTGCCACACCAGTGGCAGGGAAGTGCAAAAGGGGAGTCATCTATTGTTTTGAGTCTGCTCACTTATTAGAAGAAAAGGAGGGTGCACAGCACCGGAATGACAACATGACCATGGGAACCAGGAACTGCTCTGTGTGTGTGTGTGTGTGTGTGTGTGTGTGTGTGTCTGTCTGAGAGAGAGAGAGAGAGAGAGAGAGAGAGAGAGAGAGAGAGCTCCTGTGGGTAGGATTTTATACGGGGGGGGGGGAATGGGAAGTTTTGATATTGCCTCAAGGTTTCTTTTAACATTCTGCTGGATAGCTACATCTAATTTTACTGGAGGTGTTAGCTCCTACAATGTTGGTAATCTCCTATCTTCCATGCGGAAGATTATAGTCAAACTGCAGGTGAGAGGCAACAGAACACATGGAATGTACACAAATTCCAAATCACTAGCTTCACCCCTACCACTTAATATGTTTTCCTTATACTAGGACATCTTTCACAGCAGAGACGCATCACTCTTTTCCCATTGCTCATTGGTTTCCACTGACCCATTCAAGATTGAAAACCCAAGTGACTCAACTTTCTTTTCAAGGAAAAAGCACTGAGAAAACAAACAAAATCCTTCCACTTTTGCACGTATTTAATAAACTCTGGCTTACTCTGTTTTCTACAATCTGCATTTGATAAATTAAAAATATTCTTAAGGGATATTCTTAAATGTAGTGGAAAACATTGTGCAAGTCAGACCTATTTTGATTCATACAAGCTGTGTTGTATCAACAGAAGACTGATGCTTTGTACAGACAAGAAGAATTAATGAAAACACATTTCTTATCTAACACCAAAGAAAACACCAGCGCTAGAACATTTGCAAATTGTGACTATTGTCACTCTGCAATGATAAAGGATGAAACACTGCTACAAAACAGGCTTAGCCAATTAAACAAATATATAAATAAGCAAATAAATCAATTAAGCAAATAACAAAAGAGAACATTTTCTCTTGCATGGAAGCGACAAATAGTAATTATTGTTTACATGGTTCTTGATACACTTTTATCCCTTATGAGTGATTGTTTTCAGTTGCATTTAAATGGCCTAAGAGATATCAAAATTCCATTGTAAGAATTTCTCCTCTGAAGAAATGTAAGGAGAGAAGACAAACAACAAGTAAAGGAAAATAACGTGACTCTCCAGTATTTTTTTCCAACATAAGGAAGGGTGATTTAAAAAATCTACTCTATGGCAAATAATGTTGTCTTGATATGAGTTGTGACATCGTGGTTACTCAGATCAAACTTGGTGGCCTATCTCAGAGAGTCTGAATGTACCATAGTCTGAGCTATGGATATCCAGCATAATGTCTGAACGCTGGATATACTCTCTACTTCAGTGCATTCATTTGACAGTAGAGTCACTCATGCATACTTGCCAGACTATTGTGAGAAATTTAGGGATGGATGAATCTGCCAGTTTAGCTTTCTCCTGCATTCCTGCATGTTTAAATCTCAAGTTCTTCCTCTCCCGAATATGAAAGACTTTGCAATTTTTTAGTAAATTCTTATCAAAAATGAATTGAAATGAAATTCTCACCAGCCAAACCCAATAGGGACAGCTATTCCCAGGATGGAGAGGGCCATAGTATACCTGCTGCCTACCACACAGCTGTTAAAGATGAGGAGCCTGTCAGAAAGAAGAGGTGACAACCCTAATTAAGCCACAAAACTGGAGAGAAGATATTCTCAAGTGCCTCAGAATTATAACTGACAATGCCAGGATATCCTTGTTATATCTGAATGTACCATGGGTAGATGGGAAGTCTAGTATTACCGTGGGCAAAGCCCTGTTGACATCATGAAGTTGATGATGGGGAGTTCTAGTTAAGGTAGATAACTGCTGTTACTGGGCATGTTCCAGGGCCTCACACCTGGCCTGGGTGTTAGTGCTGAGCTCAGAACTTTGGGGTTGCACCTTATAAGGGGGGTGGTAACCTTCTCTGATGCCATACCAAGTAAAGGTGGGCCAAAAATTGCTCCCTACTTTTGTGGGTCTGTTAATTCTCCGTGAAAATGGGGAGAGGGGTGATTTTCTTTAGCATTTCGGGTGGTGGGAGAACTTCAGAGAATTTGGGTGTGTGTGTGCTTATCCTAATTAACTTGATGAGGTGTCAATAATGTTTAATTCATTGTTACAGTAAAAAACAAAATGTGCCATGCAGACTCCCAGCCTGACAGCACTTCCTAGAATGCCGAATGGAGAATGTAATGTTGATGTCTGCTGGCTCCAGGTTTTGAATTACTGCTGGCTCCAGGTTTTTGAGGGCCCCTGGACACGGTACCCTCAATGGACCCCCTTCCTCTGAGTCTACCTTCTCACCACCATTGTCACCAGCTCCTATTGCTCCTCTTTCTCATCATTACTATCTCTTGCTTGCTTGACAGACAGAGAACCAGTGAGCATGTAGGCAGTAGCATCTACTGCTCCTCCTTCTCACCACCACCGTTACCTGGACAGTGAGAGACAGGTGGACAAGAAGGTTGTGATGGTGAAGAGGAAGAACAAATCCAGGTGGTTCTTGTCAGGGGGCCCCTGCTGGGGTGTGGGCCCTCGGCAGGTGCCCAAGCAGGCCTACCCTTGTTGTCAGCCCTGTTTACAATAAACCCTCTGCAGGATTATAGAAGGAAAATACTAAGGATAACAAGAACAGAAATGGTCTGCAAAGTACTTTCTTCACTCGCCTCAGGGACTGAGCAGGAAAAGGCGGGGGGAAGAGGTGTCGGGGCCCTGGTCCTGCAATCACACACTCTAGTACTCTGACACTGGAGACTCTAAATCAGTGAGATCCTTTTATTATAGTAAATCCCACAGCATAAGCTTATTGGTTACAGTCTTCAGAAATCATATAGCTGATGGCATTTTGCTACAGGCTCTTGAAATTGTTCCACATCAAAGAAGGGGACTGGAATGTCTCTTAAGGACCAAATTCCCCAACATTCCAGGGCCCCGACAGGAGGGTTATATCCAACATTAGTCTAGCTTAAGTCCCATTCATTTCTATGGGTTTATTCCAAGTAGGACTAACATTGGAATATACAACCCTGACCTCCCACACATTTCTGGTGGAGTTTGTGCTGTCAGACTACCACTCATTCATCCACCCAGCTTGGAGAAAGGATGTGCGCTCGGGAGGTAGATGGCTGACTCCTGGGAGTGGTGCTTCTGATCAAGGTGGGGGGGGGGTATAATAGTTCTCTTGGCTGACTTGGGTGTCCCCTCCTACTGCAACAGGAGTAGGCTGCGACATCCTCTCTTCCCTCCCCAGTCCTGTAATAGGAAAGAGACGTTATTCCTGGAGGGACTGCTAGTGATGGGCGAATCTGTCCATTTTGCTTTCTCCTGCATTTAATTTTTTTAAAAAATGTCAAGTTCAAGTTCTTTCTCTCCCGAATATGAACTTTGTGAAGGATGGTAAATCCTTATAAAAAAAACAAAAAAAAAACAAAACTAAATGCTCACCCATCTGCACCAGTTCAATAGGTAAAGCTATTCCCAGCATGGAGAGGATCATGTTGTACCTTCTTGTTTCTGAACATTGATGTAAAGTATCCAGAGTCTTCATATTAAGGATTCCATGAAAAGTTTCCTTGACTGTTCTCTGACACAGATCACCCCTAGACAGCTATTTCCATCCTGTCTCAGATAACAAAGGCTATTCTTCATGATATGTGAAGATAGATTTTTGATAATTCCTGGGTTTCTGATCTTTCCTTCAACCCACACAAGGCATAATATTGGAACAAGAGACTGTTCTTGAGACAATAGCTATGGATATCCAGCATAATGTCTGAACGCTGGATATACTCTGTACTTCAGTGCATTCATTTGACAGTAGAGTCACTCATGCATACTTGCCAGACTATTGTGAGAAATTTAGGGATGGATGAATCTGCCAGTTTAGCTTTCTCCTGCATTCCTGCATGTTTAAATCTCAAGTTCTTCCTCTCCCGAATATGAAAGACTTTGCAATTTTTTAGTAAATTCTTATCAAAAATGAATTGAAATGAAATTCTCACCAGCCAAACCCAATAGGGACAGCTATTCCCAGGATGGAGAGGGCCATAGTATACCTGCTGCCTACCACACAGCTGTTAAAGATGAGGAGCCTGTCAGAAAGAAGAGGTGACAACCCTAATTAAGCCACAAAACTGGAGAGAAGATATTCTCAAGTGCCTGGAAAAACTTTTTATTGGGCCCAGTAAAAAGCTTTTCCAGGTGCCTGAGAACATCTTATCCTGTGTTTTGTGACATATTAGTTAGCGCCTTTTCCTCTTGCTGCTTCCTCAATCCTAATTCAGCACAAACCCGGTTGAATATACAGCGATTCACAACCTGACTTTTAAGGGCTAAGCAGCCAAAATCCTAAGCCTGCGTGGACGGATCTGCCAGTTTTGGTTTCTCCTACGTTTGAGTCCCCCCCCCTTCTTAATCTCAAGTTCTTTTTGTCCTGAAAATGGAGAACTTTACAAGTTTTGGTAAATCCTTGTCAAAAGTGCACTGAAACGAAATGGTCAGCCATCCCTAGACACCGTTCCTTCCAGCCCTCCCTCTGATGGCGGCTGTCTGGTTCCCATTAGGCATCAGCTGTGAAGTGGTGTAGCTGCTGCGTGGGAGGCTGGGGGGGAAGCACTGGGAGGGTGTTGCCTCTCTTGAAGCGGGTAGGTACCACTGTCTGCAGCAAGGCATGGCTATAGCTGCAATCCAGAAAAGGCTTAGTCCTCTTGAAATCACTTTGGTCCACTCAACTTTCCTTGGATCGCATGCCTGATCCACATGCACATTACAACTCACTACATTTGGTGCTGGCCATGGCCCCATTTACTTCAATGCAGTATATATCTTGCAGTATATTCCTTGCAGTGAAGAGACCTTCTTTTTTTCTTTTTTTTTTTGGCCCTCAAGGGCTTCAGAGACAGAGTTCCTTTTCCATGTCCTAACTTTAACCCAGCCTTCCCCAACTGGGTGCTCTCCAGATGTTCTGGACTTCAACTCCCATCAGACTCAGCCAGCATGGCTAATGGTCAGGAATGCCAGGAGTTGGCATCCAAAATATCTGGAGGACACCAGATTGGGAAAGACTGCTTTAACCCATAATCATATCCTTGCTGTTCCCCACTGTAGCAAACTAGGTCTGAATTGATGGAAACCAAAATAAACATTTCCCCTTACTTTTAAGGATAAGGTTTTGGTTAGCTTGATTGTACTAAAAAGGTTAATTTGTTTTACTTCATTTTTTAATTTTAATTTTTTTTTAATGTGGTGACTTTGTCAAGCACTGGAAGAAAAAAGACGCCACCAAATGAACTGTTAAGTTATCGAAAATAAAAAAAAGCATAAAAAATTAGCAGGGACTTCTAGATCAACATTTTATAGGGGTGGGGGGAATGACATGATTTCATTAGAGGCTTGATTTCTCTTCTAAAGTGGTAGGGGAAGGGAAAAGAAGAAACCCACCCAGGGCCCTTCTTGTGACATGCATTGCTGTTATCAGCCCAAGAAATAAACAATTGTTTAAGGAAATGGGTGATGATAGTTGTGTACTCTGTGCTTTCTCTGATGCAGTCATGCAGGACTAATTTCCTGGCTGTGTCTGAATGTCTATAAAGCTGCTCTCTAACTGCTGCTGACAATGAACTAGTGACTGGAAAAAGGAATCTTAAATACAGTCACATCTCCTGACTGTTAAAATCCTTTTCACAAAGCATGTTGAACTAATGTAGTGTAGTAGTATTATACACACACACACACACACACACACACACGCACACACACACATATCAGAAGCACTAGTAGGAAAAAAAGTTTTAAAACTTGTTACTTCCTACAGCAGTTGCTAGGTAACCAAATGCTCTCTAAATAGATCTTCATTACCAACATTGCATTATTGACTCGTTTCTCCCTTAAAAGGAATTGCTCTTTGTTTCAGAATTGAAAAGCACACAATTTTGCAACACATAATTGAAGGAATACTTTTTTGTCTCAGGGAAAACAGTGACGTGAAGATCTGAACATGCCATATCTGTCTATGACTTTGGTTCTATTTTCAGTAGGTCAACAATAAAACCAAACAATACTTTTGCATCAAATAACAAACGGAACTTCCTTATTTGCCTCTTTAATCCATAGTGCCCATTCAGCAACCTGCTGTGATAAGAACTATGTGAATTCCCTTCCCCCAGCAGCCTCGTGTTGCTGAGAAGTTTGTGCGTGGGGGGGGGGGGAGTCAGACCACAATCAGGCCACTGCCTCAGGGCCAATTAGGCCAGCAAAGGGGGGGGGGGCGGAGAGCCAATCTCTGCCCCCCATCAGCATTTTTCCCCCCAGCTCCCTCCCTCTCTCCCTGTATAGCAGTGTGGGCTTCACTGGTCGTCTATTGGGGGCCGAGTAGGAATTTTGACCTGCTGTCTTGATTGGCCTCGGGCGGTGGGTGTGTTTTGCCTACTCCACACTGTTAAACAGGGTTGGGTTAGTGCTTTGACTTTTCATCACATTTTTGCGAGAAGTGCGGAAATAGGCAGGCATTTTAGGGTTTGGTGATCATCCAATGGCACCTTTCAGGTGACTGGCGATAACCTGATGCTCTCCTGGCTATTGTCCTGCGGCACAGCTTGTTGTGGGAGGTTGGGCCACCTTTGGGGTCTCCCCTTCTCACTCGCCGGTTGTCCTGCGGCGCCGGGTGGAGCTGACACCGGGAAGGCCCTCCAGCACCACGTGGTGTAAAGCTTTGGGCAGCGACAGTGAGTAAACGCGCCACCCTTTTGGCTTGGATGCTTTTGCCCAATCACAATGCACCGGCCGTGGGCCGGTTTAGTTAGAATCGCACTCCTCCCTTTGCAGATCTTTGACTGATTAATAATCAATTATTTTATCCCATACTCTTGTGTCTGGGCTCTTCATTTCCTCCCTTACGCGTGCAAGGGAAGTGTGTGAAACCAAAACAGATCCATTGGCATCCCCACCTATAATAACCCCATCTTCAAATAAATAAAATCAGTTGTTTTGCTCCATCCACAAAATATATAAAGAAAGGAAGAGTGGAAAGAACAAACAAAAACATTTGACTGCATGGCTTTAATGCTATTCATAGATTAGTCTAGACATTTATGAATGTTGTCATCAACAGAAGGAAGCAAGAGCCTTAAATTCATTGAGATCTAAGTTTATCACTGAGATAAAATGCAATGCTTGAAGGTAGACAGATAATCTTGTGCATCCAGGCACAAGCATGCAATGCTGTGCCTCAAACGGAGATGCAAAAATGAAAGCTTGGCCACTGTGTGTTCAGCGAAGCAGGTTTTACTGGCTCTTGGAAAATGGTGATCTGCGAAAAGATATGCAGGCAGGCAGAGCATACAGTCTAAAACAGGTCTGCAAAACATAGGGCTTCCAGACTGATCGCCCTTTCACCCAGCGTACTCTCCGCTCCAGGCAATTCCAAGTAACTGTTTGTAAGGGGCCCTTTCCTACACCTTTGTGGGAATGTCTGGGTCTGCTCAAGCCCATCAGAAGTGCTGGTGAGATGAGAGGAGGTTTCCTTCCCTTACAGCGGAGGAGGCCACACTACAATGGGTACCTCCACCAATCAACTTCAGGCCGCCCTGTGACTTACATTTTCTGTTGGAGGCATTTCAAGCTTTAGTTTCAGTCCTGCCTTCAGTATCTTTTGGTCTCTCTCTCTCTCTTTCTTTAAGTAAGATAGCAAAAGTAAATATCATCATCAAATTTTTTTACATTAGTGCTATCTAAATGTAGGGGCCTTTCCCCCTTTATTTAAGTTGTTCTGTGAAGAATAAGCAGCACATTTCCTGCAGCAGCTGCTGTAACCTGAGGAGATGAAAAGAAAAAGGATCCATCACCTCTTTAAATATAAAACTGTACTCTGCCACACACTTGGAATGTTGACACTCAAGCTCATACAGAATACATGATTACCTTCCTGGGAATGGCTGTTGGAAAAGGTATGTTTTCAGTAGGCACCGAAAAACCAGAAGGTTTGGAGCCAGCCAGCCTGATGTAGTGATAGGGAGTTCCAGAGTGTGGGCATTAAAGGCCCTGTTCCCAGCCTTGATGGACTGGACCTCTGAAATCTTCAGCACCACAGGAGGCAATAAGGAAGCCAACACAAATGTAAAGGGATTTGCTTGTGTGCTTCAGTTTGTACATAGAGAGCGCTGCATGTTTTCCCTTCTGCATTCACTTGAATAGAAGGAGTAGCATTGCTTGCCTGTCCCTACGCACATGCAAAGCTGTCTCTTCATTGAAGTGAATGCAGATGTGCATGAGGGTGGGTAAGCCCCCAGAAGAGATTGCTCAATTGGGCCAGTGGTATAAAGAAAACAAATTAGAGGACTGTCTAACAAACACAGTAGTTTGACAAATCCCATTGATTGGGATTGTTGTCACTGTGTGAAGATACTAGCTGTGTCAGCAGCACGTTTGCACTGTGTTTGGATTTATTTGTTGTCAGTGGGAAGTGGCCTACATGGATCCAAAGAAAAGAATCTGTGCATGTGTTTTAGAAATAGGATGTGAAAAGGGTTTGCATTTTAAAGCTGGGCTTGTAATTAGTATGATGATTCCCTTCTTTCTAGGGATGCTGCAGAATAATGGTGAGTGGATAAGCACTGTACAAAGCCACCGGCATGTAAAGAGTTTCATATTAAACTTGTCTTCATGTTCCAAAAATTCTGGAGTGATTTGATTTATTACTGAACTTTTTATATAAATCTTTTCATAACAATTGTTTAAGATAGCTGAGAAATTGGATGGACTCATGGCACTATGCTTTTGAGAATGACATCTGAATTGCTGTACTGTGTGGTGCAGTCTAGTTTGGCTCGAAGGAATTTTAGATAAAACTAGACACCTGAAGGCCTTTATAATCCTGAGATATCCTTGAGGTTTCCAAAATACCCAGCTCAAAAGAAATGTTGGAAGTGGCAACAGGAAACAACATGACCACCCTGGCTGATAATCTGAAAAGACTAGTAAAGTTTCAAAGTTTGGTGGCAACAGACTTTAGTGACTAGTCCATTGGGAATATGATTGCATTTCTCAACCTCAGCTGCCGAAATTTGCAGAAATTCTCTCACACCTCTACTTGCTGCTGTTGTAAAAACAGGTGACAAGTCTTCAGAGGTGTTATAGATACAGGATTATTAAATATACAGTGGGCCACTCAAATAAGGTGACACAGTTTTATGCAAACATCTCTTAAACAAAGCAATGGGAAAAAAGAGTCCCATCTCCTCTTTGCCTCCAGAAGCATGCTAAGAAACATTTTTCTTGTTATGTTGTGGATGACCAAATGCAGAGTGGAGTCATGGCAGATCTTTGCTCCCTTTCCAGGATGGAATGGGACCAAGTGATATTGCGTCAAGATACTTATCCATTTTGTCAAGGTATTCTCCCATAATTCCTTATCGTCATTTCATTTCTCCTAGATTTTACACTAGTTGAGTGACATGGGAGAAAGAACAGAAGCTGTTCTTATGTCCTTATTCCACACCTAAGCATGGCAAACTGTGATAAACTGTGAATCCATTTTAGATTTCAGTTAGGATGGGTTGGGGAGTGAGTCACATTCAGCAAGGTCCAAATGCTTGCTCTTCGATAAACTTCAAAGATACTATACAGATAAGTAGCATATGTTAAGTACTTGTACTTATTTTCTTTCTTAATACCAGATAATAATTATAGCAATAGTATTACCACAGGCTAAACAGTCACCACTTTTTAAAAGCACAGGTGTTTATGCCAGTGGCGTACATAGCTAGTACCTAAACCCATTTAATTATAGCAGGGGTACAGAGCCTTAGGCCTGGGGGCCAAATTTGGCTCTCCGGGACTTTCCAGATGGCCATGCCCCAACCCCCTTTCTCCCAACCACTGATCCTTTGGTGGTTTCCTGCCTTTTGTGCAGTTCCCCCCCCCGCCCCATTCTAAAAGGTTGAAATGCTTCTAAGGCTTAGTTGCAGGCAGTAAGACCACAATCCTATGGTTTGTGCTCTTGATAGAAAGAGGGCACTGAGTTCGAAGTCCTCCACCTATCCTTTGTCCTGCTGCCAAGAGCCACTGCAGCCGCTGAGAGGTTTTGCATAGGCAGAACGAGATTACCACCTGACATCAGGATTATCACCTGACCTGGTGGGTGTCTCTTGAGTTCAAGTACACAAGGTCTTAAGTCACAAGTCATAGTCTCAAGGTGGTATGACTCAGCAACCTTGGACAGGTTTAGCAGTAAACATGTTGATGAATAGGTTATACAACTGGGGTGAGTAATATCCTATTTATAGGTACAGGGTCTGTCTGTGGTATAAAGCTAACACACTTGTTGATAGCTTCTCTCCTTGCTTCTCTTCTTCACTCGTCTCGACTTGTTCTGGACTTCACTTTATCTAGCCTTACCACTGGGGTATTGGATTTGTATCTGCAATGATGTAGTGAGTAGATGCATTGCTTGCCTTAATCCCATGTAATTGGGTCTTACAAATAAACTCTTTAATCTTTATTAACTGCTGTTATCTCCTCCTTCCGCCTGCGTGACTGGGACTGAGGGTCATTGGCTAGGGAAGCTTTTGAACCCGGGTCGTTCCAGCTCTCACAAGAGCTTCTCCAAAATGGATTTCTGCCCTTGAGCTGAAAGAGGTTCAGCACCTCTGAATGATAGCAACAATAGCCACTTCCTGTTTGAAACAAGTGGGCTGGCCAGATGCATAGTTGCTCCTGAGGAATAACTGTTTGTGACTTAAAGTCTGGGATAAAGAACCTGCATAATGCCGTATCCTTGACTCTGCTTACTGTGTGCAGATTTATAAAGTTCCAGCCCTAGTGCCCACCCAACCCAACACTGCCTCTGGGCATGCCTCTGCCTGCCTCTCACAATCAGGGCCCATCAAAGAAGCACCTTTAGGTATTAAACTAAAGAAGAAAATGCAGAGAAAATACCATCTTCCATATCCAAAGAGGAAGCTTGCAACAGCATGTTCCATGAAAATGACCAGATACTGATACATAGGGCTAAGGCTACAATCCTGTGCACATTTAGGATCATAGGATCATAGAGTTGGAAGGAGCCTACAAGGCTATCGAGTCCAACCCCCTGCTCAATGCAGGAAACTAGAGGAGGGGTCTCCCATCCAAGTAATAACCAGGCTTGACCCTGCTTAGCTTTCCACACTCAGACGACAAGCTGAGCCAGCGTGAGCCACAGGCCTGTCTTTATTTACTTGAGAGTAAACTCCACTGAACTAAGTGGAACCTACATGTGCATAGCATCTTGCTGTATGTGAGTATTTAATTTTTTTTTTTTACAAGAAATGATAAAGGCACTAGAAAATTGTTCAGAATAAAGATGAGAGGAAGGAGTAGTCACAGGGCCAGACATATACTCTACCCACATCTTCTTATGATTTGACCCCGCTGCACGACAGACTCCCTAGCCGAGGTGCTGGAGGTGGTCTCTGATGTGCGTGTGTTGTCCCCCAGGCTATTGGTGCTAGGGGACTTCAATGTGCTTTCGGGGGCTGCTCTCACGGGGGCACCTCAGGACTTCATGGAGACCATGGCTTCCTGGGAGCTGCACCCTGTATTAACTGGACCTACCCTTGTAGCCGGTCATACACTGGACTTGGTTTTTGTTTCTGGAGAGGGGGGAAATGATCTGGAAATCGGGGGTATATACACCACCCCCTTGTCATGGTCAGATCACTATCTGGTGGGGTTGGATTTCACGGTGCCACAACCCCTCTGCAGGGGTGAGGGACCTATTAGGACGGTCCGCCCCAGGTGTCTTATGGATCTGGATGGATTCCTGAACGCGCTTGGGGAATTGGAGTACACAAAGGGTAGCTCGGTCGAGACCCTGGTGGACGACTGGAATGCTGCAATCACCAGGGCATTAGACCGAGTTGCCCCAAAGCACTCTCTTCGCCAAAACAGAGCTCGCGCGGCACCATGGTTCACTCCTTCGCTGCGAGCTCTGAAACAAGAGGTGAGAAGGCTAGAACGCCGATGGCGAAATTCCCGCTCCGAAGACGATCGAACACGGGTTAGAGCTGCATCTTCAGCCTACCGAGTGGCGGTGAAGGCAGCAAAAAAGAATTTCTATGCTGCCTCCATTGCGTCTGCGGAGTGCTGCCCCAGGAGGCTGTTCCAAGTGGTCCAGAGTCTGGTCGGTCCAGCTGCTCCGGACCCACTGGAAAAGTCAAAAGCCTCCTGTGAGGCTTTAGCGAAGCACTTCGCAGATAAAATTGATCGGATTAGGAGTGGGATATCATACGTCGTGGACACAGGGAGTGAGCGGGAGGAGGCCAATGGCAGACCGGTTTTGTGGGATCGGTTCCGGCTTCTTCCTTCTGATGAAGTGGACAAGGTGCTTTCATCTGTGAGGCCGACCACCTGCTTGCTTGACCCTTGCCCGTCCTGGCTCATTATGAGCTGTAGGGAGAGACTGGGTGAGGGGATCAAGGCGGTGGTGAATGCCTCCCTCGAGGAGGGAGTGATGCCATCACATCTTGGCGAAGGTCACTAGGCATGGCGAAGGTCACTAGGGAGGGAGTTCCATAATGTGGGGCCCGCCACAGAGAAGGCCCTTTTCCTAGTCCCCACCAGCCTGGCTGCTCTGGCTGATGGGATAAGGAGAAGGCCGTCCGTGGCAGACCTTGTTGAGCGGCCTACTTCAGCCCTCAAGGAGGCAGTAATAAGACCACTTCTAAAGAAGCCCTCCTTGGATCCCCAGGATCTGAACAACTTCCGCCCAGTCTCCAATTTACCATTTCTGGGCAAGGTGATTGAGCGGGTGGTGGGTGCTCAGTGGAAGGCACACTTGGATGAAGCCGATTATTTAGATCCGTGCCAGTCGGGCTTCAGGCCTGGACATGGGACAGAGACGGCCTTGGTTGCCTTGGTGGATGATATGAGGAGGGCTTTGGATAGGGGCGAACGAATGCTCCTTTCTAGTCCTCCTCGATCTCTCAGCGGCTTTTGATGCCGTTGACCACGGTATCCTCCTGGACCGCCTGGAGGGGTTGGGCTTGGGAGGCACTGTATTGCAGTGGTTCCGGTCTTTCCTCTCTGGAAGGTATCAGAGGGTAGTTCTCGGGGAGGAGGCTTTGGACCCTCGGCCGCTCACTTGTGGAGTGCCGCAGGGTTCCATCCTCTCCCCGATGTTATTCAACATCTACCTCAAGCCGCTGGGAGCTATCATCAGGAGGTTTGGGGTGCAGTGTCATCAGTATGCGGATGACACGCAGCTCTACCTCTGTTTCAAGTCCTCACCGAGGTTGGCTGTTGAGACCCTGTCCAAGTGCCTGGAGTCAGTGGCTGGCTGGATGGGAAGGAACATGCTGAAACTGAACCTCGACAAGACCGAGGTACTTCTGGTGGGGGACAAGGGGAGGTTAGGGGATGTTGACCTGGTGCTGAATGGGGTTCATCTACCCCTGAAGGACCAGGTCCGCAGCTTGGGGGTCATTCTGGACTCCAAGCAGCTGTGAGCCGGCCGGCGCTGTATCAACTCCATCTGATACGGCAGCTGCGCCTCTACCTTCCTAATCACCTGCTCCCATCAGTGCTTCATGCCTTGGTCTCCTCTCGCCTAGACTACTGTAATGCGCTCTACGTGGGGTTACCCTTGAAGACGGTTCGGAAGCTTCAGCTGGTACAGAATGCAGCGGCTCGCCTGGGCAGCCGCTGGCGTGATCACATCACGCCAGTGCTTAATGAGTTGCACTGGCTACCAGTTGCTTGCCAAGCCGAATTCAAGGTGTTGGTTTTGACCTTTAAAACCCTACACGGCTCCGGCCCAGTTTATCTCAAGGAGTGCCTCCAGCAACATCAAGTAGGCCGCTCAACAAGGTCTGCCACGGACGGCCTTCTCCTTATCCCATCAGCCAGAGCAGCCAGGCTGGTGGGGACTAGGAAAAGGGCCTTCTCTGTGGCGGGCCCCACATTATGGAACTCCCTCCCTAGTGACCTTCGCCATGCCCCCTCCATGATGAGCTTCCGCCGTGCATTAAAAACATGGCTGTTCAGGCAGGAATATGGGGTGGGTTAGGATTTTAAAAGAATTTTTTATACTGTTTTAATTATTATATTTTATTGTATTGTTTTATTGTATTATTTTAATTGTACATCGCTGAGGGTGGCCGGGTGACCGGCCAGATGGGCGATTAATAAATATAATAAATAAATAAATGATTTCCTGTGAACGTTGTGAGGAAAACAACAAGGCCCGATTTGGAGCATGGATGACCATATCAATAGGCCTGGCAGAGACCACAGGATCACCAAGGAAACAGCCATAGATCAAGTGGAAAACTGATCCTGCCCTGCTCACCACTGTAAGAGAAGACTAATGGACAGAGGCTGTGATGGATCATGTGATATACATACATACACCTTTGGCAGCTTCTTGGTAGCAGACAACAGACTGATTAACACAGGGGACTAGAGGCTGGATGATGCCAACCTGTTTCACAATCAGGAGATATCTTAAAGCAGCCCCAAACACTGGTAGCACATGAACAAGTACCAGCTGTTCCAGTGGCTCAATACAGTGAGATATTCCTTAGCATAGTAAATGAAACATCTTTCTTGGAAGAAAGTAAATACCTTGCCAGACTTCTCCCCCAATCCATCAGGTTCAGGGTCTGCAATTAGGGAACCCTGCTCGGGCAAAAGTGTCACCACTGTATGGTGAACCTGCCTAGATATCTTAAGATAAAGTGATTAATTTAAAGGACAGTATGCTTTGTTAAAATGAATCTTATCCCTGCAGGCTACACATTCCCATGATCAACCTGAGTCAGTCCACACAGTTGGGCAAGTATCACTGCAGGGATCTGCATGGGCACTGTGGGATCTGCATATTTTGCATTGCCAGCTTCCTGCTTTGAACATACATGGTCATAGTAGGAAAAAAGGTCAGTATTTTCTAGAGACACTTTCTGCACCTGTTTGGACATGGGTGCAGAAAGCCAGGAACACAGGGAAGTGCCATTTTGCCATGTGCTTACTATAGACTATGGATATATGGATTCTGTGTTTTGCAGATTGTCAGGCATCTTTTGTTCCACTGTCCGCTCACTGAGTGAACCCGATTCTTTTGAAAGGATGTACAAGAATATAGTTCCACTTCTGCAAGTACGCATTACCGCAAATGCGCATTAGCAAAAGTGCGAATTTACGCAAATCCCAGCCCCAAGTTAAAAAAAAGTCTGCAGAATCCACATGACTCAGAAAAAGCTGGTCTGCTGCGGAATCCACAGGTCGGATTAATAGAAATCCAAACTCATTTGCATCTGTTGCAGATTTTTCCAAAATTCCTACATAGACATGCATTTCCAAGCAGTCTCCATGGTGTCAGTGATTCTCCTCCCACCACCAAAAAATATCTATTTACAATATTTATGTACCACCCAATAACCAAGGTTCTTTGGCTGGTTTACAGTAAAAATTTAAAACCATAAAAATGAAGAAATGCAAACATGAATTCTAAAATGGAATATGCCTACACTAAGCCTAACTATGCATTCCATTTATTTTGGGGGTCGTGACAGTGAGCTCTTTTTGAAAGATTCTGTTTTGTTATTTGAAAGTAGAGCATGCTGTCAAAGTTTTCTTCCATTTTCAAAAATGTAGATTTTAAATATACTGAAGCTTTAATTGGCAATACTTGTATTAAATGAATTCTAGTCCAAAATACTTGACAAGTCATTACAGCACCATCCTATACGTGTGTACTCAAAAGTAAGTCTCATTGAGTTCAATGTGGCTGACTCCCAGGTAACTAGGAATAGGATTGCAGCTGGAATTTGTACTGAATACATAATCCTATAGTCCACGTTTATCCTCCTGGGAGCTTGCTTCTTGTCTTTTAATTTTATTCTTTTTTACTTTTAAAAAAACATAATGGAATGCTGCTTGTTTTTAACTCATCAACCACTAATTAGCCTGGAAAAGCTATCCAGATCTTTATTTAATATTGCTTACATTTTTGTAATATCATAGAATTGAATGACTACTCATCAGAAGTCACCGTGCTTTAGTCACATTGTTATTTTCCACCTACTCTGAGCCCAAAGTCTTTTTGAATCAGCAGCAGAAATCAAAATGCTCAAATCAGTGAACATTTCAAGATGTGGACAGCGACAACCATCAGATGCATGAATGCTTGGTGAACATTAGGAAATCTGTCACTAAATAGCAATCAGAAGTGACACATCTAAAACAGAATAGGAATTCAAATGTGAGCTTCCTTTCAAGCATGAAACTTTAAAAAACTTTGATTCCATTTCTTTACGCAGGATTAAATGAATTAAAATGAGGGTCCCTAAAAAGAAATGCTTTCTTGATAAAAAGCATAAGACAGTAGTCCAAATAAATAAATAAATAAAATAGCACCACTGTTTTCCCAGCCAAAGTGATTTTGCTTAAAATCCCAGCAATAAAATTGCCCCAAAGCAACAGCAACAATAACAAAACTAAGCTGAAACAAGGGGAGGGGTGTCATTTAATCAACTTTTTCACTGCTCTCCCCAAAGCATTTCCCTTTGGGGTTATTTGGGGTGCTCAAAGGGGCATGAATTCATGCTGGGGGTGGGGGTGGGGGTGAGAATAGCTCTCCATTGCTGAGGCACAAGGCCCATTGCTCCATAGACTATCCATGATCAGCACCCAGTGTTGGAGCTCAGTAGGAAGCTGTTATCCCTCCAAGAGAGACTGAGAGGCTTATATCCTTGCTAATAGCCCCTCCCTTTCCTGGTCATCTGCTGGGTCATTGTTTCACCTGGATTTAGTCTGACCTCCCTCCACTTGAATAGACCCTTCCTACCAAGGAGATGCCTGGCGAGAGAGCCTCCTGGTCCTGGTAGCCTGGTAGCCTGCTCCTGTCCTGTGCCGACTATGGACTTCCCACCAAGTCTGCTGCTGCCTTTACTCTTCAGGCCTGGGGACAAAGGGATAGAATTGGTTGTTGAGGCAGGTTCCAGAATGCGGTTGGAGAGATTGTTGGGGCCCCCAGGTGGGATATCCACTAGGCTAGGTACTTTGTACTAGGTACCAGTCTTAAGATTTTCAGAGCTCAGACACAGTATCAATCTGTACAGATAATAGAAGCTTAATTTGGGGGTAGGGGCAATTACTCCTGCTAAGATCAAGCAGAACATCTCAGGGTATTCTACATTTGTGTCTGGCTTCTAACCATGGCACAAACGCCTCAAAATCAAAGAAAACGTAGAATGTTGACAGATTTAATCAATAGAGTATAATTTCTTTCATCCATTTCTGGGATGAGAATGTCAACAAAGATCATAAATGCAGAAACTAAGGTCCAGGTAGCTTGTATAAAGTAATTGTTTTGAGGAGGTGGGTTTTCAATTTCAGACTTCAACTGTTTGTTGGCCCCTCAAGTCGCCTTCCATCTCTCAGGTTTAGAGAGAGAGAACACAGCAGGCAAAACCAGCTTATAGCAACAGTATTATAAAACACTGGTGAGTTTTAAAAAATCACTAGTCTTTTATGGCATATTATAAAAATATTTCCTTCCTTTGTTTTATGCATTATAAAGAACTCTTGTGTATTGTCGCATGGTTTCCCAGGATTGCTCACCTATGCTTTGGAATATTAAATGCAACCAAACAGCTCATGAAAGCACTGGCTAATACCTAAGTGAGACAGAAAGGGGAGCATCTAGCAGCTGTAAAAAGAAGATATTGTCCTTCAGAGTAAATGTAGAAATTGTGTTCTTTTTAAAAGCCTAATCATTAAGATGTGAGACAAATAAATATTAAAAGACAGGACATTCAAACAGATCCTTCATCCTTCCCCTTCATCCAAATAATGCTAAACTGTCAGGTCACATTTTCCTTGACATCCTGTGTTCTCTTGGTACCCTGCAATTTACCAATGGGAAACACAGGACCCCTGGCCCATATGCACTCCCACCCCCTGGCTTCAGCCCCTGCAGGTGGCAGCAAAAAATTTAGCAGCATGATGCTTAATTTCAGCAGCAAACCACAACTAAGTCTTAAATGGGACAAATTTAACTTGAAATTTTGGCATTAAACAGCCCTTTCTTTTTGTCACTACTGCATTTCAATGGCAGGAGTGCAGCCTGTGAAGGGTTCAGGGGGTAGAAAGTGACTGCCGGACCCCCTGAAGTTGCCCACCCCTGAAGGAGGCTGCAAAATGCAAATGCAAAAAGTTTTCTTTTAAGACAATGATCATATTAAGCATAGTTTGCTTTTTACCTATTACTGGCTGGCAGCTTGACCTAGGGAAAAGAGAACATTATGGGGAAACTTCTTGCTTAATAAAGTTCATAAGGTCTCAGACAGGGTAGAACCACAGACAACAAGATAGGAAATTTCTATAGAACTGTAGAAGTAAACAAGACATCAGCAAATATGAATAAATATGAAGAGGTGGCATTGAATGAGTACAGCAGTCAATCAGAGTACAGGAAATAATCACATTCACACCATGTTCAAACATAAAATTATAAAATTAAAGGGTAACCTCTGCTAGCAGAAAACTGTGTTGGTATTGTATGCACTATGCTTCATCTTGTTTTCTTTTTCTGTTTTAAACTTTGTCAACAAGTACCATGGTATTATTTTCTTTTTATAATTGTCTTAAATATTTTTGTTAATAAAATTTTAACAATATAACCTATGAGCATCCATTTATACAGTAACTGTGTTGTCTGTGTATGACTCACTCCTTCTTGGCATCAAGACAACCTTGAACCCAGATACAGATAGGATGTAAGCGCCTGTCACTAGTAAGCAGAAGGTCTGCTTAATTAGATTTATTATCCTTAAATTTCTCCCTTACACTGCTGTTGTAATTGAAGGTAGACTTGAATAGACTTATAAAACTCAAAACCAATAGAAATTCATTTACCACCTGGAAAAATACATATAAGTCTCTGGAATAGGATGAGGTGTATGTGTGATGTGGATCCTAAGGGGGCATTTTACATGAGCTGGTGGCCTCAATGTGAGTGCCTCAGCAGCAGGCAAGGTCCACCAGGCTTGTGGCTGGATATTATTCAGGCTAAGGCACTGTTGTTTGTATGAACCAGCATCTATACAAGATGGCTGCTAGGATTTCCATGACCGTGCAGACTGCAGTGGTCACAAATAAGTCTTCATATAACAGCTGTGTTCCATACAAATGACACCTCCAAATTAGCACTGTCTGGGCATCAGCCTGGTGGCAGTGCCTACCAATGGCTGTGGACTGTTCTTAACAATAACATTGTATCTACCTTCCATCCTAGCATTCCATCCAGTAACACAATTGAGTAATGCAGCTTGGATTGTGGCTTTGTGTAGCCTAAGTTTAGTAAACAAATACCAAAGCAGAGTGGCCATTTAACAATCAAGTGAAATAAATGCATCTTTAGAATATTAACCACTGAACCGAAGGAATGACTAATGCCATATGTAACAGATTACTTGCATTAAATTGTCAATTTTAATAACTCTTTTCAGTACTACATTTCAGCCTGTAGCTTGCAAGAGCACTTTATAATCCCCTTAAGAGAGAGACAGGGGAGTACTTAGCACCTAAATATTGCAGAAAATAAGTTCCTTTACTTGAGGCGGGTAAAGTAGACTTCCTCATTTTTCAAAAGAGCTTTGGCTTTTTAATTAAGCCACTTTTCTTTTGGGAGAAGTATCATGTTTTTTTCTGATCACGATAAAAAAGGTCAACACAGATATTGCTAGAGAAGATGTTGCTGACAGATACCATTATTTCACGTCCAAATTTTGATTTTAATAGTGATTTTGCATGGTTCTTTGGCAATTAGATGCCTTTAACAGAGGATGTCTATCAAAATGTTAACAAGACTGGTGGTTAATTTGTCAGATTTATTGAAACCAATACTTTCGCAAGTTCCATCATAAATCTAAGTCAAGTAGTGGGAGCCCTACCTTATTTCCCATAAACCAGTCATTTTATTGTATGCAAAATGGCAGAGCAAACAAGAACTCCATCTCATCAGCTTTCTGCACATAAATGGAATTGCAAAACTGTATTGTTCAAAGTCTGTTTTTATATATGGATGTTATATCTTTGAAACGTTTCACTAAAACCAGTTATTAAAAAATAGGAAATTCTGGGTGGGTGGGACTGGGGAGCTTAACAACAATAGCAAAAACCTGATTAAAATGTGCTGGTGTTTCTGAAATGGTGGCAATCATATGGGTGGGGGCAGTGATGTGGTTACTTCCTTCACCAGTGTTATCCTGCCCTTTGGGCTAGTGGCATAGGAAGTACCATGGTGCTGCTGGCAGGCATTATCCTGGGATGAGCAAGGGTCTCCTTGATTTAGCTCATTTCCACCACCCGTTGGACAAAACCTGGAAATGTTCCTGAGCCAAACTGAGTGCTTTGAATGTGCTGCCTCATTCCCTCTGCCCCCCCTGCTACCCCGCAGCATTCAAACACATTCCCTCCATTCCCTTCCCCCTACCTTCTTAGCAGCACAGGAGCAGCAGTCACAGTGACTGGGTTCAGACAACATGATACCCCACGCTGAAGGACTGAGTGTGGGTTGAGTGTGGCTTGTTCTTGAACCGTGGGTTGTTGTTGAAATGTGGGTTATTGTGTTGTCTGAACCCAGCTGCACTAACAAGCCATGGCTTGTTAACCAAAATTAACCCATGAAGACCCATGAAGAGAACCCATGGTTTGTTGTTGGGTTGTGAACTGTGGGTTGTTCACCATGGTGTGTTATCTTGGCTGGGTTCAGACAACACGATAACCCACGGTTCAATGACAACCCACACTCAATCCTTGAGTGTGGGTTATCGTGTTGTTTGAACCCAGTCAGTATGTGAGAGGCAAAAAAGGAATTTCCCTCTCCCCTACTCATTGTGGCCCAGAGTAATGCTGGGGGCAGTGCACTCTGGGAGTTGTAGTTTGTTCAAGGGCTCTTGACTCAGCTGTTTTGAACTGCCTGGGTTCCAGTGTGCCCCAGGCTTGGCTAAACTATCTTGCCACCCCTGTCCTTCAAACATTACAGGCAACAGCATGAGGGAGTAACCATGTTGTGGCAGCTCCTATGTGGCTGAAGGTATAGTAAATGACAGGCCTAAGATGGGCTTTGCTAGAAAGCAGGGCCCCATGATTTACAACATGATCATATCCATAGGTATTTCTGGATCACTCGGCTATACCTTTCACTTCAAACTGTACATGTACGTAGCAAAATGTTGGAAATTACAAGCAGTACAGAAGAAAGAGAAGTAGGGATGGTAGATTGTCCTCCCAAGATGGATTGTGGTGTTAAACACCATTCCAAGTGAATCTTGCAAAGCTGTGAAAGTGCTCCAGAAATGCCCACTGCTGTGGCTCAAAAAAAAGAAAAGGAAAAAAAAAAGGCATTCTTTGGGATAGGGAAAGTGTAGGGAAATTTGTATTTACTGAAGATTCTTTTTACAAACTTTCAGTTTAGAATTTATGACAGGTTCCCATTTCCTGTCTGCTGAAATTTGGCATGGGCTAGGAGATGTGACTGCCTTGACACTGAGATTTGCTAATTTTCGCACACGCAGACAACAGTTTAAAATAAAATAGAATGCCTTTATTAGGAAAAAGTAACATGCACACACACACCATTCATACTTAATACAGAAATGGAAAAGAAAGAGTCAGACTTACAACAATTCTGCTGGCAGATGCCCGGCCCCCTCTCCCACCAAAAAGAAGATGTTCTTTTAGAGCCAAGACAGAAGACAGGAAACTCACCCATCAGCAGCAGAGGCTGGTGGCTCCAATGCCAGCAGGGCAGTGTATCCACTCCGGATTTCACTTTGAACTTTAAAGGAGCTATCCATGGTGCTGAACCCTATTAAAAAGTTCAGCACCATGGATAGCTGCTTAAAAGTTCAAAGTACAATCCAGAGTGGATACACAGCCCTGCTGACATTGGAGCCATCGGACTCAACTGCAAAATTCACTCTGGCTCAAACTAGGCCCACAGAACCAATATTTTACTAGGCCTATTAATCTTTGGTTCACTTAGCAATCCCACCTTATACCTATCTTGTGCTATCTAACCATTTTCCTTAAAATAAGCTCAGTTACAAGGCTTTATAAGCTTCCAACAAAAGGAAGAGGCTGAACCCTGAGAGCAAAGGTCTAATGGGCACTTGAGAAGCACCCAGCACTGCCTCTTCCTTCCCCAAGGCCAAGAAACATAGCCTAGGGCAGGAAGGCGGAGGTGGCCACCATTTCCAGGCTCTGTCAAAGTTTCTTTTCCTATCAGGGGCAAGGACGACAATTCCCTGAATCCCAGGCAAGAAAATGAAACTCCATGCATCCTAGGGGATTTTCTCAGAGGAACTGGTGGTGTGCAGAGCACTGGTTTTCCACTGCAGATCCCAGGATCTGTATTTTATTTGTTCGTTCAAAATTTGTATTTGTATATATTTTTTTTGTTCGTTCAAAATAATATCCTGTCTTTCCTCCAAAAAAAGGAAAGCTCAAGGTGGCTAATAATAATAAAATACTGATTGAAAACAAAATCTTAATTAAAGCGTAACATGAAAACAAATAAATTAAAAACCAGTAAAAACACAACAATAAAAGAAATAGACCGCACCCAAGTAATGAAAACCCCCTTCAGCACCAAACCAGCTTGCATGCCAAAGGCCTGCCTGAATAGTCCTGGTCCCAAACAGTAAAAGACACTCCGCGGAGTCCTGGGACCGCCCATCACCGCCTCTGCTTTCCCCTGCCCCTGGCCTTCGGGGAAGGAGAAGGGGAGGTGGTGCTTAGAGAATTGAAGCAGCACAGTCCTGCTTACCTCAGGCAGTGAGCAGGGGCTGTGCTGGCCCTGCTTGCTGCTTCCTAAGTAAATAAGGGAAACCCACATTTCTTGAAAGCCAGCAGTCTTTCTGTGAAGTTGTGGTTTTCTCCCAACAAAATCGTCCTCCAGTGCTGGCTTTTTGGTGCATTTTAATCTCCACTTTCAAGTTTCCAGAGCAATGTATGCTTCATTCTCTTACAACTCAGCAAATGAGGAAGGGGAAACTAATTGGACTTTTTTAGGTTGTCAGTATATTAAGATTCAGCTTTTTGTTTAGCACAGATGATATAAATTCAGCTATTGTTAGCTATTAAGCAATGCATGGCAATGTTCTAAGCCTAATGGCTCAATTGAGTGCAAACTTAAATCATGGAACTGAATCACTTTCAATTAAACCCTAGAGCTAATAATTAACATTTTCTAAAATTAACAGGGGGGAAAAGGTGCTGCAATGTGTCAGATCTGCATTCAAGGACTCTCATTCCAAACAATTCTGACTGTGTTGGAGATATTTTGAATTGAACTTCCATAGTAAATTACATTTAGACATTGGGCAAAATTCCACATAGTACAAAATATTCCAAAAATACAATTATTTCTTGTATCACTGCCCAGACTATACCACTTTAGTTTCTTATCATGAATACTCGCCCTGCTGATCCCGGTTATATGATTTGTGCATTTAAAAAAAATAAAATGAAGCTTTTGGAATAGTGATAATGACATCTCTTTTGAGCTATCCATGTGTTCTATTTGTGTTGGCTAGCACACATTCTGTTCTGCCCCCTGCAGATTTCCTTGTATCTTTTTTCTTAATTCTTCCTCTAACAGCTTCTTATTTCTTAAGATAGTCAATGAATATCTTATTATTTCTTAAGACAGTCAATGAATGTCTCTTAGGAACATTTCATATTCTTTTGTGAATGACAGAAAGGCATATCTGTAGAAGATCAGTTGAATTCTACATGATGACTGTGCTCAAAATACTTCCTAGTGGCCACATATTGAATAGAAACCTCACCAAGATGTGATCTCTGGAGAGAGGGTTTGTGGATAAGATGGTCCTGCCTGAAGACTGCGATTAGCTGGTTTGGGGGCCCCAGCAGACATTTGATACTGTGGACTGACCGGTACAGTGTAAGTGCTTAACTACCACTAGGAATATATTAGATTATATATTGATTTCGTATTCATCAGTCATTGTACAAGCTAAAACAGTGTGAGTGAAAATATATCAAGCTATTTTAAAGCATTGGAGGCATATTCTGGCTGTCTTTATGATTCAACTCTTCCAGTATGCATAGCAAATGCTGAAAGGGGTTCAGAGAAAAGAATTATGATTTACTTTGCATTATGCCAAGTTTGTTGATTTTATACTGAATAAATCACTTCCATTAAGTGAGAACTTACTCAGAGGATGGTTTCTGAGTGCCATCTCAGATGCCAAATGCCATATGCCAATCCTCCTCCTCAGATGCCACTACTACTACTCAGATGCCACTACTACTTGCTCTTCCATTAGCACAAGAGGGATCACTTTCAACCAACTCCCCCCCCCACACACACATCTACAGCATATCCCATACCATTCCCAAGGGTTTCCCAATGTTCAGGGCTGCAGGGTGCTGCACAGGGAAAGGGGAGTTGGGAACTCTCTCTGTTCTATTCACAATAGTGGAGTTAGGATCCAGAGCAATAATAGTAATAATACTTCTCATTGGCAAGGTTAGTGTTTTAAGGATTTTATTGGTGGTTCTTGTTATATTATGATGGATTGTTCTTGTTATATGATGGATTGCCCCTGGAATCCCAAATGAGATGAAGGCTGGTATATAAATACATGTTTTAAATAAATGAATTGTTTTAAACCGCCCAGAGAGCTTAGGCTATTGGGCGGTATAGAAATAAAATTAACAACAACAACAACTTTGGAAATAAGAGCCACCTTCCAAATGCTAAGTGAAAAAACAAATTTGGAACTATGACCTAGACCAGTGTTCTCCAACCTTGGGTCCCCAGATGTTTTTGGCCTACAACTCCCAGCATGCCCCAGCCAGCGTAGGGGACCCAAGGTTGGAGAACACTGACCTGGACCACCTTATTCCTGATGGGGTTGGGGGAGATAACAACACATGTACGCAAGGGCACTTTAGTAGGGCACCTACCGAGAAGAGGTGCTAGACCACCAGTTCTGGCCGTTATCAATAAATAACAGTCAGAACTAGAAGAGAAGGAACTCTTTTAAACTAACCTAACCAGATAGGTATGATTTGCTTATACATATGAGTTCCTGAAGCTCAAGTTCTGTGGTACTGAGTTAGCTTGCTAGTGGAGAGTTTGCTCATTAAATTTATTTTAGAAAACTTCTATAACATCACACTGACTTCCACACTGATAATTGAGTAGGGGAAAAATCCACATGGGACACTGCTGAACTTATTAACTCAGTGAGAGTCTGAGTTGCCCTCCATTGACCAAGAACAAATGGGGCAAACCTCAGTTTGAATTGATGAATATTTGGGGGGAGGGGAGAGAAGTCCATTGAAGCATGTTAGACATGAATGCTTATGAAATTCTTCCCATTTGACTTTCTCCCTGGATTTTGTGTGTTCTGAGATTAGCTGATCTTACTTCTTGTTTCTTATTTCAATTTGCTGTGGTTTTCAGCTTGCATCTCTCCCCCCCCTTTTATTACCTTTGCACAGGAGCACACAGACACACATGGACAAAATATCAGTGTAAAAAGGCATGCTGTGTGACTGCACAATTACATCAACATTTTTTGCACTGTGATGCAGTCAGTACACATGTGCAAATGAGTTAGTTTTACTTTTTGCTGGGGATCATGGGAGTTGTAGATCAACTTCCACGATTCCTGTTGCTGGCAGCATCTTCTTCAGTTTAGAAAGAAGCATGGGCAAAGAGAAGAGTCCCAGCAGACCTTTCTCCTCTCCAAGCATGACACCACCCCCTATCCTGTCCTGCTCGCTTTGGAATTCTCAGAAATGATCAGAGTTCTTTGCCCCCAAATTGTGAAGAACTCAGGTCATTTTTAGTATGAGTCAGTCTGAACGGTTTCATGAAAGGCAGCTCTTCAGAGGAGCAGCCTCTTAGGCAAAGTAGTGGAGTCGGAGAAACATCTCTATTGTTTTGCTTAGGGCAGGGGTACTCAACCTTTTTGGGTTGCTGGGCACATTTGGAATTTTGAGGGAGGGTTGCAGGTACTCTCACGAAATGGCTGCTGGAGGGGGGCTTGCCCATTCATAAAATGGCTGCCATGGTGGGCATGGCCAGTCACATAACATTCATTTCCCAGAAGGTAAGACTAAAAGAAAAATGACTTGCCCAAGAACCTAAATACAAGGCAGAGGTGGGGTCTGAGCTTCAAAACACAAAACCAGTTTTTTGTACCTAATAAAGGTGGTACTGGAGGGCTGCACTTTGCTTTGCAGCATGGCACCCTCACAGCCCCCCCCCTGCCTTAAATCTTAAGAAATAAATAAAAATCAGGAAGGACAGGGAGCCTGGTGGGTGCCAAGAAAGTTGTCTGTGGGCACATTGGTGCTAATGGACACCACACTGGAGACCCCAGGCCTAGGGGGCTATGGACCCTTGAGACAAGATCGGCCCCTGGTGGGAGGTTAGCTTTTGCATGCTCAGTGCCAGTTTGCCAGGGTCAGCTCTTCAAAAGAGGATTAAATCAGGAAAACATCTTCAGTTTGGATTTTAATCAGAGGTGGAGAAGATGTTGGGGGCTTCTAATACTCATCTCTTCTTTGAGTGAGCATTACTGAAACTCATTTCCAGGTCTGAGCCAGGCAAGCTTTGCTGGTATGTCTAATAATTAAAATACCCCAGAAGTCAATCTGATCAGCCTCTGGAAAGCATCAAAAACAATTATTGGGGTTCCAACTTCAGTCTAAATCTAAAGGCCTTTATATAAAAAAAATGTGGATCACTTTATATTAAAAAAATGTGCAAGATCTAAACTGGTAAAAGAGAAGAGACCACAACATTGGAGTTAAGCATTAAAAATATCAATATATACATTATTGCAAACAGCAAGACAGTTTTAAATCTGAAAAATATTAATTAGGCATCCAAACAAATAATGGGAATTTGACAAAAACTAGGGATGAGATAGAATAAAGTTTAAAAAAAAAAAAAAAAAAAACTTTAAGTACAGCATTATATGATATGTAAGCCCCATATATAAATCAAATCGCACAATTCTTGGCAAACCTGGGAATAAGCAAATTAACTCAGCAGATCAAGATCAAATTAAATGCCCAAATAAAATATCAGGAAGTATTAAATCATTACCAGATAGCAACAAGATTTACCATAACCAGGGCTTAGGACTTGAAATTCCTTAGAACAATGCACAATTGGGCTTTCCTAGCCCATCTTTCCTACTGCATCTCCCTGTTTCCCCAAAAGTCACTCCTGAGGACCAGAGGGCCCTCTGAAACAGCATGGGATGTGTCACAACGGGGCTTGCAGCATAAGAATGAGCTAAACTAGGTGTTGTGGGGTGTGATGATTCTGGTTCTATGCAAAGGAAAAATAACTATTGAGGTTTGTATATAGTGTGTCTGGGGTGTATGATTAACAGCTAGAGTGAACGGAATATTCAAATGCACCTTGCATTGCATGAGATTGGCTGAGGAAGGAGTGACTGGATTTTAAAAGAGAGTCTGCTGGTAAGTTATGACTGTAGCGATGTACACGTACCTCTTGGGGTGCTCGCCAGGGTGTTCAGCGAGCACCCCCGCCGCTCGATACCTCTCGCAGCGACAGCGAGGCTCCCAGCGGACTTTCCAGAGCACAGCACTGGGACCCATCGCGTCACTTCCAGGTCCCCGGCGCTGCATTTTTCACATAAATACCACAGAAAACCACCTTAAAACGGCTGCGAATAGCAAATTGCAGCCATTTTAAGGTGGTTTTCTATGGTATTTACAAGAAAAACACAGTCTCCTCTCCAGGGAGATGTGCCGAGCCGGGGAAAAGGTAAGTTCCGCAGGGCAAGTGGGGGGTGAGCGGGGTGAGTTCGCCCCACTTCCACCCCCCAGTCGAGTCATGCATACAACATCCCTAGTTATGAGCAAGTTAGTGAGTTAAGAGTCAGTCTGGAAGTTAGTTAGTGAGGGAGAGAGAAAGTTGGACTTAGATGAATGGAGGTGGGAGGTAGAGAGAGATAGGAAGGTTTGAGAAGTTAGTCTGTTAGAAGAGTTAAAGTGCTATCTCTAGAAATATATTTAATTACCTTTATTTGCCTGAAACCCGTATTTGACCCCTGAATCCCTTGTTTCCTGACTCCTGATATCCTACTCGTGTTCCCAAAATAAACCTTGTTATTTTGTTCAAACAGCCTGTTTCCTATTCAAAACCATAGATAAGGCTTTGGTTAACCCCACATGCCTCGCAAGGGACACACGCTACTTAGGGTTTTGGTGGCAGCATACCTGAAGGGAAAATCCCACTGTAGGTGGGATAAATAAGTGAAAAAGAACAGCATCTAATAAGTTTGCCAGTCTGAGTTACAGAATACCCCCGGCGATGGTAGCCATCCCAATAGTGGGGTGGTGATAGGCACTGGCTATCTGGGAGGAGCACCTGGGTGGCGGGGCAGATCCTGAGGTGAAACAGGTTTCCACGGTCACTAGGTGAGGTGGCAACACCCCAGCTGGGTATAGGGTGAGGGGTGAGTGTGCCACATGGGGCACTTTGCATAAATAACAGTGCCTCCTACTTATACAAGACCACTGTGGATCTAAGCCATAGGATTCAAACTATTTTAAAATAATATATGATTGAATATTATAGCTCAATGTAACAGATACAAATCTGTTGGATGTTTTAGCCCAATAGAAGAGATGCAAATCTGCAAAGGTTAGATCCCAGCAAAATTCTAGATCTAGGTGAAATGGAGACATTTATTTAATTTCTTATTTGTAAACCACTTTCCTCCAGACAGCTTAAGGCAGCTAACAACAAGGATAAAAAAATTTAAAGATATTTTAAAACATGTTTAGCGGTATATAAATCTATTAAATAATAAAATAATAATAACAAAAACCATAAATTAACAATTTGACATAAATCATCTCTACATGAAATGAAGAACGTTAGATATACCACATTTGCATATGTATATTTATATGTATAGGTACAAATTTATAAGTAACTATAATATAACTACAAATACAATACATCTCACCATGGTGGAGAAGACTGGCTAAATGACTACTGTGCCTGCTCAGTTTGCTGTAAAGGCCCCTGTTTTTCCTCCTTATGGTTCTTGGACTGGACCTGACTTGGACTGGAGAGCCCATCAAATAGAGGACACCCCCAAGTAGAGGACCACCCTCTGCCAGCTCTCCAAAATAGAGGACTGTCCTCTGTAAAGCAGGACACCTGACCACCCTAGAGTTGCAAGTAGCAATGGTGTAGTTGTATGCAGAATTTGGATCACTGATATGTCAAACTTTTGTCCGGTCCCAGCTGGAGCTGATCACATCAAGGCAAAATTATGGTTCTATTCTGAATGACCAATTTAAAATGGGGTAATCCAGCTCTTTTGAATAAGCTGCACAAGTGGTGTATTTGTACCTATGTGATTCCCATAGCCAAATCAAGACATGTTACTAAAGATAGGTTTATGCCATTCCTAGATCCTAAATAAAAACTCAGTGATGATGCAAAGCTTAACCATTAATCCCAGAACATCCACATTTCTTCTTTAAACTGGGTAGTTAGATCTTACAGCCTGGTATTGGTGGTATAGTAAAGATCTAACTAATTAAATTCTGAAAACCGAAATGCAATATTATACTTAAGACAGGGAAAAAATACCTGAGGATAAGTACAGAAGTGACAACGTGAAGAAAAATAGTTGACCTCAGAATAATGAGCTGAGAAATCATTAAACACATTTGAGGCTTACTCAGAAATTAAATAACTGGTATTTAATTGTTAAGGTTTTTTAAAAAAATAAACTTCTAATAATTTTAATGCAGCAGTTGAACAAAAAGAGGGGGGAAACCCTGATTTTCGAACTGTTTCTATAGTTCCTCATATTTAAATCAAAATTATGAGATGTTTAGAGGAGAAAAAGTGACCTGTTTAAATGTCGAGAAATTGCACATTTTATTAGATAGCTTGTTTTGACATATAAGTAGGATCATCAGATGACAGGGTTATTTTCTTTTTGTGAGTGTTAGAAGAGTACTTTTCTACATTATTCAGCTATATAAAAGAATCTTTAAACCTATGATCTCCTCCGTTAATAGGGCCACTTCCAACACAAGCCACTGTGATTTCACCCGCAAGGAAAGTGGAAGACTAAGCAGAGTGAAATATATCACCTTTTCGATATATCATATGACACATATCAGTCACCCACTCATGTTATAGAAAAGTTGTTATAAAGCTCAAATATTGTACACGTAGGGATGTAACCGTTCGCCTCGTGCGGGCGTAGCAGGCCGAAATCCGTGGCGAGCCGCCCGCGCTGGTCCCTGTCCCAGTCCCTTCTGCTGCGCTGTAAGTGACGCGACGGGACCAGCGTGCCAGTTGGTGGCAGCTCAAGCAGCGTGGAGGATGCTCCGCGCCGCTCAGAAGAACAAGGTGGGGGGGCCACCGCCGCAGAGAATCGCGGCGGCGGAGAGGCGAGCCCCCCCCAGGTACGTGAACACCGCTGTGTACACGTGCAATCTGCTATTGCTCCTCATTCTCTTTTTCATCATTGCAACCACTGGCTTCTGTGACAGGCAGAGAGCTAGTGAGCAGCTAGGCAGTGGCATCTGCTCCTCGTCCTCCTCCTCACCACTACTTTTGTCTGGGTCAGAGCGAGAGGCAGGTGAAGAAACAGGTTCCAGTGGTGAAGAGGAAGAGCAACTCCAGGGAGCTCTTGTCAGTGGGCCCTTGTCTGTGGGCCCTTGGCAGGTGCCTGACCAGACCTACTCTTGATGCCAGCCTTACCTAGGAAGAAGCCTCATTGAACTCAGTGGGACCTATTTCTAAGCAAACATGTGTAAGATTGCACTGTTAATCATTTATTTCATCTCATTTTTAAAATTACAGGGCAGTAAAGACGGGCTACTGAAGGGACAAACCGTGGTGCAGCCAGGTAATTTTAGATCCTGGACTGGATAGACTTATGGAGGGGTCCTTTTAGACAGCCACGTGTATTACTTCAGTTGCGAAGCACACAACTAACATTCCTCTCCCCACCCACAACCTACATTCCATACTTAAAAACACTTCTACATTCCTAATATATTAGAACACCGATGGCAACAACAACAACAACAGCAGCAGCAGCAGCAGCAGCAGCAGCAGCAGCAGCAGCAGCAGCAACAACAACAACAACAAGGAAACTGGTTGCCAGCCCTGAATTTTTTAAATACTCTGAGCATGTGCAGTTTTGCATTTGAAGCTCACTTAAATCAAGATAAAGCAGTGTTGTATAAGAAGCTCATGGATATCCTAACGGATTTATCATATGAAAGCTGGTGTTTGATGGGAGACTGGAACTGAGGAAGAGCAAGTGAAGGAATGTATGATAAAATGGGCTCAAAATTTTGGCTATAACATATTACTGACACAATGGGAAAATACGTGGTTAAAACGTTTGAAATTCACATTATGTTCTAGTCTTAAAGAGAATTTTTATAAGATGATGTATCGTTGGCATTTGTCTCCGGAGAAATTGGCTAGAATGTATAACAGTGCATCAGATATATGTTGGAAATGTGAACAACAGGAAGGAACCTTTTATCATATGTGGTGGACATGTAAGAAAGCTAAAAAAAATTGGGCTGAAATTCATTTATTAATGCAAAAGATTTTAAAGATTACTTTTCAATTGAAACCAGAGGCTTTTCTATTGGGAATAATGGACAGTCAGCTAGAAGGAAGGTATGGACAGGGCCGGTGCAAGGCAGTTTGGTGCAGTTTAGTGCCCTAGGCAAGATCAGATATTTAGCGCCCCCCCTCTCACTTGAGCCCTCCCTCCCTATTTCTGGCGCCCCCTTTAGCCCTGCACCCTAGGCAGCTGCCTAGTTGGCCTAATGGTAGCACCAGCCCTGGGTATGGAACTTTATTTTTATACATGACAACGGCAGTGAGACTGCTATATGCACAGAAATGGAAAGGTCCAGCAGTGCCTACGACAGAAGAATGGTTGGTCAAGATGCTGGAACTGGCAGAGATGGCCAAAGTCACATCATTAATCAGAGAAAGGACAACATCCACGTTTATTGTTGAGTGGAAACCTCTAATTGACTTTTTGCAGGGACTAGAAAATAATTATTTGTTGGTGGGTTCATGGAAAAATAAGTGAATTTGGGACAACGGGAAGAAAAAGATTTCTCATTCTGATTATCGAGTAAGAAAAATTATTGTTACCTATATTTGCTGTAGAAGAAAATTAGAAGTCTATTTTGTTTTGTTAATTGTTATATGTTTGATATTATGTGTTTGACATAGAAATAATTTTTTTTAAAAAAAGAAACTCACTTAAATCATGGCTACATCATGACAACAGGAATAAAATGGAGTTTGCTTCTGCTGCCCTGATGGCTGCATCAACTGCTGCTCTCTGGGGGGGTCCCCTGGGCTGCAGGGCCCTGGACTTTGGCCCCAAACTCCAGCCCTAGCTGCACCACGGGTGGCAAACAACAAGCTGTTCATCACTAATCCCCTAACTTGGATCAAAAGGAAGCAAAAAATCACTAAAAACTGGATCTGAAGAGGGGGGGGAAATGGAAGGACAACACAGAAACTACTGGACAACAACAATTTGACACTGTAATCTGGAAGCTCTGTAAAAAGTGAGTAAACAAAGTGAGTGAACATCACAGAGAAAAGGGTTAGTGTGGAGACAACCCCTTGGCACTTGTTCCTCTAAACCAGGCCTCTCCAACTTTGGGTCCCCAGATGTTGCTGGCCTACAGCTCCCAGCATACCCAGCCAGCATGGCTAATGGCAAGGGATTCTGGGAGCTGTAGTCCAGCAACATCTGGGGACCCAAGGTTGGAAAGCCCTGCTCTAAACCAATGCCACCTTCTTCTTGGCTACCCTCAACTCTCTGCTCTTTTAGTCCCACAGAAAAATGTATTCTGATCCAGGGGTGATACTTGGTTCTTTCCGGTTATCATTGGATGGTGCTGCCATATTGAGATGATGCACTTTCAATATATGTGTAGCCTATGAAGAATAATACACCATCTAAGAGGTCTGAGCTGTTATGCCTAATTATGCCAAGTTTCTGAAGAAACACCAGCCTGTGTATTGAGGACATCTTTGGAGACTCTGGGAGCCCCCAGCCATCTGAGGTAAAGTGGGTGGGGGCCAAAGAGACAGCATTCTCAGTGGTGGTATCCCATTTGCTGAATTCCCTCCTCAGGGAGACTCACCTAGAGCCATCATTGTTATCTTTTTGCTGCCAGGCAAAGGTATTTTTATTTTCCTGAGCTTATTAATATATTTTAATGTATTCATTATTTTAATATGTTGTTTATATTTTTTTGTATTTTATCTTGTTTTGGTAAACTGCTCTGGAAGCTATGCCAAAGGGCAGTATATAAATAAAAAAAAACATTAAAAAAATAAATAAGAATGAAATCCTCTGGTTTCAAAAGAATTTCATGATACGGCATCAGAATCTGCTGTTCCAAGAAAAAAAAAGTCAAGCATTTCTACTGAGTACAGCAGACCTCATGTATAAGCCTAAGCAGCTCTTTGGATCCTGGACTTGGTTTCCTAGCAACTGGAATATATACATATTTGCCATTTTTGCAAAAGATGACTTAGCAATGCAGTTCTATGCATGTCTACTCAGAAGTAAGTCCCAATGTGTTCTGTGGGACTTACTCCCAGGAAAGTGTGCACTGATTTGCAGCAAAATAGTTCTTATCTTCTATTTTTATAGTTCTCTAAGGGTACAATTCTATGCAGGTTTAGACAACAACAAAAGACCTACAACTCCCAGCATGCCCCAGCCAGCGATGCTAAACCTGCATAGGGTTGCGCCCTAACTTAAATTATTACTGAAACTTATTTTAAGAAGATGAAAGTTCAGGACTTCAAGGTTATAAATTTGATGGAGTAAATAGTAAAAACATAACAGATACCTGCATAAAGCGGATACATATTTTCAAGCTAGAGCACAAGAAGGGAAGAGTTTTTCATGTTTTCCAAACCAATTCTTTAAATACTGTTTCTCATCGAAGAGAAGAAAACTGTGTTCATCCTACTTCTCGCCTGTAAAGGCCAGTGGTGTAGTGGAATCAGGACTCACGAGAAGGCAGCACCAACACTTTTTTATTAGCAGGGACACTGATGTCATCTTCCAGCCTGCTTAGAATTCCCTGGTACTTTTGAGCTTAGCTGCAATCTTCACAATAGTTTGGGGGAAATTAATTTTAATGTAGCAAAAATATACTGTTACCTGTTGTAATGTAAAGTATTTTGGGGTGTCTTAGTCTTCAATGGGCAATTAAGACCCATTCAACTTTGCAAAAGACCTGTCATGGTGGAGATAAAACTGCTAGAACTGGTTTGTTGAAATACTGTAGGTCAACACAACTCCCTGCATTTTTGGCCTCTCCTTGGGGACGTGGCTATGGGGACTGTCATGATGAACAGCTACACTTCAATATTGACCACTACACCACTGATAAAGACTTCAAAGCTTAGGCCAAAGATTAGAAAGAAATCACTCCTCTTTTATATCCCAACATGCCTCTGAGATCACCTATGAAAACCTTCTTCATTGTGCCAGGTGCACATCGATATGGTTTCATGGTGGCTGTCGCAGTATTCCTCCTGGAGATTAATACAAATCACTAAGAATCTTGCAGAAACTTTGCTTTGTAAGGCTTTCCATTTGTGCTGGGTTTTGGAAATGGAATTAAACCCTATAAAAATACCCATGGTTTTAACTGCTTAATAGGTTTTTAATTGCATTTTACAGGAATTTTCCTTTTAATCGAGTGCTGCCAATAATGGATTGGATCCAGATTTAATTGTAAGATTAGACCCATTGAAATCAAGTTAGGATTAATTTAAGTCCCATTGATTTCAGTAGGTCTACTCTAAGTCAGACTAAGTCTGGATCCAACCCAATGGGATGCATCTAACATTATCATTCCATTGATGGAAGCAGTTCCGTCAGTGGAACTGGGAGGGGTGATCCTCCCTGCAGCTCCCTGTGCACTCTTTAAAATCTGCTCCAGAGGGCTGAGAAACCCAGAGGGTTGCAGCGGGGAGGAGAGAGACCCATTGCTCTAGTGGATCTCTTCTAGTATGACACTGGATTTAGCTCAATGAATTTTTATAATTGGACACAATTTCAAATGAATAAATAATTGCCATCTTGATATTTCAATGATTAAGCAATAGAGATGGGATGAAAGTTTTGGAAGTTACAATGTTTGCTGCTACACTGATAGTTTAATTGTGATTGGGCATATTATTTGTCATAAAACTTACTGCCAGCCAGGCAGATTATCTGAAGTACTGGACTCATGTTACTTAACCACGAGAAGAACCTGATGTTCTCTGGATCTCACCATCTAGGCAAGATCCATGTGTCTCCATAATCTGCCAGAAGGGAGCAATAAGCAATGCAAGTTGCTTGTGTTTTTATCAGTTTCAGAACAAAAATATTTACAAATTCAATATCAAACTGGCGGTTGTTGATTATGATGATTCATGTGCCAGCAGGAATAAACAATATCCTCAAAGTGAAATTATCTCTTGAATCTAATACTTTTTTTTTTTTTTACTAATATATCTTTAGAGACAAGGAAAGACACAAAGTGGTGGTAAATTAGAATTTATCTGGGAAGTGTTTAAAATCACTGCAACTTTACTTGGGTAACAGGCATGAATTTATTTACATTTTTGAAAATGAACTGAAACATTCCTACCATGCAACAAACAATGATGGCTGGATGTCACATAAGTAATAAGTAGTAGTTAGGAAAATATAGAAAGGGGTGTTAAAAGCAAAACAATGATTTTTGATTAACACAGAGATGAAATATGTGTCATTTAACCTGCAATCCAAACATACTTATGTGGGACATACATAGGATTGCACGGTTAACCTGTGTTAATTTTGACTCTATGAAAGGCAATCAATGGCTACTAGTCACAATAGCTGTATTTTACCTCCAGTATCAGAAGCAGAATGTCTCTGAATACCAGTTACCGAGGAATATGAGCTGAAGGGTGCTATTATACTCATGTCCTACTTGTGGGCTTCCCACTGGGGCATCTGGCTGGCCAGTTTTGGAACAGAATGATGGACTAGATAGATCTTTGGTCTGATCTGGCAGGGCTCTTATGTTCTTCTGAAAAATGTCCTGTATATAACTGTGCTTGTTATGTAATTTTTACTTTGTGTGGCCTCAGAGATGCTACAATGGATCTGAGTAGGCCTGAGGCCTCCCCCCCCCTTTCTTTCTTTCTTTCTTTCTTTCTTTTTAACTGTCAAAGGCCAGTGTAGTAGTTCCTTAGTAATGTTCTGAAGGGGGCGAGAGAGACAATTGCTTTGAATATTGTTCCATGAGGCCTGGATTAGCTAAATTCAATTCTGATTGGCTGGGGATTCTAGCTAGATAGAAAAGACCAATTGGAAAAGGACAGTTAAGGAGTTGACAGTTAAGTTTTTCTGTCTGTCTGTGAAGAGTGAGGGAAGAGGTCTTCTGAGTGCTGTGCAGTGTTAAAAAAGGGCTAGAAAGCTGAGGAGAAATTGAATAGCTATGGCCTGAATATTAAACTATTCTTTTTCTGTGGGATAAACTTAGGTGGCTGGTGAAGATCAGGTGTAGGGAGCAGGTGGTTGTGTTATGCCAGGAGGATGTCCCAAGATCTTGCCAGAAAAAGGTTATACAAGCAGGGATGGGGACTCGGACTCGAGGACTCAACTCGTGAGTCGGACTGAGTCCCCCCTCTGACTCGACTCGGACTCGAGTCCCAATATTTTTAATGGGACTCGAGACTCGACTCGGGACTCGAGACCAAGGACTTGTCAACATCCCTGGGCTGTTGACGAGTCTTCTGGCTGTGCCAGGAGCGCGATCACTGGTGAAGAGTGCATGGAAGCGAGGAGCGCCGCTGCTCTGCCACTATGGACAGCTACCAGGAGCGCAGCCCCAACAATGTGTTGAGATTTATTTTGATGTGTTGTTGTGGGGGGTTAGGGTTAGGGTCAGACATTTTGGGTTTGGCTGCCTCTGCCTGCCTGTTTGGGGTTTCCTGCCTCCTCTGCCTGCCTGGTTTCTTCTTAACCAGTTCCACAGTTTGAATTGTCCAAGACAAAGGCCCCTGCCTGCCTGCTTTGGGGTTCCCTGCCTCCTCTGCCTGCCTGGTTATTTTGGGTTTGTCTGCCTAGTCTGTTCTTGCCAAAATCAGTTGCAGAGTTTTGAAATAAAAAGGCACACTTGTGCCTAGAATTTATTTAAGCCACACATCTGAGGTAGCCTTATTTTGTTGGGGGGAAACCCCATTGATTTTAATAGGGACTCGTGGAGTCAGTTTTGGGAGTGACTCAGGACTCGGGACTCGTGAGTCACCATTTTGGACCAAGGACTCGGACTCGGACTCGAGACTCGGGTCCAAAGACTCGTGACTCGACTCGAGACTCGAGACCAAGGACTCTTCAACATCCCTGTATACAAGTAGGCAGTAAAAACCCAGGTAAACTGTCCAAGCAGCCATAAATACAACAGCAGGAACTTTGACAGTCAGAGGAAGACTGTACACAAGAGCTGGATCTGGTTGTGAGTGTATTTGACTGGGGTGGAGGTTTAGGTAATTTGACCTGAAGTAAAAGAAGTCATAAGAGGCTTGTAGCAGCAACAAGCAGTTACAAGCCTCTAGTGTTGGTGGCCATTTAGTGTCACTTAGTTGGCATCCATCTCATTCCTAAGCCTCTTGTACCAGGCCACTGGGACTCTGGGAGGTTTTTAAGTATTCTAACAGAATTGGCGGCAGTGGAAAAGGGTCAGCTTGTGGAACTCTGAGTTATAGTGGCAGAGAGTTCCTTAGGCCCTGAAATATAAGCATTTTCTATCAATAAGAAGCCCCGTAGGTGGAATTGCCCAGTTTCCCCATAGGTGATGGCAGTGCTGGGGAGAGGAAATTCCATAGTTCTTATGAAGCAAATAGGCAGAACAAAAATAATGTACAGTTAATATCATTCTGGATTAAATTAGAGTTTATTTGTTCTTTTGCAGATGGTTACCTGCCCATTCACTAGTTTGTTTCCCCACACACACACCATGTGGGAATGAAAGTAAATAAAAGCATAAACACACAGGAACATAAACACATACGGCACATTAGGGTGATTCACACATTTTAAGAGTACTTTGTATTCTGCAGAGTAGTGCAGTTTTAAATGAGAAATGAAAACACACACACACATACATAAAGTTAACATATTCAACCTGACAACATTGGATTTGAGAAATTAACAATTTTCCCATAGTGACCCATATGCTATATAATCTTTTTTAAACAATCTCTTATGGTATGGCTTAGAATATATAATAACCTCCCCAGCAGTATGTGAAGTCTCACACATCTAATTGCTTTATAGAATACTTCTGTTACTGTAGTTAATGTGGGATCTGGATGTGGAATCCAATATACTGTTGAGATAGAAATGTGCTAAAAGAAGACTGCTAAAAAGGTGAATAAATCATGTCTATTCTGCTGAAATCTCAAAAGATCTTATACAAACCCTTTCTTGAAAAGTATTGTTTTCATAGGATATTCTGTCCTATTTGGGGTTGCCAGTAAACTTGGATTTTGCCAAATACTTCAAAAACATTCTAAAACAAAGGAATTATTTGATCTTGAAAAATGCTGGCTGTGATAACAATAATGGCTGAACAACTGAAGTCTGCTATACTCCAGATAAGTCTGGAGAACAATGAACGCAATGTCCAGTACAGAGTAATAATAATTTTAAAAGCCCTTAACATGCTAGCTATCTGCATTTTGTCACTGGTGCACTGTTACTATTGGGAACAGTGAAGAATATTTTTGTACACAGTATGCAGTGCAGCACAAGTGAGAGGGAAATGGTTTCAGTTTTAGGAAGTGTCTCATGAATGTGAGTTTTGGTTGCTTGCTGGGTTGCTTGCTTAAGAGAACTATGCTCACATTGCCTCAGATGGTTACTGCACTCATCTATTTATATAATGCATATATTATTTGTGCTCCCAAATCAGCATTTTTCAGAACATAGTAAGTCACGCTCAGTAAAGAATATTTGTGCCATGTTTCATTATGCATACAGTATGGGAAAAAATGTTGCACATAGAAGTACAAAAATATTTTCCCGTTATTTATTCAATTGAATAACATCAACAATTTCCTTCATTTTGGGGATATGATTCTCTTTGTTGCAAAACCTCCCTCCCAAGGCAATAGAATCCAGGCATGCACAATGTCTGGGCCTGCAAACTGAATGCATCCCCAACAGGGACTTGAATGATAAACTTCCTGATTTTGCTGCCAGCCTGGGACTGCAAAGACAAGAGGCTTGTCAATCATCTGGCCAGTCACAATACACGGCTAGTGGGCTGTATTTGGCTTGGTGGGTCACATATTGTACAGGACTCCATAGAATGATGTCCCCCCACCCCCCAAATAAAGGATTGACTAGAGAGGAGTTTTACTATGGGAAAATGTCAGTGTAAGGCACATTTATTGTCTGCTCTGCAGTGAGAACCCTTTGTAGGTTGTGAAGGGCAGAAGGAACTGGAGCAACTCCCCTGTGAGGAAAGGGTTTGATGTCTGGGACTGTTTAACTTAGAAAAAGGCAAGTAAAGGGAGACATGACAGAGGTGGCTACCAGTCTTGATGGTTACATGTTACCTCCAGTATCAGAGGCACTATGTTCCTGTATACCAGTTGCTGGGGGAAATGAGTAGGAGGTTGCTATTTTACTCATGTGTACTTGTGGGCTTCCCACAGGCAGCTGGGTGGTTACTGTGAACAGAATGCTGAACTAGATAGATCCTCAGTCTGATTCAGCATGGCTCTTCTTATGTTCTTAATTGCTGCAATGAAAATAGTACTGGTTGAAGTCAAGGCAAATTTCTTGGCCACCACTTGGCCACCAAAGACAAATGTTTCACAAAATGTGGGGGGATGAGAATGAGATGTTATAAGGATTTATTTGTGGACAGAGTCATAGAATCATAGAAATCATAGAAAAGTAGAGTTGGAAGGGGCCTACAAGGCCATCGAGTCCAACCCCCTGCTCAATGCAGGAATCCAGGTCAAAGCATCCCTGACAGATGGCTGTCCAGCTGCACCTTGAATGCCTCCAGAGTGGGAGAGCCCACCACCTCCCTAGGTAGTTCGTTCCATCGTCTTATTGCTCTGACAGTCAGGAAATTTTTCCTGATGTTTAGGTGGAATCTGGGGTTCCTGTAACTTGAGCCCATTATTCCGTGTCCTGCAAACTGGGATGATCGAGAAGAGATCCTGGCCCTCCTCTGTGTGACAACCCTTTAAGTACTGGAAGAGTGCTATCATATCTCCCCTCAGTCTCCTCTTCTGAAGGCTAAACATGCCCAGTTCTTTCAGTCTCTCCTCATAGGGCCTTGTTTCCAGTCCCTTTATCATTCTTGTTGCCCTCCTCTGAACCCTCTCCAGTTTGTCTACGTCCTTCTTAAGTGTGGATGGCCCAGAACTGGACGCAGTATAAAGATTTGGCCTAACCAGTGTGAGCAGAGGGGAGGGAATTATCACGTCACATGGATTTGGAAGCCTTATACTCTATTAATGCAGCCCACCCAAACTAGCATTTGCCTTCTTTGCAGCCACATCGCATTGCTGGCTCATATTCAGTTTGTGATCTACAACGATTCCAAGATCCTTCTTACTTGTAGTATTGTTGAGCCAAGTGTCCCACATTCTGTAATTCTGCATTTGGTTTCCTTTCCCTAGGTGCAGCACTTGGCATTTATCCCTATTAAATTTCATTCTGTTGTTTTCGGTCTAGCGCTCCAGCCTATCGAGATCGCTTTGAATTTCTGTCTTCCAGAGTATTAGCTGTCCCACCCAATTTTGTGTCATCTGCAAATTTGATAAGCATTCCCTGCACCTCCTCATCCAAGTCATTAATAAAAATGTTGAAGAGCACTGGGCCCAGGACCGAGCCCTGTGGTACCCCGCTCGTTACCTCTCCCCAGTTTGAGAAGGAACCATTGATAAGCACTCTTTGAGTCCAATTCTGTAGCCAATTGTGGATCCACCTGATAGTTGTTCCATCCAGCCCACTTTTAGCTAGCTTGCTAATCAGGATATCATGAGGCACTTTGTCAAAAGCTTTGCTGAAGTTCAGATATATGATGTCCACAGCATTCCCACAGTCCACAAGGGAGGTTACCTGATCAAAAAATGAGATCAGATTAGTCTGGCAGGATTTGTTCTTGACAAATCCATGCTGGCTTCTAGTAATCACTGCGTTGTTTTCAAGGTGCTTGCAGACTGATTCTTTATAATCTGCTCCAAAATTTTCCCAGGGATTGATGTCAGACTGACTGGTCTATATTTCCCAGGTTCCTCCTTCTTGCCCTTTTTGACGATAGGAACAACATTTGCCCTCCTCCAGTCATCTGGCACTTCACCTGTCCTCCATGATTTCTCAAAGATAATAGACAGTGGTTCTGAGAGTTCTGCCAGTTCCTTTATTACTCTAGGATGCAGTTTGTCAGGCCCTGAAGATTTAAACTCGTTCAAAGTAATCAGGTGCTCCTTGATCATTTGCCTATGAATCTGAAATATGTTTGTTATCTTTGTTGCTCCATTCACCTCCCCCACCCCAGTACCCCTGAGTCAAAATACACACACACACACACACACTCCACATATTCTTAGGACTAGACCAGCTACCCCATAATGACCAAATATGCACTTCTAACACTGGAAGGAAAAGGTGGCCATATACAAACATGATGCAACCAATATGAACCCAGCAGTTTACTAGTCAGTAGCAAAATGTAAACATGGCTGAAGAGAGACAAAATAGTTGGCAACTACTATTGGATCAGTTTCTTTTCAGTTACAAGTATAAAGCCTCATTGTCTTCTTAATTTCAGTTACGTAACTTTCCATAGAGTCTGCTAAATATACATAGAAGATATTATATAATCAAGAAAATATTGACATATTACTTTTGAGTGTTCAGTGTGCTCCATCTACTTCACACCCTAATAATCTTTACAAAGACCAGGATGATTATCTCCATATTATCTTATGTTAAAGAGATAATAGCTTGCCTAAGGCTACTGAGTTTGGTGTACTTCATTGCTCAGGTACAACCTGAACTGGTTCACAGGTCCCACTCAAAGCAAATATACCATACTGGCTATCAATCTGGTGCAGTACTCTCAACATTTATTTATAATTGAATCATTTGCATACTCTTATGTAACTAATGAACTTTCACAACAGAGGATGTTCCAATAACGCTGCAATCCTATCCACACATGAGAGTTAGTCCCATTGAACTTAGTGGAACTTACTTCTGCGTAGTCATGCATAGGAGTGTGCTGCAAATGAAGTAAACTCATCTAAGCTGTATCTCTTAAAAATGTAGAAGATCAGAGTTAGATGTTGACCCAAGCAGGTTAGTGAAAAACTATTACTCCACTAGCAACAACTCTCTGGAATCATACTGCTTCCGATTTATTCTACTATATTAATATCTTGTATGTTAGTGCTGGTTATTAGAAGCCACCAATAAAGACAAATGGAAGGTAGCAGTCTTGTAGGGTATAGTCTAACAGAGAAACAAAGATAATCAGAAAGTGAAGAGCGAATAGAGGAAACTGGATGAAAGCATTTCGAACTTCTGATATCAGTTCAGGAACAGCCAAAGAGGTTGGATTAGGTCAGGACAGGCTACATGGGAGAGCAAGCTGAAGAACACAAGCAGAGGAGGCAAAAGCAGTTTCAAAATTGCATTAAGAACCTCATAATTCTACTTTGCTTCAAGCATTCTCATAGACCTGTAAAAATAGGTAACAGAATGGATTTATTAATTGAACATATGATATATATTCAAGGTTTACTCATTACAGACATCCATCTTTTAAAGAAAGTTCTACCTAGTTGTGCCAAAATTGTAGGAAGGTGACGAATCCTCTCTCATTAGTATTAGAACCTTAAGTGTATGTTGCTCAGGAAGTCATTTGAAACAGAAGAATACTTATGACCCAAGAGATTATTTAATTTTAAAATATTGATGTTCTCTGCTTAAACAAGTGACATTTTTCTAGGAAAGAACATTAAGAGCCTTATTCATCAATATTTGACTCAACTGCCTGCATTTCTATTTCTATGAGCACTCGATATGGATGGATAGGTGAGTTAGCAGTAATGCAAAATTATACTTGGAATGCCAGCCAGTTTACTGGAATCTGGAATGGGAGTGGGAGGGAGAAGTGGAACTGTTTAGGTTCATAATGAAGAAATACTGAGATGCCCACCAAAAGGTAAGAATGAGTGTTGAAACATATAGATGGCCTGTAGCTGAGATCTTCACTGCTCCTCCAAGCAAGCCATAACAGTACATGCACTATGTCCATGTGCTCCACAACTATGGGGACTCTTCTGGTAGTGGATCGGTAAGTGATAATCATGGGCTGAAGAAGAGGAAGACTTTCATAGATGGGGTAAAATGGTCACCCTGCTTTGGTAAGACTGTGAATAATGTAGGTGGCAATCCTCCTGATCTCTCCTTAATCCAACACACTCTCATTAGTGATGCTGCCCTGTTTTGTAATTAGTTGGCTCATTGGTTGAAACTTACCCATTTGTAATGCTCACCTTTGTAGTGAGCCTGGATCGATGTATTATGAATTTGCTATTAAGTTTGGAAGTGCTTCAGAGCATGTACAGTCTGCATCTAAACAATGCAATATCTGTGCATGTGCCAAGTTGGTTGGTATAATCCTTGAATGATCTGATGCAGCATCTTTGTCACCACTGCAGCTCTGGCTCCGCAAGGAGGAGGACTCTGCTGGTCCATCTTCTCTCCTCCATATGCTGATAATTGACAAGTAAACATCACATCATGCAGGCAGCCCATATGAAAACAACCAATTAGGAAGGAGGTGTATAACATGGTGACACATGATATCATGCTGCACTATGCGATTCCAAACTACAGCTCCCAAGATGTACCTTGACACTGCACATGTGCAAAAACTCATATACATGGAACCAGATCGCATATTAAAAATGGTGGTCATGAGAAACATGTGGAGCCAGGGGAAGGAGGCATAGCCATCTTGGGAACCTCAGGTCAGGGGTCTGTACTGGAACCCCAGGCAGGCTGGATTTGAGAACTTCTGTCCGAACTCACGTGGATTAATTTATTACTTTTTGAGTAAATAACAAACTAACTCGGGGTAAGTTCACCAGTCACTAACTTGCACCCTTTCCTCCCTGGCCATCATGTAACATGTGAAAATGTTTGGAAACATGGCTATAACAATGGACTATAGCTCAGTGGATAGGCCCAAGTTGTCTTCTTCACTGATCCAAGCTAGGCACAGGGGAGAAATTTGTTCAGTTTTCATTCAAATCCTAATTTCACATTTCTGAACAATATGCCAATGTGTTGAACCTGAGGCCAGCGGGCCAAATCCAGCCCGCCTGGGGTTCCAGTACAGGCCCCTGACCTGAGGTTCCCAAGATGGCTATGCCTCCTTCCCCTGGCTCCACATGTTTCTCATGACCACCATTTTTTTGGTGGTTTCCCGGCTTTTGCACAGTTTTTTCCCCTTTCTTAAAGATTGACATTTCATTTCATTTGTTACATTTCTTTTCATTTATTACATTTCTATGCTGGCCAATAGCAGTATATCAGTAATCTCTGCGAAGTTTACAATGATTAAAAAACTTAAAAATACAATTTGGTGACATATAAAAACAATTTACATACAAACATATAAACACACACACACACACACACACACTGTTAACATTCAACAATAAGAAACCGCAGAACCCATAAAAAACCCTATCATATGTCAAACGTGGGAGAGTAGAGGAAGGTCTTAATGTGGCACCGAAAAGATGACAATGTTGATGCCAGGCAAACCCCACCCTGGGGAGATAGTTCCATAATTAGGGGTGGGGGGCACCACCAAGAAAGCCCTCTTTCCTGTTGCCACCCTCTGAGCCTCCCTCAGAGGAAGCACTCAGAGGAGGACCTCAGATGATGAGTGTAGCATATTGGTAGGTTTCGTTCTGTGGGGAAATGCCTCTCCTAAGGCTTAGTCAGCAGTAGTAAGAGCTTTAAGCTAAAATATGCTGGAATTTTTTAGCTCCACCCTTTGCTTTAGGCCCCACCCATGGCTAAAATTCAGCCCCCAAGTACTTCTCTGAAATTGAATTTGGCCCTTAAGCAGAAAGAGGTTTGATACCCCTACAATATGCAAACTGAAACCCAGTTCTCCTTCAAAATGTGCACTTCTCTGAATTTTGCAATGGAATTTTTCGATCAAAAAAAATGTGTACAAGAATCTGTATATTGGGGAAAAGTGCACACAAAAATGTGTACGTTAGTAGAAAATAACATTCAAAAATGGATTATATAGTAGGAAATTAGCTTACAAAAATGGTACATTAGTCAAATTGCGTAGAAAAATGCATGTATTTAGAGAAATATGCACAAGAATGCATACACATTTTTATGTGAACTTTAAAAAAAATTCTTGAAGTTCGGGACAAAATGAACTCAAGAGTGGAAAAAATAGAAACTGAGGGAAACCAAAATTGGCCAATTTGTCCATCCCTATGAATCCCAGCTGGTTTTGTAACAGCATGGTCTTCTAATCCAGTCTCCTCTTCCCTTAGCACTGCTGCTTCCTTGATCCCTCATTTCCTTGAACCCCCTTCATCATCATCAGGCGATCACTCGTGACCGAGTAAGATTGTCTTCAGGGATAAAAGGAGGAAATTCTAAAGAAGATTGTGTAGACTCTAGCGATGGGTCCGTAAGTGACTGTGGAGGCCAATTCTAGATCCACACAGCTTCCCACAGTGAGGACACAGGTTACCAGATAGAAGATGGTCCTGTAAAGGATTCATTTGACGTGCTTTTCGCTTAGCACGTTTCTCCCTTTCACCTTGCACTCGGGCTTCTTCAAAGTCCATGGAACCTTTGTGAAAGGCCAACCTCCATTTAGATCGTTCATGGGCCAGAGCTTCCCAGTTTTCGATGTTTATATTGCATTTTTTTAGATTAGCCTTATGAACATCTTTAAACCTCTTATATTGACCACCGATATTCCGCTTTCCATCCTTGAGTTGGGAGTAAAGTAACTGCTTTGGGAGACGGCAGTCAGGCATTCGAACAACATGACCGGTCCACTGAAGTTGGCGTTGAAGGATCATTTTTTCAATGCTAGTAGTCTTTGCTTCTTCCAGTACACTGACATTTGTTCGCCTATCTTCCCAAGTAATTTGCAGGATTTTCCGGAGGCAACGTTGATGAAACCTTTCAAGGAGGTGGAAGTGACGTTTATAGATAGTCCATGTTTCGCAGGCATACAATAAAGTTGGTAATACAATGGCTTCATAAACCAGTGTTTTGGTCTTCTTACAAATATCCCGATCCTCGAACACTCTATGTTTCATTCGAGAAAATGCGGCACTTGCGGAGCTCAGACGATGCTGGATTTCACTGTCGATGTTAGCTGTAACAGAAAGATAGCTGCCAAGATAGAGAAAATGATCGACATTTTCCAGTATTGTCCCGCCAAGCTGGATAGATGGCATCACCAAAGGATTGGCTTGCACTTGCTGATGAAGCACTTTGGTTTTTTTGATGTTAAGTGAGAGACCAAGTTTTTCGTATGCTTCTGCAAAAGCATTTAGGATAGTTTGGAGATCATCCTCTGAATGTGCAGAGACCACATTATCATCAGCATACTGAAGTTCCACAACGGAGGTTGTAATTACCTTACTTTTTGCTTTCAGCCTGCTGAGATTAAAAAGCTTTCCATCTGTTCGATATATAATTCCCACACCGGTGGGAAGTTTCCCCTTGACAAGATGTAAAACCATGGCGATGAAAATGGCAAATAATGTTGGGGCGATAACACATCCCTGTTTAACACCTGATCCCACTTTAAATGGAGCACCATGAGAGCCGTTGTTGTCCAAAACCGTTGCCGTCATGTTGTCATGGAGAAGTCGCAAGATATTCACAAATTTATTGGGGCATCCAATTTTCATAAGGATAGTCCAGAGAGCTGTACGGTCTACAGTATCAAAGGCCTTAGCCAAATCGATAAATGCCATATAAAGGGGTTGATTTTGCTCCCGGCATTTTTCTTGGAGCTGACGTGCAGTAAAAATCATGTCTACTGTCCCTCTAGAGGGGCAGAAACCATATTGAGTTTCAGGGAGGATCTCTTCTGAAATAGATAGAAGACGGTTTGCGAGAATCCTAGCAAATATTTTACCTGCGGTTGCTAAGAGAGAAATGCCCCGATAGTTTCCACAGTCTGTTCTATCACCCTTCTTAAAGAGGGTGATAATTATGGCATCCCTGAAGTCTTCTGGGATCTCTTCTCTTATCCAGATTTTTTCGATGAGTTTATGAAGATGTTGTACAAGTTCGGGCCCCCCTTCTTTAAAGATTTCAGCAGGAATCCCATCTGGTCCACTAGCTTTGTTGTTCTTCATTTGATTAATGGCTTTTTTTACTTCATCCAAAGTGGGGAGTATTGCAAGTTCCTCTTTAATTTGTTTTTGTGGGATTTGCGAAAAAATCTCATTATCCACCTTAGACTTACGATTTAAAAGGTCATAATAATGCTCTTTCCAACGCAGTGCAATAGACTCTTTGTCTTTTAAGAGTTTGGTGCCATCTTTTGATTGTAAAGGGTTTGTGCCATAGGTTTTTGGTCCATAAATGGCTCTTGTGGCCTTAAAAAAGCCCCGTGCATCATGAGATTCTGCAAGTTGTTGAATTTCTTCAGCTTTCTTTTTCCACCAAGCGTTCTTAAGTTCTCTTGTTCTTCTTTGGACCTCAGCCTTTGCGCTAGCGTAGGTTTTTTTCTTGGCAGCGCAGTTAATATCATTTTGCCATATTTGGAAGGCTTTCCTTTTTTGGTCAATTATATATTTAATCTCATTGTCATTTTCATCAAACCAATCCTGATGTTTCTTAGTTTCATATCCAATAGTTTGTTCACAAGTTGCAGTAATGGAGGTTTTCAGCTTAGACCAATGGTCCTCACTGTTGTCAGGAGGTTCCGTAGGTAGATGTTCCTTAAGAAATGATTGAAGACGAGTTTGCTTAATAGGATCTTGAAGGACTTGGATGTTCATTTTACGCCTTGGTTTCCTTCCTTGAAGCCTACGTTGGGGAGCAATGTTGATAACCATAGTGGACCGGATTAGTCGGTGGTCTGTCCAGCAGTCGTCGGCACTCACCATGGCCCTAGTAAGAAGTACATCGCGGCGATCTCTAACACGGACAATTACATAATCCAGAAGATGCCAGTGCTTTGACCGTGGGTGCTGCCATGATGTTTTAAACTTATTCTTTTGTCGAAAGAGCGTGTTTGTGATAGTGAGATTATGCTCTGCACATATAGACAAAAGTAAGAGTCCGTTCGGGTTGCTATTACCAACTCCGTCTTTTCCAATAGTTTCTGGCCATAAATCAAAGTCACGCCCGACTCTTGCGTTAAAATCGCCCAGGAGGATAATTTTATCCTCCTTAGGTATCTCTGACAGGAGAGTGTCCAACTGGCTGTAAAAACTTTCCTTGATGTCATCATCAGCATCTAATGTTGGTGCATAAGCGCTCAAAATAGTTACCTGTTGGTTATTGGCGAGCTTTAATCGAAGAGTTATCAGGCGTTCGTTAATGCCAGTAGGAACTTCTGACAAAGAGTTCACTAGTTCATTTTTGATGGCAAAGCCTACACCATGTATTCGTCGGTCCTGCTCAGGTAGTCCTTTCCAGAAGAAGGTATAACCTCCTTTTTCTTCTTTCAGCTGTCCCTCTCCTGCCCTTCGAGTTTCTTGAAGTGCTGCTATGTCAATTTTAAACCGTCTCAGCTCCCTTGCAATAATAGCAGTCCTACGCTCAGGGCGTTCACTATCTATGTTATCCAGCAATGTCCGTATATTCCATGTTCCAAAATTCAAATGTCTTTTTCGACCGCTAAAATGGTGACCCCACTGGACGCGGTAATCCAGTCAGGGGAGAAAGAGGTAGACTATGTTTAGGGCACCTTTTCTAGCCCCCTCCCCATACGGGGTGAGCAGAGTGGATCCTAAATAGGGCTGCTCAGTCATGGATACAGCTGCCGAGCTGCTCGACTACCTCGTTCCTTGAACAGGGCGACTGAGTCTGCATCCACCTGCCCATGTGCTGGTCCATGACTAGGGGCTTCCAGATTCACAGACCTGCCCCCGTTGCCATTCGCCAGTCGCCATGGGACTTTTTTGTTTGTTTGTTTGTTTGGTTGGTTGGTTGGGTTGGGTTGGGTTGGATGGGTTGGGTTGGAAGACGCCTGTGCGTGAAACTGTTTTATGTGGGGAGATCGGTGCACAACGAATCACCACACAAACTTGACAGAGTACGGCAGAGATCCAATGGCACGGTTACCCTGACGATTGGAAAACCATTCTCTGCTGCAGCCTTCATCCGCCTTCACAGCCGTTGTAATTTAGGTTTAATTATCTTCCGCCTGTTCTGCCATTGAGGACTTTATGTTTTGGATCGTTCTTTGTCTGGTTCCTCTCCCCGGACCTTACCGCCATGGGTGACCCTACTGGGAGTACATAGCTCCCGACGGCATTGCTCACAGGATTCATCGGAACACGCAAGCACACTCACCACTTCAAGGTGACGATCCGGCGAGGGGCCGGATCCCCCTTCAACCATTCATGTGTCTGCTGACTCCATTCCCTGTTCTTTGCACTGTGCTTCCTCTTCCTTTCCTAAGCCTCCCACCCCCAGTGATCCTGCCCTTAGTTTCCTTGCCCTTGCTTCCTTGATAACTTTCCTCCCTAATTGTTTGCTTTCAGGACATATAAGGTTTTCTATTCAATTATAGTTTTTAAATATGTCTTTCATTACCCCTTCTAATGTTTCTGGGCAAGTGGTTCCCTGGCCACTACATAGTTTCACCACAGAGAGCCTGCTTGACACACCTTGAAGTCTGTTGGCCATGAAGAGCACAGAACTGATGCTTGGAGCCAGAATGGAGTCACCCACATAAGGTAGACAGCAGGAATCAGTCCCTCCAAACTCTCACTTTAAGGGTCAGCAATGTTTAGGATGGAATGGAAGACGGTCTTATTGAATTGCATATTCTACAGCTCCAACCTATTATCTTTCCACATCTCAGAGGAATAGGTATGAGCCAGAGCAGTAGTTCCCAACTTTGAGTCCTCAGATATTGTTGGACTAAACTCTGTTATCCTTGATCATTGGTCATGCTGGCTAGGGATGATGGGCATTGTAGTCCAACACCCTCTGGGAACCCAAGGTTGGCAACCCCTGAGCCAGAGCTTTCCATCTAATTCTAAACGTACTTCCCAAGTCATCCTTCCATATTTCATTTAACATTGATAGAAATCCTCATGAGCTACATCCCATCCTGGACAGGTCTTCAGATTTAGAATATATTGCCAGCATATTTCAATATACATTATTTGTATATATTTGTGGAATTTTATCTCTGTTATGATCTTATGTCATAATTGGAAATTAAACGCAAAATACAGCCTCTCCTTGCATAGAATGGAACAGCTCTTAGCATGATATTACCTTTCTGCCTTTCAAATATTCATTGTTCCTCATGATCTTAGACCTATATTCCAATCCTCAGCATGTTACTGCGGAGTAAATTGCACTGAAATCAGTGGGAAATACATCCAAATAATATAATCAGGACTGGGATGTTAAATTCTCTGTAGCAACTTAAACATTTCATCCAAAGCATGTAATAGAGGCATGATAATGGGCTCTTTGACCAACACAGCATGGTGTTTTTAAAGTCTTATACATGCGGTGAGAATTCTGTGATGGTAAATAAGTTAAACATGAACACACTTCACATGACATTTTTCATCAAAATCACACACTTAGTAAATCTATACACTATGTAAGCTCTTTACAGTGGCTCCAACAGTAAAATAATTGTTTTGGAGTTTTCAGAATAACATTCTTTTCATTTGTGTTATTTTCCTTATTTTTAACAACAACAGCCCAGAAAAGGTGATCAGTTATAGGCATTACAGCATTAAACAGATCATATTTTAAAATGTCAAGTAGAGCAGCCCATATGATAACAGTTTGTAAATAATATATCTGAATGCATATTTGGCCTAGATTATTCCTATTAAATTTTAATGGCTTTTCATTACAAAGTACAGCAATGAAAATAATACCTATCTGAAAAAAGAAAATTTGGAAGCATCTATTGTTTTGTTAGTTTCTCTTGATATACAATGTGAATTAAATATATGTCATACCTTTTAATGTAAAAATGTAGCTGTATCTTCAAATTGCCGTAAATATAGAAGTATGGCTGGGGTGGGGGGAATTAATGCAATTCTCCTCGCCCTTTCCAACTATCTTGGTAAACAAAATGCCACTGATCTGGGTCACAATCATGCAAATACTTGCATAAATGCATGGTATTATTGCAAATTACCCTCTCTGTATGAGATTAGATATTCACAAAGTCAGAAATACACCGAGGCTTCAAATCCTAAACACATTTAGGAGGGAATACTGTTGAAGAAGCATGCCTAGGATCATGCTATGGGAACCACAATAATTAGGAGCAATGCTTGTATATTCAACACATTTCTCTCCCGAGACCTCAAAACCGGGGACACTAAGCTGGAGTACACATTGTAAGCATTATAAATGAAAATAAATTATAATAAATGCCCAAAATAAATGTAGCATTAGAAATGGCTTCTGTTCTGCCACAGGCAAAAGGACCTTCTCAGGGCATTATTGCTGCCACTCCCAAAATAGTGTTACCTCATGAAGATTTTTTTTTAAAAAAACTATCTGTAGGGAAGGTTCCCATATTCCACTTTGGACACTTCCATAATTTTAGTTGAGTGGAGTTATGGACACTGAGGTGGTGGGAGGAGATGGAAAGAGATGGCTCTCCGTTTGCTTGCAGCATTGCTGAAGGGGGTGTATTGTTGTCCTTTCTCTCTCACACACACACAGTGGTGCTGCTAGGTCATTTAGACCCTGGACTTAATGGTCTTATGTCCTCTTTAGATGGACATGTGCTTACTTCAGTTGTGAAGCACACAGCTAACATTTCTCTTCACCCTCCTCCAACTGCCATTCCATGCTTTACAACTGCTTCTGCATTCCTTAAACGTTAGAACACAAGAGCAACAGCAACAAAACTGTTTGCCTGATTAAAAACAAATAAATACCCTGAACATGTGCAGTTTTGTATTTTAAATTGAGTCATGATGGCACCATCATGGTTACAGGGAGAAACTGCAGTTTGCTTCTGCTGCCATGATGCCTTCATCACCTGCTGCTTTCTGGGTGGTCATATGGGGGGGGGCAGGGCGGCTGGGCTGTGGGGCCCTGGACTTTGGCACCAACGTCCAGCACTAACTGCACCACTGCACACAGACATGCATGCACACACAGAATCCTGAGAAGAGAATATGTCTCCCTCCTTACTCTTGCTTTCTGCTCTGGGCTGGGACACACCAGATTTCAACAAACCACTCCATGGCAAGATTGGCCACCAAAAGGTATATTCACTTTAGATCAGTTATTAGCACGAGATGATGAGTTTCTGGATGGTGAAATTAAAAACAAGGCAAAATAATGATCTCTGCAAAAGAGCCATAGTCAGTATATTCAAATAAAATAATTACTTTTCATGCTTATTACTGTTTCTTTTTTCCTCCCTCTTTAAAAAATCATGCAATTGATATCTCATCAACTCCTTCCTCGCAGCATACAGACTTCACTTCCTATTGATCTCCCTCCCTACCCCAAACCCTAACATTATAAACAGAAAACAAAGAACAAATAAGAGAGGAGATAGAGTATAGAGTGATACTAGTAAATCCTTTGTCCTTTAATAATATATCCTCATATACTTTGAGATATTCTCTCCACTTTTTCCCAAGGTGTCTGGGTACCCACATCTGTGACATATTAACTTCTAACTTCTCATGTACTGACGCTTTGAGAATGTCCTGCTGCCACTTTTTCATGTGTAGAGGAATTCTTGACTTCCAGACCATTAATACAAATAATTTGGCTGTTAGCAGCACTCTTAAGACTATCACCTATGATATTTAGATATAGCCCAATTTCATAGATCACAGAGTTGGAAGGAGCCTACAAGGCTATCGAGTCCAACCCCCTGCTCAATGCAGGAAACTAGAGGAGGGGTCTCCCATCCAAGTAATAACCAGGCCTGACCCTGCTTAGCTTTCCACGCTCAGACAAGCTGAGCCAGCATGAGCCACAGGCCTGTATCATTTGTTGGAATATAATTTCTAGAGTGATTCCATAACATATGCATAGTTTTTTTAGCAATATTTTTGGTTATCTACCCCTATTTTAGAAATTCTTTTAGAAAGCCAATATGCTCTCTGCACTACTTTTTGCTGAATTAATTTCGGCTGTAAATCCTAGGAGGAGAAGCAAAGTAACTGAAGAGCTGCTTCCTATATTAATTGTTTAGGAAGGATATATGTGTCAGACCCCATGCTTCACTTAGTGCGCAAGTTATTCAAACCAGCTGAAAAGTCTTATTTTGTTGGATATATAAGGACAGATCTTCTAATTTTTAGAGTCTCCTGCCAGAATACTTGTGTGGTGGAATCTCTGAGACAATAAGAGCATCTGGCAAAAAATATTTCTAGCAAAGGGGATACACACAACTCCCTCCAAGTATTGAATGAACACACAGAGGGGATCACAGGACCATCTGGCCTACTTTGGCCACTGCTGTTGCTGCACACCATCATCGTGCTCTTGCCACACTCCCCCAATAAATGAACATTTGACTTCATTCAAAAGAGTTCTCCATGGATACAGATCTACCTGTGGAGAGTTCTTTTATGTGAGGAGGGACCCTGGTCAATCATGTGTAGGAGCTCTCTGTGCATATATTTGTATGCGCAGATAGCTCCTTCTGACAAATGTCAAATAGATGTTCATTGGAAGAGCACGGTGGCAGTTAGAGTTGGGGGATAATTTCATACTTTTGAAACCAATACGTGAAATGAATCTTAGTTATCCTTCAAAATCCACACTTCCCCCAATTTTGCAATGGAGTTCTCCAATAAAAAAATGCATTATAAATGCACATATTAGTGAAAATAACTTTAAAAGTGCATTATATTAGGGAAAGTACTTGCAAAAATGTGTATATTAAGCAAATTGCATACAAAAATGCATGCATTATGAATTTTCATGCAAACTTAATTTATTTTTATCATAGTTTTGGATAAACTGAATTTAAAACTGGAAAAATTCTCAAAAATCAGCATGAACCAAACTTAACACTGGAAAAATGAGAAAATGGGAGAAACCAAAATTAGCAGATTTGTCCATCCCTAAGGAGTGAGCAGTGACAGCAATGGGTTTGCCTAGGTTATGCAGCCCTGTGATCCCCTCCACATGGTCATTCAACATTTGGAGGGGGCATGTGTGTCTTTTGGGATTAAATTTAATACAAAAAACTAAAAATGATATTACTTCATGTTGTTCATTCATATGGTGTTCATTTGAGATATATTGATTGACCACATTATTTCCTTGCCCCTAATTTTTAAGGCTGAGTTTCCTGTCCTCAGAGAATCACCTCTGCATGGGAATGTAGGTCGAGATGCAAAATATCACCCATTTTTAATCTGCTTCTTACCAGAAGTTCAAATAAAGTGGACCAGCAGATCCTGATGTGGTAAACAAAGTACTTATTCCATCACTACCCAAACTGTTCCCCCCCCCCTTGTTTGACTATAACCACCATTTCGAGGTTTTTGCCAACAAAAAGGCAGTGTGATAAGATCTGTAATGTAAGAGACAAAATCCACCATAGTGTACCAGCCCTTGCATTTTTTTCATTGCAATTCATAATCTTTGGTTCAAGCCCTACAAGAAGTGAAATATATTTATTTTCTTTAAACATTTGTTTGGGACTGACCCTGGGAGTTTTCTTAACACATACACTAATCATAGAATCATAGAAAAGTAGAGTTGGAAGGGGCCTACAAGGCCATCAAGTCCAACCCCTGCTCAATGCAGGAATCCAGGTCAAAGCATCTCTGACAGATGTCTGTCCAGCTGCACCTTGAATGCCTCCAGAGTGGGAGAGCCCACCACCTCCCTAGGTAGTTGATTCCATTGTCTTATTGCTCTGACAGTCAGGAAATTTTTCCTGATGTTTAGGTGGAATCTAGGTTCCTGTAACTTGAGCCCATTATTCCGTGTCCTGCAAACTGGGATGATCGAGAAGAGATCCTGGCCCTCCTCTGTGTGACATCCCTTCAAATACTGGAAGAGTGCGATCATATCTCCCCTCAGTCTCCTCTTCTGAAGGCTAAACATGCCCAGTTCTTTCAGTCTCTCCTCATAGGGCCTTGTTTCCAGTCCCTTTATCATCCTTGTTGCCCTCCTCTGAACCCTCTCCAGTTTGTCTATGTCCTTCTTAAAGTGAGGTGCCCAGAACTGGACGCAGTACTCAAGATGAGGCCTAACCAGTGCTGAGTAAAGGGGAATTATCACTTCCCGCGATTTGGAAGCTATACTTCTATTAATGCAGCCCAAAATAGCATTTGCCTTCTTTGCAGCCACATCGCATTGCTGGCTCATATTCAGTTTGTGATCTGCCACAATTCCAAGATCCTTCTCACTTGTAGTATTGTTGAGCCAAGTGTCCCCCATTCTGTAACTCTGCATTTGGTTTCTTCTCCCTAGGTGCAGCACTTGGTATTTATCCCTATTAAATTTCATTCTGTTGTTTTCGGCCCAGCGCTCCAGCCTATCGAGGTCACTTTGAATTTTGTTTCTGTCTTCCAGAGTATTAGCTGTTCCACCCAACTTTGTGTCATCTGCAAATTTGATAAGCATTCCCTGTACCTCTTGATCCAAGTCATTAATAAAAATGTTGAAGAGCACCGGGCCCAGGACCGAGCCCTGTGGTACCCCGCTTGTTACCTCTCCCCAGTTTGAGAAGGAACCATTGATAAGCACTCTTTGAGTCCAATTCTGTAGCCAATTGTGGATCCACCTGATAGTTGTTCCATCTAGCCCACTCTTAGCTAGCTTGCTAATCAGGATATCATGAGGCACTTTGTCGAAAGCTTTGCTGAAGTCCAGATATATAATGTCCACAGCATTCCCACAGTCCACAAGGGAGGTTACCCGATCAAAAAATGAGATCAGATTAGTCTGACAGGATTTGTTCTTGACAAATCCATGCTGGCTTCAAGTAATCACTGCATTGTTTTCAAGGTGCTTGCAGACTGACTTCTTTATAATCTGCTCCAAAATCTTCCCGGGGATTGATGTCAGACTGACATCTAGGAATGATGTTCATTTTGATTATATTGATTTATATTTCCCCTATAGAACTTAGGGCAATTGACAATTGTGTGAATGAGTTTCTAAAATTAAATGAATATGTAAATATTAGGCCTGGCAGGGGAGCGGGGGCTTATCCAGACTGGGATAGAAGGGCTTTACCCTATTGGTCCCTACTGCAGTCCCAATCCAGACAGAGGCCCCCGTGCCTCCTATTTACTCATATATCTATATCAACGCTCAATTGGATGCTCGTAATCCTCCGAGTTCAGAGGGTTACAGGCAGCCACATTGGAGGACGTTGTAATAAAGTTATTTTTCACTGGAACACTTTTAGATTATATTGAAATAATAGATTCAAACACAATAATATTAAAACACAAATATAGCCTGTACTGTGGTTAGGCATTTGCTAAGAAATACTGCATAATGTTATACCTCACTTTTGGTTGTCATTTGGTTTTATTTACCTAGTAATTCTGTATTGTATTGTATTGCATTTGACATGTTTTAGGATATTTGGACTTGGTATGTCCTTCATCCTTCCCGTTTTTCTTTTCTTCTTGTTTTCTATTGTACCTTTTAAAATTTTCAAAAAATAAAAGAAATGGAGTTCTTCACATAATAGGAGCTAAATTAACTTCTATTTACTGGGTGGAGATGATTGGGTGGGGCCTCTTTATGGCAGTAAATCTTAACAATTTCCCCCCCCCTCTTCAAGTAACTTATCTACCGCTGATTCTCCACTGACACAAATGCAAATAAATGTATCAAGCTATAAATACAGTCCATCCCTTGACAATCCAACCATCACAAATCCAATCTAATCGGGATGCAGTTGCTAAGACCACTTGCAGTCTAAAACTTCAACTATTATTTTGGCAACTGCATTAATCAATGATATTGGTCTCTATCTACTGCAGGGTATTGTGTCGCTACTTAGTTTAGATATTAGTGCTATAGTGGCCTCACACACAGATGCCTTTATTTGCAAGCCAATTTGGGCCAGCAGCATCTACTCCCTTGCCCAACTGCGTGTTGGCACTTGTTATGACAAAAGAAATTTAACAGACATATCATGGGCTTTGTTTTCATGGTCCTGAAGTCCAGCAGTGGTCCGGAGATAAAGACTGAGATGCCAGTGGTCCTGACTCAGGAGGCATTGGTCCCAAGCACCACCATTGAGCCAGAAACCCCCAAGGCTGAAACCCCTGAGCTTGGACCCTTGGGGACTGGAGCCCTCAAGCCTATCTCCATCAAAGGGCAGCATTCCCATCTCCAAGAGCCAAGCATTCCACCAAGCCAGTGCACCAATGCGAGCAGCATGTCTAGCATGAGCTCATGAAGAGACGATGGAGTCTTGGTCTCCAGGCTCTTTAAGGCTGTACACTTGTCAGCAAGGGGGCAGAGCCTGAGAAGTGTAGCCAGGGTCAGAGAACATAAAAGAGCTCAACCGAGACTGTAGTCTGCTCCCTGGACTCTGTCTGGGGTCCTGAAAGACCTACTACTACCTTGTTTTCAGGAATCCTAATCTTGCCTGAACCCTGCCTGTCTGTTTACTGCTTGTTCACCAGATTTGTACTCTCCTTACCTGCTCATGGGCTCTGCTTTATCAAGACAGGATACCTGTCAGTAGAGCTGTGTGGAAATGCCCCTCAAAATTCTCTACCCTATTTGTGGGCAGTTAAATTCACCAAATTTCTCCAGGGGAAGGAGGAATTCTCCAGACATTTCTCACCACCAGCAATGGTTGTAGCACAGCTTCTTTCTACAGGCTGCCAGAGAGGTGACTGTACAGTGAAAGACAGGACATCCTCCATACACATTTCTTGGCTACCTCCTAAGTAAGGTAAGAGCAAGAACCCCAACCCAACCTATGAGAATTTCTATGAAATTTTCTTCTCTTTTGAATTTATTTTCAAAAGTAATTTCTTTTCTATCAGATTGAATGAGAATGGTCAAAAAATATGTGGAAGAAATTTTTGGCACAGCACTAGTCAATAGCCTTGCACAATTTTGGAATGAGCTATAAAGAACAATGAAAGTAACGTCTAGAAATAACAGCACTCAAAGCCATTCTGAGCTATATATGTGATATGTAGGTCCTTGAAAAGGATTAGGCATGCATCATTGGCTCCAAGAGGAACAATTTTCTGACAGTGAAAAATCTGAGGAACCACCTGGAATAGGACAATAGGAAAAAAGGGCAATCTGCATTGCGATTTGGAAGGTGCTATGTGTAGAAGAAAAATAGATGCTTAACTTGAAATATGAATAGCAGATACCAATGCATAGGGTCACATGAACAAATCTGAATGATGTCATTGAGAATGGATATGGGTGGCAAGCAGTTTGAATATTATTACGGACTTGTACACTTGGAAAATCTTCTGCCTAAACCCTCACCTCTAGCCCTTCTGCTATTCACTCTCCCTTTTCATTCCTTTAATAGCTTTCTTTCTGAAAATATTTCCTAACACTGTTTTCTGGGGAGCAGTTTATCTTTTTTATTTAAATAATTATATATATATATATATATATATATATATATATATATATATGAAGCTGTCCTGACTGACTGACTGACTCATCAACAGCTCAAACTGTTTAATCTAGGAACGTGAAATTTTGAAGGGACATTGCTTTTATGATGTTGACCCCCACTAAGGAAGGATTTTGGGAAATTCCGTCCCTAAGGGGGTGAAAAAAGGGGGCAAAATCACCCCACTCTCATAATAGGCCTCACCTTATAATTGCTGTAGGAGCCAACTTGCTGCAGAAGCCAATAGCAGCAGCAGTTATGCAAATAGCCCATACGACTTAGAATGTTCGTATGAATTCCTGCAGGGGCCAATAGGGCTGGGTATGCAAATCTCCCCTAGGCCATTTAGAATGTTCTCTGAGGGGGTGAAAAGGGAGGGAAACTTTTTACATGACAGGGTGAAAAGGGAGGGAAACTTTTTAAATGACTGACTGTTGTGTGGGGGGCATCGTCGCATAGGCTCCATCACGTTTAGACGGATCTACCCCAAACTTGGCATGGTCACTCATCATCACCTGTAGACTCTCAGGATTAACCTGATTTTTCTTTAAGAACAGATTCTGTCACAAAAGATTTCTGCTGCCAGCACCCAGCCTAAACGTTACACTTTCAGTCAGAGACACTGACTGAAAGTGTCTATACTATACATGTTTCTTTTAAAAACAATTATACCAAATCCTAAAATCCACGCGAGCGAAGCTGCGGGCAACAGCTAGTTAATAATATAAGAAGAATGTTTCTGTTGGTGAGGTATTGCGGGAGCGCTAACTACTATGCTACACCAGCTCTCTCATATGGTACATAACACATGGAAACTACCATTTTTAATGGTAGTCCCTAGAAAACTCAGTGACTTGATGTCCACACATGCCTGCATTCTTGCTAAAAGCCTGTAAGCTGTACACAGTCCTTCATCAATCACCATAAGAGAAATAGAATATGAACTCTGCCCTCTTGAGTGTGGCCACTAGAAAACATCCATAATGTTAATCCTAGAAAGGCCAAAAGCCTGACATTTCAACTTCCAATATAGAAATCACCATTAGGCTGTATCCAGATTCCAGATTAAAGTAGGTCCCATTGAAACCAATGAAAAAGATTATTCACGTAAGTAGGCCTTCTCAGAATGCTCTCCCACGAGCTGTCACAGAGCCGGAAAGTATGTCAGACTAGATGTCTCTTGAAGACTCACCTGTTTACACAGACTTTCCTTGATCTGTAATTGCACTGCTCTGTCTTATTGTTTCTGTAATATTAAATATTAATTTATTTATTAACTTATATTGTTTTTTTATATTAGCTTTTATATTATTTTTTATGTACTAGCTGTACCCGGCCACGCATTGCTGTGGCCCAGTCTGGGTAAATGGAAAAGAAAGAAAAGAGAAAGCGCACGTCTCTAAGATGTTTAGTTTCACAATGCTTCTGGGCAGACAATCTCTGTTGTTGTCCCATCGTCTGGTTTGGCGACTGTAGAGCACGCAACACAGAATTGTCCATGTGAGAAGCAATCCGTGGGAAATCGTATATGGATTGTAAATCAGAAACATTGAAATGGAATCGTAAAATATTTAGTATGGCGTGTGTCGCCGTCACGTCCAGCAGATGGTGGTGTTTTTTTTAAAAAAGCATGTTGTTACCACCACCACCCGGCACCCCCCGCAGCCGCCGGACATCTCCCGCCACCCCCACCCCACCGCAGCCTACCTTTTCCATGCTGCCGCCGGAGCCCTGCCTGCGCGGCACGGAACGTTCTCCGCACCGCTTGAGCCGCCACCCCCCCGCAGCCGCTGGACACCCCCACCCCACCACAGCCTACCTTTTCTGCGCCGCCGCCGCCTCCTCCTCCACTGCCAGAGCCCCGCCCGCGCGGCGCAGAATGTTCTCCGCACCGCTCGAGCCGCCGCCACCGCTGCCGCCGCTGCCGCCACCCCCAACAGCCTACCTTTCCGCGCCGCCGCCACCTCCGCTGCTGCCGGATCCCCGCCCGTGCTCTGTTTTGGTGGGGGGAACCAGCCCTGTTGCCCTGGTTTCCCCGGCCAAAAACAGAGCGCAGGGGTCCCGTCGCGTCAGTTCCTCCTCGCAGGAAGGACGCGACAGGACCAGTGGACGGGGAGGCAGGCTCCCTAGCTCGCCGCAACACCCATGTCTTTTTAGTATAGCGTGTGTCGCTGTTACATCTAGCAGATGGCGCTGTTTTGCAACAAAATTCAAGAAAAGCATGTTTTTACCTGTCACAGGTGTGACATCTATATAATCTAGGTATATAAAAACACGCGCGGAGGCGAATGCAACATCGTGTCAAAATTTCAAAGCGATCGGTGAAGAACTTTAGGAGATTTAAGATTTTGAATGAACGGACATTTACATTTTTATTTATATTGATTTCTCATGTAAACTGCTTAGAGATCTTATGATATTAAGCTGGTACATAGGCAGTTTAAATAAATAGATAAATGACTTGATTTAAATCTCATTGATTTCAATGGGAACTAAGTGCCACTAGCTTACTATGGATCCAACCCATCGTGCAGATGCATGACATTGAAAACAAACTGATTTCATTGTCTCTTGTGAAAGCATGCTTACAAACTGTATAATAAGATAACTGCAAACAGGAAGTTAAGAAATGGGGCTGATTACTTCACTTCGATGCACAGATTACCTTGAAAATAACGAATTTTCTTCACATTGATCTTTCCGCCCTTTCTAAACTCTTTATACAGTCATACAAGTGCTAACATTTTTAACTTGCCCCATGTGTTGGAACATTCAGATACAGGCAGAGGGACCAGTCTGACCCACCCCATGTTGAGTTCAGTGGGAGTTAGATTGGCCAGATTGGGAAGAAATTACATATAATTCAACTGCAAATGATAGAGTGGGGAGATGAAATGGAGAAGCCATTGAGAATAAGTAATGGAAGGGATAACTATGGATATAATGGTACTACGACATGAGTAAAGATTGAGCCCGCAGGGCTATTTTTAAAATGTATAAAACACAGTTTCTGATATATTATTTCTTTTATGGTTCTCTGAGGTAAGCTAACTGGTAAAAATCACTTAAGTTACTTAGTGCATTATACAAGCTTATTACAAGAGAGAATATGCATGGGCATAAAACAATCACATTTTATTGCATATGCCCAGCAGCTGTGTGAGTGTGCAATGTAATCAATCACTACATGAAAAAGCAGCAATAAATATTGATGGTAATGCTGCAATAGATCTCAGTGGGTAGAGGTTCGATTCGATTGATTCTTAATTTTTGTCCTGCGAAACCAATAATTGTCATGATAACATTCAATCAGCATATCTTCTTTGGGAGTAATTTTCCTTCGCAGGGCTGCCACTGATGTGTCAATTAAGTTTATAAATAGAGATCAATAATTGCCATGGTGCAATAGAGCAGGCATAATGTTTAGAGGTATAGTTAATTTTATATGGATGAAGCTGGGTTTATTTCTATCCTAAGAACCAAAATTCAGATAATTATTTGGAACAGAAATGTTAGTTTTCCAGATAAATTTCCAACTCTCTCTCTCTCTCTCTCTCTCTCTCTCTCATATTAGTAATTTCAGAAAAGAGAAAGCACAATAATGTTCTACACCAGTCGTACTCCATACTTAAATTATGGGTGTTCTTGATAACAAAATCTAGGTTTGCCACACATAGAATACAAAATCAGGGAAATTAGGACATTCAAACATACTAATTTAAAGTATGCATAACTGCACATCTACTCACTGACATACCACTAATGTTGGATATTCCTTGTCAGGGGCAGGTCCCAGCTCAAAGCCATAGGTCAGAGCCAGTCCCCAGAAAAGATCCTAGCCAATACCACAGGATGATGCATGCCCAAAGCCAGACAACAACCAGCTAAACCCAATTCCAGCTTCCCAGGTCAACAAGGAGATCTGGCCTCAGATGTATCGGACAATCAGGCAGATAGATCAGGTTGAGAGACAGACAAGAATCAAGGCAGGATGAAGAGTCAGAACAAATGCAGCTTGGGGAACAAAGCCCCACTCCATGAAAGACTGAGACTATTTTGGACATTCAGGAAGGCTTGTTATGTAGTCCCAACATCCAATCAGGCTGCACCTGCTATAAAGCAATAGGTGGGACTGAAGATTCTAACATGAAAAAGGCCAGAAAATACAGACTGCGGGTTTGTTACTTACAGTACTATTCATATTGTGCATAATATTGTATTGCAATTTTATGCACAAGCACACACACACTTAATGTGCCCATCTGGCACATCTGGGGTCCCATTATGTTTCGGAGTCCAAACATGCACAAAAGAATGTGCATTCTGGATTCCCTCCCTCTACTGAAACAAGTGGGGAACTGGGCATGAAAACTGCATGATGGAACAGATTCCTGGATGGCACCATGCAGTTTCATTAGTCTATAGGAATCAATAGGCACTTTGTGGTCAACCTTTGAGTTCAACATTCAAGCACCAAAAGAGACTATATTCAATTAACAAAAAACCTTTTGGTTTAATACATTATGTTAAGTGTTTTCCATGTTCACTCAAGCTCCAGAATGCTGGGAAATTACAGATTACCCTTAACAGAAGGATTATTTAGGCAGTATTGATATATATTGTATGCCATGGCTAGTAGCAGCTTCACCACTACCTTGGAGCTGGATGGCTGTAGTGGTGGACCGAAGTCCCAGATTTGTCTGTTCACTGACTGGAATAGACACATGGAGTCTGTGCAGCTGAAGCTATCATGCAACTAAAGCTACCATTCCATGTTACAAGGACCCAACTGGCAATGAATACCATCCACATACATTGATGTTCCAAGGTTAGGGCATCACCCCTGTATTTTGAACTGTTCTGACTTCACTGTTTATCTTTTAATGTGTAGATGTGGATCAGCATGTCTCACCTCTCTGTGATGTGATGCCTAGGTAATAATCGTCTCCCCTTCCATGAGCAGGATATTAATGGCAGCACTTTGGTCCAGTTCAACTAGGCTTGCTAACGTCGCTCTCAAAATTTCTTTCTATTTTCAAGTGCTATTCAAGTGTTGTTCAATTATAACTTATTTTGCTGTGTGATTAAAATGTTGAGTATTCAAACTGGCATCAGTTCAAACATCACAGTTCATTAAATTACTCTGGAGACTCCTGGGCTGCAGTCAGAGAGGCCCATGTGGTAAAATGAAATGTTCTATTCATCAAATTGTACCCTGCTGTGCTATTCATTTGGTAATAAAAACTTTATTTTCTCCACTTGTGTCCTCTCTTATTAATGAGATAAAAAGCATAGTCAGGTAACTGATTTGTATGCGTACATGAATAATCAGTCACTGACATGCAACATATAGGTACCACAGCCAAGCACGCCAGAGAAAAAAGAGAGATCAGTATTTAATTCCTCAGGGTTGAGGAGTTGTCAGTATATGCTGAATATTGCTACGTTTCTTCATATGCTCTGGTATGTTTTCTACCTTTTCCTTCATATGTACTGAATAAATTCATTGTAATTAAATATATGGAAAAATAATTTAAACATGTAGATGTTTAAATTCAGTACCTTTGATATATCTTTGAAAACAACAGAATGAAATTTAATAGGGATAAATGCCAAGTGCTGCACCTAGGGAGAGGAAACCAAATGCAGAGTTACAGAATGGGGGACACTTGGCTCAACAATACTACAAGTGAGAAGGATCTTGGAATTGTGGTAGATCACAAACTGAATATGAGCCAGCAATGCGATGTGGCTGCAAAGAAGGCAAATGCAATTTTGGGCTGTATTAATAGAAGTATAGCTTCCAAATCGCGGGAAGTGATAATTCCCCTTTACTCGGCACTGGTTAGGCCTCATCTTGAGTACTGCGTCCAGTTCTGGGCACCTCACTTTAAGAAGGACATAGACAAACTGGAGAGGGTTCAGAGGAGGGCAACAAGGATGATAAAGGGACTGGAAACAAGGCCCTATGAGGAGAGACTGAAAGAACTGGGCATGTTTAGCCTTCAGAAGAGGAGACTGAGGGGAGATATGATCGTACTCTTCCAGTATTTGAAGGGATGTCACACAGAGGAGGGCAAAGATCTCTTCTCGTTCATCCCAGTTTGCAGGACACGGAATAATGGGCTCAAGTTACAGGAACCTAGATTCCACCTAAACATCAGGAAAAATTTCCTGACTGTCAGAGCAATAAGACAATGGAATCAACTACCTAGGGAGGTTGTGGGCTCTCCCACTCTGGAGGCATTCAAGGTGCAGCTGGACAGACATCTGTCAGAGATGCTTTGACCTAGATTCCTGCATTGAGCAGGGGGTTGGACTCGATGGCCTTGTAGGCCCCTTCCAACTCTACTTTTCTATGATTCTATGATCTTGTTTCAATTAATTTGGGAAACTGGGAGGCAATCATTATAAATAAAACTCTGGGATCAATGTTCACAAATCCCAAGCAAGTGTATGAACATAGATATTCTTGCGCTATTAATGCTTTCTTATTTTATCAACAATAATCTATCTCTCGCAATCTACTTAAAATTAGCAAGTAATATTACCCAGCACTCACACACACATTAATTTTTGGCAATTTGGGTTTTAAAATTTTATACATTGCAATGTGTTGCACTCCTCAACACATACACATATGAATGTGTGAAGTGTGATAACAAGTCTATTTTTGATATTGCGCTTCTGGTTCTAAAACCAAGAAAAAGTGTGTGTGTATGTGTGTACCTACACTCATCATATCAGATATCATGGGTTGGATCCAGAGATAGATGTGTGCAACTGTATTGGCCAAAGTGGACTTCCCTGACCCCCTCTACTCACAGTGTCCCCCTGAAAATGCTGCACAGAGAGTTGGGGGACCCTGATGAATGGAATGAGCTATGGTGCAGGGGGTGAGAACTGATCCCTGAAAATTGGGTCAAAGCATCTGCCATGAATGGAGCCCCTCCATCTAAACAAGGCAGATCCTGGATTTAACCCCAAGTAAGGTTGCTTTTGGAAACAGACCTGGATCAAGAAGGTTGGTTGAAAAAAATGAAACCTTACTGATATCGCTTTCTCTGATTTTCCTTCTGTTCTCTTAATGTACGGTTATTGTTTAAAAATATATTGCAATACATAATGTATTCTCAGAAAATCTGTAAAAGGGTCATAAGGGTTATAGCAGTGGCATGAAGTGGAAACCAGTTTGCTCATGTCAGCACTGAAAATAAGTCCAGCTCAGCACTTTTGTAAGCAAGAACCTCCATTGGTTGTGTTGCAATGGTGTTAATCCTGGACCCTTTGGGGAGCAGATATGATTCAAAACTGGTTTAGGTTGCTCTTTCACGGAAAGAGCAGGGAAGGTATTTTTGCTAGTTGTCAGGGGAGATGCTTGGCAGTTGCACTCAGCAGGACAAGACCCTAAGAACATAAGAAGAGCCCTGCTGGATCAGACCAAAGGTCTGTCTAGTCCAGCATTCTGTTTCCACAGCACAGTAGTCAATCCAATCCCTATGGGAGGTCTATAAGCAGGACATGAAGGCAATATCACCCTCCCACTTGTGTTTCCCAGCAACTGGTATTCAGAGGCATACTGCCTCTGATACTGGAAGTAATATCTAGCCATCATGACTAGTAGCCATTGATAGCCTTATCCTCCATGAATTTGTTTGATCTCCCCTTAAAGCTGTCCAAGTTGGTGGCCATCACAACATCTTGTGCAGTGAATTCCATGCATTGTGTGAAGAAGTACTTCCTTTTATCTGTTCTGGATCTCCCGCCATTCAGCTCCACTGGATGATTCCATGTTTTAGTATTATGAGAGAAGGATGCCTTTGCTCCTACAGATTGGCAGTGTGAGAGCTTCAGTGAAAACTGCATGCAACCGCAGCTAAAGCACATTGGTAAGACTGGACTGTTACATGCACACATTCCTGAACCCTTTACTTAGGAATGCTTCTTAGGACAGGCTCTAAGAAATGCTCCTTTAAATTAAAGCTGAATTCCATAAAAATTCAGTAGGCCTGCATGATTGATACTAACACAGCCTGTGTATACCACACCTTGATTAAAGAAATATTAAGATATGAATGAAATAGCAAACAAATTACATTTAAAGTAGCCAGTACACTGGCAATGGGGCTTGTTATGAAATATCAGAGAAGTGCAGAAATCAAGGATGAAAAATGAACCTTCACAAATTCTGATCACAAATATAAACTTTTTCTATTACAAGTATGCAAGGGGCTGAAACAAAATGAAATGGAAGAATACTTTTAATGCAACATTTTAGCATTGCTGTAAGCAGGCAGAATTCCCAAATGAAACCGAATGTATTCCATGGCTAAAAACAGCATCTTTCAAAGGGGAAAAAAGTACCTCTTCCATAGTGCCATGATCCTAAACACATCTACCCTGATCCAGAGCTTTTAGTGTGCTCCAGTGCATACATGGAGCTCCTGCATGTGCAAGCTGACCTATAGATGTCAATCAGGGAAGTGACATTCATGGACAGAAAGTGGTGCATGCATGGAGATGGCCCTCTACTCAATGGAGTGGCCAGCCCTTTTCATTGGGGAGCTCTGTGTGAGCATAGTGCAGGGGTCCTCAAACTTTTTAAACAGGGGGCCAGTTCATCATCCCTCAGACTGTTGGGGGGCCGGACTATAGTTTGAAAAAAATATGAACGAATGGATCAAGTAAAAAAAAAGGACCCGGGTCCTTTTTTTTTACTTGATTAAATGGAAAGTTATTATAAATTAATAATAAATTAATAATAAATTAATTTGCTGTCTAAAATTGAAATACATTAAATTTTAAAAAGGCATAGAAAGGCTTGATTATGCAAATCACACATATCTTATTTATTTGTAGTGCAAAAAAAACAGGAAAAAAACAATACAATATAAGAGAGCTTTGGCTATTGGGCGGTATAGAAACGAAATGAAATCAATCAATATACTATTATAATAACTCTTTCCCTTGTGAAAAGGCACAACAGATCTCTGGCTGATTGACGGGAGAAGTTTATTTTACCTCCACCCCAGAACTCTGATAAATACAACACAAGGGGTGATGGGTGTGTGTGTGTGTGTGTGTGTGTGTGTGTAGGGAACAAGGGAGCGAGGGAAAGCACCAAGCCCATCCCATTCACAAGGATTATGCGAGGAAAGCGGCTGGGGAACGGAGCCTGTGTGTGCTTTGGGTGTACAAAGGAGAAGCAGGGTGTTAAAAAACAACAAACAACCTCTGGGCGCGCGCGCGAGTGCACACAAACGCCCCAAATTAAATGATCAAGATACATTTTTACACGTACATTCCTTCCGCTGCGCGGGTGCTTGCTGGAGAACTCTATCACCGGATCATGTAACAGTTTACACAGGAGAAGGGAAATCACGCCGTTACCTCATTTGTTCTAGACTTCGGGCACTTCAGATGAAACGCGGAAACTCCAGCCTTGGCAGACTCCCATCTGCGCCCGCCCCCTGCCCCATCACCTTCCCCCGGATGTCTTTCAAAACATCAGAACTCGGGATTTTTAAATGATGCTCTGCCAAGGACGTGACCCTCAGCACAGTGACTTGGATGGGTGGGTGGTAAATTGAAGCAATGGGTTTGTTTGGTTTTTTTTACTCCCCCTACACAAAACTGCCCCCCCTCACTGGCTACAGGCCACGTGAGGGGGAGGGGCCGAGCAGCTGACAGCCTCGGGCGGGAAGAAGGCGAAGGTGGGGGGAGGGGCGAGCAATGCTCCTTTTTCTCTTCTGTCAGGTGAGCGCTGCTGCCTCGCGCTGTGGAGAGAATAACAAACCCCGCCGCCTTCGAGGCGGGGAGGCTGGGCAGCTCCTTTACTGCTGCCTCAGCAACTCCGAGTGCGCGCTTTCGCAGCTGGACTCAGGTGGGACGTATTCCCCCGCCTTAAACCCCCTCCACCTTTGGGGCCGCTCTGGTGACGGGATTGGTCACGATTAGCATCTTCGCCCGCCCGCTTCTCTTTACTGATTGGTTCTGATCGCCTCCCCCGGCTCCCCCCCTCCAACACCCTCCTTCCCTTCCTCGCTGCTCTTGCTCCCCGGTGCCAACCCAGCCCGACTCAATTGGGGGATTGGCTGGCTTTGCTTCCCGACCCCTCACTTCGCATGCTGATTGGGCTGGCGGCAGCGCCGTGGCCACCATCTCCTCTAGAGGTAAGAGTGCCTCTAGATTGGCTGCCGGGCCGGATGGAAGGTCACGTTGGGCCGGATGTGTCCTGCGGGCCGTAGTTTGAGGACCCCTGGCATAGTGTGTATGTTGAAGTCTTCCCATCCATCTAGGGTGGCCATTTATGAATTGCCCCCCCCCTCCAAGAGGAAATGCATCACCAGAAAAGAGCACAAAAGAGGACACCAATTTGCATAAAATGTGCATATGCTAATGTATATGTATAGATGCACATTTAGAAAGAATGACTATAATTTAAATAGTAAGACAGTATGATCTCACCAGTGTGGAAGATTGTGTTCAAGTGTCCTGTGTGCCTGCTCAATCTGCTGTCCAGGTGCTGTTGATGGCGGGCATCTTCAAGGCCCCTGCTTTCCCTCCTTATAGTTCTTTATCTTTAAACCAGACTTAGACTAGACATCCCTTCAAACAGAGGGCTGTCCTCTGGCAGCCCTTCAGATAGAGGACTGTCCTCTGTAAAAGAGTGCACATGGCCCCCAGACATCTATAGCATATCACTGTATTGGGCTCATGGGCATCGATCCAGAGAGGTATATAGGAAAACCACTATATGCTAGGGATGTGCGCGGAGCTTGATGGGGGGGTGGAAGTCTGGTGAACTCGCCGGACTCAATCCCCCGAGCTCCACTTGCCCTACCTTTTCCCCAGCTCGACTCGCGTTCTCCGGGTTCTGGCGCTACGTTGTTTACATAGAAAATGGCCTAATTTGCACAAATTAGGCTGTTTTCTATGTAAACAACATAGCGCTGGGGACCTGGAAGTCCAGCGAGCGCCTCAGCTGGTGCTCACGCTCAGCTCGGCTCAGCTCATGCAGGGGGAGCACTCAGCTCACGCACCGCGAGTCGAGTGCTGAGCGGGTCGCCTATCCCTGCATCACATCTTTTAACGGCCTTTCCCAAGAAGCAGTCATCCTGCCTGACTGCCTCCACACCAAAAACTACTACTAAAATTCCCTGTTATTTCAAAAGCAGCTTCCAGAGTGCTTTGGGCTGGAGAGCTGCTTTTGGGTAGCAAAGGGAAGAACCACTTCTCGAGCAGGAGGTACACACACTACAAGTGCTTAATGAACTGCAAGTTTTACTGGAAACAAATCCCATGAATGTCTCTAATGCTTTTTTTTCTTCTTAACTGACTTAAGCTAATTCCAGTGCTAGAAAATTCTACAAATTGATAGTTTGAAAGATAAAACCTGAGATGTGCTAATCTCACTGGGTGACTTCCAGTTATGGCTTTGTATAAAAGTGTAACAAATTGAGCCAGATTTGCTTCTTGTGTTTCTTTCCTGCATTCATTTACTGGGAATGGAAGCTTTTAACTTTTCAGGTTGATCCTATAAAAGAAGGCAATCCTCCAACTTTCTGCCAGCACAAGGTCTCTTAAAATCTCAAAAGCTTAAATTCTTTTCCCTAGCAAAGGTTTGCCTAATGAAAGTTCCTACTTTATATCTCAGTGTGTCCTCTTGACCAGGAACACCTAATTGCAAGTGCATCCTATCGCCCGGCACAAAGCACATCTTATGCTCCTTAGTAAATGCTTGGGGAAATTATTCAATTTTCCAATTGTCTTAAAACACACAGAAAGGAAATGAACCCCCTCCTATCCAAATTGCTATGTTGTATGCTTTGCTTCCTAGCCCCATGGCCCCAGGTTCAGATCATTCCTTGGCTACACTAATCTTAACATCCCAAAATGATATTTCCCCTTGGTAAGCACATGGCCAAAAGAGCAAGGAACAGGTGGTCACTAACACTGTTAGGGTTGAGTGCCAGAGCCGAGTGACTTGAGACCAATGTTACTAAAAAGGGACATTAAGCAGCAAAAAGCAGCAGCCTGTTGCAGTGATGTGTGAGCAGTATTCATCAGGAAAGACAGGCAGCTGATCGGCAACGGGCAGAATGAAGTTGAACAAAATGTGGCCCACATCATAATTCAAGAGCAGGATAAAAGTATTAACACTTTTCCGCTGAATTAACTGCTCAACGTTGGTGATTTGCATTTTCTGTTTAGGCAGCCCACCTATGAAGGGGAAAAAAAACTTTTAAAGCAGGACATATTTGCAATTAGTGGCGCTAATAGATTCAAGGCTGGTTTTTCCATCACACCATGGAGGACTACTTTTCAGCTCATTGATTTGGGAATTAGTTGAAAAAAATTTCTGTGGAAATCAACAGTAGTTATTCAATTAATTCCCTGCACGGTGCAATAATTTTTTTTACCCAACCTCTACATTTTCAAATTCGCACACAGGGATTTAGTTAATGATTCTTATTAGTCCACTCAGTCTTTTGCTACCTGGTGCAAAATGTGCCTCAGAATGAATATCAATAAGAAGAAATGAGGCTAAATCCCCAGATGTGATTCGAAGAACATTTACACCTATCTGTGATGGGCACTCATGGAATTAATATTGATTTGTTCCAATAAAAAAGAGCAGGGCTTTTTTTCTGGTGGAACTCACCGGAACTGAGTTCCAGCACCTTTTCTTCTATTAATTGCATTACAATTTAATCGCCATCTACTCCCGAGGAAATGTAATCCAAGAGTTCCGGTACCTTTTTCTCCAGAAAAAAAGCACTGAAAAAGAGTATTCCCCTTTAACTCTTTTCTGTGCAGCCAAGTATAACCTACTGCTTCTTAAACCATTCCTAGTGAGTTTACTTACAGCATAAATCTATGCATGCTTACTTGAGAGTAAATCTCACTGTGTTCAGTGGGGCTTATTCCCTAGTTAGGCTGGCAGCCTAAGTGATCTGGAACAATTCAGGCTATTGAAATTTTAAAAATTTATTTCATTTTCTAATCCCATAATGGAAAGGACAGCGAAGCACAAGCCATAAATCTATGTCTAATATATAGATCTGACAAGCAAAATAGTTTTTGAAAGTTGCACATTCTTGAACGGTGTTATGAAGTACACCTTACTATTGATATTGCAATATGCAAACGATGCACAGTACAATCTAGCCATGTTAAAATCAATGGGATGTAGATTCTACCCTTATATTTTAACATAATCTAAGATGTCGAAGGGGAATGTAGAAATACATAGTTGTATCCAATTGTTTTGTGAGTGAAAGGCAGCTCATGCAACTGATATTTCTCTTCCCTTCTTCCTTGGAATCGCTCCTATCAACTGAAAACCCTCTCCAGAGGATCAGGGTTCTCCCCAAACAGCATGGGTTATGTTGTGTAGAACTGCCATATGAGGGGAGAATCACTCAGAATCAGGTGGAGGAATCTTGTGCCAGTGGAGCTCATGCTGAAGCAAGATCCCTCTGCCCAATTTCCCCACTCACACTGGAGCCCCATACAACATAGCCTCTTTTGCTCAGGAGTCCCCCTGAACCAGTGGAGAGAAATTGGGAGGGGCATAGCTGGGACTGCAGTGGAGAGGAGGGAAAGAGAAAGATCAACGGTGTGAGCTGCCTTCCGCTCGTGGAAACAGCAAGGGCAGGCAACCTTTTTGGGCCATGGGCACATTTGGCAGCTTGAGAAACTGTCCTGGGAACTTCCACAAAGTGGCTGCCATGGGAGGCGAGGCAAAGGACAAGTAACCTGACCAAAAGACTGAGTATAAGGCAGAGGTGGGGTCTCAGTTCCAACACACTAAACAACTCCTTTGAACCCACAGTTTTCAGTACCAACAGCAACCTATTTCACAGCAATCTGAGCTGCTTGTAAGTAAATGTGTTAGTTTAAAAAAAAAACTGTGGGAGGGGAAGGGCACCTTGGTGGGTGCCAAGAAAGGTGTGCAGGGGCGCATGCGGGCACCACACAGCCTCCCCCTGGGCTACAGCCTTTCACTTGAAAGACTGCCACTTCTTACCTATCCTGTCGGTCTCTTTATTCAGTCAAGAAGGATGCCTAAAAGCCCCATCCCGTGCATATTTCCTCAGAAGGAAGTCCCACTGGGATCTTGTGAATAGCCTGGGATACTGCAGCATTGCTGAAGGTACGCACGTATGGAGTGAAGCAATATTTTGCATGGGAGTCCACTGGGAGCATCATATAAGAGCAGAATACAAGAATAATTGAATAAAAAATGGAGCCCTATTTAGTCTTAGTAGATGTACACTGCAGTGTACACTAAGTCTACCAGGTTCAAATATTCAAAGCCCATAGAAAGACGTCATTAAAAGCTACTCTACAGGTGTTAACCCACTTCCCCTGCAGACTTGCTAAAGTATTTATATTTATTTATGTATTCATGTATGTATTTATTTAACATTATGTTTAGGCTGCCTTTAAGGGTAGAACCTTCTCAAGGGTTATCCCACCCTTTAGCAGTGTTCTTCTTGGGGAGTTTTACAAAATCAAAATCTCAAAACAATTTAAATGTATAGAGGAAATCCCACCTATGGGGGTTTCTCTCCCTGCACTGCCATCACCTATAGGGATATTGCCTTTGGGCAATCCCACACATGGGGTTCCTTATTTTTAGCAAATGCTTCTATTTCTGGACATAAGGAACTTTCTGCCACTATACAGTAAATCAGAGCTCCTCAAGCTGATGCTTTTCCACTGCCAGCAATTCTCTCAGAATACTTTAAAACTTCCTAGTAGCTTGGGACGAGAGGCTCAGAAAGGTTTTTTTTGTCACAATGATTTCTCACCTCCTTCTGCTAGGCTTCCACAGAAGAAAGACAGTGATACCTATTGAGCCACCAGCAACACATAAACCCTTCCAAAAAAAGGTGTGTACATTGGGGGGCTTCTAAGCAATCAGTGTTGTCCTCCCTATAAACATTGTTATATTTAACAAAACAAAACTTTTAATAGAAATCTGACAAACCAAAGCCTGAGGTTGTATAGATGAGCCACAATGGATACGTAGTAAATTGGACTAGATCAAATGAGTCATGTCTACGTTGTGTTATTTTGTCTGTAGAAGAAAGTTGCATTAAACGCTGGAACTGACTCATAAATGCTTTTCAGAAGGCAAGCCAGTCCTGCTGTTACCATTTCATAACACTTTCTGCCAAGCCAGTAGGTATGCAATCAGAAGTGACCTGGCTTTCCAAAATCTTTTATTTGAAAGCTGATCAGCCAAAGATTCAGACTGAGGAACAAAAGGGCAACTATGACCATTTTGCTGCTGGAATGCTTTGAAGTGGAAGCAGTCTGCTAATTGGACAAAAAAACAAGTTGACAAAATTTTACACTCGAGTAACTGAAAATAGGCCCTTGTTGCATGTCACTGGGCTGCCTGCAAGTTCCTGACACTGATAATTGCTGACAGTCTGATGACATATAAATTAATGGTATAAAGGCAAAGAAGCAATAAAATCAAACTGACGAGAGATGTTTTATATTAAGGATTCTCTGATACCCTGTTATTCTGCATTGGCTTTCTCATCACTAGCATTATTCCGAGTACTCTTGTGACACTAATTTCATGGACATACCCACTTAGCCTTACAATGTTATTCTCAGACACTGAATACTCATTTAGGGTTCACTAGATATCCTACATTGCTGTCTCCATGATTTGGAAAGCCCTTGGTCAAGACACCTTAACCTGGTGGACACCTTAAGGTGGGCACCTTAACCCAAGGGTAGGCAAACTTTTGGGACCATGGGCACATTTGGCATTTTTGAGAAACTGTCTTGGGCATCACCACAAATTGGCTGCCATGGGAGGCATGGCAGAGGACAAGTAACCTGGCCAAAAGACTAAGTACAAGACAGAGGTGGGGTCTGAGCCCCAACACACTAAACAACTTCTTTTTTGAACCTACAATTTTCAGCACCAACAGAAACCTGTTTCACAGCAACCCACCTGCTGTTAAGAAAATGTGTTAATTACGAAAACTGGGGTAGACGAAGGATACCTTGCTAGGCACCAAGAAAGTGCCCACCAAGAAAGGAGGGATGGGGACACTGTGGGGTGCATTGGTTCCCCACGCGAGCACCACATTGATTGCCTACCCCTGCCGTAAACTGTGAGAGCTGAGGTACTGAGACAGCATTCTGCCCTACTCTCAGACAGTGCTCCCTCCCCTCCCCCCAAGGGAGAACTCTCCCTTTCCCACACTATATTAAAAAATGCAAGCGTTTGCCCTACCTAATAAAACCGATTGTCCTCAATGTTTTCTCTTTCTCTGATGGGATGTCTCCATGCATGTCAGGAAACATTTCCACTAAAATATGTAATGGAATTTCTTACAACACAAAGACAGAACTTGGTTTAATAGGAATGGTCCACAGATTGGGCACTGCAAACCTTTATTTGCCCAGGGGGCAATGGCTTACATGAAGATGGCACAATGACAACACCCCATCTCATCTCAGACTCATGCGTTATGTTCAGGAGAAATCCCTGCCCACTCACACAAAATGGACAAGAGGAAGGAAAGAGAGGTGAAAAGATGACTACTTCTTTATCCAGCTTCCAAAGAAGTGCAGAGGTGGAGCAGCATTGCCCTTGGAGATGGGGAGAGGTATGGTGCAGGCCAGAGGCCAGATGCACGCTTCCCTGTGGCCATGGCCGGCATCAAGGGTAGGCACTGGCACTTGCCGGGGACCCACACTGCAGCAGGGGCCCCCTGACGAGCCCCCTGGAGTTGCTCCTCTTCAGCATAGCAATCTGCTTGTTCACCTGCTTCTCACCCAGGCCCAGGCAATGGCGGTGGTGAGAAGGAGGAGGAGGAGGAGGAGATACCACTGCCTGCCTGCTCACTAGTTCTTTGCCTGTCAAGTACTGTATGTACGTGGTAGCAATGATGGGAAAGAGGATGTGGAGCAATAGCAACTGGTGACAATAGCAGTGAGAAGGTAGATTCATGGGGGGGGGGCACTGAAAGTGTCTTGCCCAAGGGCCCTCAGACACCTGGAGCTGGCACTGCTTGTTGCTCAGGCAAATAAGGAGGTAGATAGGCAGAGGTTATATAACTCCCTGGGCAGCTGATCACTGTCTTGGCATCTATCCCTACACCCTGAGTGCAGTGCAAGGGTAACGATGCAAATGGGCTGAGCAGGAATTTCCCCCCTTCTCTCAGATTGGCTCTGGAATTCTTTTTCTTCTGCCTACTCTACACTGCTTAGTCAGGAGCATACTTAATGTTATGGGTGGGGTGTGGAGCTACACATGGTCACAACAGGCAGGATAGATGGGAAATGAAATGAACGAGCAATCAGTGGTGAGAGCACTTGGAGGCACTGAGAAGGGGAAGGGAAGTTCCATAGACCTGCAACTCAGGGCTTTGGGGCCCAAGAAGTGGGGATAATGGATCTCCTCTGTAGCTTGTTTGCATCACCCACCCAGAGCAATTCTCCCTGAACAACAATATAAGTGGCTGGGAAGAGCTGGAGGCAGACTATGAATTGCTTCTCAGGTTCTGGATCAAGCTCTCTGATAGATGGGAGGTAGGCAAAGGCTTACTAGGCAGATCCTTCCTCCACCCAAATATTTGCCAGTTCAGCAGTTCAGTGTTTGTTGTGGACCTCCTCAGTAAACATTCATAAAGTGGCCCTCATTCAACCCAATGACATGCACATTCACTCTTCTGGGTGTGGGTGCAAATTCCTAGACCTTTTCTGGAAAGCTACTGGAATAGCAGCAGAACTACAGGAGGGTGTTGTATACATAGCAATAGTAAGGAAGCTGGTTCTGACATAGAGGGGACCAGGCCTGTGCAGATGCAATGTGTGATTGCTGTGAAGCCTCTAGAGATTTTGAGGGTGGGACAGATGTTTTTCCAGTGGAAAGGCTGGTTCTCCAGCTGGAATAGTCTTTCAGCCAGCAACCATTCCATCAGGCTGCAGCAGGGGCAGAGAAGGAGAGCAGGCCCCTGCTGAGAAGCCAACTTCATTGGGCATGCCTCTCCCTCAATTGTCATCCATCCATGACCAGCTCCAAAAAGTGGTGCTTGGGGAATTTTGCTGATCAGCCCCATGATTCTCCAGCATGGGGTTCCTCAGGGATAGGACTTATCCTCCATGTTATTTAACATCTACATGAAACCGCTGAGTGGGGTCATCTGGAGCTTTGGAGTGTGTTGTCATCAGCATGCTGATGACATGCAGGTCTATTTCTCCTTTTCATTTTCATCAGGTGAGGCTGTGGATGTGCTAAACTGGTGCCTGGCTGCAACAATGGACTGGATGAGGGCTAATAATAAACTGAAGCTCAGTCCAGACAAGACTGGATGCTGCTAGTGGGTGGTTCTTCTGACCGGATGGAAGGTGTTCAACCTGTTCTGGATGAGGTTGCACTCTCTGAAGGAGTAGGCTTGTAGCTTGGGGATGCTCCTGGAGCCATCTTTGTCGCTTGAGGCTCAGGTGGTCTCAGTGGCACGGAGTGCCTTCTACCAGCTTCTACTCCATCTGAGTAGGGATAGCCCAGTTTCCATAATCTATGCTCTGGTAATCTCTAAATTAGATTACTGCAATGCATGGGGCTGCCCTTGAAGACTGTTCAGAAGCTGCAGCTTGTTCAAAATGCAGCAGCCAGATTAATAACTGGGACCAGAATGACCGAACATATAAGACCAATTCTGGCCCACTTGCACTGGATGCTTGTATGCATCTGAACCCATTTCAAGGTGCTGGTTTCAACCTATAAAGCCCTACACAGCTTGGGATCGCAATACCTGATGGAACGCCTCTCCCAACCTGAATCTACCTGGACACTACAATCTACATCTGAGGCCTACCTCTGAGTGCCACCTCCAAGGATGGCTCGGTTGGTGGCAACAAAGAAGAGGGCCTTCTCAGTGGCGGCCTCCATTTAGGGAATAAGCTCCCCACTGAGGCCTGCCTGGCGCCAACTTTGTCAACCTTTTGGCACCAGGTTAAGACTACCCTCTACTTCCAGGCATTTAATTGTACATGATGGGATATGTCAGCTGTTTTAATAGGTCTAGATTTTTATTGAAATTGTTTTACTTGTTTAAACTGTTTTAAATTTTGTATATTGGATTTTTTTATGCTGTATTTTATTGTATTTGTATTTTATTATTGTACCTATGTTATGAATTGTTGTGAACCATCCAGAGAGCTTCAGGTATTTGGTGGTATAGAAATGATAATAATAACAACAACAACAACAACAACAACAACAACAGGCTGCAGCTGAGGGAGATAGGAAGCAAACCTTAACTACTTTCCCCTTCTAGCTGTTGAGTCATTGCATTATATAGCTGTTTGCAACTCCCACCTTATAACCTTCTCTCTCTCACTCTGGTAGGCTTCATGATAATACCACAAACATGATATTACACTAACTTGTTGGAACATACTGCTCAGAATGCCTCTCTCATCACTGTACCCTTAAGGCTGCACGTCACCCTGTAGCAAGAAGACCTGTACAACTTTCTTCTTGCCCAGCTTATACCTACAGATTCCTAAGTGGAGACTTGCAATCATACCAATTTGTTGAGAATTCCAGGATTGATTCTGCTGCGTCTTAACAAATTTGTGTATTTCTTAAAGAGTTGCTTTCAAAAGCTACCACTCATTGCTCTTTCTCCTTTGTTAGATCTCCAATTGTCAGTTTTAATGTTGCTCATCTGGAGAGAGCTAAGTTTCATTTTGAGAAAACAGGTCAGAGCAAGGGGAACCTCCTCTGAGGGTTTTGAGCTCTCCTTTTCAGCATCAGAACTTGCCAATTCCTGAAAAATCGTGAGCATTCATTTCAGCACAAGCAATCATAAGCAATGTTGCCTTTGTGATACTCACATTACTACTATTGGCCACTTCACATGTTACACATTTCCTACAGAAAAGGCATTTCTGGGTAGCAAAAAAGGCTGGCATCCTAGGAGAAATCATAATGTGTGACTATCCTAGATTGGTAGTGCACAACCTTTTTGGCCCTAAGGGATGCATTGGGAGGTGCCATACAGATATTCACAGGAGGCATGTGCTCTGCGGGCCACACATTTTGCCCCTAGGACACCCCTATCCTAGATGCTTGTGATTTGCTTTGTTTGCATACTACTCTTGAAATAGAGAGTTCATGTTCAAAGAAAAGAACAAAGTCAACAATTCCACTTGACATGCATAAAATGCAGGCCTACCTAAGAAAGCTCTTGGGATCCCAACCTCTATGACTATCTGTTTTTGCCATGGCCAATGGTCAGTGCTGTTAATAAATTGAATTTACTAACAAGGCTGAACTTAAGCCATGGCAGACAACTGTGTGACACCTGCAAGAGATTTAAACAAAAAGGAAGCAAGACAGGAATAGTCTGTATGAGTACAAATGCTACCCTCCTGACCTAACTGGGTTTCATTGATGCTGAGAATTAATCTAAACCAACACAGGATTATTATTATTTTTTAAAAAAATGTTATTTGGCTTGGGAGCAGATATTCCAAAAAAGAGATTAATCAGATAGATCATCACAGGTTCTGTTATCTGACACAGACAAGTTTGACTGGATGGTCTTAATTAACCCCATTTTATTAAATAATATATTTTGCACAGAGTAGTGTAACATAAATGGTTACAGTCAATACTGAGGGTTGAAAGGAAGGCGAGGGTGCAGCGGGAGCAGCTCTTGTGGCAAAGGAACCACAAATCCCAAGCACCTCAAATATTAATAGCCACTTCGTTTGAATGGCAAACCAGACTGTTTAGTTGCTAGAACATATGGCATCATGCAAACGACTGAAATTGAATGATTAAACAGGCAGGAGACACATTGAAATGCTAAGCACAAAGCCTGTAGCCTTTTTGAAATCAAAGATGAACACTCATTCTAAAAGCTAATGAAATCAGAAGTTTCTCTTTCTTTTTTTCCCTGAGAGAACTTCAGGATGCTGAATATGCCCTGATTATCTCAATTAGTTCTAATGTGTGTGCATTACTAGTACCTCCCAAGCAAGATAGGAATCTACTAGCAAAAGCAGTCTATAGCAAGGTTGTGCAGAGGGAGAGATGGATGAAAAAAAGAGCAGAATCACATTTAGGATGGGGTTCTGCTATGGCTGGGATATCCAATGGGGTACTTGCCAGACCCCTGCCCTTCCTGATTTTTATTTTATTTCTTAAGATTTTCCCCATTTTTTTTCAAAAACCTTTTGTTTAGGTTCAAAAAGAGTAGTTTTGTGTTTTGGAGCTCAGACTACACCTTTGCCTTGTGTAGGTTCTTGGGCAAGTTACTTTCCTTTTAGTCTCAACAGATTGGCTTCTGGGAAATTAGTGTTCTTTGCATTACCATACCCACTAGGGCAGCCATTTTATGAATGGCAAGGTGTCCCAATGGCACCCATTTTGTGAGAGCGTCTATGACATTGTCTCAAAATTCCAAATGTTCTCACCATCCCAAAAAGGTTGGGGCACCTACGGGCAGGATCATCCCCTCCCTGTCTCTATTTTCATCTCAATTGGCTTCTGAGCAAGAGCAACTCCTAGGTTATTTATCCTCACAAATTACTTGCTAGTCCCTGTCCTTGACTCCCCCACCCCTCCATCCCTGATCTTCCCCCATTTAATGTAGTTGGGCAGAGGATGCCTCATTTCCATGTCTACCACCAATGTAAATATGAGCAATAGTGGCAGCGGCAACTGCACATCAGTGTGAAATCATTGTATATTTGCCACATGCAAAAGTGCCAGTGCAATGCAGTATACAAGCCCTCCCTCCACAAACAGCCTTCCCATCATAATGATGGCTCATTTTGTTAGCAATAATAGAACACACATGTGGCGATGTATTCCTTTAACAAATAACCTTGACAACACACTGTCAGTCTTTGTTAAACTGGATTACTCCTGGTTCTCCAAAAGCCCAGACTACAACGTTAAAATAGCATGTGGTGTACGAGGAGACATTCCAGTTTTTACCTATGTGCTTTTTTTCATTCTTACTCACACAGTATAGCATTTTACTCTGTCTTTAAAAAAAACACACAAAACCCAGAGCACAATTAACTACATTAATATCTCCAAAGATATCTGTCAATATAATAGCGTTTTCATAAAAGCACTTCATGTTAAAAATGCTTTTAGTTTAACTGTGAACAAGTTTGTTAAAAAAAGGAAGACCCATTCCTCTGTGTAACTATGTTGGAAGAAACTTTCATGCTGATTTGTAGACCAAATTGTTAAGTTGTAGAAAAGGAACGCTCTTTGGGAATATAAAGCTGGTTTGTATCCTGCAGCCTCCCTTGCCCTCCATTTCCCCCACCCTCTATCTCCCAACTTGTGCAATTTCATCTTAAACATCCTTGTACTTAGGGCATTTAGAATCTCTGCTAGAAATCTATTCCACATGGTAATAGTTCTTACTCAAGTAGTTTTTAATATATTCTTCCAAAATTTTCTTTCCCTCTAATCTTTTATTGCTTTTAGTTGCACTCCATTCTACCCAGGGGTAGGTAAAATAAGTTCATTCATTGTCTCTCTCTCTGTGTTACTTGTTTTACCACCCATGAGTACTATAATATATGTGTGTATGTGTATATACGCTTAGATCTAATAGACATCTGGGCTAAGAAGGGGGAGCAGAGGAAATGCCTGGCTGTTCCTTCAACACTCCTGCCATTGCTTTTTCCCAGATTATCCCACTCAGCACCATCAGGGCCTTGAGTAGGTGAAAACTGTTCAGATGTGTAACCCTATTTAGAAAGCTGACCACAGCCCACCTTTCATCTCCCATTTCTGCCCTCTTAGTCTTTCCATTCAGGGAACACATGCTGTTGCACTTTAATAACCCTTAAATCCAAGGCTTTATGGTTCCCATTGACTATCATCGGAAATAAAAAATGGCTATAATATACCTGTCCCACCTGTCAGAAGTGGATCAAATTTGCCAGCATAGTAACCCCTTAGGAGGGATTACACCTGCCAAATGTCAGAAAAACAGAGGCAGGAGTTTGAAGGGATAGTTGCCCCTTTTGAGGGGATCAAGTCTGACAAAGTTCAGATGAATAGGTGCAGAGCAGCCTTTACATTTTAAGGTTATCCAAAAAAAGGATGTGCTTATCCCACTATGTTCCTAGTGGACCATTCTTCTGAAAATGACAGATCGCCTATAGATGGCCCTAAATAAGAAACCTGCTAAGTTTCAGAAGGATGGGTGCAGCGGTTTATGTGGAAAGGGAGTCTGCAAATGTGGGGGAGGGCAGGATGTAAGTAATTCACTTCCCTCTCCCTCTCCCCATAGTTTTTTTTTTTTACAATTTGTATGAAAATAGCATTCATCACAGAGATATCCCCAGGCAAGAAACCTGGTTTCTTGCCTATGAGAGGGTCTCACAGTTTCAGAAGGATAGGTGTAGGGTCTATGGTGTTTTGATGACTGAAATCCAGTTTGAGGCTTTTTTTTTAAACTAGCGAAGTGTGATGGTTTTGGAAAGAAAGATTTGTCACTGCAGGGAAAAGACTGAGAGAAGGAGTGATTTAATCACTGAGAGGGCAAAAGGAAAGGATTTTTAAATCATTAACAGGCAGAACTTGAAGCCACCCCACCCCATCCCAGAACCTCTGACTTCCTACTTGCTTGCTACAGAACAAATTAGAAACAGAGGAAAGGAGGCTGAGAAACACAGTTTTAGGTAACTCACAATCCCTCCCTCAAAGTACAGTGACTAGGAAAACATGCCCTATGATTAGAAGGTGGACACAACAAACATAGGATTTGCTATTTATTTATTTATTCATTTATTTATTTATTCATTCAAACTAAAAGCCTATTTTTGAGATCCAATTTTAGTACCTATTTAAAGCCAGGCAAAGAACAGTATAGCAGAACATTCTAGAAGATGCAATTGTTCATCCTCACCAGTCGACACATGAGGTCTTACTGCTTCCCGTCTTCACCCTGCATTGCAGTTTTCCCTAAGATTGACAGGGAACACTCATCTAATGCCTCTGCCAACCCCCTCCTGTAATATGAACACTGAAAGTATGGCCCAGCACAGGAACAGTTTGTGACACTGGCATATACTAGTCATACACTGAGCTTCAGTCTAGTGTAGTAGATGAGTGACCTTGGACAATTCCCTCCCCCCCTCCACACACAGAGTTTCATAGATTTCATTTCATAGATCATAGAGTTGGAAGGAGCCTACAAGGCCATCGAGTCCAACCCCCTGCTCAATGCAGGAAACTAGAGGAGGGGTCTCCCATCCAAGTAACAACCAGGCCTGACCCGGCTTAGCTTTCCACACTCAGACAAGCTGAGCCAGCGTGAGCCACGGTTAACATGGATTAGTCCTATTCATACTGCCCCTGAAAATCAGTTACAAATGAGTAAAATAAACATTAGACATATCTGGATGAGATCCAACATAGCTGGCAAAAAAAAAAAAAAAGGATCTTATACAAATATTACATAAATGCCTTAGTTTTGCCAGATTATTTTCTTCTCATATGTGTATTTTTCATCATCCGCATTTAGGCCCATGATAGATATACAAAGCTTCAGGGGTGAGTGAACTTGCTGTGGATCTGCAGCCAGCCACCATATTTGGGACAGGTGAGCAAAATATAGTGAGTTGAGCCTAGGAACAAGTGGTTCTCCCTTGTTTCAAGAAGTTGGCTAAGCTGAGTGCTGATTGGCTGGCTTCTCATTCTTGCCTCCCTAACTGGCTATGCAGAGCACTGGTTGGTTGGCTCTTGTGAAGCTACACCAACTTTCCCAGAGATGGAAACAAAACAAAAAACTAAAAGCCTCAAAACGGGTTGACTATGGTGTGAGGAGAGCGCCAAATAAACATTGCAATGAATAACCATGCTGGGTGCCTGAAAAAGTGTAGAGTGGGAGCCTTCCTGAAACCAAAGCCTTCCTGAAACATGGCTGTACAGCCAAACTCCACACTGGAATTAGACAAGATATATGTGTCAGGAGAGCAATGAGTATAGAGTGGGAGTGGAAGCTGCAGCAGAGAACCCTGCAACCATCCCTAGAGAAGGACATCTCTCTGCCTCAGGCCTTAATTCTCCAACTTCCCCTTTCCCTGTCCCTGTCTTGTAATTTCAGTTTTCTGTAAAAGTTCCTACCAATTCAAAAATTCAGTTAAATCTGTTTTTACTGTTCTGTACCTGATGTTGTAAAAAGCTGAATTATCCCATCACTCCAATGTCTTATACCAGGGGAGTCAAATCTCTTTCAGTCCGAGGGCCAAATTCAATGTTAAAGAAGCTCTTGGGGGGCACGTTCCAGTGATGGGTGTGGCTGAAGGCAAAAGGGTGTGGGGCCAAAAGTAAAAGGGGCAGGGCCAAAAGACCAGCAGCATATTCTTGCTTAAAGCTCTTCCTGCCAGAAACTAAGGGGAAGCATTTTGTCCTTTTAGAATGGGGGAAAACTATGCAAAAGCTGGAAAACCACCAGGGTGCTTTTTGGGGTGTGGCCATCTGGCTGAGGTTCACACCCGTCTTATACAAAGCTTGCTGTGCCTTGAAAATTCACGTTTTGCTACACAAAGTTGACTTTTTCCCCCTGATGATGCCCCCAGCCGTCAGGCACCCTGTGTTGTTACATGTGTTGCTTTCATTTGAACCTAGCCATCCTGAAGATGTCATCTTTTCTCAGACTCAGTAAAAAAAAAGTGCCATCAGCAGCATGTTAACATGTAATGCTAATTAAATTGCACCAAATTACTCAGCAGTAGTTCAGACAGATTTTTTTTAAAGAAAAAACAGGTAGAATGCACTAATTACCCATCCATGACATATTTCTAAGTCTAATGGGAAATGTATGCGTTGTTGAACTTGCATAGCTTCACCTTACAGCAGTTGCTTTTCAGGAGGTTAGATAAATCTTATCACCAGCATAAGGAGAGAGGGAGAGACTACAAATTGCAATTACTCTAAAGCCTTTTGTTTTTGCAGTAAAGTAATGTAAGTAGATGACTGGGCTATTCCCATTCATCTTTGCCTGCCTGCTCCTTTGATTCTTCTATGCTGGAGACAGATTTTTGCCTCAACCCTGCAGAGATCTGAAGGAAGCATGAAGGAGGGATTGCTACACATTTTTCAGAGTGGGTGGGCATTCTGGGGGTGGGAATGGTTACTGCCATTCAGAATGACACTGGCCCAGCTTGCATGATCACGGTGGCATGTTTAAGCCGTGGTGCACGCCATTTGCAGAATCACCTGGCCGGGCGCAGCTTGTCGTGTCATCCAACCCGGGTGGCATGGCTTGCTGGAGGGGGAAACAACCCTCAAATAACCGCTAGGCTGTTGTTGGGTTATATGAGGGTTTCCCCCCCTCTAAGAAATCATGTCATTAGGCACGGGGCATCTGAAATGCTGGAGATGAAAAACAATTTGCCTCCTATTTTGCATGCCCGCCCCCTAATTCAGCAGAAAGTTCTCAGATAAGAGCTTTTGGCACAGCTGGAGCAGAGGTGGAAGACAGATCAAAAGAAAGATAGGTATGTACAACAGGAATTCATGCCTCTCTCAAAGCACTTGCAATTATCTAGAAACTACTGTCATGGAACGCAATCCTATACATGCTTAGACAGAAAAAAGACCTTTTCCTGTCTAAACATTGCAAACTTATTCTATTGACTTAAACTTTCTTCTTTCTTAAGGCTTCTATGACATTGTTCTTACACTGATTTGCCTCCCATCTCATCAATCGAATGTCTGACTTGCCCTCTCCCAAAGCAGTTACTTTATTCCCAACTCAAGGATGGAAAGCGGAATATCGGTGGTCAGTATAAGAGGTTTAAAGATGTTCTTAAGGCTAATCTAAAAAAAAATGCAATATAAACATCAAAAACTGGGAAGCTCTGGCCCATGAACGATCTAACTGGAGGTTGGCCTTTCACAAAGGTTCTATGGACTTTGAAGAAGCCCTGAGTGCAAGGTGAAAGGGAGAAACGTGCTAAGCGAAAAGCACGTCAAACGAATCCTTTACAGGACCATCTTCCATCTGGTAACCTGTGTCCTCACTGTGGGAAGCTGTGTGGATCTAGAATTGGCCTCCACAGTCACTTACGGACCCATCGCTAGAGTCTACACAATTTTTTAGAATTTCCTCTTTTATAATTTTCTTCTTGTAATTTTATCCTGAAAGACAATCTTACTCGGTCACGAGTGATCGCCTACTGCTACTGATTTGCCTCCCATCTCATCAATCACTCCCTTTCTGTCTAATTTTAGGGCTCTTTCCCTTAGTTCATTTCTTTGGCACCTGTGTTTCTCTCTTGCTCTGTATGTCCACTTTCACAGGTTGCTCTCATGACCTCTTATGGTTTTAGGTGCCACTTTAACTGTGATGATTTCCAAATCTGTTTGTTTTATAACCCTGGTTTTTCAGCATGGTGCTGTTATTCTTCTCTGGTGTATGGGGAGAGCTATTCCATGTGCCATTGGCAGAATGTTGGAGGTTCATGACAGAGTGTAAGGGAGGAATATGAGCTAAATGAAATACATAATTGCAGCTTAATGATAACACTTTTTTTCTCTTGCCAGGCAGAGAAAAGAAAGGGAGTGTCCTGAATGTTTGCTGTCATTGTCAAAACAAGACAATGAATAGCTGCAGTGAGCTTTTGGACATAAAATGCAAGGATTAAAATGTATTTATTTATTTAAAGCATTTATACTCCGCTCTTCAGCTGGAAAAGCTCCCAGAGTGGCTTACAGATTAATAAAAACAAGACGGTTTCTGCCTGCAGGCTTACAATCTAAAAAGATATGACACAGAAGGTAAAAGGGATGGGGAAGGAAAAGGAAAATAAGAAAACTCAGGCAGTACAGTAATACCTTGGATTACGAGCATAATTCGTTCCAGAACCATGCTCGTGATCCAAAATACTCGTACATCAAAGCGAGTTTCCCCATTAGAAATAATGGGAACTCAGATTATTCGTTCCACAACCATTTAATCACTGCTTTGCCCCATGAAGGGAGCCGGCAAAGCAGTGATTAAATGGTTGTGGAATGAATCAGTGGAGTTCCCATTATTTCTAATGGGGAAACTTGCTTTGACGCGCTGGCTCCCGGGGTCCTGGCCCGCCTCGCCTGCCTCCACTCACTCTGCCAGGAGTGGACAGGAGACGGGGGCTTCCCTGGAGGCGCGGCGCGGCCGGGCTTGGCCGCCGCCTCGCGCTGCTGCGCCGGCCTGCCGAGAGTCCAGGAGGTGAAGGCTTCCCATGAGGCGAGGCGCGGCGCATCCGGGCTCGCCCACCGCCTCACGCTGCTTTGCCAGCCGGCCGAGAGTCCAGGAGGCGGGGGCTTCCCACGAGGCTCGCCCGGGCTTGCCCACCGCTTCGCGCTGCTGCGCCGGCCGGCCGAGTGCCCAGGAGGTGCATCTCCCTGCCAGGGAGCCGGCAGTGCTTTGCCGGCTCCCGGGGAGATGCGTGGAGCCGCTCCCGCTGCTTCCTACCATTCTAAACAAGCGGCAGCTCGCCTCTCCGCTGTGAGCCGCCCGCGCTGCTGGCGCCGGTCCCGTTGCGTCACTTCCGGATGCGACGGGACCGGCACTGGCAGCGCGGGGGCTCGCTGTGGAGAGGTGAGCCGCCGCTTGAAAATACGTAAAAGGGAGCCACATACAGTACCTAGAAGAGAAAAGGGTCGCACACCGGGTTACTCGTAATCCAAGGTATTACTGTAATTCTTAATGTTTTACAGTTCTTATCATGACCAGCTGTGAACACAGGTACGAGGCTACAGCTTTGTATCCTTATTCTTGTTATATATTCTCCTCCCACACTTGTCATTCTATTTATATTGTAAGCCTGTAGGTAGGACTCTGTTATTTTTTTAATAATAATAATAATAATAATAATAATAATAATAATAATAATAGGAGAGAAAGGACTGAATCATCAGGCTTATACTGCATGTTGTTTTCAGGGAGAGTACATTAACTGTGCCCTGTCCCCTTAAGATACAAGCCAGTCTCCAGACTCCCTCCTCCTTCAGGCTAGGAGAAACCCCTGCAGTCCATCTGTTTTAGAGCCCTGCCAAGGTTCTGTATAAACCCGTTAAGTTACCAAGTACCAACATCTGTGTGGTGCTGCCAAGGTTCAAGGTACAACACATATAAACATAGGCATGCTGAAGGAGATCTGAAGTGGATTTGACATCTTCAACCAACCCCTAATGATATCCAGTTGCTGGGGAACATGGGGCGGAAGGGTGCTGTTGCACTCATGTCCTGCTTGTGGGCTTCCCATGGGCAGCTGGTTGGCCACTGTGTGAACAGAATGCTGGACTAGATGGACCCTTGGTCTGATCCAGCATGGCTCTTCTTATGTTCTTATTTTAATTACAAATAGAAAGTTAAATATTTGAGCAAAAGGGGGGAAAATATGGCTGATGGTTTCTGTGTAATTTCTTATATATATGGGCCAACCAAGTCCCATGGTATAAATTATTTTCCTGGCACATCTCTTTCTCCTTGATCCTCTAATAGCGTCCCCAGAAGCTGGATTTTAAAAGCAAAATGCAACACATGTGCTGAACCAAGCCATACTTTTCATGATGCTCTCAAAACTTTATGAAGGTCTGAAATAATTGTTTACTTAAAGCTTGGAGGAGTTTTGATAATATGCACTGAAGTACATATTATACCACTTATAAATGTGGCCGACATAGGGCTGTCCTTGAAGGTTATTCAGAGATAAGGATTGCCAAATCCACAATTTTACAGAAGGGGACATCTAGTATGCATAAGTATTAATATTTCACGTAAAGATGAATGTCACGGTTTTTACAAGCTTTGTTCTAGATGACAAAATATAGTACCTTTACACACAGTGCTTTGTGATAATTTTCATTGTTTCCTTTGCGATAGAGCTGTGCAATAGGTCACTATAATTCTCTCTTTCTCTCTCCCCCCCTCTCTCTTCTCTCTCTCCCTCTCCCTTTAACAAAGATGGAACTGAGGAACTGAAACTTTCCCTAAAATTATGCAATGACTTCATGACAGAGGAGGGATTTGAACCCAGGTCTCTCAAATCTAAATCCCACTCTATCTAACCTGAACTACATTATTTTCATTTTAAAAGTGGATCACAGTATTTGATTTTGAATGCTCTGGGGCATCTCCCTGATTTTCCTGTTTTTTCCAACCCAGAAAATCCCCACAGCTACTTAAGGCTCAGCTACTTAAGAGGAGCCTCAGTGGTTCCACTTAATTTCCTTTATATAAACAAGCCTCCTGGAGTTGTTCCTCCTCTTTCCCATCGCAACCTGCTTGTTCACCTCCCTCTCGCTCTGGCCCAGGCAATGTTGGTGCTGAGAAGGAGGAGCAGTAGATGCTGCTGCCTCCTTGCTCACTAGCTCTTTGCCTGCCATGTAAGTAAATGGTAGCTGATGAGGAAGAGGATGCGGAACAATAGCATCTGGTGACAATAGCAGTGAGAAAGTTGACTCGCTGAGGGAGTGGCCCATTGAGGGTGCCTTGCTCAAGGGTCCTCAAAAACCTGGAGCTGGCATTGAAATTGACAATCCTCACTCCTTCCTTAAAACTCTGTTTCTTCACCTATCCTGCTCTTCCACAGCTGCAGTCATTCAACACAGCCACAAATCTCCTATTCTCTGAAAAGGGAGAGGGAACCTAATAGATATGCATGATAGTCAACGACAACAACAGCACGGGACATTAAGACAGCTGGGTTTAAACCTGGAGAATCATGCAAACCACTTCTTATAATCAGGGGTCCACAGTTTGGCCAACCATTATCTCTAGTAGACAGCAAGATGTGGCTTCTTTCATACTTCCTGTTCTACTTCCTGTCTCATGTTTTTTTTTAACCCTTTGTACCCACTGCATGATGTTTGTTCACAACAGTTAAAACCATAAAATAACATGACACAACACTATAGATTCATAGATCATAGAGTTGGAAGGAGCCTACAAGGCTATTGAGTCCACCCCCCTGCTCGATGCAGGAAACTAGAGGAGGGGTCTCCCATCCAAGTAATAACCAGGCCTGACCTGGCTTAGCTTTCCACACTCAGACAAGCTGAGCCAGCGTGAGCCACAGGCCTGTACCTAGAAAACTTTTAAAAGTTTAAAACTACAGTATGAAACCAAAGTAAAAATCAGTAAAAAAAAAACAACATTATGGGGAGAGGTGTTATTAGGGAGGAGTAAATGTGTGAAAAGCAGGTATATCTGTACGGGATGGGAGGGGTGCCAGAGGGAGTGAAGCATGATTCACTTGCGCTCCAGTAAGTCCTGCTCCTACTGTCCGTCCTTGAAGTGTGAACAAGAGAGTTGTGCTCCACTTTTGCCGCTCAGGGCCCCTCCCACTAGGACATGGGAAACCAAAGAGTGCTTGTCAGTGGTTCGTTAATGTTTCTCAATGGCTTGTACTCAAACTGTCAATGGTTCCTCATCAAGGTATTGAGGTATTGAGGAGGTATTGAGTGCCACAGGGCTTGGTGTTGGGCCCTGTAGTCTTCAACATTAATGACTTGGAAGAAGAGGTGGGGGGGGGATGCTTATCAGATTTGCAGATGACACAGAATTGGGTTGGATAGCTAATACCTTAGAAGGCAGAAACAAAATTCAAAATGATCTGGATAGGTTAGAGAACTGGGCAGAAAATAACAGAATGAAATTCAGCAGAGACAAAGGCTAAGTTCTTCATTTAGGAAAAAGAAATCAAATTCACAGTTACAAGATGGGGGATACCTGACTTGGCAATAGTATGTGAGAAAAGAATCTTGGAGATGTAGTCGATCACAAGCTGAATATGAGTCAGCAGTGCGATGTGGCTGCAAAAAAGGCAAATACAATTTTAAGTTAGTTGCATAAGTAGAAGTATAATTTCAAAATCATGGGAAGTAATAGTTTTATTACTATTAATTTAGTTCCACTCTACTCTGTGCTGTTGAGACCTCACCTCGAATACTGTGTCCAGTTCTGGACCACACACTTGAAGAAGGATTCATATAAATTGGAATGAATTCAGAGACAGGCAAGGAAGATGATCAGGGGAAATTAAGTCCTACAAGGAAAGATGGAAGGAATTGGGTATGTTTAGCCTTGAGAAGAGAAGACTGGAGGGAGGGGGGGATATGATAACACACTTCAAATACCTAAATTGTTATCACACAGAAACCTGTAATCAAGACTGTATGACATGAAATAATGGGCTTAAGTTACAGGCAGGCAGATTGCAGTTGACAATCAGGAAAAACTTGCTAATGGTCAGAGCAGTCAGACAAGGGAATCAACTGCCTAGGGAGTGGTGGGCTCTCAGTCATTGGAGGTACTCAAGTAGAGACTGGAAAGCGATCCCTCAGAGATGCTTCAAAATGGATTCCTGCACTGAGCAGGGGGTTGGATTCGATAGCCTAAATGGCCCCTTCCAGCTCTATGAGTCTATGGCTCAGCTTGTCTGAGTGTGGAAAGCTAAGCAGGGTCAGGCCTGGTTATTACTTGGATGGGAGACCTCTCCTCTAGTTTCCTGCATTGAGCAGGGGGTTGGACTCGATGGCCTTGTAGGCCCTTTTCAACTCTATGATCTATGAATCTATGAAATTGTCAGACTGGCCCCTGGCACAGGGGTCTCTGGGGCAATTTACCATTTTCTGGTGGGAGGGGTGTTGGAGAGAGTGGAATGCAACTTCCTTGTTCTTCTTTTGGCCCCACCAGCCCCAGCTCTTGGTTTTTGAGGGCCCTTGGGCAAGACTCCCTCAATGTTCCCCCTCCCTCAGTGAGTACCTTCTGAGTTTCTTAATGTGAACACACCGTTATTCTGCCAGATGCTGAGGGGGCTGTCTGTGCATTTGCAGTGCTGAGCAGCTTGCCAACACAGTTATAAAGTGGGCCAAGCCTCCTCCTTTTCAGGCAGCAGCAATGTTTTCTTTAACTTCCCCCAAACACAGAACTTTAATTAGAGAATAAAATAGTCAATGATTAGGGTCACAACAACTTTTGTCATAGCAGGAGATGAAATGTAAAGGGAGCTGGAGCAGCTTCATTTGTTATACACATAATCTTAATTGTTGCTTTTAGACTGTATTTAATTTTTTTAAGTATATGCTGTATACTGTGTAGGCACCATAAGCACAGATACACCATGAGTCATTCCGACACAGAATAAGAGGAAGTAGGCAAAGGTCACCAACTTGTTTAACTTACCATATTTTCACTACAGCAAATAAAACCATTCATTGATTCAAATGGTGAGGCCATCTCAATGCAGGGCCCCACAAATACGGATCATGAGATGGCCAATGATTTCAAAATGCTACACCATGTTTTCCAGGGAGGGAAAGATCAGAAACTGCAAATAAGACTTCAAAGGGTTCAACATTTCTTGCTTTGATTTTAAGACTGCAGTGAAACACGTATGTCTACCCCTTCCGATTTGTCAATGTGAAGCTTTTTAACATCTCCTTCTGGGTCTTAAATATGGTACCGGTTCTTCATCAAGAACATATTGCCATAGTGCAGAGAAGGGGAACCACAGGACTACAGGCCAAATCCAGCCCTCCTGGGGTCCCAAACGAGCCCTTCGGTGCTCCCCAGATGGCTGCACCCCTTTCCTTGGCCACACCCCTTTCCTGACTGCCAATTATTGGATCGTTTTCCAGTTTCCCCCCCATTCTAAAAGGTTGAAATTAATCCCGTAAGGCTTACTTATCGGCAGTAAAAGCTTTAAGCTAAAAAAAAAATCTGGCATTTTTTGTATTTTGGACACACCCCTTTTGTTCACCACTGAATTGCAGCCCCCGAGAACTTCCCTGAAATTGAATTCGGCCTTTGGGCTGAAAGAGGTTCCTCATCCCTGGTATAGTGCCATTGAACCTGGGAGAACTATGTCAACTTTAATTATAGATCTTACTTGCTCTATAGTGATACACATGTTGGCATCTTCCTCCATGTGACTGAAGTTGTCAGACTAATTAAGCTATCTTCCAACCATCATATAGCTGTATGAATGCCTCATATGATCATATACGTGACACAGTTGTCTCTGGGCTGAGAGACTGTGAGTGGCCCAAGGTCACCCCATCTGCCAGACTGCACTGACCTAGCATTCTGTAGTGGCAATAAAGCATTTGGCAGAGATTGGCTGAAGTGTGGGTTGGCTCAACTGTTCTGAAGTTAAGAACTGCTGGCTGCCATTGGCCAAGGTGTTGACAGGAGAAGAAGAAGGGCCTAGGGAACACGGGTAGTAGTAAAGTGGTCCTAGGGAAGGAGGAGGCAGGACTGTGAGGAGGCAGCAGGCCAAGGGAAATGGGGCACATTGGGGAAAAATGGGTTGACAGTGGTCCATAGCACTGAAGGAAAGAGCAGGAGGAGTGAGATGAAGGAAAACTCATAGGCAGAGACGACAGGTACACATAACTAATAGGGTGGCCACTTTTGCATCGCCAAAAAAGAGGAAATGCGTCAACAAGAAAAGAGGACATCAGTTTGTGTAATATTTGTATATGCTATTTTAAATGTGTAGATGCACATTTAGAAATTATTACTATAGTCATAACAGAATACAGCACATCCCACCATAGTGTGCCTACTCAGTCAGCTGTCTAGTCTAGGTGCTAACTGATGTTGGGTAGTTTCAGGACTCCTGCTGTCCCTTATCAGAGTTCTTTATCTCTCATCCGGACTTGGTGAGGATAGCCCTTCAGAGAGAGGACTGTCCTCTGTAAAAGAGCACACATGACCACCCTAACAAGGTACACAGGTAAGCAAGGCAGAGGTTCATATATTGAACTGAAATAAACCAGCAACATCTGAACAGGAGGCCTTCAGTATAACTTGATTTTACAAGTAGAATTCCCTCACTGAAGTAACAGAAGACATTGTCTTTGATCAGTGACAGTATGAACTCTCCCCCAACCCGAGAACTATAAATTGACTGTACACCTACCTCCACATGTCAGCTTTGCTTACCCACATCCAGTTGTCACCAGCCTACACAGTGTTTTACGAATGCTGCTTTTTGGCATGCTTGTCAACATGGATGAATAACCCCTTTGATTAATGGAAGAAGTACGCTAAGTAAACACACATTTCTTAATATGGTTTTGAATAAATAACGAAGAATCAGATACTTGGAATCTCTTCACCTGTTAAGAATTTCCTAGCTATTAAATCTGCATGCTTTTTGTCTTCTTTAATTTTACTCTTCATCTGCTAATATAGTTCTTGTGCAGAGCCTTGATAGACTTCAAACACTTCACTTAGTGCTGATTTAGCCATACACATATTTAATTGCATCTAAAGCTTGTGATGTCCCAGTTGTTTTAGACCTGTCTCTGAAATGTGACAGTAATATTGTTGAGGAATGCCTTCGCCCCCCCCCCCATTAGTTAATACATTTTATGGGGGAATAACTGTCATTCAAAGTGATTGTTTCACTTAGAATGTTAAAGGGCTGAAATGCATTGCTTTCATGTATCTTCTATTCAAGCTATGGAAGGGCTTGTTTCAGCCTTCAGGAAGGCTGTTAAGCTGGGGGAAAAGAGAAAATGTAACCCTGGCTTTTATAAAGAAAGGTTTGAAGCTTGCTTAAAGTTCTCAAAACTTATTCTATTTTATTTCTGCCCACCACCAAATCTTTCCGCCTGATGGTTGTTTTTTTCTTTCCTGAAATCAAATGCCACATACATCCAGTATAAACAAAATAAATTTGAAAGGTCTGTCTAGCCAAATGTGTAAGATAAACAATGGTTTGGACCCAAAATGCCCCTTGCGCTCATGCAGGCCGGGGGGCGGGGGTGGGATTGCTGATTTCCACCATTCCCCCCTGCCCCTGTGCTATACCACAAACCAATTTGGAGGATATTCCTACCCTTAAGAATGACTTGTCAGGAGGTTAAGTGTAGCAAATTACCATTATAGTGAAAGAAATATGTATTTCCCCATTAGTCTGTTGATGTTATTTTCAGCCCATAAGCCTAGATATACAGGCCTGTGGCTCACGCTGGCTCAGCTTGTCTGAGTGCTAAGCAGGGTCAGGCCTGGTTATTACTTGGATGGGAGACCCTTCCTCTAGTTTCCTGCATTGAGCAGGGGGTTGAACTCGATGGCCTTGTAGGCCCCTTCCAACTCTATATCTATGAATCTAGCTACTGCTTATTTATAACAAGTTTACAGCACATATAACACAAGCAGCCTTACAGGGCAATCCTATGCATGTATACTCATAAGTCCTATTGTGTTCATTGGTGCTTAGTCCCAGGGAAGTATGCTTAGGACTGCAGCCTTAGGAACATGTTAAACCAAATAGAACATGTATCTTTGAGGCTTTCCTTATTATTATTTTCCCCTTTTTATTTTTCAGATTGTGAGCCTGTGAGCAGGGACCATCCTATTTTAATGACTGATTGTAAGCGGCTCTGGGTGTCTTTTTTTTTGGCTTAGGAGTGGGATAAACATGCTTTAATTAATTGAATCAATCAATCAATAATATTACAGCTCCATATATATATGGCAACACATGGACTAGACGCTATATAACACTAGAGTGCACTACTGTTTGGCCCCAAGGACCACATCGGGTGTCTGCTGGGTAGCAGGTCCGCATATGTATATGCATGCATGTATGCGGGAACACCACCCCCCACACACACACACACATTCTGCTCTCTCTCTCTCTCTCTCTCTCTCTCTCACACACACACACACACACACACACACCAGTCAGTCAGTCAGTCAGTCACTGAAATCCAACTCCTGCCCAAGAGTGTCTCAGAGGGCTGGCACCTGCTTTGATCTGATAAAACCAACACTCCTCCAAGAAACCTCTGTTCTCAAACCACTCCGTAAACCTGGCTCCTAGCCCTTGTCCCTCCTCTAGTCTACTCTTTCTTGTTGAAGGATCTTGACATCCCACACTCGGTTACCTAGAAACTTTTCAGGAAGGGGGGGAAAAATCAAAAATGGGGGGAAAGGGGGGGAGTGTTATTGGAACAGACTCTCTGGTTCCTGCCATAGAAGCCTGATTCCTAGATCATTCTAGGAAACAGGCAGGAGCCTTCAAGCACGGTTTCCTAGGATGCTCTAGAAATGAGGATTCTGCGACAGGAACCAGAGTCAGCTCCTACAGCAGTGGTTCCCAACCTTGGGTCCCCAGATGTTGCTGGATTACAGCTCCCAGCATCCCTTGCCATTTGCCATGCTGGCAGGGTATGCTGGGAGTTGTAGGCCAGCAACATCTAGGGACCCAAGGTTGGGAACCACTGTCCTAGAGCCTTTTCCCTTTTATTTCCTGTGGGTTTTTTTCTGGGGGTCTTCCAGAAAGGTTTTGGGGTGTGTGTATGTGGGGGTACCAGTGGCTGTGGGCTGCACTTTTTTCACCACTGCTGTAATGACTCAAACTTGACCTGTAATGAGTAGGACTGTAAATTAGGGCTGTTGGATTTTTTTAAAGGTAGTGGGTAATTTTGCATTCCCGCATACTTTGACTTTTAAATCCCATACCTCTGAGTAAAAACATGTAGTGTTAATGCCCAGTCCTCTGATCTGCTGCCATTGCTTAACAAAAATAGAATCATGTTATAAGTAAAATACCTGATTTTACAAGAATGCCAGTAAGTTTGCCCTATACAATCTTATCACCTGTACCTGGACACTGAGACTGGTCTCCAATATCATCCTCTTAGGCAACATTCCAAGACAACATCCACACTTGTTGCATATTTACTGTTGGTGCCTAACAGAGGAATCTTAAGTAGGGTGGGGTGCCAACTTGTGCCAATCAGAGAAGGCAGTGGAGGACATGTGGATTTCTCTTCATCGCCCCCCCCCCATTGTTGTTGTTGTTGTTTTTAAATAACCTCCATTAATTTCAGTGGGAGGGAAAATGTCTACATCACCCTGATGCTAGTGTAGGTAAGGGTCTCCTGAGACCCATAGGGGAATGGAGGGGCTTTGGATCGAGATGATCCAAAGCCGGCCCTGTGACCAGAAAATCCCATTTGGGGGCCTATCACTGCCTACCACTAGTGGGAACACTGCTGGTGGTAGATTTATGCTTGCGGAGCTTCCCATGGGCATAACTAGGGCCTCAGGGTGGATGCCACCCCCTCTGCGGCTGACGAAGCTTCTTTCCACCGGTGGAGGGGGGCAGAGGCGTAGCGTGGGGGTTGCAGGGGGGGCCGGCCGCACCGGGCGCAACATCTGGGGGGGGCGCTCACACGCGCCTCCTCGGCTGCTGCTGCCGCCGCCGCCAAGTCAACTGGGGAACCGCCTGCATACTTGCAAGCGGCAGCAGCGACGCCCCTCCTCGCCGCTCCCCCCACCCTCCACCCCCAAGGCTTCACGGCTGCTCCCAACTTCGCTCGACCGGCCTTGGCGCTGCGCTGGAGGAGCCACCGCCGTGAGCGCAAGGAGGAAGGGCCCCGCCCGGAGGAGGGGGAGAAGCCCGCCACCAGTTGCGCGCAAGTCGAGGCGCACAAGCACGGTGCACGGCGCCTGAGCGCGCTTGCCTCGGCTCCAAGCGGCGCCCAAGCAGCTCTCCCTGGCGACGGGAACTCTCGCTGCAGCACGCAGGAGCCCAGAAAGGGAAAGCTTCGGACCTGAGCTGAGCGCGGCTGCGCTCGGCCTCTTCCGGCACTTCCCGTAGAATTTCCGCCTCAAATGCCGTTTCCCGCCGCGGGCCGGTTAAGAATCCCTCTTCTCTGGAACAAATTTCCACTCGAAACTTACGGAAACTCAGAGTACAAGTACGTAGGATTCCATGGCAGGAAAACCCAACAGGCAGAGGAGTTCAAGAGGTGGGGGGATGCTTATCAAATTTGCAGATGACACAGAATTGTATGGGATAGCTAATACCTTAGAAGGCAGAAATAAAATTCAAAATGATATTGAAAGTTTAGAAGACCGGGCAGAAAATAACAGAATTTTAACAGATACAAGTGTTTAACAGAGAGCAAGTTCTTTGGTTAGGAAAAATTAATAAAATGCACAGCACAGGTATAAGATGGGGGCTTGGCAATAGTACGTGTAAAAAGGATCTTGGAGTTGTAGTTGATCACAAGCTGAATATGAGTCAGCAGTATGATGTGGCTGCAAAAAGGGCATGTTCAATTTTTGGTTGCATCAACAGAAGTATAGTTTCAAAAGCATGGGAAGTGATTTATTTATTTATTTATTTATTTATTATATTTATCAATCGCCCATCTGGCCGGTCACCCGGCCACCCTGGGCGATGTACAATTAAAATACAACAAAACAACACAATAAAATATAATAATTAAAACAATATTAAAAATTCTCATTAAAAACCTAACCCACCCCATATTCCCGCCTGAACAGCCATGTTTTTAATGCACGGCGGAAGCTCATCACGGAGGGGGCATGGCGAAGGTCACTAGGGAGGGAGTTCCATAATGTGGGGGCCGCCACAGAGAAGGCCCTCTTCCTAGTTGTGAAAGAAGTTTCTCAAAACTTAAACTAATTAAAACATATCAGAGATCTACAATGAGCCAAGAAAGACTGAGTAATCTAGCAATACTGTCCATTGAGAGAGACTTTAATGTAGATTTCAATTCCGTTGTTGAAAAATTTGCGCTAATTAAAAGCAGGCGAATTTAAATTAATCTGTATATTATATACAGATTGATATCTTGCACTTCTATTAAAGAATTACAATTAGAGGTACAGGATTGAGGAAGTTGGCTCCATCTAGCCCAGTCTTGGATCATCTCCAAGGTATGGTTCCATTTTGATGTTTAGTTTTTGTTCTTGATATTTTTTGTCGTTTACGATGGTTGGGAGACCACATATAATAGCATGGCCCATGCTAGGTTACTACATTTGTAGATTTGTATTCATAGACCTGCTGAAAATGTGGAGAATGTGTAATGCATGTTCGCACTCAATAAAGTGTTTGAAAATAAACTTGTATTTAGATGCATTTTACTTTAATTACATCAGTATTTTCATAACAAACAATACATGTGCTTAGGGGGTAAGGGTTTCTTTAACTAATCTAGTGGAAGAGACTCGAGTGCTAAAATCCACGGGTTAGGGGGCGCAAATTACTTGCCTTGCCCCGGGTGCTGACAACCCACGCTACGCCACTGGAGGGGGGCCTCCGCCACATCCTAACACCCCTTGAACAGCCATGAGAGAGAGTCAGGACTGCGCTACCCGCTAGGAGGATTAGCTGATTAGATTGTAAGCCTGCGGGCAGGGACTGTCTTGTTAATTGCTGTGAACCGCCCAGAGAGCTTCAGCTATTGGGCGGTATAAAAATGAAATAAATAAATAAAAAAAATAAAAAAAATAAAAGTGGATTTCCTCCCATTCTCCCTCAGTTCTTCAATAGCTTGACAAAGTATAGGATGTTCCCATTGTGGAGAAGATTACACACCAAGTGAAAGTTTGCACAGGCAGAGCAAACCTTTCTGCTTATCTGGAGTCCATTCATGCCGGAGATCAACAGCAAAGCCCCCAAAATAGAAAAATATATGCGTGTATTAAAGTCTTGCAATTTCAGTCCCTGACTTAGCTTTGTAGTCTATCCTCATTCCCAAAAGTTCCCAGGCCATGCCTTATTTATCATTAGTCCGCCTCTGCCAGTTTGGCCTGCAAAACCAGAGGTGTTCCACCCACTTTCTCTCCATAGCCCAGCCAATGTGTGGGCCAGCTTTCCTCTGCTGAGCACTGAACAGTTTTACCTTTCTCATGGTTTAGCAGGGTAAAGCTCTCATCTCTGATGATCAGCAGGTGGCTAAAACATTGTTTGGCTGTGAGGTCTGAACTGAGCTGCTATGTTTTGCACATGATGTGCATGCGTAGTGTCAGTTTTGAAGTGAGAAGTTTTGAAGTGGATCAAATCACCATCATTCAGCTAATTAAGAGCCCTTTTGCCTAAAAAGCTAGGGTATGATTGACAACATTAGTATTTCTGTAAAAATTCTGTAAACATTTCTCTGGCAGTGAGGCTATATATAGATATATCTTGGAGATATATATATATATATATATATATACTGCCGATGTTACAGACAAATGGTATAGACCAGCCTTCCCCAAGCTGGGGTCCTCCAGGTGTTTTAGTCTAGAATTCTCATCATCCTCATTATTTGAGTTTGAGTCCAACACATCTGGAGGAGCACCAGGTTGGAAGTGACTGGTACAGACAAACCCCATACATCTTTTCAACCTAGATTTTAAGAAATCAAGAGATGTCAGCTAATGTAGGAATCTGTGTCTCTTTGTAGTAGCTGAGTCATCTGGGCATAGAGAGAACAAGGGCACAGTCCTATTGCGATGGCTGTAAGCCCCTGAACTCACAGGCTTATGCTGATCCAATACAGAGTGGGAGGAGCGGCGGAGGCGATCTCTGTATTGGATGAAGGGGAGAGAAGGAGGCTGGAGAGGCGTCAGGATAGCTTGTATCCTGGCTTCTCCAGTCTCCCCCCCTCCTTACCCCATCTCCAATGTCCCTTTCCCGACCTTGGAGAGCAGCCGGCATGGTTCTTTCCACTGATGGAGGGGTGCCTCCACCACATCCTAACACCCCTTGAATAGCTGGAGTGGTTCTTTCCACACCAGCTGCGAGGAGGTGGGGGAGGGGGGGTGTTGGAGCTCTGATTCCCAGCTCTGAGGTCGGAGCACTGTCTCTGGCCTTGGATCTGGGAATCCAAAATATCCTATGGCCCATCAGACACTGTCTAGGAGCTATAGGATTGCCCCCTAAGCCTTTTATTTGTAGTGCTATTCTGAGAAACCCAAAGAGCTTCCTGTTCATTACAATATTGCACCTTCTTTTCTTGATTCCACCCAGCCCACCTTACATTTAGTCATCTGTTTCTCTTCTAGTTTCTTATCTCTTAAAGGTATTTGGTACCTGTGTGACAACATTGATTTCATCTGCTGGGAATGAATTGTATTTATTTGTTTATTTTATTTTATATTAATTAATTAATTAATTAATTAATTATATTTATACCCCACCTTTTTTCCTGCAAGGAACCCAAGGCGACTTACATAATGCTCCTCCTACTCTCCATTTTATCCTCACAACAACCCTGTGAGGTAGGTTAGGCTGAGAGTCAGTGACTGGCTCAAAGTCACCCAGTGAGTTTCATGGCTGAGCGGGAACTCGAACCCAGATCTCCCGAGTCCCAGTCCAACACTCTAATGGCTATGCCACACTAGCTCTCAGCATTAAATGAGAAATATATTTCTTCCGTTATATAGAACTCTATGAGCCCAAAGGGGTCCACAGAATTACATTCCTAGAAGCCTTGTTTGTCTACAATTGGAATTTGCCCCAGCACATGCAGTCAGTCCCAAGAGCTTGCCTGCTGCATTCAAATCAAATCAAATCTTTATTACGGTCCAAGACCAGCATAATGCTGCATTCAAAGTTGCCATATATATGAATGAAATATAAAGAGGGATGTTATCAGCATATCTATAAGCATGGTACATGTTGGCTTGATGGGACTCACTCGACTGTCTCTCGGAGTTACGTTAGAAATTTCAGATCTAACAATGAAGAAACAGGAGTCTAGAAAAATGCACTGAAATATATAATTATTATGATTTTACACCATTCTCCTACTATCTTTTCACTAGTCAGTACTTCAAATTGGCAGTAGTAATTATTCAAGAATGGAGATCTTTGAAGTCGATTTCCCACCTCCAAGTCTGTTCCATGTTGGTTCTGTCACTTCTGTGTGGATCTTTTTCTCTCTTTTTTTTAATGGAAAAGAAATCAGTACGTATTTTGTGCACATTTTTCATTAATGAATGCATTAATGGATGCTTGCCTCCATTGACTAAAGCATGTTTGTGTGCATTTTAGAAATGTATGCAATATTTTTCTCCCGCATTTTCTAAATGTGTGCATGTTGTCGAACACGTTTTTTTTCCCTTTTCACGAAATGTGTCACAAGCACGGAAACTTACAGATTTCTGACTGCAAATTGTGTTTGTTTCTGCATTTGGTTCCAGGAGGTGCAGACTGGGTAAATCTGTAAAACACACACACACACACACACACACACACACACACACCTTGACAGAGCAAATTTCTCACCCATCCCTAAATTGGAGATGAAATATCAGATCATTACTGGTCTATCAGATATAAAAGCCTCTATTGCAACCTCTTTCCAGATAATTCTATCTATGAGTAAATAACAGAAAAAGACTTTTTGTTGTTATTATTATCTATTGCTTCTTATTGAGATCATTATCAAAAGCAATCATAATAGCTTCCCTTTCCCAGTACTTCAGAAGTCCCACTAGTTCAGAATTGACCTTCCCCCGCATCATGTGCAGCTGTGGGCGGGGAGAAATTTTGTGGACGTGGGGCGAGGAGAAGCGAGACTTACCAGTTCTCGCAGGTATGCCTCACGTAGGGGGGCGGGGTTACAGGAGCCAATATTAGGACCTGCAGCACCGCCCCACACCCTCTTTGTTATTCGCAGCTCCATCGGCACAGATACGGAATTCATCGGCAGAAAAGAGGAACACGTGCACGGTCAGCTAAGGGATGGGAGAACAGAGGGGAGGGTGAGAGGGTGGAAGGTTAAGATACAAAATACAATAAAATAAAATCCAACCATCCTTAGCCAATGGACGCTTGCCACCACAGGCAGCAAGGTCCACGATCAACACACCCGTGGGGGGGCGGGGGGGCTTCCCCTTTACTGCATGGGCCAGGGACACCAGAAGGGCCACTCCTGCATCATAGATGCCTGACCTCAGCTGCTTCCGCCGTTGGGCGGGCGGGGGCGGCGCTCCCCCCCGGGGCCTCGCCCGACGGTCCCGCCGCTCCAACACGAGTGGCGCGGAGAGCACTGCAGCCCAGCCGCCTCTGCTGCAGCGTGGGTGGGGGTGGCGCTTCCCCCCCCGGGGCTTTTCCCGACGGGCCCGAACGCCGCCACGAGCGGCGCGGAGGGCATTGCGGCCCTGCCGGCTCTGCCTGAAGCGCGGGAGGGGGTGGCGCCTCCCCTCCCCCCCACGGGCTGCGCTCTCCCCCGAGGGCCCCTTGCCGCGCCGCTGCGATGCGGCGCGGCGATCACTTCATCCGGCCGGGCCTTGGCAGATGCCCGGCCGGACTCACCTGCTTCCGCCGCGGGGAGGGCAGGGGGCGGCGCTTCCCCCCCCCGGGGCTTCGCCCGGCGGGTCCGCGCGCCGCCATGAGTGGCGCGGGGAGCATCGTGGCCCTGCCACCTCCGCCACAGTGTGGGTGGGGGTGGTGCCTCCCCCCCCACGGGCCGCGCTATTCTCCGAGGGCCCCGCCGTGCCGCTGCAATGCGGCACAGTGATCACTTCGTCCAGCCGGGCCCAGCGAGCTGCCCGGCTGGCCCAGCCACATGGCACACGGGGTGGGGGTGGCGACTCACCCACGCGGGCCGTAACCCTCTCCTGACGGCCCTGCTGCGCTGCCGATAATGGCGCGGCACCCAACCACCTTGGCCGGGGCCCACCCCATCCGGGCCGCGGCCAGCCCCACCGCGTCGTCGCGAGCGGCCCAACGCCTACTCCCCCCCAATTTTTTTCCCCTTTTCTTTTCTCTTCTTTCTCTTTCCTCCCTCTTCTTCCTCATAAAAAATGCACGAGCAGTACTGGCCAGTGCCGCAGTCTCGGCCGGGCGGGCCCTCAGAGCTGGCTTCAAGTTGACATAGCCTTCGAACCCAAAGCATCAGCGGGCGACGAGGGCACAGACAGACATAAACTGGAACCTCAGGTACAACCTACCCATAATTTCCCTCATTACGCATATGCTAATTGTTTCCTCTATTTTATCAGGATAGCAAGCCACTCATTCGAAGAAATGCCTTCAAAGAGGAAATCAAGCGGCAAAAGCAACAGGGGAGCTACAATGAAGAACACGGCCCAAAAACATCCACCCAAACGCCCACGTAATTTGGTGATCTACTCATCTTCGTCCGACGAAGAAGAGATCGACTTATCTACCCTCACGCATCAGGTTGAAGCAGCTGAAGAGGCAGCGAGCCAGTTGGGTAGACACAGACCCCCTGGTACGCAGGTGAGTGGCGAGAAGCTGCGCACAAGAGGTCAATTACAACGTGCATTGTGGCATTCCCTTGCAGATCGCATCGATGCAGTGGAGGCCACGACCAACGCAGCCGTCCGACAAAAATACGCATCACGCGGTGTCAGCCCCGGGGCTCTGAGGGATGAACAACATACGAGATGGTCACCTAGCAACGACAGGGCAAGTACTTACTGTACACAACAGACAGAGACTAACAACGCCAGTAGCTCCCCCTATGCACAAGATCATGAACCTCATCCTGGACCGTCGACGCGTGACGGTGAGTACATTAGACAAGACGCAATGGGCGGGGGATCTGCCCTACATTGGGCTAGATACAGGCACACCTCCTCTAATTTACCTTCCCCTGCAACATCGGTGACAGGGCAAACACCAGTCAGAACTGGGACACCCAGTACACCCCAGGTCTCACTGCAAGAATTTGTCAACATCTTAGCACAAACATTAGGAGGGCTTAATTCGGGGCCAAATGTCAGGGGGCAGTTACAGGGAGCAGAAAGCAATAACATTAATGCCGGCAGCCCTGACACGCAGACAATGACTGCTACAGGTCAGGCAGAAAATCAAGGTACACATAACACTCAGGCAGCCCCCAATGCAGCATCTAGCGCGACAGCAGAGGCAGGCCAAACACATAGGAGCGATACTATCCCTACTAAATCACATGACACGCAACAAGTGGCCATCAGTACGCTTCCCAACCCACTTGCAGCGGGCAACTCAAATTTGGCTGAGGCATGCGCACCAGCGTGGGGCGGACCAAACACACACGCTACGATGAGAGGTTTTGCCCCGGCAGTTGTAGATAACTACCCAAACTCGGCAGCTGGAAACAGATATCATGGAGGGCCTTCATTCCCACTTGGCTTCCATCTATCTCAATCCACAAGGGACAAAATATTGAGGGGCGAGTTCATTGACATGTTCTCCCTTCTACAAAGGGAGCCGGAAATTCAAGAGTTAGAGAAGCTTAGCGACACTGAAAAAGAAAAAGCAAAAAAGAAGAAACCCCCACGTACATGGTCTAACTGGCTAGCGGGGTACTTGACTTACTTGGGAGTAGTTCTACAGAAATACCCAGAAAAAGGCGTTGTGCTTGTTAAATACCTAGATATAATATTTAGAGCATACTCCTGCTACGAAGGACCGGCGTGGCTGCAGTATGACGAGGCCTTCAGAGAGAAGGCTGCGGCAGATCGATACATCAGATGGGACATTAAGGACAGTGACATATGGATGGAATACCAGCATGGCCGATCTTTGGAGAAAGAGCGGCCACCGGGCACATCATGGCTAAATATCAGGGATCCCCCGGAACTTACAACTCTCCGGGTCAGCCGGTTCAACCCCGGCCAGTCTGTTGGGATTTCTCAAGGGGAGGCTGCAAACGATCTGGATGCAACTTTAGACACGCCTGTGGGCTTTGTGGAGCAGCACATGCCGTTAGCACATGCCCCAAACTTAAGCCCCATAAGGGCCAACCCAGAGCAAGCAACCAGACCAATTTCCCACATGGACCAGGACATGCCCAAGTTCCCAAAGGGCCCCAGTCCAATTAAATTACAAGCTCTACTGCCTCTACTTGACATCTACCCACACAGAGACGATGCAAACTATTTATATCACGGCTTTAAATACGGTTTCAGAATCCCATACACAGGTTCGCGAATACATTACATGGCCACCAATCAAAAATCAATTATTGAGCTCCAACATGTAGCATTGGTCAAAATTAGGAAAGAAATAGAAGAAGGGAGGGTCCTTGGCCCTTTTGACGCGCTACCTATGCCATCCCTCCGGGTGTCCCCTTTGGGCATAGTCCCTAAGAAGACACCAGGAGAATATCGCCTGATACATAATCTGTCATTCCCTAAGGGCGCCTCTGTGAATGATGCAATCCCCGAGCATCTATGTTCAGTGAAATATGCATCATTTGATTCAGCAGTGGCAATGGTCCGAAATTGTGGACCAGGCGCCCTGATGGGAAAATGCGATATTAAATCAGCCTTTCGTTTGTTACCAGTTCACCCACGAGACTTCGACCTGTTAGGTTTCCATATACAGGGCCAGTTCTTCTTCGATAGAGCTATGCCTATGGGGTGTTCCATCTCTTGCTCAGCATTCGAGCGGTTTAGCTCATTTTTAGATTGGGCAGTGCAGAACAGAGCTAACCTCTCACATGTGGTTCACTACCTTGACGATTTCCTTTTTGCTGGCCCACTCCACTCCAACCAATGTGCGAGGCTTATGCAGCAATTCCGCATACTATGCAATTCAATTGGTGTACCATTAGCCCATGAAAAGACTGAGGGACCAGCAAATAGGCTAACCTTTCTGGGTATAGAATTAGACACAGTGCAACAATGTTCCAGGCTACCCGAAGAGAAGATCGAAGCTCTCCGTGAAAAAATCAACAATACGTTGTATTTAAAAAAGATCACGTTGAGAGGGTTGCAGGAACTGGTGGGACATCTCAACTTTGCATGTAGAGTAATCGCACCAGGTAGGGCTTTCTTGCGCCGCCTATGCAATGCCATGCAAAGCTTGACCCGTCCACACCACAGACTTCGGGTATCGGCATCCATCAAAGCTGATCTGCAAATATGGGCCAGATTCTTGACACAATTCAATGGTGTTTCATTTTGGAGACAAGACAGGTTATTAGACGCAGAGTTTAGGGTCCATTCAGATGCATCCGGCACTTTGGGTTTCGGGGCCATCTTGGGAGAGCAGTGGTGCGCCAAAGGTTGGCCAGAGCAATGGAAATCCTCTGAACTGGTGCGTGACCTCACTTTTCTAGAATTGTTCCCGGTGTACGTAGCCGTGCACATCTGGGCAGAGCAGCTTTCCAATTCCGTGGTGCATTTCCTCTGTGACAATCAGGCCACTGTTCAAGTAGTCAACTCACTTACCTCAAGGAATAACAACGTGATGTGTCTAGTTAGGACCATCACAATGCAGTGCCTCGAATTTAATATTCTGTTCTGAGCTCGACATGTGCCAGGATTAGACAACGGAATCGCCGATGCATTATCGCGAAATCAAATGAAAAGATTTAGACAATTAGCCCCATGGGCTTCCGAACTTCCTATAATGATGCCAGACTATCTTTGGCAGATTGGAGGTCTGCGGCTGAAAATGCCATCATGAGTTCCCTGGCGCCCAGTACACGGGCAGCCTACGACAGGGCAGGTAGGGAATTTCGAAACTTCAGAGTAAAGTACAGTGTACCTGAGACATGGCCCATTCCAGCAGAACAACTGATACAATTCTGCGTGTATGCTAGGAAACAAGGGGCATCTGTACGCACACTGAGAGCAAAACTATCAGGCCTGGCATTTTTAGCCAAAGCTAGGGGCTGGGGCGACAACTCGAGGGACTTTAGGTTAAAGAAGATGCTAATTGGATGGTCACGACAAAACCCACCAGTACCTGATACGAGAATTCCCATATCGCCAGAAGTACTTATGGGCTTACATTCACAGTGGCCGGGCATATGTAAGTCTAACTATGAAGCAATTTTGTTTCACGCCACGGCATTAACAGCCTTTTTCGGTGCATTCTGCATATCCGAACTGGTGGTTAGGTCCAAAACTGATTCATCAAGCCGAGCCCTGCAATACACTGATATCACATTCATCTCAACTTGGGTAAAGATTAAATTGCGCAGGTCTAAAACCGATCAGTTAGCCAAGGGGACAGACATATATCTTTACCAGGCCACAGAAAAAGAACTGTGCCCAGTTACTGCATTACATGCATACACCAACAACAGAGGAAAGAAAGATGGTCCGCTTTTCCAACACGCTGATGGGTCACCACTCACGAAGTTCCAGTTTTGGTCTGTAGCCAAGTTAGCGCTGGGAGCATTGGGCCTAGGGGACAAACGATTTGGAACACACTCATTCCGTATTGGCGCGGCGTCGACGGCGGCAGCTGTAGGCTTCCCCGCCGACAGAGTACAAGCGGTGGGGCGTTGGCAATCACAAGCATATCAGTCTTATGTATGCAAATTTCTATGAACGATACTGCGGCCTCTGTTTCTTCATTGCAGAATATCCAGGGGCCAAACCGGTGCCGGTCCTAGTGTGTGGACACAGCTTTGTTTTCTGGGCGGCTCGAAGGGCGGCAGCTTCGGGCCAAGGAACTCAGCTGGGAATGGGGCGAATGGCTGAAATCCATTGGTTGGGATACCGCGGCTTGCGGTGGCAGAGCTTAATGAAAACCCTGTTCGGGTCTGGCTTCAAAGAGCAACCCCCGCACCTGCTGGTGCTGCACCTTGGGGGGAATGATTTGGGTTTACTCAAGAGTAAAGCCCTGGTACTGCAAGCGCTTGCAGATTTCCAAAACATCAAGGAAAGGTGGCCAGCGGTCCGGATCATCTGGTCTCACATTATACCACGACACTGCTGGAGAAACAACGCAAACCCCAGAATTATGAACAGAGCAGCCAGAAGGGTGAACAGAGAAATTGTGAAAGGACTGGGGGGCGAGGGTTATAATGTACCCCATCCTGATATTGTATTGGCCCGGAGGGAGCTGTACCGCATTGATGGAATCCATTTGTCTGACAAGGGTAATGATGTATTTATCAAGGATCTGCAAAGGGCCCTGCTGGAAATTATTCCTGCCAGGTGGGGGAGAGGGGACTAAGCAGGCGCTGGTCCCTCTCTGTGGCGGGTAAGTGCGGGTTAGGGTATTGATAGGGTGAGGTGAGCATCCCTGGCACCATTCAGGTGACAGGCGGTTTCAGGATGCCTCAGATGGATGGGTCAATAGGCTCAGACAGCTGGGGGTCAGGAACGCCTGTGAGGCCTTTGTTCTCGCCAAGCTTGTTGTCGTGAGACTCCGAGAGGGAGCGACGCAACAAAGGCACCCAACACTGGAAAGTAAAAAATGGGGAGGCGGCGGATTTCCTCGCCACCTCCCGGTTTTGATGCTCCGCCCAAGTGCATAACAGAGCGGCCTACGAGGCCAGAATAGAATAACCTGCACTCGATCCCTTTGCAGGTCATTGTATGTAAATATGTAAATAAACGTGGCCCAGTTAAACACCAACTGAGTGTCTCGATTCTTCATTTCCCACCTGTACGTCCGCAATCTCTCTGTGTGTGTATTCCCCTGTCTGCCTTTGCATAGTACCATACTTCTTTCACACCTGCCTGACACAAGCAATAGCTTTGTGATACGTGATATATACCAGTACTGAGCAGGTAAACGTAGCCAAGTGCAAGAAGAAGTCCAGATGGCACCACCACCCACACTCCTCCTCACTGACAGCTGCAGCATACAGTTGGAAACACAGGAGGCATCTTGGGAAAGGACTCTCCACTCCTGCCAGGCACAACATACTCATAGGAGAAAGCAGTGGAGGCAGCTGGTGGCGCCAATGTCAGCGGGGCGGTGTATGCACTGTGGATTTTACTCCATTCTGTTAAGGAGCTATCCATGGTCCTGAACCTAGTTTGGGGATAGGGTTAAGCACCATGGATACCTCCTTAAAAGTTCAGAGTGAAATCTGGAGCGGATACACATCCCCGCTGACATTGAGGCCACCAGCCTCCACTGGAAGAAAGTGAGCAGAGACTACACTGCCTGTGCATAGTGCAACCAGTATCCCTGATAATGCATAGGCTGGCAGAAGAACCAATGAGGTCTGAAGTAAGCTCTGTTGTTGGGGAACGGAATGCTGCTGTCCTCTAAGCGTGAGCTCATGTAGTCCTATCCTGAACTGGAAACAACTCTGTGCCAAATTGCTGGGATACCACACATGAGCCTGGAACTATTGAAGGAACGATTGTTCCAGAGACCATGCAGGATAGCAGGACCGGTGCAAGGCAGTTTGGTGCCCTAGGCAAGATCAGATATTTAGTGCCCCCCCCTCCCACTTGAGAGCGCTGTATTTTTTTTCAAGGCATTTCTGGTGCCCTCTTTAGCCCTGCGCCCTAGGCAGCTGCCTGGTTGGCCTAATGGTAGCACCGGCCCTACAGGATAGGACTACATTGTTATGCAGATGATCACAATGCTTGCATACACATCAGTGCCAGCATAGACCAGTCAGTGAAAGTGTGTGAAGTACAGAAATAAAGTTTTTGGAATGTGCACTTCCTTTTAAAAACAACCCTGGCTTTGCCACTGGATTCAAATGAGTTCAGATTTGTATGAATCTGACCTGTGGATTCTGCACCGGACTAGCTTTTAAGTCACATGGATTCCTCAGACTTGCGGACCAGTTTTTCACTTGGGGGGGGGGGAAATTGCGCTAATTCACATTAGCTAATGCGGGTTAGTACATTTGTACAAGTGTGCAAGTATGTGAATTAGTGCTAATGCAAATTAACGCAAGTAGAACAAAATTCTGGGTTAAAAATTCTGATTCTATCCATGAGCGGATGACAGAGAAAAGATGCCTGACAATCTGTGAAACACTGATGGGATGGATTTAACAAAATCCAAATTTGCCATTACTCAGAATATTCAGTTGGCACAAAGTACAGCAGCTAGATTACTATCTGGGACAGGTCGAATGAATCATCACTCAGAAACAACTACTTTGGCTACTCGTATGTTCCCAAGCACCATTCAGGGTGCTGTGACTTACATTTAAGGCCTTAAATGGCTTGGAATCCAGGTACCTGAAAGCCTTGTGAACCTTCCAGAGTTCTAAGATCATCCTTGGAGGTCCTCCTCTGAGTTCCCTTACCTCCTGAAGTCAGGCTAGTGCTGGATGGGAAAATGGCCTCTTTTGTTGTGCCTGGCATGGACTCTAATATATTTTCAGAGCCAGTTGAAGACTTTTTGCTTGCCTAGGACTTTTAATGTGAATATCTAGGTCTGTTGGAATTTTATGTGTGTTAGCAAGATTTTTGTGGTGGTGCTCTTTATATTTTTACACTTTTAAACTGTATGCTGCTCTGAAAGTCCTTGGACTGAAAAGCAGCTTATAAATATTTGTAGTGATAAATGAATTAAATTAATGATAATTAATACTAAACAATCTTTTGCCCGATCCCAAAAGGCATCCTCTGTTTGAATGGCTGTCCAGTCCAACTCTGGTTTAAAGATAAAGAACCATTCGAAGGAAGAGCTGGGCCTTGAAGCGGCCCATCAGCAGCAGCTGGATGGCAAACTGGGCAGCTGGCACACAGGTCACCTGGTCACAGTTCTTCCACACTATGGTGAGATGTACTTTATTTCCATTTAAATTAGAATAATTATTTCTAAATTTCCATTTATACCTATAAATTAGCATATGCAAATTTAATGCAAACCACTGTCCTCTTTTTGGTGATGCAAATTTAATGCAAATCACTGTCCTCTTTTTTGACAATGCATAAGTGGCCACTCTATTTATTACTGTTGGCTGCTGCATATTTCTAATTTTTAGGATTTTATTGATGTCTTACTGTTACTGTTGTCAGTCGCATTGTGGGTGTTTTATGTTGAACGTCAGGGTATACATTTCTTAATTCTTGTTTCCAGAATTCAGTGAAATACCTGAGGAGGCCCTGCTTTTCTGCTCTGCCCCTGCTGTGGCTTCCTTGAACTTCCTTGAATGAAATGACTCAGGAATAAAGATATTTCACATATGCTCTATTGTAAAGATATTTGAATATAATTTGGGGGTGGGGGTAGTGCAGTTTCCAGCTCAGTAGAGCAAATCATCACTCTCAGTTTCTGAACTTTCTGTGAACAGCACGAGATGGCACTTATGGCAAGAAAGTACATAACAGAACTGAAGATCGAAATATAGAAGGAGGGGGATGAATCTGTGATTTATAAGAGATTATAAATGTTTTATCATCCGTCACATTGCAATGGTGCATTAACCCTGTTACACTTCACATCTCAAGAATGATCTAACAATTAGTGAGAGGTTTCTCATTTATACATTCAATATATGACCAGGCTGCAACTGGAGGCTGAATTTCTCAAATAATCATCCTTAATTTAAGCAACTCCCCAGATCTTTTTTAAAAAATAGAGTCATCATGAATGCATATTCAGAAAGTCATCTCCAAGCAATAAAGATTTAACTTTTATTTAAAGGAATATAATCGATATATTTAAATTATTTTATGACAACTGAGTTTAATTATTATGGTAGTGTCTTTTATTTTATGTCTTTTATTATGCTTTTATTTTTAAACCAGAGGGCATGTAAAGGGCACTCACAAGATAACTTAATGTTATTGCTTAGCTTTACTTATCCATTATAGTTTTACAACAAACAGAACTGTAGTGAAGATTTTAATCAGGGTTAGAAACTGGGATCTCATGCCAGGTTACTTTAATGGCAGGCATGGTTGTAACAGTGCTGCCATAAAGTGTTTTGGAAAAAATGGAAGAAAAACAATGGACCATGCTTTTGCACTATGATCTTGGAAGGAAAATGGTAGTACAAGTGTAGAAAGAGGTAGACAATCAGCAAAAAGTGCTCTTAACAATGCGCTTTGCCATGTGGAGTTATGACTTTAATCCATCTTTCTAACTAGAAGATAGTATTTATCCTGGATTCTATAAGAATGAAGTAAAAAGCTGCAATTTTGAGTAGGCACCAGTTATAAGATCTACCTTTTCATCTTCATATTTGTCAACTAATCCATTATCTGATGGTATATGGTGATGGATGAACACACTAGGCATGATCCAACCAAAGTTAAACACATTTAAGTTCCATTGATTTCAAAAGAGGAAATATAATCATGTGCTTAATTCTCCCATTGAAATAAATTGGATTTATATGTGGTTAGCTTTGGTTCTCTGATGCCCAGTGTGCATGTCTTGCTTTCCATCAATATGTACTCTGTGCTTTCTATAGAGTGAAAGACAAATGTAAACACTCTTCCCATATTCAAAATGGCTTTACATACTAAGACAAAATGAAACTTGCTTGGTATATTTTTTCAGGTCGAAAGGAATTCACTATTGCAGGCAGTAATTGAACCTAGTACTTCAAATATGAAATCCTAACTCATATACCAGAAAACTCCTTCAGTCTGGCAAGATTGATGGCTTTTTAAAAAGTAAAAAACCTCAACAGAAACAATCTATTCAAGGCATTTCCCCCTGGTATATCTGGTGCCCACATGTAAAGGAACGGAGAACAGATGTTATCATTTAGAAGGCCTATTTATCAGATGGTCATTCAAAGAGTGCTTCCTGTACACTGTAAACTCAAGATTTATAGAGGCTAGTTGAGTGGTAAATACATTAATTAGGGGTTTTGTAGTTTTGTTTGTTATGACATTGTGTTTTATATTGTAATTCATAAGCAAGCGAGGAACATATGGCTTGGGGGAAATATAAACCATCTGGAAAAGTAGTCCTTTACTCCTTTTACATTGCTGGTTTTTGTGAAGTTTATTCACTTATAAGTCCATCTTAGTCTAAGTACTCAAAGTAGGTTACGTACATCTTTACAATTTCTAAAGAGTACAAGTGTGTGGGTGCTCTGGTTATGTGTCCCACCTATTTTTTTGTGTGTGTATGTGCTTATTTTTAGAAGTTTCATAGCATTCCATATTGCAGTGTTGCTTCATCATAGCATCTGACTTATCTACAGCTCTGAATAAATCTCATGTTAACCTTTATACACACCTAGAGTGAGTAATTCTGTCTTATCACACAGTACACACTGGTGGGAGTAAGCATCATCTAAAAGGACAACCTGATTTTACAACACCAAGTTTTCACACTAAGTTAAGTGCTAATGCCTCATGGAACATAGGAAGTTGCCTTATAGTGAGTCACTGTTGGTCCATCTAGCCCAGTATTGTCAACACTGACTGACAGTGATGGTCCAGGGTATCAGGCAGGATTTTTCCAGCCTTACCTGAAGATGCCAGGGATTGAACCTGGGATCTTCTGCATGCAAAGCAAGTGCTCTACCACTGAACCATGAATCAGAAATAATGATGAAAATGGAAGTGCTCAAAGTAATGTACAATGGCGAAAGCCTTTGGCAGTGGCAAACAAGTAGAATCAGTAAGCTTTTGTTCATTCAAGTCTTACTTTTTCCTAATGAAACATGGAGAACAAATTCTTGTGTCAGGTTGATATAACACTATGGTTGACATGCCAGGTTGACACTATGGAATAGACTGGCCCTGCTATTTTTTTTATATGCACAGAGCGCTTGTGGAGGGGTCATAGTTCAATGGTAGAGCCTATGCTTTGCATGAAAAGGGGCACAGGTTCAATCCCTATTTCCATTTTTAAAAAGGAAAAAGGATCGCAGGTGGTAGAGCTGGGAAAGAGCACTCTCTTGGAGAATTGTTGCCAGGCAGAGGAAACAGTACTTGGTGAACCAAAGCTCTCATTAAGATAAGACAGCTCCACATATTTTTCTTGTTATGTATAGATTTATTTAATCTTCTAAAAATGAAAAAAAAAATGTTACAGAAATTGTTCATCACAAAATGCTGAATATATAATTCAAATTCACAACTTATTGAGTCTTATTTTCCCAACAAATAATCAAATAATGCCAATTTACTAGAAAAGGATTGCCTTCCATCTTGAATAGGGATATAAATAGTTAGTTTAGCAGATACTACAAATTTGTAAAGTCTATTTTCCCATTCTTCTATACTGTTCTTTCCCCCCTTCTCCAATATCAGGCATATAAGGCCTGTGCTACATAGATCAAGTATATAAATCCTTTGTTTTGCTAATTTCTTTGTACTGCCAGATACATACAGCACAACATCTGAATCACTCTGAATGCCTGATGTCTTGTAAGTTGGGTTCATGTCATGATGCCTATCAAGAATGTACACATTTCTTGTTTGTTTGTTTTTTTAAATCCATAAATGTTGAATTTAAAGTAGATTAAATAGTTGATCTACATTTGCGGTGGGTGGAGACCTCTTGTGTTTGTTCTTTTTTGGGTGTTTTTTGTTGTTGTTGCCATAACTGTGGAAATGATTTTTGGTTAATAGAAAATGTTATAAGAATAACTGTGTGGTTGCTTATATGCTGTGGAGAAGATGGGAAGTCTATTTTAATTTTGTTTATTGTTTGTTGTATATGTGTTTTTGTGTTTTTTTTAAATATATGATTGAAATTCTTTAAAAAAAAAAAGAATGTACACATTTCATAGACCCATGTCCAAATTATTTTTAATGTAATATTCAGGCCCTCCTGATCCAACTATGTGTGTGTGCAGCCCTGTCAGATGATTGTGCCAGTCAACTGCTTAGAAGGGAGCAGGTGGAAGGGGGGCTAATTTAAGTTGTTGTTCTTCCCACTGAGCTGTTGCAGTTTGCAAAATTGCTGATTTTCTGACAGGACTACACACACACACACACACACACACACTGCTTTGACACTTGCATCATGGGAGGAACCTGTGCACCGCACCTTCTTGCTCCTGTGGTTCTTCATCCAGCTAGGGATGCACAAGCCAAAGCTTGCTCCATGTGGGCGCTATCACTTGTTGGATTGTGGAAACTTGTAACATGTTCAAAGGCGGGGGGGGAAATGCAAGTGAGTGGGTGGGTGGAAACCATTTTACATAACAGGAAATCACTTCTGATTATTTTGTAGTCAAGAGGATGATGTAAGAAGCTGATAAATAGATGGTCTAGCCCATTTATACTGTGAATGTATAACATTAGTCAATGAAACAGGTTATATTTATATGAGTGCTGTGTAGGTGTAGAGAGTGTTTAGTAAGATTTAACTGTGAGACTTAGTGGGTTTACCGTAGCTTCACTGCTATATATATATTTTGCCATGCTTCTCATAAAAGAATCACCTATTAATGAATAAAGATAAGTGTATTCAGAAATAAATAACTGATGCCTGAAACTGTTAATTTACCTAAGGGATTAATCAATGTTTTATTTAATTTCAGCTAGACTGGAGATCAATATTCCAGCAGGTCCCTCCGGAGACCCCTGATAGTTTCATTGTAATGTAAAAATTTCATCAGGGAGAATACGATTGCTGCTGCTAATAACTGTGGAAGATGAAGGTGATATGATTGGATTAATGGGGAAAAGGGGACAGGAAACCTCGAGCGGCACAGAAGTGTACTTGTGTTTGGCCAAGTGCATTTTTTGAATTCGGATCTTTTTCAGGGCCGCTCTTAAACACAGTCAATTTCATTCTTCAATCTAGAGTCACTCTGTTGCAAAGTAGTGCAAGAGCTGCCTCTGCCCTGTTTCCCCCTCCTACTGTTGCTTCCTGCTCTGCATCACAGGCCTTTCCTGAAGGTCCCCATGATGACCCTCAGGCAAGGCTTTTAGAGGCACGCAAGGAGGACTACAGTGTGGAGGAGGGAGTGGGGATTTCCCCTTCTACAAGTGCTGCATCACATGCCACCCTATGTTTCCACCACCATCACCACCACTTTCATTTATGGGTAAAGAGAACTGGAGGGACAGACATTCTCCGGGATACAGAAGCATGTGCCAAGTGGTATGCCTGTTAAGTTCAACCCCTCCCCCGCAAATGCATTCACATGTGATCAGGTCTGGAAAGGCAGCTCAGTCCTATACATGTTTACTCAGAAATAAAGCCCAGAGATTTCAGTGGGATTGATTTCCAAGTAAATATGCATAGGGTCAGTGTATTGGGGTGCTGTATAGAATACAGCATCGACAAGATCCTTTCTCAGAGGACATTCAGTCAGCAAGACAGGGAGAGAGGGAAAGGATGGCACCGACAGGCACAAGAATTCAATAAGCCTCCATTATTAAATTCCTCTAAATTCAGCATACATATACGCTGTACACCAGGCCTATAGCCAAGGGTTTTTCCAGGCTGGTTCAGATACTTAATGACACAATTGTACAACCTCATTTTGCTCATCTGATCCAGTTCTTAGTTTTTCAGCAGAGCAGACAGTGATAACAGGAGATGCATTTTGAGCTGGTAACTAAAAATGACCTCCATCTTGTCCCATTAAGTTTCTTCAGAGAAGCTAAACAGACATCAATTTGTCCTTCTTGCTTAGTTTTCATTTACTGTTCTCCTTAATACAAAATGCACCATGCCCAAAGGCTGCATTTTCTAAGTCAGTGATTTAGAATTCAGCTCCCTGCAGTCTTTCAGAGGAACTTCAGGTTTATTATCCATCCCACAAAAAGGAGCAAGGAACCCAACCAAGAAATTAAACAGGCAATCCAGCTCCTATTTCAGTCAGTCAATGGGCATACTGTTGTTTGAATCCGCGAGGAGGAGGACCTAGTCTATATAATTCAGTGGTACATTCATAGTTTTTTACTTCCTGCAAAATGGCTTTCGGTGTTTGCTGGTAGTCATTGTTTAGAGCCAAGATTTAAGCTGGCAGTTGTAGATTTTCAAATTCCTAACCCCATGCAAGCTATTTTTCTGCTTTATAGTATGTTATACTGTGCTATGGCCCTTGAAGTCTGTTCTCTGTAAGGTAGGACAGCTGGCCACCCTACAATATGCATACATTTTTGTGGAGAGAAAGCTAGCACAGACACCCCCCCTCCCAGTTCAATCAGCAAAGACTCTGCCTAGGGCAGAAACAGTCTGTCCGGGTATGTCCGGGTAGCCTAGCCATCTGCATACATTCACCTCCATGGGACCACCTACTCATTCCCCAGTAGCTCAAACAACCCTCAGGCACAAGAAGGGCGCCAAGCGCCAGGCAATCTCAAAGAGCTGCCAAGTACCGCCAAGTATCCAGGGCACAGAGAAGGTGACTGGGAAAACCGGTTCCCCCCTGAAGGCAAGAAGGAAGGGGGAGCGAGGAGGGAGGGGGAGTGAGGCAGGGGGTAAAGGTGGGCCTTCAAGCCCCAGGTTGTTGTTGGTCAGTGGGTGCAAGGCTGCACGGACATCCAGGGCTCCGGTCCGGACTCAAAGACTCAACCCCGGGAAGCTCCCGGTGAATAAGCTGGATACCCGATCACCGACAAGGCGCGGCTTTCAGGGAAACTTGGTTCATTTAAGGTAACCCTTGTATTGCTCTGTCTCGACTCAGCTCTTGCAAAAGTAACTAGAGGCTTGTAAGCCTCAGTATCTGTTTGTTTGATACACCTCATTAAACCTGTTTACCTATAAACAGCGGAGTAAGTTCATTCATTTGCTATTCCACCGTCAAAACAAGTTGCGGTCTCATTCTAAGTGCCTAAGAGCTGAGCAGAAGGGTTTGCCCAGCTCTGGTGAACCCATTCAACCCCGAACTCACGCAGTGGTCATCTACAATTTTGTTTACACATGCCAATATTGCTTGCACTGCATGTTCAGTTTAAGTATGTTTTGTATGCATGTTCAAAGCACACAAAAATAATTGCTAATGCAAACACCGAGCACTGGCAAACTGTTTGAATGAGAAATAACAAACAGACAATAGAAAAGCTTCTCCAGGCTTTTCAAGTCTGCCTCGGAAACACCCATGAAATCCCCATCAAAAGCCATTGGTTTGTGATATTGTGTTGTCTTGGTATTGAAAACTAATTTTCACAGGCCTAATGGCTGTTGCACAGTAAGCTTCAAGATACAATTACAGTGAGCAGGCAGAGTAAATCTAGGTTCACTTTACAACCATTAGTGAAGTCTATGTGGCTCTGTGCCGTGCCAACCTAATTGAACTTATGTTAGAAGTTTGTGTTGGGTTTTATAACTTTGCAGTTGAAACAAAAAGCTTTCCAGAAAAGGTTCACTCAATTTACTATCAATCATCTCAATTTGAAAAGAAAAAGCATTGTGATACAGAACAACCATAAAATGCTAAGGTTATACAAATATATACAAGTGAGAAGTAAAAAGATGAGAGAATGCAACACGACACATACAATAATGGTAGATTTTCAAGCCATTACCGGTACATTGAATATTTATTCTGAATGCTTTGGGATACATTGGGATGCTGCACAATTGACAATGGGATGTACTGGGAGTCCCAGTGTAAAAGCTATGCATTGTGGGGTGGTTTCAGCCACATCACCACTATCCAAAAGGGGGATATACTTAAATACATGACAGAAGTGCCCATTGAAAACAATGGGAGCTATCTGAAGGTGTACTCGAAATAATGAGAGCCATCAATGCCAATAGACATGATAGGGCCCCACTGAAATAAATGCAAGCTACAAAAACAGCAAGAAATGGGTCCTGAGAGAATAGAATAGGTCACAGGGATAGACTACACTGAGGGACAAGTAGAAATGATGTAGGAGAGCAGTGACAGACCTCAAGAGAGCGGGATGACAGCTCCAGGTACGTCATATCAGTCCCCGTGGCATCACACTAGTCCCAGAATTAAGTAAACAAAGACAAATGTATTCCAGATCTGTTCAGAATCATATTCACTTACAAGGAAATCCTATTGATCCTCTAATGTTTGTGTAATTTCTATGGTGAAAAACGTACAACGGCTCCTCTCTGTGTATATTCCAAGTGCGTTGTTCCGGCTCAGAAATATTTGGGTAACAATGTCTTCTAAGTGTCCTACCACCATGAACTCCTTCTGAATTCACTGCAAAAAGCACTCTGATCTGGCTGAATTAATGTAATGTTGTCCCCACAAGCATTGCTTTAGATATTCTGCTTTAAGCAGGCATTAATTAAGACTTTGTGAGTGCACATGATAGTTTTTGATGACACATTATATCAGGACTTTGAAACATAATCAACGAAATTCATCCATGAAGTGAGTGAGACAAATTCATAGTTGTATGGAAATAGCAACAAGCATTAATTTATATCCAGATAGCATTTAGAAAAGACATTTTGATATATAGATAGGTGTGGGTGGCATTCACGGATCCATTGCAAAATGGAATCTTCCACACACCTGGAGCCTGTTCTCTGAATAAGATAGACACTGAGTTTCAACACAATCATTTCGATGATGATGATGATGATGATGATGATGATGATGATCTTGTTCCGCTCAACAAGATCTGCCACGGATGGCCTTCTCCTTATCCCATCAGCCAGAGCAGTCAGGGTGGTGGGGACTAGGAAGAGGGCCTTCTCTGTGGCGGCCCCCACATTATGGAACTCCCTCCCTAGTGACCTTCGCCATGCCCCCTCCATGATGAGCTTCCGCCGTGCATTAAAAGCATGGCTGAAACAATGGATAGGTTGGAGAACCACTTGAAAGAATTTGGAGAAATAACTGGGCTACAGATGAATTGGGGTAAATCCAAGATTTTACTGTTTAATTATAGTAAAAAAGAGGAGAGTGAAATGTTGAAGAAAAAATATAACATTAAAATTACAAATGTAATTAAATATTTAGGAATAGAAATTACACAAGATATTGATAAAGTAGGAGAACAAAACTTTAGAAAGTTAAAGATAGAGGTTAAAAATAAAATAGAGGAGTATAAAAAAATTGGACTTTCTTGGTTTGGTAGAATAGCGTTGGTAAAAATGAAGATATTGCCTAAAATAAACTTTTTGTTTAGGATGTTACCAGTAAAGATTACAGAAAAAGAAATTAAAGATTGGCAATCAATTATTAATGAATATTGTAATGGAAGGAAAAGATCAAGGATTAATAAATATAGTTGGTATAAAGCGCAAAAAATAGGTGGTTTAGGTCTTCCTAATATAAAGTGGTATTATTTAGCCAACCAAGTAAGAAATATTTTGGACATTATAGCAGGGAAAGACAAAATGTGGTTGGAATTAGAATCACGAGAATTAGGAAACATGATGGTGAATATATTATTTAAGAAAAATATAAATAATATTATAAAAGGACTAGAAAATCCCTTTTTGAGGAGTATGTTAGAGAGTTGGAATAGCACGAGGAAAATTTTTACACCAGAGGTATCCCCATTAACTCCGGTAGTGGTCATGGAGGACTTTTCAGAAAATGTAAGACATCTAGAAGCTATATTAAGGAGAAAAAAGGTGATTAAATTAATGGATTGGGTGGAAAAATTGAAGACTAGAGAACATATAATAGAAATAGTAGGAAGAGAGAGAATATCATGGTTAAATTCAATGCAATTGGAACTGTGGTTAAAGAAGTGGAGGACAAGAATGGACAGCGAAAGAGAACTAACCAATTTTGAAAAGATAGTTTTGACTAGAGAAGCTATAGAAGGTAATGTTTCAACAAGAGGCACAACAAAGGCTTTATATACGATGTTACAAAAAGAAGAAGAGCATAAAGATTCTCTTAAAGTGTTATGGGATAATGAATTTGATGAGGAAATATCGAAACAAAGTTGGAAAAATATTTGGGATAGACGTATTGTAAGAGTTATGTCAACTAGGATAAAAGAGAATTTTTATAAAGTGGTATGGAGATGGTATTTAACTCCAGTAAGATTAAATCGGATAGATAAAAATTGCTCCGCATTGTGTTGGAGAGGATGTAATGTAAAAGGCCCACATGTGGTGGAGCTGTAAAAATGTTCTGGAATTTTGGCAGAAAGTATTTGCAGAAATATCAGAAATAATTGGAATGGAATTAGAAGTCTGCCCAAAATTAGCATTGTTAACAATTACAGAAAAGTTAGTTTGTTTAAAAAATACAAAAGAATTGATTGTGAATTTGTTAACAGCAGCAAAATTAATGATAGCTAGGAATTGGAAGGTTCAACATGTGTTTTCAATTAATGAATGGTATACAGAGGCATGGGATATCGCGTTAAATGATAAATTAACTTGTAATATTGTCAAAAAGGACAATTGGAGAAAGACACCTTTGTGAACATTTGGGGTAAATTTTTGGATTATGTGTTGGTAAAGGGGAGGGGGAACAAACCTTGTCAAGATTTGTTATATTTTTGGAATATAGAATAAAATCTTGTATATATACAAAAAAAAAAAAAAATTGGGGTGAGAAATATAACTTGGTCCCAAGAGGTGGTGCACAATGTTTATGTTGTATTTTTTTGTTGTTGTATTCATTAGTAGTTGTAAGATGTGAAAAATTAAAAATTTAAATTAAAAAAAAAAGCATGGCTGTTCAGGCGGGAATATGGGGTGGGTTAGGATTTTAAAAGAATTTTTTTATACTGTTTTAATTATCGTATTGTTTTACTGTATTATTTTAATTGTACATCGCCCAGGGTGGCCGGGTGGCCGGCCAGATGGGCGATTAATAAATATAAGAAATAAAATAAATGATGGTGATGATGATGATGTGCCTACACTTTCTAAGTGGTGTAAAAAATTAAATCAACAACAAGCCCTGCCCAGTGTTAAATCTAAGAACAAGAACAAGACAAAATAGGGAGGAAGGTTAAGAAAAATGACTTTGGAGGAGGTTCAAATGGAATGTGCCAGGCTGAGCAAATGTGTTTTAAGGTGGTGCTTGAATGCAAAATGAGAGGAAGAGTCAGATAGTGTATAGACTTAGAGTTGCATGGCAAAGGGATGAAGATCGGGGCAATCTTATGTTGAACCTGAAGTTTGGTACCTGTAGAGAGAAGGGTCCAAGGTGGAGCACATACAAAAAGAAGAGTAGGTATAGAGGAGCAAGACCATGAAGCACCACTAGTTTATTCCTTTTTAAGATTTACACCAGCCGAACATTTTTGGGCACAGAGGGCTGGCTTACCTTGGTGGAATCTGCTGGAGGCCACAAGCCAATAGTGGGTGGGGCCAGTCACCAAAATGGGCGGTGTGAGCACTGGAAGAAAGCAGGGCCACCCCACACTCTCTCACACACATATTCATACATGCCATTCACACCACACTAATCCCCACACCAGTTCTCACACATAACACAACCAATTCTCACTTACCCACGCGTAACACACACAGAGAGGGAAACAGAGGGGGAGAGAGATCCCTCCTGCTGCAATTAGACTTGGAAAAAGCCTTCTATTGAAGCCAATGGAAGGCTTTCCCAAGGCTAATTGCAGTGTGTGGAGGGGAGAGATGTGGGGGTTGCAGCTGGAGAAGGGAGGGTTAACCCTATCCACCCCAGCTGTGACGCCCCCTCCTCACACCCCCTCATAGCAATTAGGCTTGGAAAAAGCCTTTTTGAAGTCTAATTGTGGGAAGGCGAGATTTTGGAGGGTCACAGCTGAGGAGGAGAGTGTTAACCATTCCCTCCCTAGCTGTGTTAGAGTTGTAACTGCTCACCTTGCCCGGGTAGAACGGGGCCGAATCGGGCCCAGCTTGGGCCCGGCGAGGCCTTAACTTTGCTCTTCGGGGCGGCTCACCTCTCCGCGGCGAGCCGCCCGCGTGGCCCGCTCTGGTCCTGTTGCGTCACTTCCGGGACCGGAAATGATGCGACAGGTGCATTCTGCGCCTGCGCAGGTTCCCGTCACGTCATTTCCGGTCCCGGAATTGACGCGACGGGACCAGAGAAGATGGATCGAGCGGCGCGGAGAACTTCTCCGCGCTGCTCAGAAGATCGGGTCGGGGGTGTGGCCCCCGCGGAGAATCGAGTCGGGGACGCAGAAGGCCCCCGATCCAGGTTGGATCCACCTCTAGCTGTGATCACCCTCCAAACCACCCCATGCTACAGGAGCGCCTCCAGCAACATCAAGTAGGCCGCTCAACAAGATCTGCCACGGACGGCCTTCTCCCTGTCCCATCAGCCAGAGAAACCAGGCTGGTGGGGACTAGGAAGAGGGCCTTTTCTGTGGCAGCCCCCAATTTATGGAACTCTCTCCTCAGTGACCTCCACCATGCCATGCCCCTTCCTTGATTAGCTTCCGCCGGGCATTAAAAGCATGGCTTTTCAGGCGGGAATATGGGGTGGGTTAGGATTTTTAAGTTTTGTTTTGTTTTTAATTGTGTTTTATATTGTGTGTGTGTGTGTGTGTGTGTGTGTGTCCCTTGTATTTTATTGGACTGTACATCACTCAGAGTGGCCAGATGTCTGGCCAGATGGGCAATTCATAAATATAATGAAATAATAAATAAATAAATAAATAAGGCTTGGGAAAATCCTTCCATTGAAGCCAATGGAAGGCTTTTTTCCAAGCCTAATTGCTGCAGGAAGGGCAGGTTAAGGAAAGGAAGCTGAGGGATGGATGGGGAGGCTCTTTGTATCCAGCCTGCAAGCTGGAGGTTCCCACCCATGGCTTACAGGTAGATGACTATGTTAATTCATGGTTTTATAAACCATATGAATCATATAATACAGGGATCGGCAATTATTAAGCTCACGGGACCTACATTGTTGTTGTCAATATTATTAAACATTCAGGAGACAGATAACCTTGTTGATCTACTTCAAATCAGCTGGAGATCTACCAGCAGTTCCTGATCTACCTTCTGCCCAGCCCTGATGTAATATAAACATATAAGGCATGATCAAAAACTCTGAATGTGCAAAGGTTTTCTGTTCTCTTTGACTATGCTATATGCAAGCAAAGGGATTCCCCGTTTCATCATGTTACCCTGATCATAGAAAAAAAATGGGTCAGTCTGAGGCTCCTTGTGTATGTCAAAGATGCTGAATGATTGCCATAAGCTCTAACGAAGAGGCTCTTCTCATTTATAGGAAGTAAAATGCACATATGGAAGTCTCTTGGAACTATTCTACATGAGGCTGTTAATCTGCTGTATCTACTTTTGGTTTCATTGCACAATTGAGATCCGAGGACTACATGGAGAGCATTTCCTTTCCTGCTTTTCCACTAGATAACCACTATGTGGCACTGTGTTATAGCAGAATCATGCAATTGCACAAGTGGAGAAGGCATTTTCTTTCACTTTCTTTAAATAATACCACATTTCCCCTGCTCTAAAAAAAAAAAAAAAAAAAACCTCACCGTAACTGCTGTTTAAAAGCAGAAGTGAAACTGGAGAGTCACAACATTGTCTAAAAAACCCATAAACAACCATGAGTCCCTACGGATGAGCGCACAATAGATTTAGAAAAGCTAAATTTAGAAAAGCTCTTGCATACAAGTGAAGGGCAACTCCTCATGTGCATCTACATTCTGTGTATGGAGCTAGTCTTTAGAGCTCATTCAGACATTTCTAAGGCTAGCACATTGCACACAGTGTAGCCGCCTGTGTTTTATCACTTCAGAAGATAGATGGAAAATTACATGTCTGGATGCTCCCCTAGGTTCAAACACTTTCTGCAAATGGAAATGCTAGAATGTCAAGGAGAAGGCTAGGCTAGACTATTTCTCTCTGCTGGGCTGGCTTTCTACATGCTGGGAGTATTCAACATTTGAGAGAGGACACATACAGACATAGACACACACACACACACACACACACACCACCATCAGCATTCTGAAGTGACAGTCCCAGGAAGACAATATATTGCAGGATTTTAAAAGGGCTTTGAACTGGTTCTTACTCTGCAATGAAAGTCTGCATTTACCCGGTACTATGAGCACCATGTATGTATCAGAATACCCACGGACCTACGGACTGGGCTGTTACAGTCCAACACATATGTTGAGCCAGAGAACCTTAATTTCTTTTTCTGAACTTTCTCCTTAGAATGAAAACAGGGCAGTCAAGAAAATAAAATGTTATACAGTTGATATTCAGTTGCAATGTTATTCAGTTCATTCTGCAAGTCATGGGGAAAATGTACTAAAAGAAGTGCCCAAGAAAATAATATTTGGAATGCTAGAGGTGATAAATTTGCAGCTGCCTAGCTAAGCACTAATTTACTGTCCATCAATCAGACCCTTTGTACCCAGAAAGCAAGATCTTACGTAAACTTCACCCCACCCCCAAGAAAACAAGCAATGAAAGAAACCAGCTTTTTATTACTCACTTTTAAGAACATGCACTTCTATCCACATAGGTTGGTTACTTTGAAGGACAACCTGTTCTCATAGGAACATAGCAAGCTGCCTTAAACTGAATCAAACCATTAGTCTGTCTAGCCCCGTTGTCAACACTGACTGGCTGCAGCTCTCCAGGGTCTCAGGCAGGAATTTTCTAGCCCTACCTGGAGACACCGGGGATTGAACCTGGGACAGTTTCCATGTAAAGCGTGTGCTCTACCACTGAGCCATGGCCCCTCTCATTCTAAACAATAAATTTATATGGTAGATACTTCAACAGCCCTACCAGAATATTCAAACCAAGGCAGTGATGTTATACACGTTTTGGTTATTGCAAGGTTTGATTTCTTTTTCCAAGGGCTGATGAGAAACCACTGAACTGAATAAAACAAACCAGCCTTTTGCTACTCACTTTTAAGAGCATGCACTTCTATCCTTATTGGTTGGTTACTTTGAAGGACAATCTATTCCCCAGCCTTGCCCACTCATCCTAACCCCAGGCTCCTAACAGAGGATGTCGAATCCATCTGGCTAGTTAATTCATTCATCAGGCCTTCAGCAAATTCTGGGGAGTCTTATCTGTGATTAAGGATCTGATATAGAAAAGGAGTTTTAAAAATATAGGGAGGAATAAGGCATTAAATACTCCTTATCACCAGTGCTGTCACTCATTATTCAACTTCAACAATGCACGAGGGTGGTAAAGGAGGACCTTAGGGGCTTTCTATTCAGTTCACTAGCTTTTTGTCAGGCCCTGGAAAACAGAAATCAAACTTTGCAATAGCCAAATACTGTCACTGCCTTTCCTGTTAGGGTTGTTAAAGTATCTACCTTATATGACATAATGGAATGCCCAATGCAAGAACATGCCTTAGTTTTGAGATTTTGAATGGACAAAACAAATTTCAAAATTGATTTCTGCTTAACCTTACGAGGTTGTTGAGAGTTTTCCATTTTTTTCTCTTCCTTTTAAAACTTTTCTTTAAAAGCTCTGCACTGCTCACAGACAGCCGTATGAGGCTGTCTCCCCAAACTCCTGCCAGCTGCATTTCCCTAGAATACCTTGGGAGTGATATCACATCATCATGCCATGGGGCTTTAAGAAAAAGTTTTTAAGTATGGGGAAAATGGAAAACTCTTAGCCACTTCATAAGGTTAAGTAAGATTAGCAGCAACCCCTCCCCAACAAAATGTTTTGGCAAAATGTCTCTTCCCCTGCCACAAGAAATCAGTAGAAGTATGTGGGGGGAGGCAGAGAATTTCAGGCCAGCCTTACTATACAGCAAATTAGGCTGGGCTAATGATTAGGTCAGCCAGTAAACTTTATGGATGAATATTTCATCCATATTCATGGGCATACATCCATATCCGTGGGTATTGATGGATTCATCCATGGATTTGAATCTGCCTGGTTCAAGCCTAACATGTGATCAATTACACCATGAGTTATATAAGTGACTTCTCAGATCAGTCACCTTTCCATAGGTAGCTTAGTTAGCCAATGTGCACATACATTAACTTTAAGGAGCAGAGGAAGGTGAAAAATGTCCTGCATGCATGCGAAACAGAATTATTTGGCAGACTAAAGTGTAGATCAGCACTGCTAAATTCAAGACAAACCCTATATAAAATACTTTAACCTTTTACATCTTTTGGGTTAAGTTGGGTTAAGTTGCTTTATGGCAGACAACTTAGCTGTGGCAATGACAACTGCCTACAGATGCCTGAGAATCTTAAAGAGAGAGAGAGAAAAGATAAACCCGGAAGCAATAGATGGCTATATATTATGATATATGGCAGGGATGGGCACCTTGTGGCCCTCCAGATATTTTAGCCTACAATTCCCATCAGCCCTAGGCAACATAGTCAGCATAGTAATGTTGTAGGCCAAAACAACTGAAGCACCACAAGTTGCCCACCTCTGATTTATGAGATAAGAAACCAGAGAGCTTGTCCAGAACACTCCATCTTACTACGCAAACTGACCTTGAGTTGACACATTGATGATTATTGCAGTCACATCAAAAAGGTATGGAAACATTAGGACAAGCACAGGAAGATGTTGTCTAAAGAGTGTTTATGCCAATTTCTTCATTTTGATTTATAGCCTGCCCTATCCCAAGAGCTCATACTAGGTTCCCGCAATAATGCACAGACAAGACAGATCGCTGCCCTCAAAGGGCTTACAATCTAACAGCCAAAGTTTATCAATCTGTGGAAGCTGCAGCACACTGAAAAGCCTGATCTTGTGCCATTGCACTCACCTGAAATAATACTGTATGTAAAATTCAGGGCAGAGTTGTGTCCAAGTGTCAGCTCTGAAGAAGGCAAAATGAAATGGCACATTTGGAGAAGTCAGTGGTACTTATTCAAAGCACTACTGTAGTTCGACAGCATTTCTGCATTGCCGTCACAACCAGCTCAAAATGGTCAGCAAAGGTGGGGATATCAGAACATAGGAAGCTACCTTATAGTGAGTCAGACCATTGATCCATCTATCAGTGTTAACTACACTAGCTGGCAGCAGCTGTTCAGGGATTCAGTTCTACCTGGAGATGCCAGGGATTGAACTGGGACCTTTTGTGTATAAAACACAGGCTCTGCCATCAAGTGAGAGCCATTCCCTTTAAAGGAATGGTGCATGTTGTAGACATTCATATGAGATTATTATTTCTCACAAGCAACAAATTCTTGTCTGCCCCAGGCTATTTATACATTGGTGTGTATATAGTAAAAACAAAATGATTTTAATGGTGCCTAATCTTACTAGATACTGTAAATAGCAAGTTAATTGAAAAATGCAACAATTAATGAAACGACAAGCCATGCTTCTTTAGGCAATAGTTCTTGCATTTTTGAAACATAAATTCTTCAATAAATGAAATATTTTATATCTTGCTTGAAGCAACAGGCCTCAGTAACAGAGTGAATACAGATACAAAGGCATACTTCAGTGAACTTATATTAAAATTACATAATTATAAAAACAACACATGCACTTCATCAATTACATGCACGATAACATGTTTCCTCAAGCAGCCTCATTCTAATGTTATTTATTTCATTTGTATTCTACTCTTTTTTCTCCAAATAGCTTGGGACAGGATTATGCTATCTGATCCTTATAATAAACTGTGAGGTAACTTTGATTGAAAGACAGTAACTTGTTTAAAGTGATCCAGTTGGATTCATAACTCATATCTGCCAACATTTCACAGATGAAACTAGGGACACACGTGTGAATTTGTAAGAGGTATGGTTAAGCAACATGAAGGTGTGATCAAGAGGGTGTGGCCAGGCAACATGAGGGTGTGGCCAAGGGTATGGCCAGGCAACCAAAGGGCATGGTCAGGTATAAAAGTTATTAGAGGAAACACACAAAATCTTATATAGTATAATTATTACATTATTATATTATATATTATTTTATAATATCTGGTGTTTTTCATGGGGGGGGGTCAGTGCTTGCAGGGCAATCTCTTTTTGTTTTAAAATTGTCAGGATTGCTGCAAATTCAACAGGTGAAGCTTACCCACTCACCCCACACTCCCAAACATGGAGCTTCAGAGAGAAGGGGAAGTTTCTAGGGCTGTGCACGGCCCCTTTGATCTGATCCCAATTACGATCTGTGTAATCGTGATCAGGCCTGATTACGATTCCATCCGATCTGTGTCTATCCCGATACGATTACGATTACGCAGAATCAATTACAGTAACGGAATCGATTCCGTCTAGTTTTTTCCATAGACTTGTATTGAGGAATAAAACATCTTTCACTTCTTCATTTTAAAAGATAGAAACATGAAACCTGGTGAGATTGCAGATGTCCTCGAGCTGCTTATGCCCCCCAAATTTCAGACACATGGGTCTTGTGGTTCCCCTGCAGCCCTCTCCCCCAGGGAACTTTTTTCTTGGACACTCTCTGTCAGCCGCTATACTAAGCCACTGCACTAATCCTTTCTTTTGGCATGCAAGTTTCCCCAGCCACCTGGAGAACACATTCCTATGACGGGCAGTCAGGTTAGCAGCAACAGGGGCACAGTGTGAAGCCATGAACAGCAAGGATGCAGGAAAGCTGACAAGCACCATAAAGAAAACAAGGTGGGACACAGACGAATTTGGGGCAGACATTCCCCTTCTTCTACCCATTCACCCAAGCCCCCAGCAGGGACTACAGAACAGCAGGCAGGCAGGTAGCCTAGACTACTGGCAGGACTTTGTGTCAGATATATGTTTAATAATAATAGTAATTAATACCTGTTCCTAATATTTCTCAAAGTGGCCAGACCAAGACTTAGAGAGCACTGCTTGGGCCCCCAAAAGCCACTGGTGCTGAGCACTGGTATGCAGAAAAAAAAGTTTAATTGCTTTTGAACTGAAATGCAACTTCTAAACAAATGATATCTGGCTTGGTTGGGATGCCCAGCGAGCCAAATCTGGAAAGTTAGAAAATTTCAGGGCTATGTTTTCCAACTGCCCAAGTAGAACCTCCCTGGTTCAGCACTCGATTCTGACAGAGGTTAGTCATCCCATTCTGTCCTTGCCCTATAGGGCAGAAGAGCCTAGCCCTGCAAGATTTTGATTTTTCTGTTGTGCACATTCAGGGCAAGGAAAATGTGTTAGTGGGCAACACATCCTCGCGCCTTTTCCTTCCCTGCGCTCTTTCTCTCTGTGGGCAGCCATTTGAGCCTAAGCAGAACTATCTTAAAGGGGCCATGGGCAAAATTGCAGCTAAGCTAAAAGTTTTAGCTTAGCTGCAGTTTTGCCCATGGCCCCTTTAAGAGCATCTTAAAGTAGCTTGCGGGAAGCAGGGGAATTCGGGACTCTGTATAACAAAGTGAGAAACTGTGATGGCTTAAGGTTTTTCGGATGGTCCTAGCATTTTGGGGGCAGTTAGAGTCTATGATAACTGAGTTGGGCTTTTTGAATCTAGGCCTCCCTCAGCTCAGTTCAACCACCCTCATTTCTGGCTGGTGAAAAAAAAAAAATTACAAATAGCTGGGGAACATTTGCAGGAGAGAATCAGTGGGCAGGGAAGGAGTAAAGCAAGGATGGGCAACCTTTCACCTTTCGAGGGCTGCATTCCCTCGTGGGTAAGCTGTTGGGGCTACATGTCAGCAGTGTGGGGGGGTGTCAAACCCAGAAGTGAGTAGGGCCAGAGCCAAAAGTAGGTGGGTTATCCTCTTTCTGCCACCCCCTTCTCTCTCTCTCTCTCTCTCTCTCTCTCTCTCTCTCTCTCTCTCTCCCCAACCTACCCCACCCAGTGAGCTGCCAGGGAAGGACAGATCATTCTTGCCAGAAGGGTTTTTAAAATTAGGCTGAGGAGGACCATATGTAATTAGGTTGTGAGTCACATGTGGTCCTAGGGATGCAACTTGCCCTGCCCTGGTTTAAAGCAATTCCTCCTGCCCATTGATATTCACCTACAAATGTCTGCCCCCCCCCATCACCACGTTTGAATTTTGAGGCAAACACAGGGCTTCCAAAGCAATACCCCAACCCCATGTTTATGTTGTGCTGCGTGCTGACCTTGTGGCGGCCCCCGTGGCATGGGAGCCATAGAGGCCTGTCCTTCCCATTCTGGCAGGATAGTATGAGAACACCCAGAGAGTGCAGGAATAGCCCATTCTTTAGGTCCTTCCCAAGCCAGCATTAACCCAGATAGTTTATTTTCTTTTTTGCTATACCAAGTCCATGATGTGAATGCTTTGATATTTTCAAATTACACACACACACACACACACACACACACACAGAATTTATTTATTTAAAACATTTATTTACTGCCCATCAGCCAAAAGGCTCCCTGGGCAGTTTACAAAAACAGTAAAAAAATAAAAACACAACACAACATAAACATATTAAAATATATATATACACACACATACATACACACACACACACACACACACACACGCACTAGAGGAGAGTAAAAAAAGAAGACACACATTTAATTGTACATCACTGTAAAGAAGAGCAACATAAAACAGAGCTATCCTTTTCCTTCTGAAAACAAGCACTGTTTTCCCAGTGGAAGAGACCTGTTTTCCCTCATCCGAAACACAGCACTTCCATGTTCTTCTCCTCCTGTGCATCCTAATGATGAGATGGGACAGGGTGAGAGCTGTAATTTGCATCTTTCTACATTTCTACCATATTCTTGCCCCCAGGAGGAACTGGAAACCTGGGCCAATATTAATGAAATAACTGAGGGTCTAGGCAGCGCCAAAGAGAATTGACGTTCTGCTGCTTGGGCAGTAATATTACTCCTCATTAAAATACTGTGGAGCTTCATCTCACATTCAATTACATATTCCTAATAACGGTTTTCCAGGCAATGTACACATCTTAGACAAGGCAAAGAGACAAGGGGGAAAAACTAGTTTTCCCTCTGGTATTCACTTTTACCCTCTCTGCCTACAACTAGCCGAGAGACTGTTTTAAGTGACTCGTTGGTCAGCGGGATGTCGTACTGCCGCTTTGAGAAAATGATGAATGATTTGGAGCTCTTGATGCAAGATATAGCAGAAATAAAGGACACAAGTCCCGAAGGCATATTGGAGGAAGTATCTGTGAAAGCTTAGAAACAGCAACAGAGATTTCTGTAATAAACTCAATATCAATAAAGATCTCTGGATCTTCAGAGGGCATAGCATTAATCTTCCTCCTCTCCGCTCTGGAAAACAAAGTTAAAGTTGCCTTTTTTTGCCTCCCTTCCCCTGCTAGTGGGGAGGGAGGCAGGTTTGGAAGAAAGATGGTAGCAGTCAGATGGCGTATTGCTTATTATTCTGGGTGCTTTTTCACATGTTTCCATGTTTCCAGTGTGTTTATCAGTATGTTTCTCCCCAAGTCAATAAAATAAATTACTGGTGCATGCATGGAACTTTAGATAACAGCATAGGGCTAGATAGCATGCATGAGGTAGAAAAGAAAATAAGGGAACAGAACCAGTAATGTCCATTTGGTTTAGAAGGGCAGGGATTTTGGGGAGGTGGGATTATGTAATAAACAGGGCTGGCCCAATACATTTTGCTGCCTGAGTCAAATGACAAGATGGTGCCCCCTCCCCAACTGGACTGGCAGCAGGCTAGTTCGGGGGGCTGAGGACAGCCCATGCAGCATACACTGTTTTGCCCTCCAAAAGAGGTGTATACCTAGGAACCCAGGAGGAATAGTTTGGGGTGGGGGTGGGGGAACTGCCACTGCTGTCTCCCAGGAACTGCCGCCTGCCTGGGGTGGTTGCCTCACTCTGCCTAATGGAAGGGCCAATCCTTAAGACATACATTCAAAAAATGCAAAGTGCTTGCGCCAGCTTTACCGAGTCATATTTATCATCCATATGGCAGGATGTCATTTTATGGACACTGGGCAATGTCAGTTAGCAAGATATAATCTCTCAGATGTTTTCAAAGCAATCAGTAGCTCACTGGATCACAGCCGTATTACACATATCCCACACACACTGAAAAATTCACCTTATTATAATTGCCTTTTCTCATCTGTGATTCAGTGCCTGTAAGCTAAACTTTCACACTCAAAAAGAATGTTACCATAGGAATAAAACACAATTTAAATGACGCCACATGCTGGCTGCTGCAGCACAGATGGATTGTGTGTTGGGTATATGTGTGTGTGATCTATAAACTGGGTGGTGAAGACAGAACGGACCAAGCTAGACAGTGCAGAGGCCACTCTGTGGTGAGCCTGTGCAGTAGCCTCCACTGGCCAGCCAAAACAATGGCCCGGTTCGCCCAATCGGCAGGCAGTTAACAAGGATACTGTATACTGAATTGTTTCACTACACTATAATGTCTCTATGGATTTTAGTCAGCCAGTCTTCCTTTGTTCCTAATGGGGGGCAAATATGTTTGGTTCACATTTTAGGGAAAACTTACTTGATTTTGCACTTTCAAGCCAATACATGAAGCAAACTCAGTTATCCTTTGAAATTTGCACTTCTCCGATGGAATTCTCCATACCAAAAACATTTACAAAAGGGTATATTAAGGGAAAGTGCACACAAAAATGTGTGCAATAGTGAAAATAACATTCAAAAATACATTCTATTGGGGAAATTGCTTGCAAAAATGGTACATTAGGCAAAATTATATATAACATGCATATATTAGGAGAAATGTGCACAAAAATGGATATTAATTTATTTTTCCTCAAGTTCAGGACAAACTGAATTTAAGATTGGAAAAATTCTCAAAGGTCAGGATGAACCGAACCTAAGATTGGAAAATGAGAAACCAAGAGAAGCTGCAATTGACAGATTCATTCATCCCTACTCTGAATCCCGGGCTGATGCTGCAGCATTGGAGAAAATTTAATAATATTTAAGTCAGTTTATGAGCTGTCCTTCAACATAAGCTCTTAGGGTTCTTCTTGGAGCCTGTTATCAGAAATATAGGCAACCTGAGTTGCCCCATTTGGAGTAGGGTTAGGTACCAGTGCCCTTGCACTAAATAGTCTGGCCTCTAGGGCACAGGGGAAACAAAATAAAAGGGCAGGCATCGTCTGTCATGTCCAATGCCCATGTTGGTGTTTCCATCTCTCCCTGCTATACTTCTCTTGTCCCAGTTTTCCCTGGGTCAGTCATTACTGACAAGCCAATGAGGTGCAAATGAATGTCACATGATCCCAGATTTTGTATCCTGTGGAACTGGTATGGGTAGAGTCAGCAAGGAAAAGCCACAGCCTCTTCAACAGGAGAGCTTTCCTCACTCTCAGTTTGTGCTCCATGTCATAGGAAAGGTCTCCACCCATGGACTCATTCCACCCATTCCATTCTCTTCCCTCTTCCTTCCTCCCCAAGGCTCCCTCGGTTTAAAGCCTTTAATAAGATTTTATTTGACCGCTGCCTCTATGCAATTTTTCATAGCTCCCTTTCCTGCCCACCCCTTTATTTCATTGTCATATTCAGAGCAAACAAAATGCAAGCACAAAAATCCATAACTCACAAACAGTCCTCTGCAAAGGCTAGTGATGTCAACATTTCCTAAGTATAACAATTTGTCCAGCTCTAATGTGTTCCTGTAATGTGAATTGAGTGTCATCCTTCTCTGGGTCAAAATGTTAAATGAGATTCTGCATATTTGAAGTCAAGCTAACCAGGCACTCAAACCAGCCTCTTCACAGGCACAAGCCCCAAAGCACATCTTTGTTAATCTCCTGACTCTTAATTAAATTCACGCTAATGGAAGTGAACTATGTGATTAGGCCAGTGATGGCGAACCTTTTTGAGCCCGAGTGCCCAAACTTCAACACAAAACCAACTTATTTATTTCAAAGTGCCAACACTGCAATTAAACCTGAATACCGGGATTTTAGTTGCAGAAAAACAACTCATACAGTTGTCCGAACTAATTAACATCTTTTGTCTTAAAAGAAAAACACAGTAACAGAGTTTTCAATGATACAAACAGTTTTTTGTTGGAAAAAAAATCAACTCAAAAAATTATTATAGTACTACATTGTACACATAGCCTGAAGGTAATTTATACAAACTTTTTAAATAATTAGGAACATGTATTTTTGTATAAGGGATTCTCAACTTGTAATATGATTATATGCCAGACTGAAATTGTATGGGGCAAGCTTTACCCCGGGTCCTTTCCCTGCTGCTACAGGTGTCGCATTAGTAAAAGTAAAAGTCAACCTGTACTAGGATGAGCAAGATAAACAAGAAAACTAAATGTGCTTAACACATTTTAAACACTTTATGTCTTGGACTGCAAACACTGCATTAGATAAAAGTTTGCATTGGGCATGCTTTTGCACAATCAATGTGATTTTTGCTATTGCATGCATGCTGATAATTTGTCAAACCTTGGCTCATACTCCGTTAGTTTGAGAGCAACACATGCAGCACTCAGGTCAACTGTTAGGGCTTTACATCCAAGCCATGCTCTGTGCATCATTCTTCAAAATCTTTTAAATGTGATAACAGTGTAGAAAATAATTCTGTAACAGGAATTCTAGAATAAAATCATTCTGTTCCACACTGTGAGAAAGAACAAGATCATTAGTGTTTTGCAGAAGGGGACAGTTGCGATCTGGTGACCAATGGCTTGAGTGCCCACGGAGAGGTCCCTACGTGCCAGCTGTGGCACCGGTGCCATAGGTTCGCCATCACTGGATTAGGCCAACCAACCAAGCAGCCTTTGCTTTGGTGAGTAACTGTTATGCTTGGGTACTGTACTCTCGACTGTTTCTGACCCCTTTTTGGAGGGGTCAGAAAGGGGGTACACCCCAACAAAAATCAGTCAGATTGGACAGTCTGAAATTATATTCCCCAACACAGATGCTGCTTGTTTCATCCATGTACCTTATGATGTAATTATTAGCCTTGAAAAGGGGTTTTGGGGGGCTGTCACCCCCTAAACACCCAAGCAGTTGCACAAAAGACTGGCAGTTTTGGAGATGCCACAACTTTTGTAAGATGTCCAGATAGTCAAACCTTTTGTACCTGATGACATATGTATTTTGACATGGGCTCTTGGACTATCAACAATACAAGCTGGGAGAGAACTCTTGGAAAACAGTGAACTTTTTCTGAACACTCACTGAGAAACTTCATAAATATCAAGCTGAGGGGAGTCTGCTCACCATCACTAATCTAAACAACAGGTGCCTTTCCCCTCCACATGTGGGCAGCTACTCAGAGAAAAGCTACCTTTTTTCCAAGAGGCCGGGGGGGGGTCTTTGGAAGTGGTGATCAAGCTGCCCCAAGGATAGCCTGTTGTCAATTCTCTTTTGATTTTGACAGTTAAGGCTCTGGCAGTAGCCAGGCAAGGATCTCTGGGGTTTGTTGTTTCATAGCATAGATATTCTTTGCAGGAATCAGAAGAAGATGGATTTATTTGGTTCAGTTCCTCTCCGCTGAGCTATTCTGCTCATCCAGTGTAGAAGCTTTCATCTCTTTAGCTACTTGAGAGAAGCAGTTATCGGAATGTTCCATTTCCTAATTTTTCAAGCTGTTATTCAGCCATTTGGTTGCAATTGTTTTCTTCTTCTTCTTCATATTAGAAAAAGACAAAACATTAGATTGAACTTTAAAAAAATATGCTGATAGAATACATGCAGCAATGATTTCCCCACAAACAGTGAGGATTTTAAGCACACAGGCATAGTACAGTTTAAGTGGCTGGACTGAAATGACAAAGCAAGATCGCTCCAGAGGAGCTATTACAATCTACCTAGTCAATCATCCATAAACTAAGAAGATGTTCCTCAGTTTAGAGCCAGTTATTTATGACATGTTAAAGAACCCAGAAACCCTGCATTCCCCAGCTACCATCACGGTTCATGTGTGCCCCCCTTAAATGGAATTGGTGTGCTTAATGCTGCTCCCCATCTCTTCAGGATATAAGCAATCTCTCCCCATTTCTCTGTCTCAGGGTCAAACTACACATTGTCTTTCATATGTAGCATGCAGCTCTGTATGGGGCTTCCCTTTACTTACAACAGGGGCCCTCCAGATGTTTTGGCCTACAAATCCCATCAGCCCTAGCCAGCATAGCCAATGGTGAGGCATGATGGGAGTTGTAGGCCAAAACATCTGGAAGGCCACGAGTTGCCCACACCCAACTTAAATGAAGTGGTGGGCAACCCAGATTGGGAGGGGAATTTTAATCCTTCCTTCTCCAACCACATCCCCCCTAAAAAGCATGTGACAGTTAGCCAGAGAGAGAGAGAGAGAGAGAGAGAGAGAGAGAGAGAGAAATTCCAATTGGCACCAATTGCCACATGTACCACAGTTTGCAGTACTCTTCTAAATAGTTATTTAAAATGGTTTTAAATGTTGGTTTGATTTTAAAATATTTTTTCATCACTTTGAATATTTCAGTAAATGGGAAAATGACAAGTACATTTAAGAATAACTAAATATGAACATCATACAGACAAGGAGCCCATTTATTTTAATCAGTACACTACCGTAATTAATTCAACAGGTTGTACTAAGATACAGCCTACAGTATTGTGGCATCTAATAGAACATATACAAAGTCGTCCCCACTGCACACCAGCTAAGAGGCATGAGACTTTCCAGTTCACAAAAGGGAAGATATGAGTCTCAGACAAATTTGGTGTTTGCACTTTGTATTGTTCACATGTGTAGATCACTTGTGTGAGCAGTTTGCAAAGTGACAACTGATTTGATTATTGCAGAGGAGTGCTAATACTTGTATTTAATAGTGCTCACTCTTGTTTAAGAAGTAATTTTGAAACTGTGGGGAGATGACACCATCTCAGAAAATTATACATATTTGAGGGCAAAAGTGTGTGCTGATTTAGCAATAAGTGCTTAATAGAATTGAAATAAAATAAACAAATGATGGTCCGTGAGGAAAAACAAAACAAAATCCACCATTGGGCAATGCCTTTATTAGAACTAACCATGCCACAAAAGATCAAAAGAACTCAGAAGCTTGCATAATCTTTTTTGGCATTTTGGTTGGTTCTAACAAAAGTATTGTCCAACTGTGGATTTTTAAAAAAGTGTACATCCCTTCTGTGACATTGAACATTAACTATTTATTCATTTATTATATTTCTATACCACCCAGTAGCCAAAGGACGGTTCACAAAACAGTTACAGGATATTAGTTTCAAAACACTTGTGTGGAACAGATTTAAAATATAATTTTTCTAGTGATAGCTGTACTTGTTAGATGTTTCATGCCAAATGAAGGCATTATTTTTTAAAGCTGAATGTATTTGTGCAAAACTCAGCACATTGTAACAAGAAGACAATTCCTTTATGTCACAAGATGATCTGGCAGGTTGGGCAGCTGGGCCTGAGGAGCTGTTTGCCAAGAGAGAGGGCCCTCTTCCATGATAGAGTCAGGGAGGGGAGGAGGAGAGAGCACACAGCCTCATTGGAAGTTGGAACTTGTCTGTTGGGAGAGTAGTCCGTTAACCTGAGGGAGAAAAGGTGGTGAATCCTTTCTAAGCTTGTCCTAAGATCTATTCAAGTGTTCCTAAAGTGGATATCGGTAACACATGAGGAGAGGGAATGCACTATCCCTGCCCCCTCCATTGTCGTGTTCATTACCCTCTACTCATGGAGGGCAACTTTGTGAAGAGGAGAACCTCTTATGTCTGTGGAGGTTCTCCACCTCATTAAGAACATTGGAAAATCAGCATGTTCTGTATGTTGATACATATTTTCCATCTGTAAACCCTGCCTTTTGCCTATGAACAGATAAGTGTGATTTTAGAGGTCCCTTCCTCACAGACCTCCCCCATGATGCCCTGCTTACTGTGTGCAGATTTATAAAGCTCAAGGGAGTTCCCAGCCAAGCCAGAGAAATATGGTAAACTGGGAGTGGTGGCAATGATACCACCTGAGCAGACTTTGGGTATAATTAGTTATTTATTAATATTGAAGAGCCTCCTAAGTCACAGGGAAGTGGCTGTGCATCACACGATATAAAAAGCATTGGAATCAGGTGGAATCTTTCATTTTGATGGCCTGACTTGTAGGGTTGGCATGCTGGTCAACTGACCAGTCAGATATTGTCAATAAACTGGTCAACTGACCACAAACAAGGGTTGCTTGAGGAATTTGATCTTTGTGAGTTCTGATAATCTTGGACTAACGTGTGGGTCCACCTGTTTGTGTACTTCCCAACTGTTCTGATGCAGTTCTTAACTTTTTTTAAAAAAGTATCAACATTTGTTTGAAGTTATGTATTTTGAGAGAAAATATGTTTTATAATACATATTGAAATGTGCATTTTCATGCATTTCTTTCTTTCTTTTTTTAATGGCAGATTAATGCAGAAATGGTACAAAATGGACTTACGGATAAACACATGCAAAAGTGGCATGGATCAGAAACAGACTAATTTGCCCACCCCTGTCTGATACATTAACAAATGTTTAGATTAGGTGTGGGGGGACTGTGGCCTTCCAGATGTTGTTGGGGTCCAACTCTCAGCAGCCCCAGCCAGCATGGACAATAGTAAGGGGTGATGAGAGTTGTACCCCAACAATATCTGGAAGGCCACCAGTTCCCCACTCCCGACTTAGATGCAAAACAGATGTATATAGACACATATATCCAGAGACAAACAATGTACCAAAATGAGTGATATGAAAAACAAAATCAATGATACTTCAGTTATAAGGCTGAGCAGAGCTTTGAAAATCCTCCTAAGCACTCAACAGATGCTACTAAGTGTTAAGAAAGAGCCTGTAAACATCATAACAGCATGAAGTGCAGTCTGTTCTTCAGCTGCACAAGGCAAACTCAGTCCTTGGAATTTAAATGACTTTGTCATCCTGACTTTCTTCTTGTTTTAGGTAAATTTATGTATTATGAAACCATAAAGACCACCATTTAGACTTCAGATTGTTGTACAGTTCTCACAAAGCAGGAAGGAGGCAACATGCTGCAAGGGCACACTGTTTTAAGAACCCCTGCTACTATGAAATGAAATGAACTGCAATGAATATGGGTTAGCAAGAATAGATGCTGCAGCATTAGAATGAACAAGCACACATCAAACAATCCACCAGGGAGTTCTCTATTGCAAGCCCCACAGAAAATGGGACCAAACCATGCATAGTTCATAGGGCTTGTATGAATGCAACCACAGCCATAAAGCGAAATATTTTGCACCAAATGAGATTGGTTGATTGAACTGTAATAGTGTGCAATCAATCCTTGTGCAAGGTGATGATGCATATTCATTTTTATTTATTATTTATTTGACCCTACTTTTTGACATAGCTCTATAAGGTGACCTTCACATCTAATTATTAAAATAACAAGTTAAAACAATATGAACAATTCAAACAATTTCAAATGTCAGATGAGCTGTAAAAAAAGCAGCTGAGACTAAAGTTAGGATGGGAAGAACTGTCCATTTTGGTTCTGTGCAGTTTCTCATTTTTCTGATCTTAAGTTCATTTTGGTCCAATTCTGCATGGGTGTATATGTTGTTGTTGTTTTTTAAACAGTCCACACAAACCTCATAGGCATGTTCATGCGTACTTCTCCTAAGGTGTGCATTTTTGTGTGCACTTTCCCCAATATATGCATTTTTTGCACACTTTCCCCCAATGTACTCGTTTTTTGCAAGCCATTTCCCCTATTGTAATGTGTTTCTGTGCTTGCTTCTCCGTATTTTGCACATTTTTGTGTGTACTTTCCCCTAGTGCAGTGATAGCGAACCTATGGCACGGGTGTCACAGCTGGCATGCAGGGACTTTCTCTGTGGGCACTCGAGCCATTGGTCACCAGATCGCGAAAAGACTGTCCCCTTCAGCAAAACACTAATGATTTTGTTCTTTCTCACAGTGTGGAACAGAATGATTTTATTCTAGAATTCCTGTTACAGAATTCTTTTCTACATTGTTATCACATTTAAAAGATTTTGAAGAATGATGCACTGAGCGTGGCTTGGATGTAAAGCCCTAACAGTTGACCTGAGTGCTGCATGTGTTGCTCTCAAACTAACAGAGTATGAGCCAAGGTTTGACAAATTATCAGCATGCATGCAATAGCAAAAATCACATCGATTGTGCAAAAGCATGCCCAATGCAAACTTTTACCTAATGCAGTGTTTGCAGTCCAAGACATAAAGTGTTTAAAATGTGTTAAGCACGTTTAGTTTTCTTGTTTATCTTGCTCATCCTAGTACAGTCATGCCTTGGATTGAGAGCATAATTCGTTCCGGAAACATGCTTGTAATCCAAAACACTCTTATATCAAAACGAAATCCCCCCAAAAAAATTTGTACAGAGATTTTTAATTTAAGCCGTACTACAGTACTTGTATTGCAAGATGTCGCTTGTATATCAAGTCCGAAAAATTTTAATAAATATTTAAAAATTTGCTTGTCTTGCAAAACGCTCTCAAACCAAGTTACTTGCAATCCAAGGTATTACTGTCCTATAATAATTTTTTGAGTTGATTTTTTTTCAACAAAAAACTGTATCATTGAAAGCTCTGTTATTGTGTTTTTCTTTTAAGACAAAAGATGTTAATTAGTTTGGACAACTGTATGAGTTGTTTTTCTAAAACTAAAACCTTGGTATTCAGGTTTAATTGCAGTGTTGGCACTTTGAAATAAATAAGTTGGTTTTGTGTTGCAGTTTGGGCACTCGGGCTAAAAAAGGTTTGCCATCACTGCCCTAGTGTATGTATTGTGAGAACTGGACTGACCCGGGTTCAAAAGCTTACCCAGCCAGTGACTCCCAGTCCCAGTCACGCAGACGGAAGGAAGAGATAACAGCAGTTTATAAAGATCAAAGAGTTTATTTGTAAGACCCAATTACATGGGATTAAGGCAAGCAATGCAGGCTTCTCTTACGCAGAAGAGATGACTCTGTCTGATTACATCATTGCAGATATAAGTCTAAGACCCTAGCAGGTCTCAAGTTCCAAGTCCAAGTGAGAAGTGGCAAGGCTGAGATGAAGTGAAGTGAATGAGATGTGTGTCTTACCCCAACCTTTATAGTAAGACCCTGTACCTATAAATAGGATATTACTCACCAGTTATATAACCTATTCTTCACAACATGTTGTCTTCAACTTGTCCCATGATTACTGACTCATATCACCTTGAGACTATGTCTGGTGACAATCAGGAGACTCTGTGTACTTCACCTCAGGAGACATTCTCCATGTCAGGTGACATCTCGTTCTGCCCATGCAAAACCTAACATGTATATTTCCAAGCACTTTTCCAGCATGTGTGCATTTTTGTGCACATTTTTTTGAGCAGAGAACGGTATCACAAAATTTGGGAAAGTGGAAATTTCTGCATTCAGCTATGTTCCAAATCACTTATTTCTTTGGGAGTTGTGAATTTGGTTAATTTACATAAAAATTATGATAGAACTGATTTCTCACCCATCCCTAGTTGAGCAAGCAGTTCCCCAAACAAACAAATCACTACATCCCAAAGTTTTTCTGAAAGAGAGCTGTCTTAGCCAGTTATCTGAAAACCAGGAGAAAAAGAGAGTGCAAGAGAATGGAAATGAACTTCCTTGGGAAGGAATTCCACAACTCAGTGTGCATGTGCAACACTAGCTCATTCCTTTAAAAACCTGTGCCTACCAGGTTTTTGAATAACTTGGGGATATCTGGCATGGGGATTAACAGGTTATGTTTGTTTGGATGCATTTCAATAGACCTATATATGTTGATTCTATGATAAATCAAGATTTATCCTTGATTTATCCTCACCACCGCCACCACAACCACCAAATGGCCATCTACTGCCACCTGCCTTTGGGAAGGACCAGGAGAACAAGGCAAGGAAGTAATGGAGACTCCAGAGCCTGCTCCAGCAGGACTGCCCCTCCTCCCCAAGGTCCTGACACCACCTGTCCAGTGGGAAGGATCCTGATAACCTGATATGTTTTGATCTAATTTTATTGATGGTTTTAGAAATGTATTTTGATTTTACTTCAAGCCTCTTTGGAAGGATTTGTATCTTTAAAGGTGGGATATAAATAACTTTAATAAATAAATAAAACTAAATTCACAGACATCAAGAGTTTGGATCATGGATGAACTACAAGATGCTGCAAATTACTCTTGCTTGTGCCCACAGAACCTATTTACAGTCTCCAGTATCAAGGCAAATGGACCACTGTATTTGTATTGAACTTTCTGAAGATGCTGCTGCTTCTGAAAGTTCTGTCTGTGGAAGTGGTATCAAGAAATTGCCCAGTCATCATCATTTCTTTTCTTTAGTACCATGCTACAGCAGGTTCTAGAGACAAAACCTTATAGAGGTTATATATGTATTTATTTTATTTTATTTTATTTATTTATTTATTATATTTATACCCCGCCTTTTCCCCCCCTAGGAACCCAAGGTGGCTTACACAACAACCCTGTGAGGTAGGTTAGGCTGAGAGTCAGTGACTGGCCCAAAGTCACCCAGTGAGTTTCATGGCCAAGCGGGAACTAGAGTTTAATATCGCCCTGTCATTTTACATCTTACAATACAAAGTTAACCTGGTGCTGACATGACCTTAAGTAAGTAGGGTTCCGTCCTATTCATGTTTTAGCTGGGAGTAAACTCCATTGAATTCCGTGGGACTTACCTTTGAATAAGCACACCTAGGAATCAGAGAGCACTGTTAGAGAGGTGCAGCAACAGGGCTGCGGTTGTGAAGCTTGCATTGAGAACTGCATTGCAAATTAATGAAGAGATGATTTATATGATCTCATTCATCCCAAAATGAAATCACTACCCCACAATGAAATCACTACTCATTAGGATCCCTGGGGAACTATGCCATTGGGGATGGTCCCACATGTGATCGACCCTGTACCTATCACATTTGGGCAAGCTGGGAAGGCACTTTACCGCAAGGGTGATGACTGTGGAGTCCATTGCAAGATGGGCCCCTTAAAGATGGCATCACATCCTGAGTAAGCTCAAATCTTGGAAGAGGCTTCAACATTTTTGTGGGAATACAGGCCTTGAGTTGGCAACATTTTACCCATAAAAATATAAAGGGAGGGTGTTGGTTTTTTTGAATAACACTTCTATTACTTATTGGTGTTAAATGGGCTTTCAATCTAAAACCACAGAATTCCCTCCCCCTTCCACTCATCATCATCATCATCATCATCATCATCAGGCGATCACTCGTGACTGAGTAAGATTGTCTTCCAGGATAAAGGAGGAAATTCTAAAGAAGATTGTGTAGACTCTAGCGATGGGTCCGTAAGTGACTGTGGAGGCCAATTCTAGATCCACACAGCTTCCCACAGTGAGGACACAGGTTACCAGATGGAAGATGGTCCTGTAAAGGATTTATTTGACGTACTTTTCGCTTAGCACGTTTCTCCCTTTCACCTTGCACTCGGGCTTCTTTAAAGTCCATGGATCCTTTGTGAAAGGCCAACTTCCATTTAGATCGTTCATGGGCCAGAGCTTCCCAGTTTTCGATGTTTATATTGCATTTTTTTAGATTAGCCTTATGAACATCTTTAAACCTCTTATATTGACCACCGATATTCCGCTTTCCATCCTTGAGTTGGGAATAAAGTAACTGCTTTGGGAGACAGCAGTCAGGCATTCGAACAACATGACCGGTCCACTGAAGTTGGCGTTGAAGGATCATTTTTTCAACGCTAGTAGTCTTTGCTTCTTCCAGTACACTGACATTTGTTCGCCTATCTTCCCAAGTAATTCGCAGGATTTTCCGGAGGCAACGTTGATGAAATCTTTCAAGGAGTTAGAGGTGACGTTTATACATAGTCCATGTTTCGCAGGCATACAATAAAGTTGGTAATACAATGGCTTCATAAACCAGTGTTTTGGTCTTCTTACAAATATCCCAATCCTCGAACACTCTATGTTTCATTCGAGAAAACGCGGGACTTGCGGAGCTCAAACGATGCTGGATTTCACTGTCGATGTTAGCTGTAACAGAAAGATAGCTGCCAAGATAGAGAAAATGATCAACATTTTCCAGTATTGTCCCGCCAAGCTGGATAGATGGCATCACCAAAGGGTTAGCTTGCACTTGCTGATGAAGCACTTTGGTTTTTTTGATGTTAAGTGAGAGACCAAGTTTTTCGTATGCTTCTGCAAAAGCATTTAGGATAGTTTGGAGATCATCCTCTGAATGTGCGGAGACCACATTATCATCAGCATACTGAAGTTCCACAACGGAGGTTGTAATTAACTTACTTTTTGCTTTCAGCCTGCTGAGATTAAAAAGCTTTCCATCTGTGCGATATATAATTCCCACACCAGTGGGAAGTTTCCCCTCGACAAGATCTAGGGATGTGCTAAAAAAACATGACGGCAGATTTTGCGTCGAACCAGATCTGTCTGTATCACACACCATGAATTAAGATTTTTGCGAGCTTAACAGCCTGCTCTTCCCCCACTCCCAGAGATCTGCATTACAAACCGAACCAGAGAGCTGCAGTTCTGAAATTAGCATTTCAATCTTAAACAGGTTTTACCTGTGTCCTGCTCTGTTGTGATTAGGTTTTAGCATTTCAATCACTGTTGTTACTAGTACATTCCTTTGTGTGTGAGAACTTCTTGCTGTCAGAGTTAGAAGCAGACAGACACAGGTTATGTGTTTATATAATATAGAAATCATATATTAAATTATATTTTACCACACAAGCTTTAAGTTTATTAAAAATTCCTCTGTAAAAAAAGTGTGCATCTCACAAGAATTACCACATTATTATGTCTAATCTGTAACAAAATCCTTTTTGTTACAAACAAAGGAATGTAACTAGGAATGTAAAGGGTAACCAATTGAGATGCTAAAAGCTGTCTCAAGCCTCGAGAAAAAGATCTTGCTGATTTGCAGCTCAATTGGGTTCGCATTGCAGGTCCGTGGAGGGGGGAGAAGGAAAATCGACTAGCTCGAAGAATTCGTGAGCCAGCTGCTGCAAGGCTCACCCCCACCACTAAATTTTTGGGGCCTAGTGGTGGGGCCGAGCCTGCAGTCGGCTGGAGGCTCGCTCCGGTCTCGGCCCCCCGCGAGCGGCGACGGCCCGATCCCGCTCTTCAGAGCGGTGCGGAGCGTTTTCCGCACTGCTCGAGCCGCTCGAGCTGGCACCGCAGGACCCCCCCAGCCCTCCCCGCAGCTGCCGCCGCCGCCGAAGGACCCCCCGCCCCCCAGCCATCATCCTACCTGGTCCTGCGCTCCGTTCCGGCGCACCTCCGCCACCTCCCCGCCGCCTCTGCCGCCTCCGCCGCCTGCGGAGCCACTGCTCCGGCGCGCTGGAGCCCCACCCAGGCTGTTTAATCCCTGTTTAACAGGGATTAAACAGCCCTGTTGCCATGGTTCCCCCTGCCAAAAACAGAGTGCAGGGTCCCGTCACGTCACTTCCTCTGTGTTGGAAGTGACGCGACGGGACCCTGCAGACATGGAGACTGCGGAGAGCTGCAGGTAAGCCCGCGCAGGGTGGCTGAGAGCCCACGCGGACACGAGCAGGCCCAGTTCGGGTCTCGCTCCTGCCTCCAAACTGCTCGGCCCCATCTCTAGCGATAACACATCCCTGTTTAACACCTGATCCCACTTTAAATGGAGCACCATGAGAGCTGTTGTTGTCCAAAACTGTTGCTGTCATGTTGTCATGGAGAAGTCGCAAGATATTCACAAATTTATTTGGGCATCCAATTTTCATAAGGATAGTCCAGAGAGCTGTACGGTCTACAGTATCAAAGGCCTTAGCCAAATTGATAAATGCCATATAAAGGGGTTGATTTTGCTCCCGGCATTTTTCTTGGAGCTGACGTGCAGTAAAAATCATGTCTACTGTCCCTCTAGAGGGGCGGAAACCATATTGAGTTTCAGGGAGGATCTCTTCTGAAATAGATAGAAGACAGTTTGCGAGAATCCTAGCAAATATTTTACCTGCGGTAGCTAAGAGAGAAACGCCCCGATAGTTTCCACAGTTTACCTTCCACTAATAGGTATTAAAATGGCAAGCAGGGCCATTTAGATCCGCAATCATTTATCTGTTACCTGCTTTGCTCTGCTCTGCTCTTGTGCTCTTTCCTGGATTTTCTTTGTGGTATTTGGTAGAATAGCAGGACATTTCAAATGAAGAAAGATCAGTCTTTACCCTTTCATGGAAAATCAATATCCTTTGTGGTTTCTTCAGCTTACTTAGACTTTGTCAAATGTTGAATATGCCCCAGAAAGCCCTTCTGGTGTTCATCAATTATTGTTTTACTCCGAGCACAATAAGAACTAAAATATGCTTTTTACTTGACAAATGAAAAAAGAAAACTTTGGCACTTTATTATGGTGCACTTAAGATGTGAATGCTTCAGGGGCTGTAGGGGGGAGTGGGAGGTTTGTCAGCAATTTTGTAAAGCGTCACATGGTTGCACAGATTCGATGTCCATTTGGAAGCAGACGAGAGGGGAAAAAACCACTATTGATTTCTCAGCTATGCAATACTGTGTTTCTAGTGTAAAAGCTTCTATAGCGAGGTGACATTTCATTTAGAGCACCACTTAGTTGGTAAATAATTTCTCATCATTCTAAGGCTGCAATCCTGTACACACTTGCTAAGGGAGTTCAACTCATATTGAACTCACTGGGACTTAATGTGCAATGCAATCCTATTTAATTATTTATTTATTTATTTCTTATATTTATTAATCGCCCATCTGGCCGGCCACCAGAATAAGTGTTTATTCTGACTGAGTGTTTATTGCTCAGAATAAACACTTAGTAAAAAATAATCAGGGCCACAGTGGATGTTACAGAGGAGTACACATGAGCAGTCTCCCTGCAGGTTCTTCACTGATGGAGGAATGGTAGGGAGAAGCTCTGTTTGACCCTTGAGTGCTTTTTATATTCAAAATCACACCCTAAGCCTGAAGTGGAAAAAATATATAAGTACTGTATATTCTGCCCACCCCCACCCCACAAGTGGAATAGCAGGTAGAGGGGGTGGGATACTGAGTGGCAAATGGCTGAAGAAGAAAGAGTTAACTAGTCACAAACAAATTCTTCCTCCAACCTGTTCATAGCTGCTTTTCATTAAAAGAAAATGATTTTTGTGTGTGTGTAATGTCCAGTTTGGCCCAAATGCTTTTATTTATTTATTTATTTATTTTATTTTATTTCAGAAGATGTTGGGTTGGATCCAGTCCTTGCTTTCCATGAACAGAAGGGTTCCTTCCATTTGTGGAAGGGGCAGAGATCCAGCAGAGGTTCCCAGTGGAGGAAGAAGGGGGGAGGTAATTTTCACCAACTCCCCCTTCCCCACGCAACCTCCAACACCACTTCCCACATTGACCCTCCAGAGCAGCTTTTCAGGGGGCTGCTGGGGGAAAGGTAAACCAGAGATGAGGCTGTTGACAATACTGAGTTTTTCATCTGAATGGGAATGCCAGGCTGTTCTGTGCCCCGTCCACACATAAGTAGGGCTGTAACCCTGGTCATGTAATCTACTTTGAGTGGACATCTGAACCACTTCAGCATTAGGCGAGCAACTAGGACATAGTGGTAGGGCACATGGTATTGGTGGTCTTAGGTCCAGTTTCCAGCATCTCCAGCTAAAGGATCTTATGTAGGTGGGGGGAGAGATCTTTGCCCAAGACTTTGGAGAATGACTGGCCATAAGATTGGACAATACTGGTCTAATTCAGTACAAGGTTGCTTCAGCTGTATTTGAGTCCTGATTCAGCAGAATTTAAGCATACTTTCATGAATAGCCAAAAGAATGCTGTAACAGAAATCAGAAGAAATGAATGGTGAGATGCCTAATTCTGCTTCTTTAAGTAGTCTCTTGTCATAGATGCTCCATCCAAGTTGAACAGTTCTTATTCCTCTGTTTCGTTTTTGGTCTTAGTGATTTGTGAGAGGAGGGAGAAGGTATGTGGCTGATGACTCATAGCTGTGATATTTTCTCCTGTGACTCAAAATAAATTCTGAGCTCAAACTCCGGGTTTTTCTTACCCAGTCTACTTTTAACGAGCACATTTCAACTATATTGAATTTTAGCCTACTGCAGCTCTGTGTAAACACTTCAGAACTAATGAATACAGAAAGTAGAAGAAGTTACTTAAGCATGAATGGGTAGCACAGATGTAACATTTCCTGTGTTTCTTTTGTGAGGAAGCCTCTTCTGTAAGACTTTTAATATAATCTTATCATTATAAGAAAGAATGTTTCTCTTTTTAAAACTCAGCAATTCAGTTAGACACAAAATATTGAACCTATACTAGCTGATAATTTATAATAGAGGATAACTTTGCTAGCTTACCTGCCATACCAGCACCTAAAAAAATTCTCAGGTGTATTTTCTCTCATAAGAGAGACAGGTACATTTCAATAAGGCACTTAGAGTGTCATCCTATACATGTCTACTCAAAAGTAAGCCACGCTGACCTCAATGGCCCTTACTCCCAAGTAAGTGTATATAGCCTAAGGCTGAACACCTATGCATACTTACTTAGGAGTAAGGCCCATTGAACTCAGTGAGTCTTATTTCTTAATTGGCAGCAGGCATGGAATTGCACTGTCAGGATACTGCATGACCTCATTGTTGCTTGTTGGTGGTATGGAATTTCTTTACCTTCTACCATAAAGAACAAGAACGTCTATGGCAGGGAATATGAACGAGAAAAAAAAACAAAACAAGGACAGAAATCCATTAATAGAGTTTGTGAATTTACTCAAAATTTATACCTTGGAGACAATAAAAATGCAGCATATTTTAATCATCCTGGCTTGATCTCTCTCTCTCTCTCTCTCTCTCTCTCTCTCTCTCTGTAGCTCCCCCCTTTTCTTAAAGCAAAACATCATTGGAAACTGGATATTTTAAATGCACATACATTTCAACATACAAATGCTAATGAGGAGTCATATTTTTCCATCTTAGAAAAGTAGTAGCTCTACAAGTGGGCCAAGGACTAGATCGAAATTGAAGACATTATTCATTCATTGAGCATTGGATTGCACCTACTTTCTACTTCCTTTGTCCAATTTGGCCATAATCAAGGAGAGCACATTCACATTACTTACACATCTGCCTGAAATTTTCAGCATCTGTACCTTTCAGCAGCTGCTCCTGTGAACTTCTAACCTGTTTTTTTATGCTCCCCTGAAACATGCACCATTTTTTTCCTAAGTTCCCTGGGGACTAAGTTCCATATCTGAATGGTAAAGTAGGAATGTATGGATTTTGTTTAATCCATTTTGTGTGTGTTTGGTGGATTGTCAGGCATTTTTCATTCTGTCATCTGCTCATCACAGACACAGATTCCCCCCCCCTTTGGAAAAATGCACAAAAACGTCAGTCACAATTTATGTATCTTTCACTGGTACACAATATGTTGCTGAAGAGAGATTGGAGATGTATAAAATGATGATGTCCTCTTTTTTAAAAAATAAAAAAATGGCATATATATTAGCTTTCCTCCAGTAACTTTCATACAACTAAATTTGTGTACAGCTCCACAAAGTAAAAAAAGCAGTCCGCAGGTCCATGGAATCTGCATGACTCGGAAAATGCCGGTCAGCCTGCTTTGCATGCAGAAGGTCCCAGCTTCAGTCCCTGGCATCTCCAGGATAGCAGATGGGGAAGGCTCTGGTCTGAACCCTAGAGAGCTGATAGTCAGTCAGTGTCAATAATACTGAGCTAGACAGACCAATGGTTTGACTTGGCATAAGGGAGCTTCCAATGTTCCCATTGCAGATTCTGGGAGGGCAATTGCTAATTCAGAAATTTTAGAGTAAAAAATAAATAAATCAAAGATTGTAACCTCTCACATAGCTTTAGGTGATTGGTCTTAAAGGGACACTGTGCCCAAATAAAGAGCTGTTTCAATGAAATAATCCTTTATTTAATGATACAGTGCACTGGACTGGTTGCATTCCCCTAAGCAAGTTTTATATTATGGAAAAACAACTGCATGATTTCTTTTAAAGATTATAATTTTGTATTCTTGGCACAGTTCTGCTTATAGAGTATACCCTAATTTTTTATAATGTAGTTATGTTCCTTTTCAAAGTGTCTATGGACTACAAATTACATCGCTGAAAATGAATTGCCGTGATTTCGTTATAAGAATTCCTAAGAATCTGCAAGATTTATCTATAGAACTATGGTTTCAGTTTTGTTCATATCTAGGGAGAAATGGTTTGCACTGAGCACTGCCAGGCATACAACTTAAGTTGAATTAAGCGTATACCATGGCAAAAGGTATTTTCTATATTAATGTCATCTCATTTCTCTCAAATTATACCATGCATATTGGTTCAGTCTCATTTGTAAGAAGTGGATGTTGTAAAGAACACTCCTCACTAGTGTTCTCTATGGGAAATGATTGCCAATATGTGCTCATTGTAAGAAAACCCTTGTTGTAAACATGCTGGATAGAAATGAAGTATGTTTTACATGAGACTGGGGGAAATGGTTTATTATATACTAATATAGGAATGGGTGATAACTTCATTTCGTTAATTTTTTTAAAAAATAAGAATTTACCAAAATTCAACGATTACTTCATAAATGGGATGGGAAGTAATAGAGACTTTAAAAATTTTATATATTGAATTTGGGAGTAAGAGAAAACTAACAGATTTGTCCACCCAGGCAAAGGGGCTTAAGTGCTTAGCTCATCAAAGTCTGTGTTTGAATCTCTGTGCTTTTAACCATTTTGTGGTGCTGAATTAGGAGGACTACCCCATTTTTTTTTCCTGACAGGCTCTTCATCTGGTAGGCAGGTACAATATGGTCCTCTTTTGCTCAGAATAGCTGTACCTATTGAATTTGACTGATGCAGATGAGTGAGCATTTCGTTCGGTTTATTTTTTAGAAGAACGTTCCAAAATTCACAAATTTCTTCATAAACAGGAGAGAAAGAACTTTTGATTTAAAAAAGAAATTGAATGTGGGGGGGGGGGGAAATGAAACACAGAGATTTGTCCATCACTATACCAATATATAGTAATATATAGAAATCTCTCCCATTTGCTTCCCATATTTGCCAAGTCATATCTCTTCTCACTTCAAAACAACATGAGAATACTCTTGGATCTCCTTCCTCTCTGGTTCATGTTCTGGTCATCTCTCACTTTAAGTACCGCAACCTCCTCTTGGTCTTCCACTGTGTCCCTTTTCAGTTTGCATTTGGATAAGAACGTACCAAATTTTTCACTGCCTGAAGCAATATGAAAACCAGAATGCAGACATTCTTCAGTGTTTGCACTTCTCAGAATTTTGTGATGCAACTCTCTAAAGAAAAAAAATGAGTACAAAATGTGTATATTAGGGGAAAGTACACACAAAAATATGTGTATTCATGGGGGAAATGTACCCCCCCCAGCATGATATAAAGGAAATGCTTGCAAAAATATGTATATTATGTAAAAATGCATACAACATTTTGTGTGGGCTTTTTAAAAGAAACATTCATAAACCGATACAGAAACAGGACAGAACAAATTGAGGATTAGAAAACTACCAAAATTGACAGATTTCTCCACCCCTGCATATTCCGCTGTAACTAAGCCTAAGTACATGTAACTGGGAAAAAAATACATATTCTTTCCCTGTTACCCATGCCTGCATTTCCCTCCCCTTCCTCTATTGTGTCAAAGTTTAGACCTTTTGTTGTGATGATCCGTCTTCTTATGTCTGTAAAGTGCTGTCCATGTTGATGCTGCTATATAAATGATAATAAATAACAACTGGAACTTGCAGCAAAATGTTGCAGTGTGGAATGCTCCTGTTCAGGGTTCCAGCCAGCCATGCCCTCTTCCAGGGTATTCCATTCCATTCCCTGCCCCTCCAACAGTCAGCCAGTATCCCTTGGCGACTGAGCATACTCACTCCTTATTGAGCTGTTTTCTGGTCCTCCCCTTTTCCTGAAGCTTTTTTTTTGTACTTCTGCAAACTTTGGGGTACCCTCTCAGCCTGCTGTTATCTTCCACACACACCGTGTGTGTGTGTGTGTGTGTGTGTGTGTGTGTGTTGCTGTTTTGGCTCCATAAGGCTTTATACTCAAATAATGGGTTTGCTATTAACATATAGAATAAATAAAGATGTTTGTCCAAAGGCACTTCTTGCACAGTGAGTATTCAGTCTGAATTCAGCATTTGTGTCTGAATTGCAATGAAAATGGGAATACACATCCCCAACTGCTGTTTCTGGCTACACATGCAATGTTGCATGAAGCCATATCTGAATTGAAGCCATCATCAATGGTTTATTGAGAGCTTCCTCTTACACCAGAAGATTATTAAGAATTTCTAAAAAAGAGAACTGACAATGAAACACAGCTTGTTTCATTAGAATGTTTCTGGAAACGTTCAAGGACAACAGACGGTAGAAAAAGAATGCCAGTAAAAACCAGGTCTGTTTCCTTCACAGAAATATATCCCCACTCCATAACTAGAATTTCTCTTACATTTCATACAACACACTCTTATACATGTCTACTGAGAAGTAAGTCCCACTGAGTTCAAAGGGGCTTACTTGCATGCAAGTATTGGATTGCCAACCTCTGCCATCAGCATTTCTGTCTTTATTTGTACAGCCGCTACCTGCTAACATCATTTTTTTGCTACAGAGGCAAGGTATCAGGTGGGGGTTGAATAATTTCCAAGAAGCCCAACTCCCCTTTTAAAATTCATTTCAATAGTGTCAACAGAAAGTTTTCCATGTTGCCATTTATTTTGTGGGGAGGGGTGGGGACCAATGCTAAACTAGGAAAACAACATTTATCAAAATGTGGAGAGTGGAGCTGAAACTAGAGTTTGGCTAAATCCCAAATTGAAGAACTGGAAAGTCATGCTTAAATCTGAACTTAAATTTTGAGATTTAATTGTCTTGTTAAAAAGGAGACTTTCAAGCCAACTTTGGAGTTTTGACTCTGAAATTTAATCTTTGTCACCTGTATCATACACCCTTCTTCAACAGAGTACAGAGACCATCCTGATCCTACACCCTGTGTTTTTTTTTTCATGAACAGCCTTGCACACAAAGAAACATAAATATTTAAGAAAATATGTGCATCTCATGCCTTGGACTTATGGTAACATGTATGATATAATCCAGAGTCCACCTTTGCTATACAGCAATAGTAAGCACATTTACTCAGAAGCATGTCCCATTGATTTCAGAGGATATTAGTTCCATGTAGTTGAAAGCTAGTATTGTGCAGTGCTTAAGCAGCCCGGATCAGATCTTGCCTGTACCATGAACTTAATAGGTGACCTTAGGCAAACCACTCTCTCTTAGCCTCAGTACCTCATAGGCAATATGGGAATAATGACACCAACGTTATAGTTATACAGCTGTCCATTGGACATATTATACATATTATCATAAGATACTATATGTATAGCAATTTGGACACTCTGAAGCACTATATAAATGTTTGATAATGATGGGTTATTTAGGATTTGAGTGAGGTTTGCAGTCCTCTTTCAGCTGAATGCACTTTTTAAAATTTTATTTCAAAGAGCAATAGTAGTAGTATCCAGGACCAGGAGCCTGTGAATCAGCCCAGTTTATGGAAATCATTGTGCAGTACTGTTAAGGAAGTCATGATCCAGCTAAGACTTCAATGAGCTGGTGAGCTTACCATTTCCAAGACATTAGACTCAGACATGCCCTCTCTCATTGAGAATGCTGTTCTGTGGTGCAAAATAAGCTGTTGCTTTCCAGGCTCTCACATCTAAATCTCTGCCATCCCTCATTTCTTTGAGGGCAGCAAGAAGCCTGTGAAGTCAGGCCACTTGAAGTGCATCAATAAGTCATACTTTTGAAAGGCAACTGTGATTTCTGAGATAGGTATAAAGAGGTTAAAAGCACCAAATCTTTAGCTAGACCTCTAACCCAAAATTGTTGGATGTACAGAAATGTCAAACACCCATAAGAAGAAAACTCTGGCAAATCATCACCTCCAAACCATGTAACTGTATTTGCACAGTTCAGAGGGGGCAAGATCTTGACTGTGTGTCACTGTACAGTTTAAACTCTTTCTCCAGAAAACATCTTGCTATGAACAAGTGTTTTGCAGCAATGAAGATGGGAATTCGTGTCAACTCACTCCTTCACCCCAAGAGTGGGCAGCTTTGGCTATTAAAATAAGAGAGAAATTCTCCAAACGCTTAATCCTGGTTTAGAGAATGAGTACTTCTGTGGGCCCATCACTAAGCCTAGCAGAGCCACAGCCTTCAAAATGCTGCTGTGGAGGCTTTTCATCATATCACTGAGAGCTCAAGTGGTACAGCACCTAAGCAGTGCCTGATTCAGTGGCGACCTTTTCAAAATCTTGGGAGCAATGCATTAAAAAAAAAAATGGAATTACCACCACCACTCAAACCAATCAAGAAGCCACTATATGTATAGAAGCACACACACACACACACACACACACACAAATGTCAGACATACACAGCTCTTGTAGACAATGCTAGATGAAGAAATAGGAGAGTGTTCTGCCTCCACACACACACACACCCCACAAGTACTGAGCGGCCAAACAGAGAAGGAATTACTCTTACAACTAACGATGTTTCCCAAGCGCTCTGCCCATCTGAATTTCTCCAGGGATATGGGGGTTCTGAACTACCTGGTCTTGTTTCCGAAGTAGGCAACAGGAATTGCCCATTATGCTATCAGTTGGTTAGGTTTTTTAAAATCATAATTTTGGACAAATTCCGCACATGATCAGAAGCTGGGTTCTAAAGCCACCAACCAATTACATTTAGCTATGATAACCTTGTCTCTTGATCAGTGCTGGAGGATGCAACCACTGTGAGTGTGAATATTATGGCCCCTCTACAGTGCTGTTCCACACCCTATTTGCACACTGCTCATTGGTAAAATAGATCAGCTATTGGGAATGCAAAATCTCGACTGGCTGGGAAATATATTCAGTTTTTATTCTGAATTACCTCTTGTATATTAACAGCATTCATGCATCACACCAAAAATCCCTAACTGACTGAGATCATGCAGTAACAAACCCTTTCCAGTTACAAGAAATGGCACTGGAGCACCAGCTTTAGCAGGCTTGGAAAATTATGATTAAATAATGGAACATAGGGGGATTTTCCAAACTTTTTCAGCTGACCTGGCCCAACCGTTAGGCAGAATTAGGCAGTTACCTCAGGCTGCTAATTTAAAGTGTCATGAAAGGGAAGCAAATGGTTAGTTATTTAATTAATTTTTATTGTATTTTTGCTCTCTGGGATGGGGAGAGGTGTTCGTAGAATTCTCTACCTCAGGTGCCAAAATAATGGCCTTGGGTACCATACACCTTGACTTGTGGAGTAGGGTGGGGGTATTTGTTGCCCCATCTCAGGCAGTAAAATGCCTTGGGGCAGCCTTGCCCCCCCCCCCCAATAGCTTCTGTATATAAAACAAATAGTCCATGAAAATCCACCACAGCCGAAGAACTGATCAGCTAGTGCAGATAATGGTTCTGAAAAAATAAAGGGGCAGAGGGGACATGGCCTGAAACAAGGTTGCTTGAGAAAATAAAATTCCAAAGTTCAGATTAAAAAGCCTTAAAGAAGACAGTGAAGAATGATCTCCCTGAAAGCTATTTTCAGATTTAGCGTGAACGTAGCTGATGTGAAAGAAAGTGCATGCTGTTAGTGTGCAGGAACGTCCATCTGTATAGCTGCGTAAACAAGAGCGACAAGTTGTAATTTTGTTCTTTTTCTGAACCTAAATGTTAATGGTTCATCTGGGACTTTGACAAAGGCACAGGGTGACTTGCTTAAGGGGTGGGTATGGCTTTCATTAGAACAAGTTGTAAGTGTTGCTTTGCTAGCTTGGTTAAAAAAAAAAAAGGTTTGATTTATCCTTCTCTGATCTGCTGAGGGTGTACTCAAGGTTACCTAAGCAAGGCAACTCCTCCACCTCTCCCCTGAGTCTTAAATTAATCTCAGTTTGCAGGTATTTGCTTTCCAGCATTTTACCAGGGCGTTATTTGCAGATAGCTGTACTGTTCCTTATGCAAGATTCAGATCACCAATGTCTGTCCTACAACGTTTTAAAATAGAAAAAAAAAATATTCCCTCACCCTTGCGGCAGTATGGATATGGCTTGCCAACCAAGGCATCTCCATCTTCCTGTGACTGTCAGTGAGAGACAGACTTTGCCCTAATTTCCATTAATCAATTAAAGCAGGGGTGTCAAACCTCTTTCAGCCCAAGGGCCAAATGAAATATTGGAGAAGCTCTTCGGGCCTGCATTTCAGTGGTGGCCAGAGCCAAAGACAAAAGGGGAAGGGCCAGAAATACCAGCATATTTTATCTTAAAGCTCTTACAACCAGTAACTAAGGCTAAGAGAGAGATTTCCACATTTTAGAATGGAGAAAAAACACTCCACAAAAGTCGGGAAACCACCAAAAAAATCAGCAGCTGGGTGAAAGGGGAGTGACAATCTGGGTTAGAGGGCTAGATTGGGATCCCAGGTGGGCCAGATTTGGCCCACAGGCCTGAGGTTTGAAACAGCTGAATTAAAGGGAAATTATTAGGATCACCACTGTCCCAGTTTGGAACTAGGAGCCAATCCATTTCTTCCACCTTTGTAAGACTGCAGAGGTACTTCTACGGCTGAAACCCTATGCTGACTTACCTGGGAGAAAGCCCTATTTACAATAATGGAATTCCTTTCTGAGTAAACAAGCAAAGGATTGCACTGTACAAGTAAAGGCCTGGGAGACTTTGTCATTGCCATTGGCCTTTTGTTCTACAAGCCAGCACAGAGAAGCATGAGAAAACAATAAACAATTTCCCCTATGGGAGAAGAAGCCAAGCTATTGCTTTTTCATTAAAATGTATGCACATTTACAGTTGCTTATTCACTAGCATGCCCAGTCAAGTGCAATTCACACATCTATTTTTTTCACGAGTTGTGAGATTGGAGAACATGAATGCTAGGAAGAGCCATAGCTCTATCTCTTCACTGCATAAGGTAAACAAAGGGAAAACAAAAGAGGGAAACAAAAGGAAGCACAAGCTTGCACAAAGGAAATGCAAGCAGACAATAAGAGATGCAAAAAAGCATTTTGGGAAGCATATCGCTAACAACATCAAGACCAACAATAAAGAATGATTTAAGGGTGCAATCCTATGACAATGGCCATAAGCCCCTGAACCTGGAGCCTTACGGTCATCCAATGCAGAGTGGCAGGAGCGGTGAAGGCAATCTTCGCCTCTGCTCTGCGTCCTCCTGCCCTGCATTTAGGGATGTGTGTGGATCTCGCTCGGGGGTGGGTGGGTGGGTGGGTGGAAGTCCAGTGAGTGAACTCACTGGACTCGACCTCCTGAACTCCGCTCGACCTCCCTGCTTCCCCGGCTTGACTCGTGTTCTCCTGAGCCGAGCCTGGGAAGCGACTTCTGAGTTCCCTCTGGAGTGCTTTTTACATAGAAAATGGCGTAAGATACGTTAAAAACGTCCACGATTTGCGTAACTTGCACAAATCGCGGCTGTTTTTATCAAATCTTATGCCATTTTCTACATGAAAAGTGCTCTGGAGGGAACCCGGAAGTCCAGTGAGCATCTCGGCTGGCACTCGCTTTTGGCCCGGTGTGCCAGGTGTGGCAGCAGTGCTCGCTGAGCCCACCGTGAGTCCGGTGGTGGGAGGATCGCCCACCACTGTATGATATGGCTAGGGGTGCAGGGGAGCTTGTGGGCATGGTGTGTGGACTTGCATACATCCCACTCCCATGTGTGTTGCAAGCTAACACCTACTCAGAACTATAATGCCTGAAAGAGCCTACATATGTACAAAAGATTCCACAATTGTATGGACAGTGCCTATGCACATGGCCTGTACATATGTAGGCTCTGTCAGATCTTATGCTGAATACACATGAGGGCAATACCAGCAGCCATAAGCAGGCACAATCCCTCTGCTCCATCTATGTACATCCAGATAAATGTTAAAATGTTGAGAGCCAGTGTGGCGTACTGGTTAGAATGTTGGACTGGGACTCAGGAGATCCAGGTTCTCCCCACTTGGCCACGAAACTCACTGGGTGACTTTGGGCCAGTCACTGACGCTCAGCCTAACCTACCTCACAGGGTTGTTGTGAGGATAAAATGGGGAGGAGGAGGAGGAGGATCATGTAAGCCGCCTCGGGTTCCTTGGAGGAAAAAAGGTGGGATATAAATGGAATAATAGATAAAAAATAGTGATTCTGAATACCATACACAAAATAGCTCAAGCCCTACATAGCTAAATTACCATCCCAATCCCAAATCTTCTGCTGCAGCTCAATCCTATCAGAAGCCCTCCAGTGTTCCATAAGCCCAAGGAAGCACACATTGGATTGCAGCCCAAGAATGTTCCCTGGCCTGGCTTCATCATTTAATTTGTATCTCAAGTTAAAATAACAAAATAACAATACAGAGGAGAAATCTGAATGGCTGTACCACTGATGATAAACTCTCCTCTCTTAGGCTCCCAGCATATTAAAACAGATAGGGTCCCTCCTGCTGTTAGGGTTGCTCAAGATGTGCGTTGGACAATATCGCATCAATTATAGTTTGATCCATTCTCGCATGCCAAATTGACCTTAGGGCAAAATCCAGACAAAAAAATTGGTAAGAAAATGTTCTTGTGGAGGACTTGCAGGGACAAGTTGATTTTTACTTTGGATCAATTAGTGGGGGATGAAGATGAGTTCTTGTCATGTTCTGATTTGTGTGTCAAATTCGATTTACCTGCAGCGGCTGAGTGGCAATACTTACAATTGCCACATTTGCTAGAATCTAGGTTTGGCCCTGCAGCTTTTACAGCTTCACAGTCTCCTCCACTATTTGAAATACTTATTGAGGCTGATCAGGTATATCGAGCAATGATCCATATTTATAAATATCTATTATTGGTAGTGGTGTGCGATCCTGCAGCGACCCAACCCACTGCCGGCTCGGCGGATGCTGATGCTGTGCCCACCAAGCCAGGCCAAAAGCGGACATGCGCAGAGCTGCTCGGTGGACTTTCGGGTTCCCAGCGGGCTGCTTTTTACGTAGAAAATGCCATAAGATACATTAAAAGCAGCTGCAATTTGTGCAAGTTATGCAAATTGCGGCCGATTTTGGCGGCATTTTCTTACGGCATTTTCTACATAAAAAACGGCCCGCTGGGAACCCAGAAGTCACTTTCCCAGCTCAACTCGGGAGAATGTGAGTCGAGCTGGGGAAGGAGGTAAGCGGGATGGAGTTCGGGGGGGGGGGTCGAGCCCAGCCAATTTGCTGGATTTCCACCCCCCGAACGAACTCCTCACACATTATCAGTGAATAAATATGATACATTGGGTCTAATGGAGGAATGGAATAAGGCATTGGAATGCCCTATTTAGTCCAAGCAGTGGATTGCCACTTTAGCGTCTATATCTGAAGTTTCAATATGGCCCTCAGGTTACATCTTATTCAACAAAAACTTGTGTTCCACATTGATTGGACGCCACACAACATCTCATTAATAATGGTTTGTCTAAGTTGACCAATTGCTGGAGGGGTAATACTGCTAATGCTTCTTTTAATCATATATATATATATATATATATATTGGCAATGTCCAGTAGTTGCCTCTTTTGGGGTGGAAGTCATAATATGGATAAGCTTTGCATTTGAACACTCTTTGATATTTTCTGATGTACATGTTCTTTTAAATTACTTACCCGTTTCTTGGAAGTTAAAACATGGTCAATGCAAATGGATTTTCTGCGCCTTTTTGACTGCTAAAAGACTGTCAAAGATCCTGCAATGCAATGAGTCGAAGACCTACAAAACAACGCTTTCAATATTTGAGCGGATGACATACATTGAGCCACTCTCAAACGGGCATAGATATGGATATTTGGTCTTCCTTTGTTGAAGCTTATGTATCATTGATACATCTGAATTTATGCTGTTATATGGATATTTACATATAAGCAATGGTCAATTTCATTTTTTTAAATTTATAGTTGTTTTGGGGTTTTTTTTTTTTTTTTTTGTGAAATTCATAATAAAAAATAAATGGAGAGGGGGGGAACCCTTCCCAAACACAACAATCTTCTGGAACAAACACAAAGCTTTCAAATGTACACTTGCATTTTGCAGCTGTTGACTCTTTTTTATTTGAGTGTGTTATACTTTAGTCTAATAGCTTGACCTGAAATAATATATTAATTTAGAGTTGAACAGGGGAACGTGAGTTTATGTTCTAATTTATTTTAAAGTACATTTCTCACTTCGGTTTGAGCTTTACAGAGTGGTGTGCATATCTATCTATCTATCTATCTATATGGAAACATAAATAAATAAATAAATAAACATTAGGAAATGGAAAGCTATTTTAGACAGATCAAAGTTCAAGGACACTTATTCTTGATACGCTTTGATTTTTAGATGACCAATATGTGTGTTTGTAAACTCCTTAGTTAACAACTTTGCAAAGCTGTATTTTCAAAGCATTTTGGTTCAACCATGTTTTGTAACCAGAATAATTTTTGTGAACCGGCACCCAGAGAGCTTTGGCTATTGGGTGATATAGAAATGAAACGAATGAATGAATGAATGAATGAACTTTCAAATTTTGACTTTGATATAGAACACTTTAAGACAACTTGATTAAACCTTTATGCTAGTATCCTACTTAGTGCTGGTTTCATTATCCTACTTTTTTCTACTTTTTCAACCTAGAAATGTCTTCGCTACTTACTTACTTACTTCATCTGAACTTCTCATGGAGTTTTTTTTTCTTTTGAATCATTGATATGCATATCTACAGAGTATTCATATGCAAAATTGTGCCTTGAAATCTATTTTGAGTTTTGCATAATGTTTAAGTGCTTCTTTTTTAGATTGAGAGATGTGACAAACAGAAACAAGTGTACAGCCTGAAGGCAGGAATATGTACCATTCAAATAATGAGCATGTCATTATTTGGGCATTCCACTAGAATTCCTCATCTTTCCATTTTTTTAAAAAGTGTATATATAATTCACAATGTTCCAGAGGACCAGGTGTAAGGTGTATTTAGTATTTTTCCACTCCTCCCTCCTCAAACAAGTACAAGGATTAAGTTGGAGTTTGAACTTGAAATAGAGAATTGTATCATAAACATGCACACAAGGTTTCACTGTGATATCACAATTCTTAAAGCAGATACTGCATGACTATGGCTTGGATCCAAAGGTGACTTATGCAAACAGAAAGGCACTTCAGATCAGATCACATTTGTTTATTTCTCAATGTAGTCATCAGACCATCACAAAATGAACATTTAACAAAAGAAAGGCACTTCTGCTCATGAAAGGTAGCCCCTCCAAATTCTGTCAGTTCCTCCAACCTGTTGCAGCATGCCTCCACCGTTCCAGTGGGCTATTTGACTCCTAGGAGTGCCTTTTTTTTGAGGAGGGGTGCAGGGGACTATAGTATGTGTGCGTGCAGGGGGGGGCACCAGGAAAGCACTGTTGCATGAACAGAGTTCCTCTCCTACTTCTGTGGATTTAATTCGGTATATTTTGCATGCCCCCATTGAAAAAGGTGTGTGTGTGGTGGGGGGGTTGTTATTCAAACATAAATTGCATCCTGAACATTTGTACAAAAATTACATTCTGATATTCTGGCTACATTCTGAGCCAGTGTGGCGTAGTGGTGAGAGTGCTGGACTGGGACTCGGGAGATCTGGGTTCTAGTCCCCGCTCGGCCATGAAACTCACTGGGTGACTTTGGGCCAGTCACTGACTCTCAGCCTAACCTACCTCACAGGGTTGTTGTGAGGATAAAATTGAGAGGAGGAGGAGGATTATGTAAGCCACCTTGGGTTCCTTGCAGGAAAAAAAGGCGGGGTATAAATATAATACATAAATAAATAAATAAATAAAATATTTCACTCTTATTGATTTACTGTGAAGAATTTTTATCCGACTTTTCAGTCTGTGATCATTACAGTGTAAAAGAACCACTGGAAAACATTCATGCTTGGTTAGGTTGTAGAGGCTCAGGACCGGTGCAAGGCAGTTTGGTGCCCTAGGCAAGATCAGATATTTAGCGCCCCCCCTTCCCACTTGAGAGCACTGTTTTTTTTCCCAAGGCGTTTCTGGTGCCCCCTTTATCCCTGTGCCCTAGGCAGCTGCCTAGTTGGCCTAATGGTAGCACCGGCCCTGTATAGGCTGGTGGGTAGTGTCGTGTGTGTGTGTGTGTGTGTGTGCGGGAGAAACATTGCAGGAAGATGAGCAGCAGGGGATAATTTCTCTGAGCCTTCACATGAGTTTCTTCCTTCCTCTCTGGATGTAGTAATAGATATGCTCAAGTCACTCAGGTCAAGGACAAACAAACCCTTACTTCTCATTTGGGGTTGTGGAAGCTTGGAATGCATTCCCTTCCTTCCTACAGCAACTGCTCCTGGGCTTGCTGTGCTGCCAGTGACTGCCGGTGCTGTGCGGCAAGACCTTCACCCCAGTCCAGTTCTGGTCGCTCATAGTTACACAGGACTAGCAGGGGGCAGAATGTGGATAGGAATGTGTATTAATTTGAAACATGCATCACTTTGCAAGTAATGCAATATGGATGCACTTCATCCCTTTCTGTGGGATTATGATAACTAGTCAACTCTGCACAACAACCCCGGGATACATGCCACCTCCCACACCCCTAACTAGCTGCTCTCCCATGAAATGACAGTTTTATATCCCTTATCATCAAAAACAGGGATATGTTTCAGAGGGAGGCTGGGGAAATTCATGAAATAAGCCCCCGCCCAAATTTCAGAGCAGCCTTAGCCTTAGCTCCAACTGGAGGTTTTAAGCGGGATCAGAAATGCATTGGACGCCCTTGGAACTTTGGGATGTGCAAAAGCTACTAGAAGAATTCCATCACTAATTCAATTTTTCTGCCCCCTATCTCTCCCCAGCAATGGATTTTCACAGAAAATCTGTTGCCAAAAGTGGAGAACGCCTGGGAGAAAAAGAGGAATTATGGACAGCACAATCCTAGGCATGTTTACTTAGAAGTCAATGAGGCTTAATTGGGAGTAAGTGTGCACAGGATCACTGCTTGAGTTATTCAAAAAAGAAGTACCCCCAAAAGCAAGGAAATAGCTTTATGAAGCTACATTATTTTATTTTCATGTATTCAAAACAATACTACATGCCTGAAATTGGAACAGAAATCACATTTCTTGCTAGGGAGCTATATTTGAATTAGAGGTATTTTAAAAAAAGGGAGACTGACATTAACCAAATCCCTGGGTTCAGGACCAATGCAAATATGTTGACAGGATGGGGATGAGAGGAGTGGGAGTTGTTAGCACTCCAGGTTAATGTGAAGCTGTGATTGGCCACAAAACTGTCACACATTAAAAATAAATAAATCCTAACAACAGTTTTCACATGTAACCATTCCATCTGAGCTGCAAGGACTGGTTCAAAGGATAATGTATCCTCCTCTTTTGGTGGGTGCTACAATTTATGCAACAGCCACCTAAGCTGTCATTATTGCTGTATGTAAAACCTGGCAGGAACATATAGAGCATCTGGTTGTTGATTCTGTAAAGCCAAAGGTACACTGCACCTTGAAGGGGGGGGGGATAAGAATTTAGGACGACAAGGTGTTAGTATAAAAGCTGTGTGGAAGGTCACAGTAAAAACTAAGGCAATCTGCAACTGACCACCCACACAGAAAAAGTAACAGATGAGGCCTTCCTTATGATTCACAAGACATTACGGAAAATGTGTTCGTTCCGCGTTTACACCCACATCGGCTCTCTTCTGACAGACACATTAAAGCAAAAAATAAACCGAATAAAAGTGTTGTGGAATGAGCTGTGACAAAGCTTCCCCACCCCCTGCTCTGTTTCCAAACATGTGGGAATTTTTTTTTTTTGCTCAGCAATGGTATTTAGGAGGCAGGAAGTTTATCATTTCTCTTTTAGAGGCTTCAGACAATGAACACTAGTGCAGTGTGAAGTGTGCTGTATGAAGAAGATGAGTATCTAGTTGAATTTTTTTAGATGTGCTACAAAGCTTGTAGAAATGCCAACAAAGAACCTCCTGCAATCTAGATTTGCGGCACACTGAGCCTCATATCACCTAGTAAAGGACTATTTACTGTGAAAAATTAACATACTTAATTTGGGAATTGTATTTACCATGACAGCCAGACACTTGGATATGATATCATTTTATTAATCTTAAATATATTTTTCACAATGTGAAAACAGAAATCTGCCAACGGCTATTTTGCTGCTTCCTTCTCCTTCCCCAGTGCTCTGTCTTGATTAGCCCATGTGACTGATTTTAAAAAGAGAAAGGGTATGGAATTTTTTTTTCTTTTCCATTTTGGAAATATTCTTTAGGGGGTTGTATAGAGTTTGCTGCTGTCTGTTTTAAGATACCTCTGAGGGAGCTTGTTTGCTAGCTAGAAATAAACAAAACATGTTCATATAGTCTTCCACTTAAATTTTATTCTGTTTTAAGAAGCAGGTTATTTGTCTTTTATGGCAAGTGCTGTTATTTAGAAGTGCTCAGTAGGCAGTGGTGGTACCTGTTGGGCAAAGAAGAGAGGCTGGCTGGAGAAATTAGGAGGCAAAACAAGCTTTTCATCATTCAGTCTTCCACCAGATGTCATACATCTAAGAAGTATGCACTGAAGGACTCAGAAAGCAGCTTTAGAGTTCATAGAACTTTTTCTTGAAGCAAATTATACACACACACACATATGTGTGTGTGGGTGTTTCAGTGTTACACTTTAATGCATCTTCAGGTATGGGTTCAGTTTTCAAGACAGCAGCAGTACCTTTTATTCTGTCATGCTCAACCAACAATTGTGAAGGGGGGGGGAGAGATTTACATCCACCACATATCAGCCCCAGGATAGCAGTGCTTAGTGGGGAGAATTGGGTGATTTGCTCAACACCCATGTGCTTTCTTTTTACACACAGTGCTGGAGCACTGGAGCAGTGCTGGAACATCATGGAATTCAGGCACTGGAAGCCGCAACATCACCATTCTAATAATTATAGGGTCACAGTTATGAGCTTATGTTAAGAGTGAGTTTGTTGAATTGCATCCTGCCATTATAAAAAGAAGTCAGAGGGGCAGTACATTCTGTAGTTTATACTCAGAAAATGGCTCAACAGATCAATCTGAGTCTGGGCAGTGCAGGAGAGGTCGGTTGCAGGATGGACTGTGCTGATTTTGAGCTAGAAATATTATGGAAGGGCATATTGATAGGAGGTTAGCTCTGCGCCCAGTCAAATCTTCACCGATAGAGTGCCCCAAATTTTTATACCAGCCAATCATTATTTTTACACGTTCTATTCAAAAATATCAGTAGGGCTTTTACTTTAGCACGTTTAAATATTCTTCCCTCAAAGGTTCTGGAGGGAAGATACCAGAAAATTCCTTATTATGATAGTAAATGCCCTTGTGACTCCAGTGAGACTGAATCCATGACTGTACTTTTTACAGAAACCTGTGGAAAATTTTTATTGAGCCACTCCTTCAAAATATCCCAGGACGTTCAGATGCCTCTTACACCATACTACTTCTTTCTCCCCAAACCACCCTCCAAGTAGCCAAATTTTGTGCTGCCGCCATCAAAACTCAGTCAGCAAGTGATTTTAGCATGTTGTTAACACTCTTTGTACAATTTCTTGTATTTTGTTTTATATCTGTAATCTACGCTGGTCATTAGATGAATGACCTGCAGCAGTTTGATCGACAGGAATTGACTGTTTTTAAATCTCATACACTTTGCAGGGGTTCAGTTTTATTATACAGCATCTTTGTTTGTTGGGTCAGGTCAGGGGGAAGTTCTAGTACATGCTGTGCCCAAGTAGTAGTGTAACATGTTTGTAGCTGTTATTAAAACTGTGATTCCCCCCCCCCCCCAGCTCATTATAACCTATGGCACGTTCATCAGGTCTGTCCCCAGGCATGCTCAGAATGATCCTGCAGGAGGGAGGGGGTGAGGTATGGCAGTGAGTGTGGCTGGTTACCAGGGAGATGGAGAAGGGGAGGAAGGATTGGAGTTGCATTTGGCAGTTGGGAGAGAGGGAGGTTTGTGGGGTGGGAAATAGGAGCTGCAGCACTGATTCTACTTTAAACATATTACCGTACTTAAAAAAAAAAAATACCCCACTAGAGCTGTGCACAAATGGCCTTTCAAAATTCTCCACCCTATTTGGGGGCAGAGAAATTGGAGGGCCAATTTCCCCAAATTTCTCCAGCGGGAGGAGAAATTCTCCCAACAATTTTTCACAGGTAGGGCTCACCACTGGCAAGAGTTGTAGCACAGCTTATTTTTTCCCCTAAGGGTTGTTGTTGTTGTTGTTGTTGTTGTTGGTTTTGCATTGACCCTGAACGTGGCGACAGCATTCACTGTGTTGGAAGCGTAGACCCCATTTTTCATACTCCACAATACCTGCTCGTACCTAGCATTGTTCTGGGGCATGATGGGTGGGGGACAGAATGTGGCCACCACAAAAAATAAAGGTGAAGAAAACTTGGGCGGGGGGATTCTGCAAAGTGGGTATTTATTTCTAGCAGGGTAAGGAAAAAAGAAAAGAAAAGAAAAATTCTGGGAAAAGTCTTCTGAAGAACTTTGGCTCAGCTCTAGTTCTCATTCTCCACAGCAAGCACAAGAACCCTGAATTTCAGCAGTCACTGAGACAGAGGCCTTAAAGAAAGGCAAAGAGAGTACTTTTATTAAAACATACCATGCACATGGGAGAGACAGCCCTCAGCACTTGGCTTTGGACCAACTCTGCCCACTTTCTCTAAAAACCCCTTTTAGTGCATTTTCATGGTTAGCTATGCGGTGCAGTACTACGCACGCTCTAAAGAAAACACTATGCATACATTCAGATTCACAAACATGTTTCTTTCTTCCCTCACGCCACTATCATAGGTGAACACCATTTGCTTTGTCCCCTCTATGCACGTTCTCTAGCAGGGCCGGCGCTATCATTAGGCAAACTAGGCGGCTGCCTAGAGCGCGCGGCTAAAGGGGGCGCAGAAACCTCCGCCCGCCCCTTTACTTTTCTGCGCCAGACAGCTGATCTTCACTCAGCTATTTGGCTAGAGTCCAGGACAGCCGATTGGCAGCACAGCCACCACTCCTCCTCCTCCTCCCCCCACCTCCGTCGGAAGCCGCCTGAGCCTCGAAGCACTTCTGCCGCTCCCTCCGCCTCTCCCGTGGAGAACTCTCCCACTTCCACCGCACTGGTCGCTCCCTAAGCCTGAGGAGACTCTTCTCTCACCAGGTCCTAGCGCTCCCAGAGAGACGCCCTTGGGACTGCCAGCAGCAGCCAGCAGCAGCAGCTTAGCTCCCAAAGGACATGACAGCCGATCAGTGTGTGTGTGTGTGGTGTTTCCCTCTTCTGCAATAAAGGGTCAGGCAGCAGAGTCTGCTCACTGCGGCAGGAGGGGCAGCAAGATATAACCATAACCAATCCACCATATGTATTATGTGTTGTGTGCCTTGGGAGTTCCTACAAAACAGAGGGGAAAATGGGAAAATCCACGCACAGACAGGTGAGCATCTGAGGGCTGATCTAAAAGGGAAGAGCAAGAACCGACCCGTCGGAAAGGAAGCACATGTTTTTGCATTTGTTTTCTTGTCTTTTTAACAGAGGTGTGTCTCTCTTCTCCGACGGGGGGGGGGGAGAAGAATGCCAAGTAGATGCAAAAGGTAAGGTCAACAGACTCCACTTAAATTCCCTTCCCTCTCCTCAGAGCTTACCTAGGTTTAACTTTTTCAAGCATGCGAAAGAAGATGGCTCGAATGACAAGTAAATCAAGGAAGTTACTCCAGTTTTAACGGGGTGGAAGGCGAGAGCCAATGGCAAGCTACACGAAAGGGAGAGGGAGCCAATCGGAACGGAGAGGTGGGGGAAAAAGAAGAAACTGAGAAAAAAAAGAGGAAGGGGTGGGGGAGAAAAAATAGCGGGAGGGGGGGTCCCTCCACACACCACAAACCACCCGCAGAGACATACATATAAGGAGGAAATCTGTCCCCGTGACAATAAACCAAGGAGTGCTGTGGGAGGGGAGATGTGAGAGCCGGGACTTAAGGCAGATCTGAGCCGAAGGTTCCCAACTTTTTTAACCAGCCCCCTGTAGCTGTGTCCCTTTTAACGTCACTTTGATCTGCACCGTCCCTTAGCAGCAGATCGTATTGATACGTTTCCAGAGTGCCAGAAAAGCTTCAATTGGCTGGTTCTTCAGTTCAGATCTCTGTTAAAGGGACAGCGTCTTTAGAGTGGCTAAAGCGTGGATCCTATGCATGTTAGACAGGGGGGGGGAGTTTAGCAATTCCCAGCATTCCCCAGCCAGCACTTGCTGGCTTGGGAATGCTAGGAGTTGTAGGACTTTTCCCCCCTGTCGAAACATGCATAGGATTGTGCCCTAGAGGCTTTAAAGGACCTCGTTCCATCATCAGTCTCTCTATTTACGATGTTCAGAGGTGCGTGCCGATCTTTCTGTAGCTCAAACTGCACCATCGACCCACCCACCAGAGGGAGGCCAATCCGCAGAAGTAGGGGGGGGGGTGGAAATTTTTGAGGGAGGGCAAGCCTCTAAGGGCGCCATCCTATAGTTGTTTAGCTGGCGGCGGGTTCCCTAGAAGTTGTAGGACATTTTTCCTGTCTAAACATGCATAGGATTGCACCCTAAAGGGCGGGGAGACCCTCAACCGCAGTGTAATGTGGGCTGAGCATCCTCAGATAATGCAGGCTCACTGTTGAGGAAGGAGAGGCCGGAAATCAGGCGATGATCTGTTGCAGCAGAAACAACAAAGAGTTGTGTGGCACCTTAAAGACTCACAAGTTAATTCTAGCATAATAGTTCATGGACTACAGTCCACTTCCTCAGATGCATGAAGTGTTATCCTACGTTGGCGCCCCCCCCCATCCATCTAGCCCAGCATTGTCGACATGGACGGGCAGCAGCGGCTCTCCAGGCTTTCAGGCAGGATCCCTTCCGAGCCCTGCTGGAGATGCAGGGGGGGGCACTGAACCTGGGACCTTCTGCATGCAAAGCGGGGGCTCTACCCATGAGCCACGCCCCCCCTACATGAAGTGAGGGAGCACAGAGAGTGGAGGGGGTTGAGCTCCTCTCACCGGCCCACTCCTTTCTGTGTATAAATAAATAACAATTTACCCTTTTGGGTGGGTGGGGCAGTCATGTGCATAAATCTGGCTGGGTGACCGGCCAGATGGGTGATTAACGGGGGGGGGGGGCGCTAAATATCTGATGTTGCCTGGGGCACCAAACCGCCTTGCACCGGCCCTGTTCTCTAGAGATTATATTCTTAGAACCCTCCGCCTTGGCCTTATTAGTCGAAAGAGATGCTAAACGGAGGAAGAAGCAAAGGAGTGAGAGACAAGGAGAAAGGAAGATTGGGGCCAGTTTAGAGAAAAACAAACATTCAGGCCTGTCCTCAGGTCTTGTCCTATTCTGGTTCTGGTGGGCCCACACCTCCCCATAGAACATCCAGGCCTGTCCTGTTCTGGTGGTAGCCTGTACCTTTCCATAGACAGGTGCTTTTCATTATCACTGCAAAGCTCTCTGCTACGAGACTCCTTCATAATTTTATGTTAAGGCACCAGGTTCCCCTTCCTGTTCCTGAAACTTCTGCTAATCAGGTGTTTGGCAGGCAGAAAGAGAAGGAAAAAGTTGCTTCCTGGGCAACACCCAGTCTTCTTCCATCCACACAGACTGCTCCCCTTTGCTCGCTACTTCTCTCCCCCCCTCACTGTTTCTCTCCCTTCCTGGCTTCTAGCCTTGCTCTTTTTCTCAATTCTCCCTCCCTCCCAGACCCTAGCCTAGCTTTCTCTCCCTCTCACCCCTTTATCTCACTATGGTGGGGAACAGAGTGGTTGAGCCTGGGGATGAGGTAGGGAAAACTTTTGTTAAGGGCATTCCATGTTCACTCAAACTCCAAAGTGCTGGGAAATTACAGCTGTTAAGGGCCGTGCTCTTAACAGAGAAATTGCTTAGGCAATATGGATATTGTTTGGTACAGTCATAGGGATGGCTGAACAAGTGATGTTCACGATTGTTGAGATTCTCTGAACTCCACCTTGAAGCCCGGATTACTTCACTCCCATTTGTGATTGCAATTTGTTTTTTATTTTGATTGAATCGGAAAATGTGCATTTTGAACAGGGAAAATGTGTTGTTGTTTTTAAACATGCACACCAAAATGTGCACTTTCCTCTTATAGACTAAAGTGTGAAAAATTGTATTTTTTAAAGTGCACATTTTTCAGACTCGATGCAAGTCTGAGAAGGTGCAAGCTTTCCCCACAAAAAGAGGTTGTGTTCATGTTTGGAGGTGCAAGTAGGGCAAATTTGAGTGAAAAATTAACCAAAAGAAAATGCTCATACATCCCTAGAGCTAGAAGGCTGACAGAGGCAGAGTGGTGGAACTAAGTCCCACATTTGTTTGTTCCATGGAATAAACACATGGAGTCTATGCAACTGAAGCTATCATACAATTGAAACTATCACTCATGTTACAACAAGCACACAACTGGAAATCAGTACCATCCATTTAGAACAATACAGTTGGAGGGGACCTTTTTATTGTAGAAGATAACAAGACTGTGAGTTCTTGCGGTAGAATTTCACACATAGCCTTTTATTGACTTTAATAAGTGAGAACTGAGTGAAGCTATTATGAACAGTTTATGCTTCGGTGTACAAAGACCCCAGGTATTTTATAAGTGACAGGTCTGCAGAGTATCTATGAATGAAAATGACCCCAGGTAACTGAACATTATTTGTGCTGCAGGTATATAAACAGCCAAATAATGAAATGAAACCCACAATGGACATTCAGCATACTTGATTCAAGGGATTTTCTGATGAGAATGACAAGCAAAGCTTTCCCAGATGCATGTTACACAGGCAAGAATGTTTTGCTTCTGAAGATATTTAAGGTATAACCATATCCATGGACTTTCCTTTTGCTTAGTTCCGGCCCTTTTTTAATTTTTAATTTTTAGTGTTATGGTTTCTTTTTGTATTTTGTTGACTTGTTCCCTTTTTTGTTTGAAATTGTTTTATTGGCTGTTGTATTGCTTTTGGGTGTAATCTGCTTGGGCATCTATATTTTGGAGGGGAAAGGTAGGATGTAAGTGCTTGTTTGTAAGAACATATGTAAGTATGTATGTAAAAATAAAAATTGTCCCCCTAAAAATGGATGGATTCCAAGAACCTTTGCCATGCGGTATGGCTTAATTTCTAAGTAAGAGGTGCCTGGTCAAACTAGGGATGGACAGAACAGTCTATTTGCGGTCCATGCAAATGTCACACGTGCTCATTCATAAATCTGTTGCATCACATTTCTGCATCAATCTGGACTTTTAAAAAAACCATACAAAATTTTGCATATATTTTATTGTAAAAATGTGCATTTTATATGCATTTTTGGACATTTTTGACCCAAGAACTGGATCACAAAATTCAGAAAAGTGTGAAAACTGAAGGATGATTGCATTATAAGCTATACATAATTGTCTAGAAACTGCACATCAGACAGATTTGCTTTAAAATACGGACTGAACAAAATCCTAGTCACACCTATTTCTGAAAGCCATGCTCATACCCTTTCAAGTTGAACCATTTGTCCATTCATGTGTGTGCAGAAAACAGACTTCCAATGGCCCCTCACCTGGGGCCGGGGAGAAGGTTTGCGCGTGGGGGAGAAGAGAGGAGTCAGGTAACAGGTCAGGTTGGTCACAGATACTGAGCCAATGGCTCAACTAGGGCGGGGACTCAGGAAAGGGCTTATTTAGGCACCTGGGTTCCCGCCCTCGGTCTCTTTTGCTCCTGTTTTCCAGCTCCCTCCCATCCCGCCCTGTTAGCAGTGTAGGCTCCTCTGGCCGCCCATTTGGGGGCCGAGTAGGAATTTTGGCTCATTGTCTCAATTGGCCGGGGCAATGGGCGCGTTTCGCCTACTCTACTCTGTGAAGCTGGGTAGGGAAATTTTTGAATTCGATCTCGATCCCAGCCAGGGGGATCTTAGCTAAATTGGTCACATTGGCGGGAAGTGCGGGTTTAGGCAGAATGGCTTAGGGTTATGGTGATCATCCAATGGCACCTTTCAAGGTGACTGATGTTTACCCAAGGCTGACCTCGCTAATGCCGTGAGGCTTGGCAGGAGGGAGATTGGGACTGTCTTTGGGGTTTTACCTTTCTCACCTACATTGGCTGCCTTGAGGTGTCAAAGTAAGGCGACGATTGTAAGGCCCTCCAGCTCCAGCCTCCAGTTCGGTTAGGATGTATTCGCCAAATATTGGTTTTTACCCGGCTTATGCTTTCAGTACAGAGACCATGGCACTCTATCATAAGTGTTGTAAAAGTCCTGGTGTTGGCAAGAGGGTAGTTTGAAAATTCAAAATTGCAGCCCTACCAACTCAAGAAGACACTGGTCATGACAGACCTCACTGATGTAGCATAATATCAGATGGATTATTTTCTCCACATAGCTTATATATGAATACATAGTACGCACACACGCACGCACGCACGCACGCACACAGAGGCTCCACCTGTTGAGCAGCTAAGCTAACCAAAACTAATAGAGTATTTAATTGTGATGTAATCTAGACTGCAACCAAAAAACCCAAGGTGTATTAACATATTTTTCCTGGAATCAAATCAGACAGGCCAGTATAAAAATATTTTAAACAAACCAACATTTCATTTCATTTATTTCATTTCTATACTGCCCAATAGCCAAATCTTACAACCATACTCTATCTATCCAATTCAAAACATATTTGTTCAGATGAACATCACACTGAGTTCAGTGGAACATATTTCCTAGGATTGCTACGTTTGCATGCATTTATTCCATAAACGTATTCATTGCTTTACTACTAAAATGTCTCTTTGACTTGTAATATTACAGCCTATATCTCTTTATAAAATTACTGATGATGTCATGACAAGACCCTTTGCTCTCTTGGGAGCTATCCCCAAGCTGTGATTGGTGGCTGCTCCTTTCTTTAAGTAGTCTGACAAAGCTTGAACATGTTCTAGAAGCATGACTTTATTGGTGGTGGTGGGAGGTGGTGGGAGGGGAAAGATACTAAGGAAGAGTATGTTGGGGTTTCTTTTATTTTCTTTCTTAGCTCTATTTAGGCATTTACTTCACACATTCAAAGAACTTGTGGATGGAGGAGTGATGTTTCACAGATTGGACCCACACCAACATTGTCATCCATCAGGACTGGTGCAGGGCTGTTTGGCACCCTAGGCCAAATTATATTTAGCGCCCCCCCTCTCGTGCCGTGGGGGGGCTCCGGAGCAAAGCAGCCCTGCTCTGCACCCCCCCGCGCCGCCGCCGCCGCTGCCACCGCCACCTACCTCCCCCCCCTGCTGGCTGCTGGCTGCTGCTGCTGGCTGCTGCCGCCTCCTCCTCCTCCGAGGAGGAGGAGGAGGAAGTGACGCGACGGGACCCCCACGCTTTTTTTTTTTGCCGGGGAAACCAGGGCAACAGGGCTGTTTAAGCCCTGTTGCCCTGGTTCCTCCCGCCAAAACAACGCCGGCGGGGCTCCAGAAACGACACGAAGGTAGGTGGCGGGCGGGCGGGCGGGCACGCGCGGGGGGAGGTGGAGCGGCAGTGGCGGTGGCGGTGGCGGCGGGCGGGCGGGGAGGCGCAGCGGAGGCGGCAGGCGGGGTAAGAGCACGCCGGTGGTGAGGAGGAGCACAGCGTTTCTGCGCCCTCTTCTGCCACGCACCCTAGGCAGCCGCCTGGGTCTGCCTAGCGGTAGCGCCGGCCCTGTCATCCATGCTACTTCAGGCCTGTGGCTCATGCTGGCTCAGCTTGTCTGAGTGTGGAAAGCTAAGCAGGGTCAGGCCTGGTTATTACTTGGATGGGAGACCCCTCCTCTAGTTTCCTGCATTGAGCAGGGGGTTGGACTCGATAGTCTTGTAGGCTCCTTCCAACTCTATGATCCTACCCTCCCATCGGACTGCGCATTCAGCAGAAGATCTGAAGGAGAGCACTACACAGGTAGCCTTCTCACAAAATTCAGGAGCTCTCCCATTCAGACCTACCACCAAATGGATGGAGGTCAGGTTGGTGGAGCCAATAGGAATGGCTGATATTGATGGTGAGGTCACTGTGTAGCAGCCCTGTTCTCCCATCAAACGTTTTTGGAAAGCATGAAGTAAATGCCTGAATAGTGCTGATATCTCCCATATTGCAAATGTCATGATAGCTGACCATCAAATATTTTGGCCACACCCATGGCAGCATAGTGCAGGTAAAACTTTGTTTTGATTCACTCTTCACTGAAATCCTGATAAAATAATTTAATAAAATGCTGGATAGTACACAAAAACCTACACACCTTTAGAATATGGCAATAAAATAATGCAACTGCTGATGAAATATAGGTGTCTACATATATTGGGCTGAATCCAGACTTAGTGTAGACACATTGAAATCAATGGGACTTGTGAAACATTCCTGAAGTCGTATTGTTTTCAGTGGGTCTACTACACTAACTATGACTAAGTCTGGATTCAACTTATTAAGGGCACAATCCTGTGCATGTGTAGGCAGAAGAAAGTCACACTTACCTGGGAATAAGCTCTATTGAACTCAATGGGGCTTAATTTTGGGTAGACATGTATAGGGTTGCACTGTAAAAGTGCTTATTATATATTTATAAATTGTTAAACAATTACTCATTCATGTCAACTAAGAATTATCACGGAAAATCTTATATTTGATAATAGAATGAGAGGGTAGAATATACATTAACTTTTATACAAGTTGTGTTTAATTATTGGAATCTGTTGGGTACAAAGAACTCTCAAATCTTCTTCTACTTTATTACCATTCTTTCAAATTAGTTGTTTGAAAAACATTCTGCTGAAAACAGAAATGATAAAGCTATTGACTATGATCCAGCAGTTGCCCGCTGCCCCTTAACTGCTTTTTCAAATACCCCAAGTTCAAGAAGCAACTTAGAGAGCAATCCTATGCATGTTTAGACAAAAAAAAGTCTTACAGTTTCCAGGATCCGCCCATGCTGGCAGCGGAATGCTGGGAGGTGTAGGCCTTTTTATTCCGTCTAAACATGCGTAGGATTGTGCCTTTAGAGGGCAATCCTATGGCCCCTGGGAGAGCATCCCAGGGAATATAGGACTTCTCAGAAAAACCCTTCCCAGGTCGGAGACAGCGCTCTGACCTCAGAAGGGGGAGCCTGAGATCTGACCCCCGACCCCTCACACCCAGTGCAGAGAGAACCGCACAGGCTCCGAGGTCGGAAAATTGACCTCAGAGGAGGAGGAGGAGGAGGAAACGGCACATTCCAGTGGGCAGGGAGGGGAGGAGACCAGAGAGGCCAGGATACGAGATATCCTGAGCCTCCTCCAGCCTCCTTCCCTCCCCCTTCAAAAGTGCCTTTGCTAGACAGGCCACAAAGCCCATCTAGCAAAAATCGCCAAACACTGAAGATCGCCTCCACCCACTTCTCCTCTTGTGCCCTTCCGGCTTCAGCCCGGCAGGGCATAGCAATATCAGAAGCCTCTGGGTTCGGCGGGTTCCAGACAGTGAGGGCACAATCAATAAGATTGTGCCCTTAGTGGGACTGGCATTAGAATACATTGCTTTTTTCATATTAAAAAATGTCTTAAGCTACATGAATACAACCATCAATTTGAGGCTTAAATCAAGGCAGTGTAATATATTCAGTTATCACAAATTTTGGACGAACTTTGTGTATTTAGTAAGCCAACTGTTAAGGCAATTACAGATAGCTTGAGTTTTAAAAATAGTCTGCTCCCAGAGAAATGTTATTCTTATCTTATTTATTATGTTAATGCATCTCTACACTGCTAGGTGCATGTGCTATCTCATGAAGCTTAGTTCTAGGTTGGATAGAAATACTGTGGGAGATTTTTAAATAAGAAAAATAAATATGGTGCCAGGTCCACATAGTTCCTATACAATGCTACCTTAATTCTTTGTTGCCTGAGACAGCTGTAATCAAATATTTCAGTTTAAAAGAATTGCTAGCAAGATATTGCTTCTATTAGTTTCAAAGGAACAGGAGATATCAGAAGAAGTTGCAATCCAGAGCAGGACCGGTGCAAGGCAGTTTGGTGCCCTAGGCAAGGTCAGATATTTAGCGCCCCCCCACCTGAGAGCGCTGTATCCCCCCCCAAGGCATTTCTGGCGCCCCCTTTAGCCCTGCGCCCTGGGCAGCTGCCTAGTTGGCCTGATGGTAGCACCGGCCCTGATCCAGAGGCATTCCAGGGTCATGAAATGGCAATAGTGAAGTCGTCACGTTTCTCCCATCTCTGCTTTCAACCTGCAGGGATACATATCTGGTAGTGCAGTGTACGAAGGGGACAAGCACTAAACAGGAAGAATTGGATGGAGCACATAAGCCAGACTATTTATTTATTTATTTATTTATTATATTTATACCCCACCTTTTTTCCTGCAAGGAACCCAAGGCGGCTTACATAATCCTCCTTCTCCTCTCCATTTTATCCTCACAACAACCCTGTGAGGTAGGTTAGGCTGAGAGTCAGTGACTAGGCTGGACTCAGGATACCAGACTAGGCACAGCAGAACTGAGGCAGAATATTAATTCATTTATTTATTATATTTATATCCCGCCTTTTTTCCTGCAAGTTATCCAAGGTGACTTACATGGTCCTTGTCCTCTCCACTTTATCCTCACAACAACCCTGTGAGGTAGGTCAGGCTGAGAGTCAGTGACTGGCCCAAAGTCACCCAGGGAGCTTCATGGCCGAGTGGGGAATAGAACCCGAATCTCCCAAGTCCCAGTCCAACACTCTCACCACTACGCCACACTGGCTCTCTATTTACATTTGAAAGGTTTATATTGGCACCACTAAGATGTTTAATTTACCATCAAATTTACAGTAAAGCAGGGCCCCCGACACGGTACCCACGGGGACCTCCAATGGTGCCCATGAAGCTCTCCACACCCTCTCACCTCCCAAATTTCTTTTTTAATAAGAAACCTTGAAAAATAGGAGTGTGCCAGGTTTTTCTTCCTGTTCTTGCACCTGCTGCAGATCAGCTGTTGGTGGGCAGGCAGAGAAGGAAAGAGTTGCTTCTGACCCCGCCCAATCTTCTTCCACCTACACAGACCTTTCCCCTTTGCTCTCTCTCTCCCTACTCTCAGTCTCTAGCCTCACTATTTCTCTCTCCCTAAACCCTTTCCTAACTATTCCTTTTAAATCAGGTCCTGGGATTTCTTCTTGTTGATTCTAAAAGTGTGTGTGTGTGTGTGTGTGTGTGTGTGTGATCTGTTTGTATCTAAATGGTTTTTATATTATCTATATATATAAAAGAAGAAGTCCTCCTGACTGACTGACTGACTGACTCATCAATGCCCAGCTCAAACCGTTTAACGTAGGAACGTGAAATTTGGAAGGAACATTGTTTTTATGACGTAGGCACCCACTAAGGAAGGATTTTTGGAAATTCCATCCCTAAGGGGGTGAAAAAGCGGGGAGAATTTTTTAATGACTGACTGACTGCTGTGTGTGGGGCATCCATCTGGAACATTAAAAATATGTTATTATTAGTCTGTTTACAATTTATTTATATATATAAAAGAAGTCCTGACTGACTGGGATAATTTGTCTGTGGGGGAAACACTCTTTTAAAATACTATTATTGTTTATTGTGGCGTTTAAGCTGGGTAGACATCGTGTACCTTTCTCACTGCCCACGAATAGAATTTATTAACTCCCTATCTCTTTCCCTCTCTGCTTCAAGCTTTCTCATTTTCATCTCTCTCTCGCTTTCCTCCTTTTCTGCCTCAAGCTCCATTTCCTAAATTCTAATTTGTTTTCCGGTTCTGGCCAGGGGGAGTCGGTGTTCATACCATGAATACCTCTTATACCTTCAGAATATCCATTTGAATTCAAAACTTCATTTCCCCCTAAAGGTTTGTTTCGCCATGACCATTAACAAGTCGCAGGGGCAGACTTTACAGGTAGCGTGGATAGACCTAACGGAAGACTGCTTCTAACATAGGCAGTTTTACATGGCCTGTTCCAGAGTGAGCTCACCTAACTCTCTGGTCATCCTAGCACCTAAAGGGAGAACCACTAATGTAGTTTACAAAGAAGTACTGAAATAGGTTTTTTTTGTAGGTTGCAGATGCCAAATAAGTAATTTTTAAATTTTTGGTCTGTCTCATTGTCTGTTTCTAATAACACCATGAAAAAAAATCATAGACGCATTTGAATGGAACAACTATCTTTGTTTTGTTTGTAGCCAATATGCCCCGACTAACGTCTGCAATAAACATTGCTTATTACATTAAGACATCAACCTGTAAATTATATTTCGTACAGTTTGGACAAAAAACTCATGTTTCTTTTAAAGACAATTGTACCAAATCCTAAAATCCATGCGAGCGAAGCCATGGGCAACAACTAGTATACATTATTTTAAAGTTGTTTTATCTTTGTAAACCACCCAGAGAACTTTGGGCGATATAGAAATGTAATACAGTAATATCTTGGATTGCAAGTAACTTGGTCTGAGAGCGTTTTGCAAGACAAGCAAATTTTTAATATATTTTTTTACTTGATAAACGAGCAAAGTCTTGCAAGACAAATACATAGGGATGTAACCGCTCGCCTAGAGCAGGTGTAGCGGGCTGAAATCGGCCCCGCTCATGCCCGCCAGAGACTCGCTTTGATATAAGAGTGTTTTGGATTACAAGCACGGTTCCGGAATGAATTATGCTTGCAATCCAAGGTATTACTGTAAATGAAATGAATGAAATTTATCTCCATTCCCCATCCCCAGCCACCTTCTTACTAGCTTCGCTATTTCTCTCCCCACCTCTTTGCCTCACTGTTTCTCCCCACTCTCAGCCTCTAGCCTTGCTCTTCCTCTCCCCTGTACACCTTTGCCTTGGTATTTGCCCCTCCCTCTCAGCCTCCAGCCTCACTAGCAATGTCAGCGGAGGCTGTGTATCTGCTCCACATTTTATTCCAACCTTTTAAGGAGCTATCCATGATGTGGAACCTATTTTGGGGCTAGGGTTCAGCACCATAGATAGCTCCTTAAAAGGCTGGAGTAAAATCCAGAGTGGATAGATAGCTGCACTGACATTGGAGCCAACAGCCTCCACCACACCACCTTTTGAGTAGCCATGTTGCTATGGCAGCCATTATGTGACTAGCCATGTTCTCTATGGGAGCCATTTTGTGGTGGTGCCCACAGCAGTTTCTTAAATGCACCCACAGGTCCCAAAAGTTTGGGGACTTCTGCAATAAAAGCTTTATATTGGAGTTCCCCTTTGTTGATACTTCTGTGCTTTCCATTTGTTGTGACTGACACTCAGTTTTGTGACAGCCAACCTTAATTCTGCAGACATCCACTCACTCAAGGGTACCCCTCCACACCTCAGGCACACCCCTCTGCTCCAAATCAGGTACAGGCAGTTTGCGCCAGTGGGAGGTTGCTTTGGCAAGCTGCCTCTACCCAATTTTCATTGATTTCCCCCTCTCTGTGCAGCCCCCAGTGCTATATCCCAGGCCATTTGTGTGCCAGTTCCCTGTTCCTTGGGAGACACAGTTCTGGGGGTGCAGGCAGGGGACTGCAGTGTGGAACATGGCACAGGGAAGCCCCACCCCCATTCAAGAAGTGGGCTACTGCTCAAGCAGCATTGGATACAAACGGATGTGTTTAAAATGTCACATTTTTGTGTTCCTCATCCAGCAGGGGATGTCTGGGTGGAGACTGACAGCACTTTTTCCAGAGAGCTGAAGAGGATATGGGAGAGGCATCATTTCCTATGGTGTATCAACCTGTTCCACTATCATCTCTGTTCACAAGTTTTTAATAGTGCTTCAAAAACCTCCCAACCCCCTTTTGACCAGAGATGATAGTAGGACAAAAATAAATCCTTGTGTTGGGATCCCGGATTATCCCGTGTGCCTTGGGTGTTCATCCCCAGGCACACAGGATAACACGGGATCCCAATCTGGCCCTTTGGGATTCCCCAGAATCTCACATTTTTTCTCCGGGCCCCACCCCCTTTCCCCCCAACCACTGAGCATTGGGTGGTTTCCCAGCTTTTGCATGGTTTGTGCCCCCCCTTCTAAAAGGTTAAAATGTTTCTCCTAAGGCTTAGTTAATGGCAGTAAGAGCTTTAAGCTACAATAGGCTGGCATTTGAGGTATTTTGGCCTCGTGCCTTGTCCTTTGGTCCAGCCTACTACTGAAATGCGGCGCCTCTCTATCATACCACCTTCAACTCTCTGGAGAAACTCTTAGCCATTCATAGATGTGGCTCAGTTGAGATATCATGTTCCTGATCATCCAAACGATGGTTATCAGCACTAGTCAGGCTATCGTCTCTAAAACTATGGACTACAATTTTAATTTTAATGTTTAATTATTTATTAATTTATCATATTTATACCCCACCTTTTTTCCTGTAAGGAACCCAAGGCGGCTTACATAATCCTCCTCCTCCTCCTCCTCCTCCTCTCCATTTTATCCTCACAACAACCCTGTGAGGTAGGTTAGGCTGAGAGTCAGTGACTGGCCCGAAGTCACCCAGTGAGTTTCATGGCCGAGCGGGGACTAGAACCCGGATCTCCCGAGTCCCAGTCCAACACTCTCACCACTACGCCACACTGGCTCTCAGAAATGCTCATATTCTTCCCTGCTTCCACAAAGTATTCTGCAACCCTACCTGATAGTATGGAAATCTATGCCTCCAAAGAATTGTCTGGAAAAAATGTAAATGGTTTTTTCTGACTGTGTGTAGTATGTATAATTTCTCTGCTCCTTTGAAAAGTTTCACACCAGAGTGAGTGTAAAGTTTGACAGACCAGGCAGGGAAGGAATTGATATCTTCATCTCTTTATCTAGTCTTCTCCATGCTCATGTTGCTTCCCCGTCTGCAGCCTTCAATTATTGATGAGGAAAGTCAGCCCACAAAATGGCGATTATGGTGGATCAGCCTGGGCCTGCGGTTACCTTCGAAAGACCATGTGGGATTGGCTCGCTTTTATTTATTTATTTATTTAGTCAAGAAAACTTAAGGATTCCAACATTGTTTACTGTGCCAGGTGTCATGTCCAATCATTGTCAAAGAGAATCGTAGAAGCTGTTGCTGGAGAAAGAAAGATTGCTTACATAGTCTATCCCTTTCTAGCTGCTAGCAACAAGCTTAGCTTACCACCTTATAAATAACTACTCAAACTGTACTTGGAATTTCTTCATAAAAAAGCAACAGCCAAAAAAGAAATGGGTGGGGGGAAGAAACAGAGGAAAAGAAACGTGACCTACTTTAACTCTTAAGGCAATGAGTAACTTCTGAAAACACTTCAGGAAGTTTCCTACTGCCACCTGTCCCCCCCAACAAATAGTTATTGCAATGGCCAAACTTTAGCCTATCTTGCATTGTTTGCTGTACTTCAAACACCTTTTAAAGCATATGCCATGAAAGATCAAAAGAGGTTTTATGCAGAGACACAGTGCTTCCTTTATTTTTATTTCCCTGTGAAGATTTGTAGGTAACTTTCAATGCTTTTGCTTCATATGTGTGATATCAAGCACAGGTAAGAGTACCTGTAAAGATGAATGTAAATGACAATAAAATGCCATTTACTTGGTTAGATAGAAAAATGTTTCCATCCCTCCTTTCTGTTTTGAAGAAACCTCCAAGGCAGCTAACAACTAGATGAAAAACAGCATCAAAAACGATTTTAAACAAAGAAGCAGATTTAAAGCCAGAATTATTCTGAACTGTTTGAATTGCCCAACGCTCGGAGCTAATGTCATTCTTTCTTTCTTTTTTAGTTTAGAGAATAGGTACTTTTCAGTCCTATAACTATTAAGAAATTGTCAGCTCAATGAAAAATCAGGCCATAAAAACTTTTAGTTTTAAAATCAACTGAAGACCCACTTCACAAGTTCTATGGGTGGCATGGTTGCTGCTGAGAAAGTAAATTGAATATATGTCTTTCTGCATGGGAAATAATTTGTTTGATAAAATTACCCCTCTTATCTAGAAAGCATTTCAGTTGCATGGCTCAAACTACATAGGAGCAGCTTCACACACAAATGGTTTCCCAGACAGAAAGGCACCCATGCTTATATCGGCATTACTGAAACGGAGAATATAGTAGTATCATAGGCCTTGGTTTCACAGAAATCAATATTGCTAAACTGCCTAAATCTGAGTACTTCCACTTGGATTGTGTGGTGTTTCAATGTTTTGTTGAGTTCGGTTTTCAATGTAAGTTGTGCACATTTCTCCAATTTTACAATCATGTTTTCATAAGTCCAACCAAACAGAAACATTCACATTTAGAAAGATAAATTCAAGAAGAGTGGCTGCCTTAGGGTGAAACCACACACTGCATGCAACTCTGGATGGCTTTTTGCTTACCTAAACAAGCAAACAATTTCCAGAGTTGCATGCAACATATTTAATGCAGTGTGTGGTTTGACCCCAAGGCAGCCACTTTCTTGAATGGGCTTTTTTTTAACCATTCAGCCAAAGGGACTGAATTTGATTTTGGAATACCTCTCAGGGGCCACATTCCAGTGGTGGACAGGGCCAAAGGCAAAATGGGCATGGCTTACTAGCATCATTTAGCCTAAAGCTCTTACTACCAGTAACTAAGGCTTAGGAGAGGCATTTCAACCTTTTGAGGACTGCGCAAAAGCTGGATAGTCAAACATTTAGTGGTTGTGGGAAAGGGCATGGAAGCCAAAGGAAAAGGTGATGGCCATCTGGAGAACCTCAGAGGGCTGGATTGGGACCTCTGGAGAGCCAGATTTGGCCTGTGGGTCTGACGTTCTGCAGCCTTGACTGAGGTGTACGTGTGGGGTCATTTCCTCCCTCACCACTCTGCTGAAACATATGTCCGCCCCGTGAACCAAACAGCAGTAGTGAAAGAGATCCAATACAGTGCCAGTATATGGACTATGCTACATAATGTGTAGTTTTACCCAGACTTAGACCCAAAGCACACATTACTTTTTTTTTTTTACTCTAGAATAAGCACAGGGGCCCAGTCCAGATTGGGACCCTACATGGGGGGGGGTAGTGGGGGCTTTATCCCTTCCCTGCTGCTGTAGTCCTGACCTGGATCGGCACCCACACCAATATATATCGTCAAATACTGATCTATTAAAAATGTGTAATTTAGCTCTTGGTCTGTTGTACCTAGAGTTGCAGCATCTAGATCAATGTTGAGGAAACTCTGGCTGGCCAGGCCTCCCCATCTGGACTTCCCCATCAGGCTGATGCCCCATTCCATTGGGACCCACAGCCACTTCAAGGCATCCGGAGTTCTTTGAAGTGACAGTTCCCAAAGGCTTCCCTTGCCTCTCACCTTTCCCAGTGGTTCACAAAGACTTCTTTCACCGCTCACTTTTCCCAGTGGTTCTTGAATGCTCCCCTGAGTTGCTCCATCTGAAGCCACCACCTCAAGCAGCAGTGAAGAGGGAGCTGCTCTGTTGTTTCCCCGAGGGATCCCTCTTTGTACAGTGAGAAAGGGGAACTCTTCCTGAATTGCCAGCTTACCATATTTCCCAATCAGGAAGCAGGGGCAGGGCAGAGATTACACGGAAGGGAAGTTTAAAGCTCTCCCTTTCATGCCTAACTGATTGATATGCATGTGCTGTATTAAGCGTGGTCTGTGCTATGTGCATGTGTGTGTGTGTGAGAGTGTCCATTGGCCCTGCCCACTGCCAGCTCTGGCCTAGCCCCTTTCTGTTTTGGCTCCGCCCACTGTTGACATGCAACCCCCAGAAGGTTAGCCATGTGGAATGTGGCCAACGACCTGAAAAATGTTCTCCACTCCTGTTCTAGGTGACCAGTCAATTAAAAACCTTTTGCTTTACCAAGACGGTGCCCTTGTTAATCAGGCAATGTATTTACAGTACAATCATAGACATATTTACTCAGAAGTAAGTTAAATCAAAATCTAAAATTTATTTATTTATTTATTTAATTTATACCCCGCTCTTCAGCCAGAAAAGGCTCTCAGAGCGGCTTACACAAATTAATAATAAGACAGTCCCTGCCCTCAGGCTCACAATCTAAAAGACATGAACACAAAACATCAAGGAAATATAATATTCAAAAAATAATAATCTACAGAATATAAGAACAGCAATACAAGTTAAAAATATCAAAAAAACACTAAATATTCAAAAAATACAACAGAAATAATTACAGATAACAACAAAGAAACAAACAAAAGGCAGGAGCAGCAGCAGCTTTTGTGACTGGAGTCAGTCAGGCACCACTCTCCCTGGCCAGGTGTAATGAGCCAGGGAAGCAGGGACCAGGCCTTGCAGGACTCACAGTTAGTCGCTAGGCACCTTCATCAGGAGCTTTTGTATTTGTAAAATTATTTCTAGGCCATCTCAAGGTGGCGTACAAGATAAAAACCACACAAGTGGATACAATTTTTAAGAATCCATAAAACATGTTTCAATAAAATAAATAAAAAACAATTGCCAATTAAAATCAATAAAACTTCAATAAAATCTTCCTGTTGTTGATTATTTAAAATTGTTTTAGATATGTGTGTCTCTCTGTGTGTTGTCTGTTTATATGTTTGTATGCATATGGTTTTCTGTAATGTATTTTTAAGGTTTTAATCTTTGTAAACTGCCCAGAGAGCTTTGGCTATTGGGCCGTATAGAAATGTAGTCAATGAAATGCAAACTCCATTGAGTTCAATGGGACTAGTCTGAGGTCAGTGCATGATATAGAATTGCAACTTATGGCAGACGCCATGTTGGAAGAAGCATTTTCTTCTCTCACTGACTCAGGAGGAAACATCTCCTCTCAGAGGATGCCTGCTGTGTTGCATTCATAATTCATCTAAAAACAAGACATGCCTTTTCCCTCCAAACCCAATTTTTAAAATACATTTATAACCTTAAAGTGCAGTCCTATACATGTCTACTCAGAAGTAAGTGCTGCTGGGTTCAACAGGACTGGCTCCAGGTAAGTGTGAATAGGATTGTAGTCTTAATCGACTAACTGAGGAAAACTAATGCAATTAATCGATTCAGTTTTCTTTCATTGGTTGTCAGCCCTGATCGTAGCAAAGGCGAGACATATTGTCAGATACATCCAATAAGTCAGGTCTTCCTGGCAAAAGCTCATGGCATAATAAATGTGTCTGTCTTTAAGGTGCCATGGGAGGTTGTTGTTGTTGTTTTCACTACTATCACTGTTGATCAGTCCCAGAAAAATACTTACAATGCTGTTATCGGAAACATATTTCCCCCCCAGGTATTCTGCCGTGGTTTCAGTTGAGCTCCTAAACCCTACATCATTGGAACACTCAGCAAGTGTCACATAGTCATAACGTGCACAATGCCACAGGCTCCCAACAGCTGTACTCTCTCTAATAGCATTCATTACCTCAGGACAGCATGCCTGTTGCTTACAGATCTGAGACATACTTTCATTTCTTACCATCTGAAAACCCCTACAGATTACATTGAAGGCAGCCACTCACTGGCTCGCATATTTGAGCAAAATACTGCAGTTAGGGGCTGCACAAAGAAATATACGTTTCCTGACCTGAAACTCTCATAACAGTATTTGTAGATCTTGCCCTCTTACCTTTGTATCTATTTTCTATACTTTTTTTCTTTTTAAATTAAAAACAACAGCTGACCCTGGAACATAGTTCAACTGAACTGAATCAGATGAGTCATCCTAGCCCCAGAAACTAGATGTATAGTTTGCAAACGTTTTGAACTTAGGGCTTTTTAAAGATGGATATCTTTCCACAACCAATCATTTTTTGTTTATACATCCTCGCATTCCACAAGCAGCACTTTTTATCTCAATCCTATCATCTACTAAACTGCCAGCTAGTATTGAGAGAGATCCCATGGCAAAGTATTATTTGTTTAAAACATCTATAAGGCACTTTTCCTAAGCTTGAGGCATCTTCCAACAAATAGAAATGCTTTGAATAAATTAATAATAAAACAATAAATATAGCAAATTAAACACAACCATGAATAGGGCTTCAGTGTCAGTAATACAGTGGGCCTTCTAGTTCATAACCAGAAACTGATCAGTAATAGTATGGAAGGGTTTGGGGCCTAGTCAGTCTGTGGAATGTCAAGACCAATGTGAGCTCATCACTGTCAGAGTTCTCAGGAGAAAGCAGGTGGGAGTCCAGTTGTCTCCCCTGTCCAGCTGCAACTTCAACTTTGCAGAGATAGGAGCTGGCAAACTTTTCTAGGGAACTTCAGGAGAGGGGAGGGGTGGTTTGCAGAGGTGTCACTCTGATTGTAGCCTCACCCCTGAAGGGTAAAAGGGAAACACCCAGGTGGGATAGGGGTCTTGTGGATAGGCCAGTTCCCTTGCCAATTAGTGGTTTGGAAGGAGGGTTAAGATGGCCACACCCTTGCTTTTAAGTCAGTGCTTAGCCTCCAGAGCCTTTGCTAGGAACATCTCTCTGATGCATCTTTCTGTTTGGATCTATCACCGACTGAGCTATTGGGAGCACTCTGCACTTGGACTCTACCTAATTTGGACTTTCTTCTCTTTGGACTTTTACTGTCAAGAACCTGCCATGAAAAGGACTGTCATACTTTTCATAGACTGCATTCTTGTGGCTATGGATGTGTGTGTCTTTGTCAAGGAGCCCAGAGCCCGGCTAGCTTGGGGCTAATTCCTGACTTCAGGACATTCCTATGCCTCAACCCATGTGGTGTAGAGATCCCAAAGCTGGGCTGGGAGCTTTGGATGTTGGAATCTCTGCATGTGGGGAAGTACTTTGGATTCAAGTCTGATCTTGTTCTGGACCCTTATTGTTGAGAGGCCTAGACTCACAGTACCCAGAGGGGCCAACCCAAGCAGTGGGGTTGGTCTTGACCTCTGTGGTGTGTGCATGCTGGTTCAGATCCTCTTCTAGAATCCCTTCCCTTGTCTCATGAGCAATAGGGCTCAGATCCTTCCCCTGTTAGAGGAGCAGCTAGGAGTTGCTCAGATCCTAAGGCCAAGATGCACAGCACCCTGGAGGTTCCAACTCAGTGGCAAGGTTGGCTCAGCTCTCTATGGGTGTGTGTGGGTAATCAGGGCTGTTTCTAGGATCCCTTGCCTTGTCACAGGAGCATCTGGAATTGGCTCCAATCCTTCCCTTGTCTGAGGAGCATTTGGGAATTGGCTCCAGTCCCTTACCTTGGGGTGGAATGTCAGGGAATTTGGTCACTAGGAGACATTCCAGTCCCCTACCTTGATGTGGAACAATTGCAAGAGCCTGTAGCAAAATGCCATCAGCTATATGATTTCTGAAGTCTGTAGCCATTAAGCTTATGCTGTGGGATTTGCTGTAATAAAAGGATCTCACTGATTCGGAGTCTCCAGCATCAGAGTGCTAGAATGTGTGATTGCAGGACTGGGCCCCCGAGAGATACATGTGAAAACCCACCAGTATCAAAAGCCTGTGGGCTCTTCTTCATGAGACAGATGCTCCTCTAACTTCACCAGGGAATTCAGTGGGCAGATGGGTTGATGGCCCACCAGCAGAATCCCTAGGGCAGTATCCAACTTTGTCATTCCATTAGTGCAAATGACATTGCGCTAGCAGAAACTAGGTTCCAAACTATGCTCAACAGGAGAATCCAACTAAAATCACATTTGTGCAAGCGTGGTTGTGCAAGTGGTTGCCCATTACACTTGTGCAGCCTGTTGCTTAACCAGTTGCACTTTCTGCTTGCCCAGAATTGTTGCTTAACTAGTTGCACAAGCTTAGTGGGCAACCACTTGCACAACGGAAAGATTCAGTGGAGCTCTGTTAGCCCTATTTGAATTTGCAGAATGACATCACTGGATACTGCCCTCATTCTGTCCCTGGGTCCCAACACCAGGCACCGATAATCAAGGCTGGACGTTGGTTGTATTGGATAGCTGTGCAGAGAAAAGTGATTTTTTTGTAATGCAATCCCACTTCCTTGACCTTCCATGCTGATGTTGCTGCCAGACAGACCAAGTACCCATTTGAGAAAAACTAGTCCAATCTAGGCTTGTCCACCCTCTTCCAGCCAGGTCTCAATAATGCACAACAGGCTCGCTTGCTCCTCCATGACAGAATCATGCAGAAGAGCATTTAATTCTACTAACCTGACATTTACCATCAGCAAGGTCAAGACAGAGCATGTAGGAAAGATTGAATCCACATCATTCAAGCTGGAAGCAAGACCAAAAGGAAAAAGAGCCTTAACTGCTCTGATTCCCTTCTCCTTTTATTTCATCTCCTCCCACTAACATCTCTCCCCTACTACATTTCTACCTGTATTGAAGCTCCAAGTACATCTTCCCCAAACATAGCAACTCAGCAAAAATACTTCCCATCCCCTCCTTCCAATCCCACCAGAGAGCTCCAATAGCATGCCAGTATTCTCTGACATGGCTCCCACCCAGAAATCCTGGACCATATAAAGAGGTGTGGGATATTGCTTTAAATGATAAATTAACATGTAGCATTAAATGTAAAAAGGGACAATTAAATAAAAATAATTTTAAGGATATATGGGGACCATTTTTAGATTATGTTTTAGTAAACGGAAAAGGGAGTAAGCCATGTCACGATATGATGTATTTTTGGAATATAGATTAATAATGGATTATGTGGATAGAATTATTTTTTGGCCCGGGGTGACGGGTGCACTTTGGAGTTTATGATTTGTAGGTTTATGTTCTTTTTGTATGTGTGTTCATTTAAAAATATTTAAAAAAAAAAAAAAAAAAAAAGAAATCCTGATCCAATCTGATGTGCTGTAGTCTACCTTCCAGGTCAGGAGAAGAACCTTGCCTTAAATATTCTATAACCTCTGTGCACCCCCTCCACCCCATGCAGAGGAACAGGAATTGTAAAAGGGAAGAATGGAAAGAATGCATTAAGTCAATGAGGGTGTATTTCAAATGTAATGTAACAATAGCACTTATGTCTGAACAGAGTGCAGCATGGGTGGGCAACGTGCAGCCCCTGCAGACTCCAGTGCATCCCCACTACCACCACCCCAAATTCATGGGGACCAAAAAAAAAGTGTTTAGAAAAGTTTTTGCAAACAAAATAGCATCTGGAGCTGCTACAGAATACCAAAAGGGTCAAAATTAGCTTGTTTGCAAGGTAATATTGACCCTTCTGGGACCGCATAGCAGCTATGGAAGCCATTTTCATTTATTTTATTCATTTTAGCTCTATTTATGGCACCTGAAGAGGAACACATCTCATGGCTGGGGACGGACGGACAAAAAAACCATCGAGGTACAGCAGTGCATGTAAGAGGCATGGAGACATACATTCTGGCCTGCCTCCAATGCCCTATGCTCCCCTACCTGACCTTACTGCTTTGAAGGGGGCTTGAATGTGCATGCAAAGAAACCTCTGTATGATCAGGAACTCTATATGATCAGGAAATCTGCTTTATCTGGGAACCAGATCATGTGGAGGTTTCTATGTGTAGAAACCTTTAGCCATAGATTTCTGCATAAGCTATTCCTATTTGGAAAAAGTTGGAGGGGTTGGAGTGGACTAAGCAAAAACCAGTGAGAAAACTGCATTATTTGAGGGGTATGAAGCAGAATTGGGACAATAAGATTATAGATAAGAAGGAATTCAGAATGCTGTAGAGCAGTGTTCTCCAACCTTGGGTCCCCAGATGTTTTTGGCCTACAATTCCCAGCATGCCCCAGCCAGCGTTACTGGCTGGGGCATTCTGGGAGTTGTAGGCCAAAAACATCTGGGGACCCTAGGTTGGAGAACACTGCTGTAGAGGAAAAGCCCAGCAGATTCTCGCAACTGAGTGAATATGAGGGAAAGAAAAAATAAAACCAAGTCTATGTACCTCAGTCTGGGTGTATGGCAATGTTATCAACAGATGGATGATTAACTGGAATTGCACCTACACATTCGATCCCTGGAAAGCCCTTTCTGCCAGTCCGGAAGCCCAGCTGCCAAAAATCACATGCATGTCAGAAATGTTAAGTATTTATAAATCCCAGATATCTTCTCTCTGAAAGTCTCACATGAGAATGAGGTATCAAGTGAAATTAGATGGTAATGTCTGCTGATTAGACGCTGGTAATTATTTTTGACTGGCTGGATAATCAGTCTGAGTGGCATTAATCTGTTGTCACATTACACATTGTCTAGGGGATGGGTTTGTCTTCAGAGTGGCCAAATAGTTTTCACTCGCTGATTAGCTGCCAACACTTTGGGGAGTGGAAGTGTTAGTAGTGTACACCCAAATTATGAGATAACATCCCTAATCAAACAGTGGCATTTATTATGCCATTAACCCACTTAAAATAGATGAGTTCATAAGTTCTGCTTAACACATTTGCTTGTGACGTTTCACTGAAAACAGGTACAACGTCTGGTTCTGCTTTGAATAAACATTTTCAGTATGTTTTAGAACAGGCAGGTGCAAATAGCGTGGCCAGAAACACAGGAGGACATATCATAAAATGATAAAAAGTTGGAAGGGGCCTTGGACATCATCTAGCCTTTGACCCTGCACAATGCTGGCTCTGTAATGCAGGATGCAACTACAACATCCCTGACAGGCGGCCACTCTGCCTCTGCTTAAATACCTCCAGTGAAGGAGAGCCCATCACCTCTCCATGTAATAATTATGTGGAAATATTGGCAAGGAAATATTGGCAAGGAAATATTGGCATCTTTGCTTGTCGTGCAAAGATGAAAAAAAAACCGCATTTGCTAAAATTCCATACAGGTATTAAAGCTACATGAAAAGACCTAGATCCTTTTGGTCATCTTACCAGTAAAAACCTCTCCATTTTGCCAAGGCCATCTTATACAATGTGGATTTTAAAACCAGTTTCAGAATTTGTCTCTTTCATATGTTTAAAATACCAAAATTAGTAGCTAGGGTTGCCAATTGTTCTATTTATTTATTTATTTATTTATTTATTAATTATATTTATACCCCACCTTTTTTCTTTCAAGGAACCCAAGGCAGCTTACATAATCCTCCTCCTCCTCCTCCTGTTTTCTTTCATTGGCTCCCATCTGTTGCTTTTAACAGCAGCCTACCACATAAGTAGTTAGCAGACAAGGCTTTTCCTTGTACTTCATGCCATAACAATAATTAAAAGTTTGTAAATGTGGCTCACTGCAACTGAAGGAGGCACAAATCAGCTTCAATGTGAAAATAAAAAGAAAACCTTGGAAATTAATGCCCAACATCATCTGGGGCAGCAGAGTGTTTTTTTTTTTTTTTTTTTGTCATCCAGAATACGAGACTGTGACACTTCTAAATATATAAATACCTAGGAAGCTTTCCTATACATACTGCATGGTATTCCATTTGTCCTTTCAGTCAAGATGAAACTCAGCACCAGTCCCAGCTCCTGCAGCAATACAAGCACAGATTAAGTGAGTGAGGAGGCGGAATTGAGAGGAGCCCACACATGCACAAACAAAAGAGCTAAAACTTAATGGACTTGATAAAGCTAATCAGTATGCTTCTGCTCAAATAACTAAGCAAATCAGGTGACAATAGATAATTTGGCTGCCTTTACCAGGAGGAAAAAATCACTCAGCCACTTTATCTATTTAAAATAGGCCTCTTTTCAATATAAAAAGATCCATAAGGCAGCTTACCAAAAAAAAAAAAAAGAAAAGAAGAAGACATTGAAATATCAAACCAGCAGTACAAGCAAGAACTGAAAAATCAGACACAGTAACCAGCAGGAATCAAAGGCAACTATCCCATGTCTTAAAAGAGAGAGAGAGAGAGAGAGAGAGAGAGAGAGAAAGAACAGTTCTGACCCTGCCTCTTGAAATTTATTTATTTATTTATTTATTTATTATTCAAAGTATAGCTCATCTTTTTGCATACAATAGACTGGATCCAAACTAAGGCTGCACTTCTGAGCAAATATTATAGGGTTGCATTATGAGTTACTTACATTTAGCTCTCATTGCAATCACTGCGACTGACTTCATCTGGATCCAACCCAATATATTCAAGGTGGCTTACAATAAATAGAAACAAAAACACAATGGTACATAATATAACATGAATATCAGACATTTCAAATATGAATAGCAGAAGAATAAGACAATATTCAGAGCGGTAATATATCTAAGGGCGCAATGCTATGGCCCTCCAACCTTGTCTGGGGTGGGCATAGGATGAGCATAGAAATGGCTAAAACTTCGGAAATCCCTTCTGAGGTTGCACTGCCACAGAGCGCCCCCCCCCACACCTCGTAGCTGGTGCGATTCTTTCCTCACTAGTTGGGAACTGAACATGGAAGACCGTCTTCGGTTCCCCCATGGGGGGACATTCCCAGGGAGGGGAGGAGCGAGGCACCAACAGCTTCCATAGAATCCAGGCAGTGCCTCAGTCTCTCCTCCTCACAAGGAGGTGTAAAACATCTATGGCATCGGCCGTCTAGATGGTTTGAGGGCGAGGGAACTGCAGCGGCAATCCTATCCACACTCAATCGGATGCCCATAATCCTCTGGGTTCAGAGGTTATGGACAGCCCTATGGGATGGGGCTGTCCAAGTCTTAATTGAAAACAGGCCTGTGGCTTTAAGCTGGCTCAGCTTGTCTGAGCGTGGAAAGCTAAGCAGGGTCAGGCCTGGTTATTTCTTGGATGGGAGACCCCTCCTCTAGTTTCCTGCATTGAGCAGGGGGTTGGACTCGATAGCCTTGTAGGCTCCTTCCAACTCTATGAACTATGAAACTAAGCCTATCTAAAGCAGGCAGTGAGAGGATCAGGTATACCTCCCTGGGGAAGCTATTCCATAATCTGGGTGAGTCAGTGAAAAAGGCTCTATCTTTTATGCACAACCACCACACTCCCAAAGGAGAAAGACCTCAGCAACAGAGTAGAGATCTTGAGCAGGTTTGTATGGGGGAGGTGTTTTTGAGAGACTATGATTCCAGACTATTTAGGACTTCAACAGTGCAATCCTATGCAAGAACCAGTGTGGCGTACTGGTGAGAGTGTTGGATTGGGACTTGGGAGATCCGGGTTCTAGTCCACACTCAGCCATGAAACTCACGGGGTGACTTTGGGCCAGTCACCGACTCTCAGCCTAACCTACCTCACAGGGTTGTTGTGAGGATAAAATGGAGAGGAGGAGGATCATGTAAGCCTTATTATGTAAATAAATAAGTTTACTAAGAGGCAAACACCATTTTTGATGGGGCTTAACCCCTAGCTCTGTGTTTAGAATTGCAGCCTACAAGTCAACCACATCCAAAACGGGTCAAGCGCCTACCCCAAGGACATCAACTCTGCCAACATGTCTGTCTCATCCAAACTAAACTTATTTCCCCTCACCCAGCCCACCACAGATCAGAGGCATATGCTCATTACCTCCTCAACGACCACACATGAATGAGATAAAAAGAAGAAGCAGAGTAGTAGGTATCATCAACCTACCTACACCACACCTCAAATCCTTGGACAACCTCCCACAGTGCTTTGGGGTGTCTTCATGTAGACATTTTTGTGCAACTCATTTCTCACTCTTTAATGGTCTATGTTCACCCCTAGCAACTTCCTCTCCGACATAAATACAAGCACTCTGTAGTAACGGAATACTAGGGTTGTCAACTGTCCAAAAAACAGCAGCAGCCTGGTCTGCTCTAGTGTCTTTAAATCAGCAGGTAAACATTTTGCAGCACAGGGATAAATAATATAATCTTCTGGGGTCATCAAACTGCTGTTAAAAGGCACAACTAGAGAGACTTGTAGAAATATTGACAACCACAGTTTGCAAGGATACTGGTGGGTTGCATATTCTCAGATGAATTCCTTTCTATAAAAATGGGGATCTGTCTCATCTCCTGCCCTGGAAACAGTGCCCTTTAACCTTGAAGTCTTTCCCTTCTATCCCAGATATGCAAGATTGATCTACTACTGCTGAAGGAAAGGCATTCTGTACATGCTAGCAGCTAGAGGTATTCTCTTGATTTCAGGCACTGAACATTCTAGCTCGAATCATGAAAGACCAAATTAGAAGTGACACACATCTTTGCTTTCAATGTGCAGGTTTTAAAAAATGCATACAGCATCAGCTGGGGTAGTGATACTGGAATCAGAGCAATGATAGAGGAGGAATTTAACCCTTTCTTCCCCTACTGTGGTCCTGAGGAAAATCCCTCCTCTGAAGCTAGTATTTGCATTGGAAGAAAATCCCCCTTTGGAGCTAATGGGAGGTTTCCCCTCAAACAAACACCAGATTCAGAAAATCTGTGTAAATCAGGTGCAAATCTATTGTCAAAGAAGGCATATATTCCTACAGATCAAGCAGCTATTTAAGGTACAGGGACAAGGGTTAATAAAAAGCTGGCAACCCCAGCTGGAGCACAGACAGAAATTCAACTAATGCAGCTTCCCACAATTGAGAAGCAGTGACTGAAAAACACCACCTGTAACTGTTGAATTTCTCTGCCCCACATGAAGACATAGACAAGAGAAGGTGGCAACCCTAGTTCTATAACTGCGATCAAACCAACAAGGTTTTTTTTTGTTGTTGTTGTTTGTTTTCTTTTGCTATAGATACAAACCTGAAGCAAGGTGGTTTTGGATTTATAGATGATAATGCCATTTCCCAATGATAATGGGAAAATCATTGATTATGAAGAAACATCACAGGAGCTTTAATAGACTGAGTTGCTATTACCCTGGCTGAAATAATAATAAGACACTTTAGAACTACTTGTTTACATTGGAAGATAGATCAGGGTTAAACATATATGAAGTACAAGATGTCAGAGTAGATAATTTCAACAGAAACTCTATGGAAAGTCATTGATGTGGAACCATATATCTTTGGAAAGAGGTCTCTAGACCAGAGTATCTTATTTCCACACATAATCAGAAATCTGTGCAAGCCATGAAGTGGTAAAGGTCTCCTTAGCATTTGAGAGGTCAGTCCAGACCACTACTTCCCTCTCAATACACAACCCCTTGTAGTTAGATTAAGTTTGCCACTTGGACCTCTGGCAAGGCTCCTCTGCCTTCAATAGCGAAATAACTGGCAGAAATGGAACAACAGGTGAAATATTTCCATCACTGCTTCCCTATTCTGAGAAAAGCTAAGCCTGTTGAATTTCTGCCCAAAGAAAGCTGTTAAAGGCACAGGGAGTTTCAACTCTGCCTTGTAGCCCTGACACTAAAGATGACAGACACATTAATTTGGTTTGCATTTTAATGCAAACTTCCCTAATTTTGCACTTTTGAACTAATATGCAAACCAAAAGTCAGTGTACAAAAATGCATATTGTAGGGAGAAATGCACACATACTCATAAAAAATAAGTTCAAATATGCATTATATTAATAAAATTGTGTATAATGCATAAGTAAGGCAAAATCAGAAGTATCATAAATCTCTACCTGAGAACCAAGGCACGTTTGTTATCCAGGAGGACAAATACCAGCTGCCTCCCATTATTTTTCTCTCTTCAGTGAGCTACAGCTCTTTGAAGATAAACCACAGGTTCCCAATCATACCATTAAAGAAACAACTCAGCATGATCAGTAGCTACAGTTCCCTCAACACAGGAGTAGGGATCAGTGAGAAATTAGTTTTGGTTCAGTTTTGACCAGAATTTATTCAATTCACATCACTGAACATGGACCTGAATGCAATCTGAGGACTGAAGTCTGTACATTTCTGAGCTTGCAATGTGATCACACAGGCCTGTGGCTTACGCTTGCTCAGCTTGTCTGAGCGTGGAAAGCTAAGCAGGGTCAGGCCTGGTTATTACTTGGATGGGAGACCCCTCCTCTAGTTTCCTGCATTGAGCAGGGGGTTGGACTCGATGGCCTTGTAGGCTCCTTCTAACTCTATGATCTATGAAATCTATGATTCACACAACAAAAATACACATGCAAAAATGTGTACTTTTGAAAAATGTGCACAAATGCATTTTACTCAGTGTAAGAAAAATGTGCCCATTTTAAAAATGTGCACAATTGATGCTATCGTTTGGGGAAATGTGCATGAAAACACCCAAATTGTCAAGGGAATTTTTCTTTACAAAGCTTGCAATCCAATACAGACATGAGGTGGAATGAGCTTTCAGGTGGAATAAGAAGAATCTCAATGAACCTTGAGTTTTGCGGAGTTGCACAACATCCCTACAAGGAGCTGTGTTTTAGGCTGGAGTGTATCAACTTCATGCCTCTGAAGTTTCACAGAAAGCACATTAACAAGGATGTAGGGCTGGGTGATAATTTCATTTGCAGTTTTTTTTAAATGTAACAACTTAACAAAATTCAAAAGTTTTCCCTATAAACAGGAGAGAAAGAACTATATATATATATATATATATATTAAAAAATTGAATATGAAAGCAAAACTGACAGATTCATCCGTCTAGGCAGTGGGCTTGGAGTGCTTCGCTCTTAAAAGTTTGGCTTTGAATCCCTGTGTATTCAGCCATGTTTGTGGTGCTGAATTAGGGTTGCCACCTCTTTTTTTTCTTACAGGTTCCTCATCTTTAACAGCTACATGACATGGCAACAAGGTACAATGTGGTTTTCTCAATGCTAGGAATAGCTGTACTTACTGAATTTGACTGATGCAGTTGGGTGAAAATGTTGTTCGGATTCAATTTTTAATAAGAACTTACCAAAATTCACAAATTTCTTCATAAACGGCATGGAAAGTACTTGAGATTTAAAAACTGAATGTGGGAGAAAGCAAAACAGATTATCCATCCCTAAATTAGGATCAGGCTGCATGTGAATTGTACGTCTTACATCTCACACACACACACACACACACACACACACACACACACTCCATAGTCAGGAATATTCAATTTTTGAAGCAGCAGAGAGGCATTTATAGAACTGTGTTAAATTTATGAAGAAAATACAGAGACTGGTGGTGATAAAATATTAGATATTGGGAGCATCATATGCTATTACAGCTTAATAATATGAAAATATTTTGAATTGGAACCTCTCTGTTTTTAGCTTGGGCTAGAAATTGCTTCTCATATGTATCATTCATTTTTGGAATTTTAAACAGGAGTAATGTTCTGATGAGAAAGAAATGTTACAAATTGCAATACATTAATATGGAGATAGAAAGTGGCTCGGTACCTGTGTCAATTTAAATCTAATTTTACTTGCACTGTAGATTAGATTCACTTCCTGTCAACTCACTAAATAATCTGGTAAAAGGAGAAATGGTGTGTTCATTTCCTCCCTCCATGTCGTCGTACTTGCTAAAAACCAATAAAATGGCATCCTTGTTGATCGTAAGGGGTAATGGACACATGTGGAAGTAAGGACCCTGCAGGTGGCATGGAGAGCACATAATGCAGGCCACATGCTGAAGCTAAGCATGTATGAGCTGGCTCAGTGCTTGGATGGGTGACTGCCTGGGCTGCCCACATCTGTTCTCTTGCATTGAGCAGGGGGTTGGACTCGATGGCCTTATAAGCCCCTTCCAACTCTACTATTCTATGTCTATGTCTAAGTCATATGGAAATTAATTGGATTTACATCTATGGCCGTGCCACTTCTTGGGAGGCATTCTCTAATCCAGGGGTTCTCAAACTTTCTACCCTCAGAGGTAGAGCTGAGAATGAGCTTGAGGGAGCTGAACATGCCAGATGCCCACCAGTCAAAAAGTCAGCAGATGGAGGTGGAGTTTGGCATTATCAGCTGGCAATTACTGATATAATTTTATATTGATACCTAAACAGGCTTTGGAAATTGCTAAATTATTTGCCACAGTAATTTCCTTGTAGTGGGGACTTCCACAAGTACAGGCCTTGGCTCTCAAGGTATTATGACTCAGCATCCCCATTTCAGGCAGAATTCGCTGATCCAGAAACACTATGTCCAGGGTGCACAACCTTTTCAGCTCCAAAGGCCACATCAGATGTCTGCTGGGGTGGTGGGGACTACACATACATATACATGCATGCACATTCATACACAACTCACTCACATACATATCTCACTCACTTTCCCCCCTGCTCGCCACACACACCAGACCATTTATGGGGGTGGGGTGAGGCTGATTTTAAATTGGTTCTGAAATGACTTGCAGTACTTCCTGATTTGTGAAATAACTGGGCTTTATTTCAGGCTAATCTGATAAAAGGTGAGGGGGGGCATGTCCTGATTTTATCTTACTGAAAAGCAACAGGTGGAGAAGGAGAGGCTGTACAATTGATTGGTGTAGCCCATGTATACCTGGATCATTTCCCCTGTGGGTGGGAAATGGGTGTGGGGGAAATTTGGAACAGGAAAATAAAGTAAAAATTCCTCCACATAGAGTAAAACTATGAGTTAGGGTGATTGTATAGCCGGGATCGGAGGCTTATCTCTCTCTTTTTAACTCTAGTGTAAATGCATGTGCCCCTGATTTGGATCAAGACCATCACACTCTAGGATAGGAGAATTAAACCTCCCCCATCACCATTTTTCATGAAATCCCCCCATGGAAAGAAAAAGTCTCCATTGGGGTCAAAGATAAGCCTCAGCAACATGCTACGCCCGCGTCATGTTGTCTGGCTCATAGAATACTAGATATCAGGGGGAAAGGTTCTCACCTTGTCTTCTCCCCAACAGCTAGTTTTCCATGTGTACAGAACTTTTTTTGTTTTTCTATCAAGGGGCATTCAATCATGTAAATCCCCACCTGCAGTCTGAAATGGTACATCCCCTCAGAGCAAAATGGGCCCCAGCTATTCTGTCTGGCAGAATGTGCTTCAATCAGAAACAATGGCTTTAATTTCTAGCAAGTCCATTCTGTGTGGCAGCGAGAGGTGTTGGTTTTAGCAGCTCTGTGAACGCCTGCTGAAAACGTACGATATGTGCTCACAAGGATGACATTTTCGAGCCAGAATTATTAGTATTATTTTGTTTGTTTGCTTTTGCCCTTTCTGAGCATTTTAATTATGAGCAAATATTAGCAGTCAGGCAGAAATATATGTCTCTTTGTGGCAGAAAGAAACCAGTGTTTTGGAACGTCATTAGTGCTAATAAAACCAGTTGAATGTAAAATAGGGTGTTTTTTTAAAAAATCCTCACAGCAATTAGCCTTTGTTTTTAACTTGAGGGCTTTAGTGTAGATTTTTAGCTAATCAAGATGGGAAATTGAAATAGAGTGTGTAAAAAAAAAAAATGTTTATGACTAATATTGTAAACAAGTGATGTGGATAGTACTGTACCTGCTTTAGTGCTTTAATAAAATAAGCAATGAAATCAGCATTGCATCCATTTAGGTGTCATTGTACAAATTGCCAGCTAATCAGACTGAGAAAATTGAACAAGAGCTTGGGAGAACAATGCTATGTGTGCTATTAACTTAGCGCACTTAGCTAAGTATTTAATGAATTTCTGAGATAACCATGGAATGGATTTTATTAAAAGAAGAAGAAGATTGATTTGTGCCTTATATTAAAAGAAAGGCCCAATATTCTTTTTAGTTAACCAGTGTAAATTGGGAGTAATGCAATCAAACCCCACAGAATTACGGGCAATGTAATATTGGCGTAAGACATGGATGAGTAAAACCCATTGCCTTTACTGTTTTCTGTCAGGCTGAGCCATAAGCATTTCATTAAAAATGTAAAACTGGACAAATACATAAAATTCCCTGAAATAAATAGCTCAGTTTATCAAGCTGGCTGTAGTCAGCAGCTCGATGTATTTTGACATCCTCAACACAGCAGGGACTTAACTAGAGCTGTGGAAGCCTGGCTCAAAGGCTTGTGAACTTTTCAAGAAGTTCAAAACAAAATAGCTTGAAAATTCATAAGACAGGGAGGGATTGACTCGCTGCTTCTTTCCTGCAAATTCTGTTTTATTGAAGGTTTTACATGCTGTGGTGCAGTGCACTCGTGTGTGAACAGTCTAGCCCTTTGGAGGTAAGCCTGATGGATTTGGAGTTTTTCAAGAAAGTATGGTACAAAGCAAAGTTTTCCCACATGAAACAGGTAGGGTGGCCAGATGCAATAGAGAACAAGGCTCCAGAATCATCAGTAGTTATGGAGAAGAGGGAATTTGGGCCATATGTCCAGGTAGAATGTTGCAGAAGTCAGAAAAAGCTGCACTGAAACGGTGAAGGCAGAGGGAAATTCACCCCTTTATCGATCTTGAAGCTACCAGGATAGCTGCCAGCATAACAGGATGTAGTTACCCCATCCTGAGGGGTAGTTAATTCAAATCCAAACTAAGGGAACATTAACTCTGAACCCAGAAAAGCTAAAGCATGATTTGAGACAGCAAATTTGGATTTAGTTGGGGGAAAGTATTCAGAGGAAAGAAGATGCAGGCTGTTGAAGAGGAACAGAATTTGAATGGGATACAGTCAGCAAGCTGGGCCTTTGCAGAAATTGAATCCAGTCTTAGCACTGTGCCAAATGTTTCAGTCTATCAGACTCTATTTTCAACCCTTCATTGTGGGGAGGGGCAAGAAGAAATTACATCCAAAAATTGTGGGAAGGGGTGAGAATTTCACAGCAATTTCTCAGTGTGCAGGGCTTCAGGGTTTACCTTAATGTAAGGAGGTGTCTGAGGGTGTGTGCGCGCACTCTTTTATTTTACAATTTTTGTCCTGTTCTGTGCTTTGCAACCCCCTCAGCTGTTTGTGCTTCCTGGAAAGCCCCCTAAAGGACTTAACCATGACTTCCTCCCTTGGGGCTTTCCAGTGCTGCTCAGTGCCTTACGGTTGAATTGTCGTTGTCCTTCTCTTCCTCCTCCTCCTTGTGGAAAGGATTTTTAACAATAACAAAACCAAACCAAAAATGCTACGCTCAGCTTTCAGGCACTCATTGGGCAGCAGCACTGGAAAGCTAAAAGGGAGGAAATCATGGTTAAGTCCTCAAGGGGGCTTTTCAAAAAGCTTGCCTAAGATTGGGTTCACTTGCTTGAATCTGGAGTTCATTGTTGTGCAGGGCAGGCATCATTCTAATATTGGAATACTATCTGCCTGTGATGACAGCTTTTGGTCAGGTTTGCATGGGTTATTTGGGGATGTGTGTGTGCACTATTTTCTTGATACTAAGGATGGGGTACAAATTAGTTTGGTTCAAATTTTAAGAGTGGTTGGCATTTTTGAACCAATATTTGAATCGAACCTTCATTATCATTCAGTATTTGCACTTCTCCAAATTTTGCAAACTTCCCCGATTAAAAATGTACACACAAATGTGTATATTAGTGAAAACAGCATTAAAATGCATTATATTAGGAAAACTGCTTGCCAAAAGCATGTATGTTAGGAAAAATTGCATACAAAAATGCATGTATTAGGAAAAATGTGCACAAATTTTCAAGCAAACTTTAAAAAACCTGAATTGAAGTTCAGAAAAATTCTTAAGTTCAGGACCAGTCAAACTGAAGACTGGAACAATGAGAAACCCAAGAAACTGAAATTGACAGATTCACCCATCCCTCCTTGATACACAGAGCTTGACTGGTCTTTTGATCTGTTCTAGCACTACCAAATTGATCATAATCATGAGATATGACCCAGCAAAAGTTAAGCACAGTTAAGTTCCATTGGTTGCAATGAGAGAGTTAGGGCACAATCCAACTGGGATGCCTGTAGCCTTCTGAACTCAGAGGATTACAGGTATCCTATGGAGGGCGGATGGAGCATGGAGGCGAAGGCGCTCCCCCCGCCCCGCCCTCAGCTAGATGCTGATTTCAGCTGTGTGACTGAGGTGCCTTGGAGTGGGAGGGAAGGAGGCTGAGAGGTGCTGCCAGAATACTTTGTATCATGTCGGCGCCTGTTCCCGCCCCTCCCCACCCCCAAACCCCATCTCTGACTTCGGAGCTGCAGCTGGTGCAGTTCTTTCTGCGCCAGCTGCAGGGCGGGCGGGTAGGGTGCTCCATGTTCAAAGCCCCAGTTCCGACCGTGGAGCAATTTTCCGAGGTTGGAGTTGAGACTCCCAAAAATCCTAGGGCCATCTAGATGCTCTCAAGCGGCCATAGGATTGCACTTCCCAGCACACATCAATGGGTGATCTCTTCCTTGGCAAATTTCTTTGGAAGCACACCCACAAAAAAGGAAGCACTTAACTGTCCTCTTTCACCACCTCCTCCTTGCAACTTGTGAAACAGCTCTATGATTCTGTTGTCACAGTCATTGCAATTTCATAATCCTGTAATGGAGTTCACATATTAAATGTTATGTCAGAAGAGAGGAAAGAGAGATGGCTGTACTGCACAGCACCCATTTAGAAAAGTCACAGAAAAGGGTTCATACCAGTTGGACCCCCCCCCAAAGGATTTTGTAGTTATGTTACCTTACAATGGGTATGTTCAATCTGCAGATTTTCTGAAGTCCTGGGTATTATGTATCTAATTGACAGAATTTCATTCTTAATATTTTAAATTGCATTAGCACTGTATATATTATTAGATAGTTTATTATGCTACCACCAAAACCAGAGAAAGCCAAATTCTTTTTTTTGAAAGCCAAATTCTAGAGGAATTAATTCCATGCCTTATAACGATGGTCAAGAGCGAGACCATCTGAACAGAGAAGATGAACTCAGGGAAAGTCACCTTCTCATTTAGTACTCATTAGCATCTGGTCTTGCCCCAGCTATTATACAAGATAATTGAATTGTTTAATTTGCAAGCAAGGTTGTTTTAGCTGTTGTTTCCATCTCTCAATATTGAATGATACTTAACTCCCATAAGAGTAATTTAAACTGAAAGTTTATCTTTCTTTTGCATAGGGCATGAGCTCAGCCGCCTTCTAATGAGTAAATAAACCATTCAACACTTTAATCATTGTTGTTGTACACCTTGAAACTGCTATGTAAACTACATAAACACTTCTATGCTCTGCTACATATGTCACTTTCATTTTCTACAGTAGCTACTTACTTAGATTGGCATCTGAGAAACAAAACTAAAAAAAAAAAATCCATTTTCTTTCAGCTGGCATGAACAAACCATTAACATTAGGTGTCTCTGAATACTAAAAAGCTTGTGTGATTAAGATGAGCCCTCTTAAAAAAAACAGTGGGAAAGTGGGATTCCGATACTCACTTGATTCCTGTGACGAAAGTTGAAAATGGTGTTGCTGATGGAATATAATGTTATATGCTGTATTCATAGCATTGTCATTCACAGGATTATATTCTTTATCCGGGACATTGTTGTTTTATATTTCTGTTTAGCTGCCATATGTGATTTTATTTCTGCATCTTCAAGCCAAAGCAGATTAATTGCTTTCTAAGGTGTATTATTAAGTGAAGAGCAGAGATAAAACACCCAGTAAAATGCCACTAATTAGTGCTCATTAGGAGACAACAGTAATGGACTGAACAAATAATAGTGAAGGGGGGGAAATTACAAGATGTCATTCCTTGATTAACACTGATGCTGTCAAAGGTTAAGCCGTTACATGTTTATTTTACAATTTTCTTTATTTATACCAAGATTGTATTTCCCCTGAAAATGTGACACCTTGCAAATTAAGTATGCTACACTTATTCTGCACCTTTGGAACAAAATCCATAGCACTAACTATACCAGCCTGTCAAGATCCTTGCATGCTGCTGAGATGCAGTTAAAATAATAACATATCTAAGGTTCAATTAAATGAAGCATAGTACATCATGACAGATTAGGAGAACATCTATCTTATTTGGAAAACTATTTTTAAAAAAAAAAAAAAAAACACCTTTCAAGATGTGATTTTTCTCAAATGAGATCTTTACTCTAGTTTTTACATGGCCATGGGCTCAGCAGCATTTCTTATTTTCTGTATGGAAACACAGCCATTCTTTGGAAAAGCTAGAACACAATAAGGATACAATCCTAAGTACCTTTGAATTCAATGGAGTTTACTTCTGAGTTTATATGAACTCGATGGAGTTTACCTCTGAGTATATACCAATAGTCTTATGGCATGATCCCACCGAAGCAAAGCCTATTTAAAACCCACTGATTTCAATGAAAGGCCTAAATACCTGCTTAAATTTCCACCATTGAAACCATAGGACCTGAGTGTATGCCCATTCTTCATATTCCACTTGAGTATCTGCCAAATAAAGTTCAGATTTTGAACTCTGCTTGCCAGGAACATGACACAATTAACTTCCCCTACTCCTGCATAGCTAGGAGTGGGGAGAACATTGCTGCTGGTGGAGAAGGAGAGTTGAGCGGCCAGAGTGTGTGCCTGATGTGCTCAACTGTGTAGGCCAGTGTGAGCAGGGCTTTCAGGGCGATTCTAGCCCTTTGGGCCCTGCCCTCAACTTCTTTCATCTTTGGGCTCCTTCCTCCCTCCCTGAGAGCAGTGTAGGCTTTGCTGGTTGCCTATTTGGGGGCCGAGTAGGAATTTTGGCTCACTGTCCAAAATGGCGGTGGGCAATGGGTGCGTTTCACCTACTCTACACTGTATACACGGTATGGGTTTGTTTTAATTGGTTATTTTAATTGGTTATGTTTAATTCGGTCACATTTTGGCAGGTAACTGTGGGTATATTCAGTGGGATTAGGGTTGGTGAGCATCTGGTGGCACCTTTTCGGGGATTGGAAATACCTGAGGCTCCCCGCTCAGGGCTTTGAGGCCCAGTGGGGAGATACGAATTGCCTTTGAGGCTGACTCACCCCTTCCACTTAGGGTTTTGTGGCTCTACGAGGGGATGACAGCGGAAAGCCTTCGAAAGATAGAGTAGAACTGAGGGGTAGTGATATCACAGTTGCCGCCCCTCAGGGACCGGATGACTCACCCTAAGCACCTACTGGCTGGGGCTGGTATAGTTAGAAGCCCACACTAGTTTTCCCCTTTGCAGATCGGTTTTACAATAAAATGTAGCCCAAGTTTATACCAAACCTATTTGTGTCTCGGCTCTTTATTCCCCGCATACACACTTTCACTTGCAATTGAAAAATCCCATCCTACAAATGGAAATGTAATTTTGCATTTCCTTCTCCCTAGCCCTGCAATGTTGACATATCATTGTGTTATAAGCCAACATGTTCACATTTTTATTGCCGTTACAGGGCTATTTTATCTTTATGACACTATGGCATGCATTCTTTGAAAGTTAATTTCTATGGAAACCCTGCCACAGAAATAACGAAAGGCTTTCTGTGTCAAACACAACAAGCCAAGCTTTCCAGTCGCATAAGGCAGTAGATGCTGCACCAATTATGCTTGGCTGAAAAGCCCTCCTGCATGAAGGTTGTTCGGACACAGCAAGGAGTTGTGAGGTTCAGTGGATGAAGTGCTTCAATTCTTTACACCCATTGTGCGTAGAGACTTGGTCACTGGGTGATTAATACTTCTGAGGTATAACTGCATGCAATTAGCATGCAAAAGAGAACCACTGATGCTGAAGACACAGTTCACAGACATAATAATCCCTTGACTTGATCTGTTAGCCAGTGCATCTGCCCATTTCTTAATGTCTGTAATGGGAAAGAAGAGTGGGAGAGAATAACAAGAAAAGGATGTAAATATAGTACATATCTGTAACTCCTATGTCATCACTCATTAATATAGTAGATTTCTGTAATTCCTGACCATGTCAATTCCAGTTATTTATAAAATCAATATTTGATCTGCTGTCACGTCTTTAAAAGCTCTCTAAGGAAAAGAGCTCTGTATTCTCGTTGTGACCCAACTTAGAAATTCACAGAGCATGAATAAAATGTCTAGTGCAGGCTACTCACCTCTATATAGTCCAAAACACTGAGCATCTACTACTTGTTAGTGAAGAATGCAAGAAATCCATTCACTTCCAGTAGTGAAATCTATGTCCAACAGCTGAAATGGACCTAATTTGAATCAACCCATGAATCAATTCCCTGTTTTTTGAGTAATATCTGCAATGGAAAGGGCATGAGAGAATATAAGGACTATCTAGTCATGGTGGAATTACAAGGGGTTTGGAAATAAATACCAAGTCTTAGGAGCCACATCTAAATTCCCTCTGAACTTTGGTTCCAACTTGTAATGGTCTTGCCTCAGTGCACACACTTCTGCCACCAGACAGCAATCCCTATCAGGACAGCCCTCCATTTTCTGAAAATGTACCCTTGCAAAGAAGGCGATCTGGTGGGAGGGAAGTCTTGCAGCATTGGAAGAGGCCTCACTTTTAAGGGCTGAATTTTCACCCAAAACGTCCGTTGTTGCTGGGGAGCTTGGAATGTGACGTTTCCAGTATCTCCCTATTCTACGGATTGGGCAGGGCAGTATTGGGAACTCCATTTCCCAGACTCCCTAATGACAATGGATGGTTTGCAGAGTCATCCAGTCCTTTATGAGTTCCTTTATCCTCGCAACAACCCTGTGAGGTAGGTTAGGCTGAGAGTCAGTGACTGGCCCAAAGTCACCCAGTGAGTCCCCGCTCAGCCATGAAACTCACTGGGTGACTTTGGGCCAGCCACTGACTCTCAGCCTAACCTACCTCACAGGGTTGTTGTGAGGATAAAATGGAGAGGAGGAGGATTATGTAACCTGCCTTGGGTTCCTTGCAGGAAAAAAGGCGGGGTATAAATATAATTAATAAATAAATTAATTAAAGATGAGGCCTCTGTTGTTCGTACAAGTACTCAATCTCTAATGCCACCTCCCCCACTGCAAGGGTACATTTTGTGAAAGAAGAGGGGATCAGTGGGCAGGGTGTACAAAGAGCCCCCCTGGTGGCTCAACATTACAGACTCCTGGAGAACTCTTTGGCCAGGCGGGAGGGGCGGCAGGGACAAGTTTTCCCAAAGTGCTCTGAGAGAGCTTGGAAAACCAAGGTAATATGGGATGAGTCCAGGGGTGGGGGGAGGGGAGAAGCTCCCCCATCCGTAGATGTAACTTTAATGGGCTTAAATTGGCTTAAACCCAAATACACTAGGTTGTGGGAAGACTATACAATGGTTCCTCATAATTATAAGCATATACAGAGAATGCTTGTTCTCTGAAACTGTTTAAACAACAACAGCATTAACAACACAGATACACACTAGTTAAGGAAAGCTGTTACTGGTACCTGTGCTTAGTCTTAAACAAAATTAGGCCTGTGCTGTTCCCTCCACATTCCAGATTGGGATGGGGAGGGTGTGAGATAGCAGCCTATCACAGCTGTCAAGTGTTCATGGCAGGGGAGAAATTCAAAGCAGGGACTTCCTGGATCACAGATCTCATCCTTAGCTACTATGCTATAGTAGTTCTCTGTGATACTGTAAAGAAGATGATACACTCTATTTTATAGAACAGCAGTAATCTCCGTTCTCTGAGTGCCAGTCCTTATGTAGCCAAAGCAACAGTTTCTATGCACAAGAGGGAAGGACGCCTCAGTCTAGTTGGGGCTTCCCAAAGGTTTACAGAAGTACATTTGTTTGGGGGAGGGGGAAACCCTTAGGGTAGACCCCCCCCCAATAGCCCAATGAAGACTGAACATGACCAGTAGCCATGGAATGATGACTGTTGGGAGGGGGGATGGAAAACCAAGGGGGGGTAGAATAGAATGGAGTATCCTGGAAAATGGCAGGGTTCCAGCCATCCATGAACAAGTGTGCTGTACACTTCAACTTTTTTGGGTTTTTTTTTTTTTTTTTGTGCAGATCTCACTTGTTCATTACAATTGGCTTATAAATCACATATGGTAATGCTTTGTCTGATGAGAACATTTGCTTGAGGTGACAAATTTCATCATGAAGAGGTTTCTACTTCTTGTGATATGTTACTAGTGGTCTGTAGACAGCAGTAATTATTCTGGCCAAGGTCAGCCCAAGACATTTTGCTGTCTGGGCTGGAGCAGCAAATGGTGCCACCCCACCCACCACCCAAGTCAAAATGCATAGGACCCAAGACTAGTCCAGTTATTTTAGCATTTGAGGCAGAATCTCACACAAATGCCTCTCTGCCTCCCTGGCAGTAAAAATACAATAATGATAAATTAAGAGCTTTTCTACATGAGGTTGTTTAGCCACTGTTAATCTACTGTATCTATATTTGGTTTCATGGCAGAACTGAGATTTGACCAGTACACAAGGAGCATTTCCTTTCCTGCTTTTCCATAACCTCTAGGTGGCACTGCAGTATAGCCAAATAGTACAAATACGCAAGAGGAAATCGTGCTTTCTTTCACATTCACAATTAAATGTCACATTTTCCCTTCTCTAAAAAGCCTCATGGAACATGCTGGTTAGACACAGAAGTGAAAATGGAGGGTTGCAACGTCATCTAAAGAACCCTTAAACAACCACGAATAGGGAATGACAAGCACACAATAAATGCCTCATGTAGAAAAGCCCTAAGTAACCAACACTTTGCTGCCCTTTCATGACACTAAAAATCAGCTGCCTGAAGTGGCCACCTCACTGGCATCACCTAATGGCAGGGCAGGCTGGCATTTACAAAGATATAATGTCTTCAGAAAGTTTTGCACAGGCTTCATTTTAGGAACAAGACTGACAGTTCAACAAGGTCCAAGTCTCCTTCTCTCTCTCTCTCTCTCTCTGTGTGTGTGTGTATGATTAGTTTGGTATACATGAAAAGATTTAACCATAAAAAGTGGAGCATTAAATAAATAAATAAATAAATAACCCTAGTTCTTACTGAATTGATAAACCTGTTCAGCCTGTACCACTTCAAACTGCATGTGGAAGCTCATATGACTTAAGGCTTTTCTAGATCAAAAATAAATAAATAAATCCCTTCACACAGAAAATTAGATGTCAAGGAGGAGGCTAGGCTAGAATCCTTCTCCATGACATTTAATCTTTTTGTGGAGAGACATTTTTTTTAATGGTGGAATGGTCAATAAAATGAGCCTCCCCCCTATGCAGTCTAAAGTATTATGTATTTCCCAGATACAGGATTACAAGTGCAGTGAGAAGTAGGCCTTAGTTGAGAAGCTTGCCAAAGTAACACAATTCAATGCTATGTATGTTTACTCAGAAGTAAGTCCCACTGTGTTCAGCAGGGCTTACTCCTTAGTTAGTGTGTTTAGGATTGCAGCCACAAGCATGTATCCAATTTTACATTTGTACAGAAAATGTTGCCTGGTACATGAGCATGTTAGAAAAACAGTGGAATGTTTATTAAAACCACTTTTAGAAGGTTAAGTATGCAAAATGGGTCTGATAAGCATATTTAATATATTTGCAGATATAACGGAGGCAAGGAAATGCAGTATTTGGATTTCATTAAGGCTAGTATGCTATAGAATTATTTCTTTTATTTTTTTAAAAAAATGGGTTAAAATTGGATAAATGCCAACTGCATACAGTAGAAGGCGTAGAGCTAGATCTCCAGAAATTATTAATGGTCTGTACCATTACCTCTATACTGTGACACACTGCTGGCTTCACAAATTAAGCAGGGTCAAAGTAGGCCTGTGGGTGGATGTGCTGCCTACAGAAACCACTAAATGGCTGCAGGCTGTGGTGATAGTAACTTTGTGATGACCTCTCAAACTGCCCTTTTCTTTCCAAACAAATTTTGGGAACAGGAAGCCACTGCAGACAGATTTTACAAAAGACTCCACACCTTTTTTTTTTTTTTTTACATGCTCATCACAAAAGCATCGAATGTCCTGCAGATCCTTTTGTGCCTTCTCCGAGAAGAGCTGCAAAGCAAATCAGCACTCTGGGTAAGTAGGGTTTGAGTCTGTTTGATAATGCGGACCTCTGAACCCAATTTTAACACCTCGGATATGATGCTGTTAGATTGTGGAACAGAAGAAACAACTCGAAGCAGATATTTATTTATTTATTTGCAACATTTCTATACTGCTCCACATCTAAACAGATTCTAGAGTGGTGAACAATAAAAAGATTGAAAAAGATAAAAAGACTAAAACACTATATTAAAACAGAATGTCAATAAAACCTGTGGCTGGTCAGTCAAAGAAGGCTTTTTGGAATAAAGATGTTTCCAGGAGGCGTCAAAAACAACACAGTCGCTGGTTTCGGACAACACGGTGGCTACAGTAAACCCTAGAACAAGCCATGGCTTCAAAGGGTGGCTTTGCATGTTGTGTGAACCCAGTCAGTGTTTCTAAGCCATGGCTTGGAAGCCACCCTTCGAAGCCATGGCTTGTTCTAGGGTTTTACTATAGCCATATGGCTTAGCATGTTGTGCGAACCCAGTGCTGGTGCCTGCCTGACCTCCAGAGGCACGGAGTTCCACAGAAATGGAGATGCCACACCGAAGGATCTTCTCCTGCTGGATTCCAGTCAGGCCATGCGGAACCGCCGGAAGCATGCCATCTGATGACCTCAGTGACTGGGCAGGTTGGTAAGGAAGAAGGCTCTCTCTTAAGTATCCTGGTACCAAGGTGTTTAGGGTTTTATACACTAGATTACAATATAAATTTGTCTTCAATTCCTGGATATATTCTTACTGGGGCTTGTGATCTTCAAGGTCAAGTGGTGCTACCATCTCTCTCACATCCAGTGCATGAGAACACAGATCCAGAATGGCTATTTCTGACATGGCACAGCCTTCCCACATGCCTCCGAGTGCATCTGGGGGTTGATCACTAGAAAGTGTTCCCATGTCAAAATTTCCCACAAGAGAAAAGCCTTGCCCTTGACATGCTAGTGTTCCGCACAGTGGGAGTTTATATAACACGGAACTATTTTATTTGTTCCTTGTTATAAAATGTATTTAGCATCTTTCTGTCTAGGGACACTCAAGGCAATTTACAAAAAATTAAGTCATGTGTCCCTCCTGAATGTTGAATTGTTTCATTTGTTGTGTGTTTTTTAAAAAATATTAAAATAAGATATACAAGAAATGTTCCCATAAAATAAATAAATAAAAAGGCAAATAAATAAATACAATTCATAACGCATATAACAATCATGAGCTAAGTTCATGGTGGGGCTAAAAAAATCAATAAAATTATTGAATTGTTTAATTTCTAAAAAAGAGAAGTACTCAAGAAGGACTCAAATCAGGCTGGAAATATCACTCTGTGATCTGGGTGCTTTTGACCTAATGCAGGATTTGTGTGCTGGTTGGTTATGGCTACTATGTAGTGAGGGGGAACAGCACTCCTTAGTTTTCCAGAGTGTTACCTGCTAGGAGCATGGACTAGGAATTCCTTGTTCATATTCAGCTTGCCTTGGCCATCAACTCACTGGGTGGCCTTCGCCAAACCACTGGCTTTCAGGCTCAGCCCTTGCCTGCCCCCTACTCACACTCCACAATTTGCAATGCTTGACATTTTTCATTCCTTTCCTTCCTCCTATCATGCGTCCTTTGTCCCTGCCATCAAGTGCACCGATAGGTGGGACCATATAGGCCAGAGTGCTTGAATTCAGCTAGCAGTGGTGGCTCTGATTGATAAGTAAGACATTCTTATTAGAAACCAGAGAACATAGAGGATCATTTTTTGTCTAGTGTGGACAGACACAAAATAATAAATAGCTGTGTAGATTAGAGAATTTCAGCAGGTGCAACTTGTCATGTGGAGATTTCAAAATGCAATGCTCTCTTTTGTAACTATGAAAGTACTGGCCTCCTTTGCATTTGGTTACTCATAGAAAATAATACAAAGGTGACTACCAAAGGTTTTCTGAAGGTTGTGATTATTATTTTTCAGCATCATCTATATTCACTGGAATAATAATAATAATAATAATAATAATAATAATAATAATAATAATATTTTTACAGTATTTGTATACCGTCCATATCTAAGTAGATTCCAGAGTGGTGAACAGTAAAAGTACAAAAACAGATAAAGGAAACAAAAACAGTACATTGAAAACAAAGTAAACATTATAGTGGTGGTTGGAGAGCAGAGAAGGCTTCCCGGAACAAGGAGGTCTTCAGCAGGTGCCGAAAGCAACACAATGTCGGAGCCTGCCTGATCTCCAGAGGCAAATAGTTCCATAGAAGTGGAGCCACCACACTGAAGGCTCTTCTCCTGGTGGACTCCAATCAGGCCATAGGTCCATGCGGAACCACCAGGAGCATGCCATCTGATGACCTCAGCAACCAGGCAGGTTGGTTTGGGAGGAGGCGCTCTCTCAGGTAACCTGGTCCGAAGTTGTTTAGGGCTTTGTGTACCCAAGAACCAGAACCTTAAACCTGACCCAGTAGTGAATAGGTAGCCAGTGCAGTTGCTTCAGCAAAGGAGTTGTATGCTGAAAAGGGGCAGCTCCTGACAGCAGCCAAGCTGCTACATTCTGCACTAGCTCCAGCTTCTGAAGTAGCCCCAAGGCAAGGGCAGCCCCCATAGAGCACATTGCAGTGTAAACCCCACCACAAGCGCCACATAGAGCGCATAAATGCTGTGTAAATCCCACCACAAACCTTATGATATAACAGAGCACGATATCTTCCCTTTTGCCCCACACAACATTCACCTGCCCAGCATCTGCAACACAAACTACATTTTCATTAAAGTACTAGATGTGCAATAACATTACTCTTCAACTGCTGAAGACATCGCCATACTGAATGCTAAGGAAACTAAATATATATATATATATGCTGGAGAAAAAGATAATGGCCTCCCCGCCCTCCAATCATATGCACATTTACTTGGGAGTAGCCCCATGGAACTCAGTGGGGTTTCTTTCCAAGTAAATATGCATTGGATTGGGCTATACATGCAGGAAACTGTGGAGGTGAATTATATAAATCCTGCCAGATATATATCTATATCTATAAGTCAGGAGTCTGCTGGAGCTTTAGAAGGGTAGAGCAGCTCAATTTTGACAGGTTTGATGTTTTCCCCCTTTGTTTGAGCCAATTTGTGAAACCTAGCAAAAGGCAGTATTAAATGAAGGAGAAAAATATACATAAATATTCCATGATTGGACTTGACAAGTTTTTAGTATTTATAGCCTCTGGATCAGTCGTGGATTTTTAAAATGTCTGATCATGTGACCATTTCAGCTAGCAAAATAAATTAGCCTAGAATCTAAGATTCTTTTTAATCCAGCAAAAGTAGTGGGCATTGATCGACGAAAGAAATAATGTTTTCATAGAGAGCAAAGACCAGCAGTAAAAATAGCATACAGCAGACATGCAGTTGCACCCTTGGTTGAAAGGCATAATATGCCTAGATTAAAACTGGGATTTTGTGTTGCCAATAGTTAAACATTTTCTCTTAAGGGTTGTGGGGAGAAAGCTGCCATTTTTAGTCGCAACAAATTGAGAACCAGTGTGATGTAGTGGTTGGAATGTCAGAGTTGGCCTGTGTTCAAATTCCCACTCAGCCATGAAGCTCTCTGGGCAGCCCTGGGCCTGGCACCATCTCTCAGCCTACCCTACCCCATAGGCTTCTTGTGGAGATAGAATGCAAGGCGGGGGTGCCTTTTATGTTGCCTTTAATATCCTGGAGAACGGTGGGATGAAAATATAATGAACAAATTAGTAAATTTATCTTAGCTTTGGAATCATGTTTGTATCATCAAGAAGTATATGTAGCTTCTTTCACAAAAATAAATTTGAAACTGTTTTCAATGAAATGTAATAATAGTTCCATGAAAATAACAACTGTCTGGTGTGCACATGGCAGGTGAATTGGAATATCCTGTTAATGACTTCATTAACCAATAGCCTTGTAAAGCTATGCTGACTCAATGTGGTGGTTCTTTTGCTTCCTATAACTTCAGCTATGGATAAGATATGAATGCTGATGGGCCAGAGAATTAAGAACCAAGGTAAAGATTCTTAAAGAGGTACAGGGGGATTGCAACCCTGTTAATTCTGCTCAATCTCTCATTGGCTTTCGATACCATCAAACATGGTATCTTCCTGGATTGACTCCGTGGGTTGGGCATTGGGGGCTCTGTGTTCCAGTGGTTCCAGTCTTAGCTGTGGGAGTGATTTCAGAGAGTAACATTGGGTGACCTTGGCCCCTTGGCAATTGAGCTATGGGGTTCCGCCGGGTGCCATCTTGTCCCCAATGTTGTTTAATATCTATATGAAGCCCCTGGGGTGGTCATTAGAGGATTTGGAGCCAAGTGCCATCAGTACGCTGATGACACACAGCTCTATCTCCCTGTGACAACTGAATCAGGAAGACTGTGCAAGTCCTGTACCAGTGCCTGAACTCAATGATGGGTTGGATAAGGGCTAATTTTTATTTATTTATTATATTTATACCCCGCCTTTTTTCCTGCAAGGAACCCAAGGCGGCTTACATAATCCTCCTCCTCCTCTCCAACTGAAGCTGAATCCTGGCAAGATGGAAGCCCTGTGGGTGAGTGGTTCCTGAGCCTGGTAGATAGGCTCATTGCTTGTTCTGGTGGTTACACTTAGGGATGAGTGCGGAGCTCGATTGGGGGGTGGAAGTCCGGCGACTTTTAACATATCTTATGGCATTTTCTTCTATGTAAAAAGCATACCACTGGGAACCTGGAAGTCTGGCGAGCGCCTCAGCTGGCGCTTGCTTTCGGCCCAGCTTGGCAGACACAGCGGCAGTGCTCACCGAGTGCCCAGCAAGTCGGGTGGTGGGCAGATCGCCCACCCCTAGAACTTGCACTCCCTCTGAAAAATCAGGTTTGTAGTCTGGGGGTACTCCTAGATCCATCACTGTCATTGGAGTCCCAAGTGACTGCAGTGGCTCAGAGTGCCTTTTACCATCTTCAGTTGGTTCACCAGCTATGGCCGCTCCTGGACAGGAATAGTTGGGCCACAGTGATACAGATGCTAGTAATCTCAAGACTGGATTACTGCAATGCGCTCTATGTGGTGTGCTGCCTTTAAGGATGCTCCGGAAGCTGGAGTTAGCACAGAATGCAGCAGATCAGCTGTTGTCAGGAGCTGTTCCTTTTCATCATGCAACTCCTTTGCTGAAGGAACTGCACTGGCTATTCGTTACCAGGACAGGTTTAAGATTCTGGTACTAGTGTACAAAGCCCGAAACAACTTGGGACCAGCATAGCTGAGAGAGCGCCTTCTCCCTTTCCAACCTACCTGGTCACTGAGGTCATTGGAGGACATTCTCCTGGTGGTTCCCCATGGATCTATCTCCTGATTGGAGTCTATCAGGAGAAGAGCCTTCAGTGTGGTGGCTCCACTTCTATGGAACTCCCTGCCTCTGGAGGTCAGGCAGGCTCCAGCACTGTGTAGTTTTCAGCACCTGCTGAAGACGTCTTTGTTTCAGGAAGCCTTCCTTGCTGACCAGCCACAATTTTAATGTTATTCTGCTTTTAATGCATTGTTTTTATTTTTTAATCTGTTTTATCTTTTTATTGTTGACCGCTCTGGAATCTGCCTAGATATGGAGTAGTATACAATTGCTGTAAATAAATAAATAAATAAATAAAGCAAGACACACTTTCAGCAGCTGTTGGTTTTATATTTATTAACACTCAAAATCCAAGGTTGCATTAACAGCAGCACTGTATCCACATGCATCATCAAAACTCTGCATGGAAAAGTAGATGTGTGAGCCACCTGTTCTTTGACTTTCTCTGTATCTACTGTAATCTGTGAAGTGGGTTCACAGATCTTGTCAGAGGTGAAATCAGTGGGCTCTTGAAATCAATCAGAGCTTGCAAATCTCACTATGGGTCAAATCTGTGGTAGGGTGGCCACTTATGAATCGCCAAAAAGAAGAAATGCATAATCAAAAAAGAGGACAAAAGAGGGCACCAATTTACATAAAATTGCATATGCTGGTTTATATGTATATATGCAAATTTGGAAATAATTATTATAAGTTAAATGGAAATACAATACATCTCATCATAGTGTGGAAGACTGTGAACTGTGTACCTTGTTTAGTCTGCTGTCCTGGTGCTGAAATTGATGGGAAATTTCAAGGCCCAGCTCTTCCTTCTGATGGTTCTTTATCTTTAAACCAGACCTGGACTGGACAGCCCTTCAGATAGGGGACATCTTCAAAATAAAGGACAGTCCTCTGGCAGTGCTTCAAATAGGGGATTGTAAAAGAGGACGCATGGCCACCCAAACAACCCACTTGCTCATCTGCTTCCCTTGCTTCTGTTTAAGTATTTGGACCAGCTTTTGGATATTTCTGTGTATTGATTTTCATAGGGGAATCAATAAGAGGAGGAATCGTGATTGACCTAGATATACTGCGATGATTTTATCTTACCCATAGTAGACTTTTCCTTTCAGCATTCGAATCAGTGTTGTACCTCAACTAGGGCCTATGTGAAGAAAGATCTAGGAAAAAATGAGTGTGCTCTCCACCCACTTTTTATTTCTACGATATATTGTCAGCCTAACAGGGCTCCTGAAGTAGCTTAGAATTACAGTAATACCTTGGATTACGAGTAACCCGGTGTGCGAGCATTTTGAAAGACGAGCAAAAATTTTTAAAAATTTTTGACTTGCTGAACGAGCGAGGTCTTGCAAAACGAGCACACCGAGTTACTCGCTGCTGGCTCTGGGCGGCTCCACGCTACATCCTGAGTGGGCAGGAGACGGGGGCTTACCTGGAGGCGCAGCGCGCCTGGGCTCGCCCACCGCCTCGCGCTGCTTTGCCGGCCGGCCGAGAGTCCAGGAGGCGGGGGCTTCCCGCGAGGCTCGCCCGGGCTCGCTCACCGCCTCGCGCTGCTGCGCCGGCCGGCCGAGAGTCCAGGAGGTGCATCTCCCTGCCAGGGAGCCGGCAAGTGCTTTGCCAGCTCCCGGGGAGATGCGTGGAGCCGCTCCCGCTGCTTCCTACCATTCTAAAGAAGCGGCAGCTCGCCTCTCCGCTGTGAGCCGCCCGTGCTGCTGGAGCCGGTCCCATCGCACTTGCTGGCTCCCTGGCAGGGAGATGCACCTCCTGGACTCTCGGCCAGCCGGCGCAACAGCGCGAGGCGGTGGGCGAGCCCGGCCGCGCAGCGCCTCCAGCTAAGCCCCCGTCTCCTGTCCACTCCTGGCAGAGCAAGTGGAGGCAGGCGAGGCGCGGCCAGGACCCCGGGAGCCAGCACATCAAGGCAAGTTTCCCCATTGGAAATAATGGGAACTCCACTGATTCATTCCACAACCATTTAATCACTGCTTTGCCAGCTCCCTTCATGGGGCAAAGCAGTGATTAAATGGTTGTGGAACGAATAATCTGAGTTCCCATTATTTCTAATGGGGAAACTCGCTTTGCTGTACGAGTATTTTGGATCACGAGTATGGTTCTGGAACGAATTATGCTCGTAGTCCAAGGTACTACTGTACCTCAGAATTTGGGCAACAAGCACATTATTTTGATAACTGAGGCCTGCTGGTATTTTTATTTTTCTTGGAAGGTATTGTTGTCAATGAAATAATGATCATAACAAAGCCTGGGGAGTGGACATTTTCCATCATCATCATCCCTATAAGTCACCAGAATATTTTATACAAAAGGATGGAGACAGTTCTGCATAACAGCTGGGTGTGGTGTAGTAGTTCGAGTGTTGGACTGGGACTCGGGAAATCCAGGTTCTAGCCCCCGCTCATCCATGAAACTCACTGGGTGACTTTGGGCCAGTCACTGACTCTCAGCCTAACCTACCTCACAGGGTTGTTGTGAGGATAAAATGGAGAGGAGGAGGATTATGTAAGCCGCCTTGGGTTCCTTTCAGGAAAAAAGGTGGGGTATAAATATAATAAATAAATAAATAAATAAAAATGGGGGATTATCTGTTGTTTGCTTGTGTATTCTTCACAGCAGTCCTAGGTGCAACCTAAAACCATCACTGCACCTGGTAGTGCCTAATTTGTATATCTACATCCTCCTCCCTCATTTCATTTTATACTCTGACCATGCAAACTTCATGACTTCAACATCAAGTCAGCTTCCCCGCCCCTTCCCCTCCTCCCCAACTGCTTTTTGTGACATCTTGCCTGATGAAGAGACCTGGAAATCTCAAAAGCTTGCACACTATTTTGTGATCTTTCAGTTGGGCCTAATAAAGGTATTAACCTAATACGGATTTTAGATTTTGTTTTCTTATGGCCAAGATGGCTACCTTTGCTTTTTAAAAAATAATAATAAAAAAAAAAACCCCACACAATTATATTATATTTATTATGCATTGATTTTCATTTTTTGTTGGAGGCCTGTTGTCGGACAGGAAGGCAGATATCAACATTGTAAGTAAATACATTTCATATTGGCATTTATTAAGAAAAAAATGAAAGTCCATTACAAGGTCCCTTATAACGCTAAATGTAATGAAAAACAAACATTACTAGAGGCTGGGGTTTTATTTTATTGTACTGGTAGGTATCTTCAACATCTGAGGGGGACAAATCTGTTTGCAGATGGTTGGATACTAGGAATGTACTGAAACAGGGAAATTCGGCTCATTTGAGCTCACTGGATTTCCTCCCCACTTCCAATCCGATGGTCAGAAGCGGGCCAAGTCATGTTTTTTCCTCCAAATTCCGTCTGTAAGATGGACCATGATTTGTGTATTTGTTTTCAATAGAATTTTCACAAAGCACTGCCAGGAATGCATGTGGCTTTATTGTGCAAAACGCCACCTGGCTCGTGCAAATAACACCAAGCTACATGTTTTTCAAGTGCTGTTTTGTGCCCCAAAGGCTTTTTTTGTGCAAAATGGAATGGCCTTTTTTGGTGCAAGACAGCATCTGACAAACACGTGTCTTGGCATACTTTATGCAAATCGCACTAGTCCTGTTACAGCCATGTGCTTTCCCCCAGCGCTGCTTTGTAAATATTCTATTGGCGGTTTGAAAAAAACACACACAAATCATGGTTCATCTTACATATGGAAGTCCGCTAGCTGACTCAACTCACACTGCAGCGAGTTGGCACAAGCACGTGGCCAGAATCCGGAGGGGGGGGGGAACCAAGGAAATCCAACAGATTTCCATGCACCAAATGGATTCTTCACACATCCCTAATTGTCCTGCCAAAGAGCACTTGCAACTCAAGGCCATTCATACATTCACTCAACTGGGTAAACTCAAAACACAGTGGGCCAGCCACCCCAGATCATGGGTGTCCAACCATCTACCTAGACCTCAGGTGATATCTAAATTGAATGCACATGTGTAGTGTCCTATGCACATATGTTCAGTATGCATGATCTCTACCACACATTTTGAGAGGCAGGGATCACTCACTATTAGCCTCCATATGTAGGAATCAATGTATGTAGACACCATTTCAATGGTATGTCCTGCAGCTTCACCACATGCTGACCATAACAAGTTTAGCAAATGTGTAAACAGCCCTTCAGTATATTACGTCAATGCTATGACATAGGTCCTAGATCAGGGGTGGAAAACTTGTAGCCCTCCAGATATTTTGCCTTCAGTGCCCACCAACCTTACCCAGCATAGCCAATAGTGAGGGATGATGGGAGTTGTAGGCCAAAATATCTGGAGGACCACACATTGCCCACCCGTCATAGATCAATACTACGAACCTATGTGTGTTTACTCAGAAGGAAGTCTCAGTGGATTCAGTGGGCTCAAGTCCTAATTAAGTGAGTACATGTCTGTATTCCAGTATAGTCAAGGAGAGAGTAAATCATAAGGTAGGTCTGATGAGTTCCAGGCCTTCCCCTCTCTGTGATCAATCTGGCTCCCTGCATTCTTCAGTTTAGTATCCAAGTATAATAGTCTTCATTTCCAAAGGTGACATTCTACATTAAAATTTGGATATCAAATACACTAAACCATGATGCTTCAATTAAAGGTGACCTTATCTTTAATGAAAAGGCCTTTAAAAATAAATCTTTGTAGGCTTTTTTTTTTTTTTTTTTACAAGATATAGTGTATATTTTTGGTCTTTCTCCCACATTTTAATTGGTTTTGCTTAGAGTCCTGTTAATGGGCATGGCCAGAAAAATGTGCCTTGTGAATATCTTTCTGAATGTTTTCCATAACAATTATTTTGACCATACATCACTTATTTTAAAAATGAGCTATTTCCCTCTCCTGTTTTCTCCCCTCCTCCCTGCATCTTCTCTGGCCATCCTTGAATCACTCATCCAAAGGCAAATAGAGGATGTCTCCCTGAGAATACTCTTTGATTAATTTTTGATCTAGAGTAGAATTTATAGTCCTCAGGCATGAAGAGGTGTCAAAAGGTATGAAGTGCAAAATAAAATCTCTAGAAAAAGCAGGGATAGGTATGTATGAAGGCAGCACTTTAACACAGTGTTCTCCCACCTTGGGTCCCCAGATGTTTTTGGCCTACAAGTCCCAGCATGCCAGCTACGCTGGCTGGGGCATGCTGGGACTTGTAGGCCAAAAACATCTGGGGACCCAAGGTGGGAGAACACTGCACAGATCCCCAAGGGCCAAACAATAGCATTTTCAAGGTATTCAATCTGGGTAAAATGAATTCATGGGTGGGCATTGTGATGGCAGGGGTCACCCTCACCCTAAATGCATTTGCTTAATAATCTCTTCTGACCTTCAAAAGTGTATTTTTGAGAGCCAGTGTGGCATAGTGGTGAGAGTGTTGGACTGGGACTAGGGAGATCCAGGTTCTAGTCCCCGCTCGGCCATGAAACTCACTCGGTGACTTTGGGCCAGTCACTGACTCTCAGCCTAACCTACCTCACAGGGTTGTTGTGAGGATAAAATGGAGAGGAGGAGGAGGAGGAGGATTATGTAAGCCACCTTGGGTTCCTTGCAGGAAAAAAGGCGGGGTATAAATATAATAAATAAATAAAAAGTGTATAGGCCAGTGGCCGAGCCTGTTGCCGTGGTGCTGCTCCTACCATTATGCATCCATTCTACTCAAACCGAGTATCTCTACAGGGTGTATACGTTATAGACACGTATGTGTAAGAAAGCCCACATGGCCTACTATGCTGAAAAGAGAAGTCTAGAGGGGATGCTTCAATTCTTGCTTTCTTCTCCCCTCCCACATCCCCAAGGTCCTTTACCCCCTGAGAGGTTTCAGAAGTGTGTTTACAAGAGCATAGGCATGGCTGGAACCCCATATGAAGAAAAACCGCTGGTAGTGAAAGGGTTAACTGCATGCACCAGGCACCATTTCCCCGCAGAACATACCTGCTCTTGGAAACTGTGTCCAACCCAGAGGCACGCTGTCCAGGCTGTCAGCTGGCAGCAGCAGAGGCTGAAATCTTTCAGCATGGGGGACAAGATTCACAGCAAGTTTCAAAAGCTCGATGCGTAATAACCTTGCAAAAATCACTGCATTTTAAAAGAATGAGTTTTGGTTACTTTTTTGCCTCATAGTAAACATAGTGGTATCATCAGGACAGGCGAAACAGTCACCTATGTTTAAATTAAGCCACTTCGTGTTGACCTGAGAGTCTGTCCTGGGGAAGAATCACATGTCGTCTGAAGTACGGAGGGGGGCTGCCCCTCCCTAAATGGTGCCCCTGTGGAAAAGTGCCTTAACCTGGAAAAGGAGGAGAGGGACAGGAAAAGAGTGGAATATATCAGTAACATTGTTAATTCTTCAGCAGTTCTCAACCTCTGCCAACATTTTCTGTTTCCTCAGCAAGCCACATAGGTCACAATCCCTGTAAAAATGAATGTACGTGCCTAGCATTAAGCATATTCATGGACAGGTCTTTTAAGTCAATGCCTGAAGACAGGCAACCGTGTCCCCCCCCCCCCTTTCCTTTTCCAGAGAGTTGCAGGCTGGGTGAAAGAGAGGTTGCTACTTGTGTTGTGTGCACTCATCCCACTTGCTTCTGGTTAAGAGGTTTTGCAGGCTTTTGCATTGTTTCAAGAACTTGCAAAACCTGCTTTGCTAGAGCAGGGGTCTCCAGCTTTTCAGGACCTGTGAGCACATTTGGAAATTAGAGGAACTGTTGTGGTCATCCCCACAAAATGGCTGCCATGGAGGGACTGCCTAGTCACAAGGGACAAGTATCATGCCTAAGAAACTGAGAACAAGGCAGAGGTTAAGTCTGAGCCTGAAAGACCAACCACAGACTTGCCTTCATAAAGCACAACAGAATACCCATTTCACAGAAGGCAAACTTAGAAGGCAAATTGAGAAGGCTCAAGACACTGAGTACAAGGAACTGAGCAGAGGGCAAAGGCTGGGTCTGAGCCCCAAATGCCAAGACACATATTTACCGCCACAAAACACAACAAAAGCCCCCATAGAAAGCCTCTCCCCCCCCGTTTCACAGAAGTTAAACTCGTGATGTTCAGAGAAACTCACCCACACACCAAAAACAAAGGCAACACACCTACACACACAAAACAACAACAAAACAAATCCAAAAAACAAGCAAGCAAAACAGAAAAACAGTTTTTTCTCACTGTTCCCCCAGCCAGAGGTTTCTCTCCCCAGAGCCCCTAGATCACTCCCTGCTGCCCCCAGACCCCAAGCTTACCAGGCAGCAGCGGGGTCCCACTTTCTCTCCCTGTCCTTACAATACAGTTTTAGTTGGCTAGCTGGGCACACTGGAAAGCGAAGCACCAGCCTGCAGCTGCTCTGCCCTGCCCCTTTTCTTTACTAAGAATGCCTCTGAGAGTGCAGAGGCATTCTCAAGAAAGGCAGGGAAGAGGGTGAAGTGACTGGAGGCCAGTGCTTTGCTTTCCAACACTGCCCAATGTAAAAATAAAAGATGAAATAAAATAATTTGGGACAGGTGGCCTTGGCAGACACCACAAGAGGTGTCCATGGTCCCCACAGGTACCACACTGGGGGGACCTTAGGGCTAGAAGCACTGACGGGACAAAGGAAATATAGATATATACCATAGGAAGTGAAGCCTCTCTCAATCCACTTTCAATTCTCTTAAATACTATTGCTTGTCTCCAGCCAGTGAGGTTACTGTTGTGATTAAATGTAGGCATATGTTCAAATGCCTGCAGTTTTAGGGCCATTGTGATGCCTAATACCTCCCTACGACCTAGGAGGCTCTTCAGTGTTGAAACAATATGGGAAATACAGCCAATTTCTGTCAGTTACTGACCCCAGTTACGTTTTGCCACATTCCCCTGACTGGGCAGGGAGCACCCAAGCTTTATAAATCTAAACACCGTAGGGAGAGTTGAGGGTAAGGTGTTGTGTGGGATGACTGTAGGGAAGGAATGTCCGATAAGGAGGCAAACCACTGGGTTCACTAAATTCCCCGAATGGGCTTACTTTATACATAGCCAAAAGGACAGGATCTGCTGATGGAAAACAAGGCTTAACTTAGAGAACATGCACTTGTTACAATTTTAAAGCTACACTGTCCCTATTCCTGGGACCATTTAAAGGTAGCAGAACTATATATGTGACAAGGACAGGCTTAGATCAAATCCCATAGCTCAGCGGTCCCCAACCTGGCGCCCTCCAAAGTTTTTGGACTACAATTCTCAACATTCCTAACCATTGGTCATGCTGGCTGGATCTGATGAGAGTTGATGCCCAAAACATCTGGGGGGGGACACCAGGTTGGGGAAGGCTGACATAGCTTCCCGCAATCAAGCTAACTGCTTTCTCCCTAACTGATAAGTCCCAACTGTCAGTGAGGCTTTGTTCTCCCCACTTCCTCTTCTGGATTCTGTATCTCTTGACAGACATCTCCACAGACAGGGCCGGATTTTCCTATAGGCTAACTAGGCTTCAGCCTAGGGCCTCAAGATCAAGAGGGGCCTACATTCAAATTGTTAGCAAAATTAAAATTACACTATTCTAAAAACAGTGAACACCAAAACACTGGACTGAAAATAAGGAGAAATCTCCCACTGAGCCCCAGCGCTTTGCGCGGGGATACGCACCAAACCCGGAGAAAAGCGAGCGCGATGCGTCTCTACTAATAGGCAAGTAGAGCAGTTCCATTACGCTAGCTGCGGCAGCTCCGGCCGGAAGGGGTTCCGGGTCCTGGTCAATGGGTGGAACCTAGGGAAAGCTCTCTTAGTGGCCGGGATGTATAGGTTTGGATAGAGTGGGCCTCCTCTATACAGCCTAGAGATTGAAAATCGCACACAGCCTACGGCCCATGGCTATGGCGTACCCCAGGGAGAGGGGTTGGAACGGCAAATGATGTCTGGAGGATGCGCTTTTACGGTTGTGTCCGCCCATTAAGTCAAGGACTGCTTGCTGACCCTTTGGCCAGCCTAAGTGAGTCTGACGTATGGTGTTTCGTGTTCGGAGCTGACGGCTATCCCCAAGGTAGCAAGTCAGTAGTACTAGATTCTCCTGGATCCAAGGCCGTAGTGGCAGGGCTTTTTTTCTGGCGGAACGCACCGGAACGGCGTTCCGCCACCTATTTTCAGTCAGAGCTGTTTAGAGCTCTGTTTAGAGCGGCGGCGGCCAAGCACGCCGGAGCAGGGGCCCGGCGCGTCACTTCCACCGCGCCGAAAGTGATGATGGGACCGGCGCGGGCAGCGTGGCGTGCGATGGCGGCGGCGGCTGCGAGCGGGTGGTGGCGAGGTGAAACGGCGACGGCAGTGACGTGAGCGGCGGCAAGGCAGCGAGGTGGCGGCAGCGGGCTTCGGCGGCGGCGGGGCTTTTTCGGCGGCGGCGGGGCTTTTTCGGCGGCGGCGGGGCTTTTTCGGCGGCGGCGGGGCTTTTTCGGCGGCGGCGGGTGCAGGTATGGTGGCAGGGGGTGTCTGGGGGTGTCTGGGGGTGGGTAGGGGTGTGGCCAGGGGAGGGGGGTGAGTTCCACCACCTTTTCTCTGAGAAAAAAAGCCCTGCGTAGTGGTATCCTATGAACAACTCAATATATTATTTGAAGAGCATTCCAAAGTTAATCATTCAAAGTATTTTGTAGACCCAATTACTGGAGTGCATACAAATACTATTGAAGGAAATTGGTGTCATGTCAAGGCAAATGTTCCATTAAGGCAACGAACATTTAAAAAAGTGACTTTGCAATTAGTGAAAGTAATGCTTAATCGAGAATATTCAAAAAAATGCCCTCACTGAGTTATTAAATTTAATTTTATAAGTTTATTGATTTTTATAGAATTTTAATTAAAATAAATGTTTGATTTGTTTAATTTCATGAAATTTCCCTTTTATTTTGATATTTGTTACAGTATTTTTAAAGCCTTTAATTTTAATTTGTACAAAAATTTGAAAAATTAAAAAATTCAAAATTAATGTAAAATTTATTCAAATGTGTAAAATAAAAGAAAGTGTTGGTCTTATCTGGGCATTGGAGTGATTTTCTGATTTGTTAGTTATCCGACTTTTTCCCGCCAAAAATAAAGGGCAAAATTTTCATCCTTCGAATTTATACGTTTTTTTGACAAACAACGCCCCATCGGCCTTTATGTCATTGACAATGACTATTATAAGAGACGCGCTATTCACGGAAATGAGTTTTTGTTTTACTTCAATTTATTATTCAAAAATGAATTGTTTATCGAAAATTTCGATAAACAAAAGAAAACTTACCACAGTTCAAATACGTAAAATGTTATTTTTTGCATTAATAATAAATAATTAACTTTTATTTATGCACAATAATTAATAGCTCAAATATTTTGTTCTAGATTCTAATCTAAGAATGAGTAAAAGATTTGAAAGTGGCGCTTGCAAACGCAAGAAAAAGAAGCTACAAGAGTATGAGGCCAAGAAGCTAATACCGATTACTGCTTACATGCATGTGCCAACTAGTACTACTCAACTGGAAGCAATGCAGCACGTTGTATGTGAGGACACAGCCGTTGCACCAACACAAAGTGAAAATATGGAACTAATTCAAGAGCAACTTACTGAACACGAATATACAAACAAGCCACAAGAAAATAATTCGAATATTCAGAATTTTTTTCAGACACCTAATGAGAAACACCAAGTTCAAGATATTGCAAATTTAGATAGTGATGTCAAATATATGTCTACTGTAGCAGATGTTGGCTTGTGGACAAATTTATCGCAAAATGATGTATCATATTGGGTAGAGAAGGGCCCTTCTCAAGTTCAGTATCACTGTGGACCATTTTTAAATTCTAAGCGAGAATATAAGAATCAGTCCAGATTTTGTACAAAAGCAATTTTTTATTCAACAAAAGCCAATGGAGAAAAATATACCCTAGAATGGCTTGTGTACTCTCCCTCAAAAGGCCACGTTTTTTGCTTTGTTTGTAAACTCTTTCCAAATATTGCATCTTCTGCAACAGCATTAACTTCTGAAGGGTTTAATGATTGGAAAAACCCTGATATCATTCAAACTCATGAAAATTCGGAAAATCATAGGAATGCTATGTTAACGTACTTAACAAGAGCAAAAGGGAAAACTTTAACTTCAAAGCTAGAGGAAGAAATAAGAAAAGAGCAGCAATACTGGCGTTACGTTATAGAAAGAGTTTTCGCTGTAATTTGCACTCTTGCAGAGCGAGGCTTACCATTCAGAGGAGGCAATGAAAAGTTTGGAACTCCATATAACGGCAATTACTTTGGTCTTCTAGAACTAGTAGCAAAATTCGACCCATTTTTAAGAGATCATATCGATCGATATGGAAATACCGGCTCAGGAAAACCTTCATATCTGTCTAAAACTATATGTGAGGAAATTATTCAACTTATGACAAATAAAGTGAAAGACACAATTGTGGCAGAAGTGAAAAAGGCTGGCTATTTTAGCTTTTCAGTAGATTCCACTCCTGACATATCTCATACTGATCAGTTGACCTTAATTATTAGATATGTGTCACCTGAAGATGGTTTGTCAACTGAGAGATTTTTAACTTTCCTTGAGCTAAAAGATCACTCAGAGGAAAGCATAGCTGATTTAGTATTTAACTATATCACTACTGAACTTGAAATTGATTTCAGAAAATGCCGAGGACAGTCTTATGATAATGCAGCCAATATGGCTGGTAGATACAATGGTATGCAGCAAAAAATTATCGAAAAAAACAAGTTTGCAAGATTAGTTCCATGCGCTGGTCACTCTTTAAATTTAGTAGGTCGTTCAGCTGTCGATTGTTGCCTTGATGCTGTTAATTTTTTTGGTGTTGTGAACGAAGTTTATATCTTTTTTTCGTCTTCCACAAAAAGATGGGCAGTTCTGAAATCACATTTGAAACCTCATTCTAAAGTGCCTAAATATTTATCAGACACTAGGTGGGAGGCACACGCAAAAGCTACAGAAGCTATTTTAGAAAATTACAATGATATCACCGATGCACTCAATTATTTACATTCAGATAATAATACAAAGGGCGATACTAGATTGAGGCCAACAATCTTTTAGAGAAGATGGAAGAATTTGAATTCGTGTTTATGCTCCATTTCTGGAATCGAATACTGAGACATTTTTCAAGAGTAAATAAAATTCTTCAAAGCCCTATATTTTACTTAGTAGTTGTGCAGATTGGTACAGGTCACTTTTGGATATTTTACGTGAAATTAGGGAAAATTTTGATGCACTTGAGCAACAAGCAAAAAACACATTGCCAAATACTGAATATAGAGAACTGCCAGAAGGATAATAAGAAGTAAAAGGCAAGGGAATTACGAAAATTCATCTGACCCTGATGCCTTAGACGAACTCTCTTCAAGAGATAAATTTAGGATTAAATCATTTATTCCTATATTAGATGCACTAGAATCAAATTTAGGAAGAAGAGCTTCTGTTTATGATGATGTAGTGAAAATATTTTCCTTTCTTGCCGATCTTACATTATCAAAGGTAGAACTTCAAAGAGGTGTTGAGCTGTTAATGCAACAATACCCAGAAGATGTCAACCAAAATCTTACTGAAGAACTATTTCATTTCCACACATATGTGAGACAAACGCATAAGCCTTCAAAAAATTCCACATTGTCGCATACAGACTTGTATCAAATAATATTCAAAGAAAATATTCAAGTGGCCTTCCCCAATGTGGAATCAATCTTACGGCTGTTTCTCAGTTTAATAGTCACTAATTGTACTGGAGAAAGGTCATTTTCAAGACTTAAAAATATCAAAAATCAATTAAGAAGCACAATGACCCAGACGAGGTTGTCTTCATTGAGTATTTTGTGCATCAAAAATGAGACCTTCAGAAAAATAGATTTTGATGAACTTATAGAAGAATTCTGTGTGAAAAAGTTTAGAAAGAAATTCTTCTAATCTATTTCGTTTTAAATGTATACGTGGATTGAATCAGTTCTTAAATAAAATAACTATTTACATAAAATTTAATATGATATACAATTTGATATTTTCTTTTTTGTGATCTGGATTTTGTTTGAATAAAGTTCCATTTTTGGTTTAGTTTAAGACTTAAAATTCATAATAATTCATACTTAAACTTTAAATGTGAATTATTATGAAATAAATTTATCTGAATTGAATTTGGTTTAATCTTCAATGTATTGAATATATTTAATTTAATTTGATAGAAAATATGATAATTTTTATTGCGTATTTTATTTTCGTAGTCAAAGATCTTCATTATTTGAATTTTGTTTCTTTGTAAATGTTGTGTGTTATGTTTCATTAGTTATTGTTACAAGTACTATATATGGTGCTGAGAATAAATGTCCAAATAAGTGTTCTTGACTTTTTTTTATTTATTATCCGTGCCACATTTTTTATAAAGGTTAGTACCAATCACAACATTTAACATATTGATATATATCACAGTAATAATGTATTTTATTATTTCTCATGTAATTTACAAACTTAAAAATGGGAGGTGAAAGGGCCTCATAAGTGGAATAGCCTAGGGCCTCTTTTCATCTAAATCCGGCCCTGTCCACAGATTTCTGACTCCCTCATTAAACTTTCATGAAATGGGCAAAATTCTGGTCCATTTGTTAAAGTTGATCTGATTGTGTTGCAATTTGGTTTGCAAATGCAAACACCCCACTTACTCCAGAGCAAATCCATTGCCCTAATTAGGACTATCCTGCAGGAAATGAGTTGTGTTCTACAACCTTAGTAACCCTTCCCCCAAGGCAAGCTGTGTGATGAACCTCACATACGGTATATTGGAGTTGATTTCTAAGTGCAGGAATTGCAGAAACATTCAGTAGAAAATGAGTAGAAAGCTTTATTAGAGCCAAAATAAGACCATTGCTACCTAAATCTTTGGGCATCTTTAACCAATAACTTCCACAATTTGACAAGGTGAATAACTGTTTATTAACTGCCTGTACAATGCAATTTCCCCCAGCCCTGTTCTGCTCTAACCTGACTACTCCCACTTCCTGACTATATCCCTTTACCCCTGAACCAGGAACTGCTCTCATAAAGACTTCTCCTCAGCCCTGCCATGCCTGGACATAACTACAACTAACAAACAGAAAGGAAAGTGAAACTAAACCAGACCCATTGCTTTGTCTCATAAGGGGCCATGTCAAAATTACTGAACTGTATCATTAGGAAGCATCCGCAAATGCTAACAACAGATATTTGCGCGCGCAAAAGAGGAAATAAGAGTCGAGACACAGAATGATGGTGAAATTATGGGCCACATTTATTGATTCGAGGATCTGGGAAGGGACGAGTGCGGGTGCTAGCTAAACCGGCTCTCGGCCAGTATACCCTTCAATGGGCGAAGCATCCCAATCGGAGGTGTGGCGCTGTAACTCGCCACTCCCCAATTTTACACCATGCGGTGTCGGAAGGCCTCCTCCATGTCACCGCACGGGGCCATGAAACGCCATGCGGGTGAGAGGAATTGGCCTCAAAGGCGGACCCTATCTCCCTGGCCGTGCCGTGAAACTGGGCTCAGGTGAGGCTAAGGTATCGCCAGTCACCTGAAAGGTGCCGTGGGATGATCACCGAACCTAACCCCACTGCCTAAAACCCGCACTTACCGCCACAGAGAGGGACTGGCTAAGCCAAGTCCCCTCTCCCCCACCTGCGCTGAATAAATTCGAGCAGGGCCCTTTGCAGATCCTCCAAGAAAATATCGTTACCCCCGTCGGAGAGATGAACACCATCTGCCCGATACAGCTCCCCCCGGGCCAAGGAGATCATAGGGTGAGGAATCGCAAAACCTACCCCTCCGAGGCCCCTACAAAGCTGACGATTCAGCCTTCTTCCCGCTCTGTTTAAGGCGTTGGGGCTGCACCACCCCGCCACAGAAACGAGACATATGGGACCAGAGAATCTGGACCCCAGGCCAGCACTGCCACACAACAGCAAGGTCTGTAAACGCTTGCTCAATCAAGGACTTGCCCTCGAGCAATCCAAGATCATTCCCACTGAGGTGCACCACCAGCACGTCTGGGAGGATGGCCACATGGCCTGACCGGAGCAAAGTTGGAAGGAGGCCGCTCCACTGCATTCCACGCCGACCCAGCCATTGCCCGTCAGCGATCCGGCTGATCCCAAGCTGGAGTCCAACACGCGACCGTGCAGCTCTCTGGGCATCCCAGTACACCATGCTGTGTCCGAACACGAGCACACGAATTGGCCTCGATCCACTCCAGTGACCTGCAACAAGAAGAAAGGCACAGCAGCAGCACCACTCACGGTAACTTTTCGAATATAAGAATGATAGTCAGCTGAGCGCCACCGGCCCACAGCCTGTATTCCAGCTGGTGGAAAATTCAGAGCAGCGACCGTCCAAAACAAACAAACAAACAAAAAAAACAACAACTGATGACTGTAGAATGCTCTAAGCACCTGGCATGTACTGTACCAGTGACTGACAGGAGTGTCTTAAACCAACACCACACCTCTCAAAAGTGCGGAGAAGCAAAAGCTCGGCTTTGACTATCAAGTCTGCAAAGGCCACATACTCAATATTGTTGATCTGAATAATCGCAAATGCAGGCAGCACTTGGGTAATATTATGCTTCTGCAATACAGCCATTCCAGTGCGTTCGAAGAACAGGATGTTGCTTTCATGTGCGATTGCAACTACAGGGGAGGCAATACATTGCACTCCCTGCCTTGGCCAGGATTGGAGTCGGCCATCGTCGTATCTATGGACACTCATGGCAGCTGCCTACTGCTCCAGTAGTAAGAGAAGCCCCGTAGGCTAGGCAGGGGCTATAAAGGGAACCAAACAGGTGGCTTGTATTTCACGGCTGGCAGACAGGAATTAGCATGTGCCGCACCTTGACAACCGAGGGTGCATAAAGCACGCCCGACTATAACTATACACTTCATGAAAAACTGTCACAGACGCAATCAGCAATCTGGGCCAAACATAGTGCATGGAAGCACATAGGTTGGACGAGCCTTATTTTGTTGCATACCATCCTTGCACTGCCAAAACGGTTGCAGCCTCTGACAGAAAAACCCCTACTTCCTTAGAGGAAATAAAAGGGGTATGGAACTGCCTAGAGCCACCTAAAAGGAGGCCTCGAAGAGGAAATGCGCTTATGGCAACTGAGCCTCCAATTGATGCTGTAGAGGCAAAGGATTGCTGCCCATATCTTAGGGATACCCACTTGCTGATACCCCAAGTAGTCTCCCGGGAAGGCAAAAATGAAATTGGGCCCTTCCCACATTAATGAGAATATGAGCCCGCCCAGCTATAGCTGGCACCCCATGGCAGTTCATGCCAGAAGATCAGAGGGCAAAACCAATTATACTAGGACATGGATCATTCTATTGAAAGCATGAAGTAACCCAAAATTGGGAACCCATCCCCACATGTAGGAGGCATGTAGCCAAGAGAGGATGCCTGAAGCAAAGTCCACCTGAGTACTGCCCAATGACAGCCAATCACACTGCCTACTACCCCTAACTCAAGCAAAACAGGGGAACCAAAATAAATAACATTGAGGATGAAGGCAAGTCATTATCAGGTCCAGGAACTAGATGGGCCAAACGAATCCCATAACTCTGGGAATGGAAGTAACCTTTTCAGAGTTACCTGCTTGAAATTGTCATGAAGTGATGAAAGAAGTTCAAGCCACCAGAGAAAGCACATGGCTTAAGAGCATTGGGACTCACGATTATGCGCTGGGTGAAGAAATAAATGATGAAAACATCTCCTCAAAGGACTAACAGGTACGCTACTGCAGATCCAGGAATTGCCTCATGGAGAACACACGGCTTAAGAGCACCGGGGAAAACAGCAAAAGAAAACATACAGTATTAATATCAAGGGATGGCATGGCAGGGGACAAAACCATGAAATGAACAAAGACGTCATAATACCCAAGAGGTTGAGGCAACGGGAAACAGAACGGGGCTGCACGTGGGTGTCAGGTACTAGCAGGGCGTATGTATCAATGCCCGCTGAACTGCAAATAAAAACGCCACACGAACTAACAGCACGACTTGGCATGATAAAATTGCTCTTGCAAGCCCAGAACATGACTTGGTTGGCAATGCCAGGACAACACGGATTAAGAAAAGTGAGCAATGCCACATTCGCTATAAAAACCTTAAGTGAAGCAAGATTTGTGTGGGCGTATGTCCCGCATTAAAATAATTAAGATCATACGAAAATCAATAGGGTGAACATGTCATGAAGTCCCTATCATTAACACGCCAAGACCACTGACTGGATAAACTGAATCAGACCATTGGGCCATCCAGTCCTTTACCCCCGACATTGAGGAGCAATGGCCATCTGGGTTCCAGGCAGGAGGCCCCAATGAGATGCCGGGAACCTGTTCCCGGGACCCCCGATACACAAGCCAGAGTTAAACCATAGAGCCACAGCCAAGTGCTCATGGAAACACCCCTTTCTTTTTCCCTGCCATCAAGCCCCCCATCATGAGGCAACTCAATGCCAAATAATATAAGGGGATCACCAGTGGCAGATTTCTTCCTGCTGGATGACTATACAGCACATAGAAATCCGCTTTATACTGAGTCAGATTATTGGTCAAACTAGCAAAATACAGTCTGCTCTGACTGGCAGGGGCCCTCCAGGGCACCAGGCAGGGATCCCTCCCAGCTCCACCTAGAGAGGCCAGAGACTGAACCCGGGACCCTCCGCATGTAAAGCAAGTGCTCTACCACTGAGCCATGGCCCATTCCTAAATTGAGAAAAGTTAATGAAATGAGGACCACCAGAACAACAGACCACTCGGCTCAGTACCACCGACTAGCAGTGTCTCTCCATGATTTTAGGCAGGATTGTTTCCCAACCCTCCTAGAGATGGTGCCCCACCTACAGAGCAATGGCAATTAACTTGCAACAGATTGTTTTAATTCACTTGTTTCAGTACTAGAGCAATCAGTGTTTCACATACTTTCTCGCACAGTGATCTTGTGAGGTAGACCGGGATACGAACTCCCTATTTTAAGGAAGGTATTGTGTAGTATTGTACTGGTATCCCGCCTGCTTTCCTGCAAGGAAGCCAAGGCGGCGCACACAATTTTCTTTACATGTTATCCTCACAACAACCCTGTAAGGCATGGCAGGCCGATAAGGCATAAAACAAGAGGGGGGAAGGTAAACCAACCCGTATGTGTAAGGCAGGGCCAGAACCTGTGCAAGAAAAGCAAATTTTACCGCCAGACCATAGACAATTAAGGATATAGAAAGTATGAACAAGCGAGCTGTCATTGCTCAGCTAATACCATTAGTAACTAATCACAAAATTATATATATATATATATATATATATATCACAACAACTCTGCAAGGTAGGAACAAGGCAAAAATCAGTAGGGTAGTTATCCAATGCCCAATCGTTGCCACACGAGCCAGACGGGACCCCTCACATAGGCAGGCAAGAATCAGGGTAGTAGCATGGGGGGGCAGGGCGGCCACGTGAGCAAGCAAGCCCCCCCCCCACAAACCAAGGGCCTAGAATTTGTGCTCCTTTATTATCATTATTATTATTGTCATTGGAATTAGTATTATTCAGCTATGTATAGCAATTATTCATGTGTATGTATATATATACATACACACACATATACAACGACCACCCTGGAAGGTAGGACAGTGATGGAAATTGGGGCCCACAATCACAACAATATCGAGGTATTTGGTTGGCAACTGTGAACAACAACCCCATGAGGTAGCACATCAGGCAAAAGAGCACAAGTAGCAATTTCTCTCATAACACACAATATGCTTATCAAGGGAACCGAGGAGACGCCTCAAAGCCTAAGAGGGCAAAGCCCTATAGAGGCCTGCGAAGGAGGCCCCCACTGGAGCCCCAAAATGGCCTGCAAACAGAGGCCTGCTAAGGAGGCCCTCACTGGAGTCCTAAATCGGCCTGCAGGCAGAGGCCTGCTAAGGAGGCCCTCACTGGAGCCCCAAAATGGCCTGCAAACAGAGGCCTGCGAAGGAGGCCCTCACTGAAGCCCTAAATCGGCCTGCAAACAGAGGCCTGCTAAGGAGGCCCCCACTGGAGCCCCAAATCGGCCTGCAGCCAGGAGGGAGGCCCCACCAGATCCCACCCTCCAAGCTGTGCCTAACGTGCTAGTGATCCAGCACCTACTCCCAGTAACAGGCAAGGCATAGGGAGGGCCCTGGACTAGGCCAGCAATCCCCCCCACTCACCCCCGAAAAGCCCACAAAGGGGGGGAGGGAAACAGAATCAAATAAAATTAAAGTAAGAGAGAGAAAACAAGAAGAGATGGGATCAGAGAGAGCAGGGAGTCCCAGGACTCCACCCCTACTGGTCCCACACAAACCACAGTAAAGGCACCAACTGGCACAGAACTTATCTCCAGCAGCTGCTTTGAGAAAAGAGGCAGAGGGTGGAGCAACGCTGCCTAATAAAGGCCTCCACCGCTCCTCCCCCCGCCTTGAGCCCATAGGTGGTTTCTAAATTAAACAGCCTCACCTCTCATTCCTCTACGCGTGCAAATAGTCCTCCCACCAACAGCTACGCGTTGGTGGGGGAAGGGGATTCTAATGATATAACACACTAAGGTTTAGCCAGCTGGATATTATAGGCCTCCATTTGAAAAGGGCAACTCTCCATTTTGAGAGTCAACAAAGCTACTGAGCTGTACCTATTGCTGCACTACTGCTAATGTAAATGATGTTGTGCTATTGTAAACTATCCCTAGTGCAATGCCAGTAGCGCTTGCTGGCGCAATGGGTTTCCTTGGAAAACTTGTGCCAGCAAGCGCAATCGGTGTTGTGCTAGAGATAGTTTATGATAGTGCAACATCATTTACATTAGAGTGGTAGTGCAGTGTTGAATACTACCCACTGTGTATAACTGAGAGCCAGTGTGGTGTAATGGCTGGAATGTTGGACTGAGACTGGAGAGACCCAGGTTCTAGCCCCCACTTGGCCATGAAGCTCACTAGGTGACTTTGGGCTAGTCACTGACTCTCAGCCTATCCTGCCTTACAGGACTGTTGTGCAGATGAAATGGAGAGGAGAAGGATCGTGTAAGCCACCTTGGGTCCCTTGGAGGGAAAAAGGTGGGATATAAATGTAATAATAAATTAATAATAAATAAATAACCTAGGATATGTAATTTCTTGTCTGTCACCTAAACAAGAAAACTCAATCCACTTCCCATCATGTCTAGTTACTGCTTGATTGACCAATCTGCCTGCTCTGGCGGAACTAGTTTGGCTATCCCAAGAAGATGTAAATGAGAAACTCAATCCTTCCTAAATTGACTAATGGTTCAACATTTGGAGTAATTAATTCTAATCAACTGGAACAGTTGAATAAGAATCCCTGATAAGTTTTTCAAAAGCCTTGCCTATGACTTATGATATATTGATTGGTCTCTGTCACAAGGAGTGGGTGGTGACTAATTCCTTGATTCTGAAGGTTTTTCCCTATTCAAAGGCAGATCTGAAGTAATCTGAGGTCTTCTTTTGGAGATTCTGCTGCAAATAGGTAAATTCTTGTTTTGTTGTTTCCTTGATTTCATAAAACACCAGATATCAACAATTAAGAGTTTAAGTAAGGTAAAAAAAAGAAAGAAAGAAATACAAAAGCCACTAATAAAATATTATAAAATAATATATAATATAATAATGCAATAATTATAATATATATGATTTTGTGTGTTTCCTTCCTCTACTAACTTTTGTACCTGACCATGCCCTTTGGTTGCCTGGCCATACCCTTGGCCACGCCCTCATGCTGCCTCGCCACACCCTCTTGATCACAATTTCACGTTGTTTAACCATACCTGTTACAAATTCACATGTGTGTCCCTAGTTTCATCTGTCAAATGTTGGAGGGTATGTGATTTATTTCCCCCCCCAATTTTTTTTAATTTAAATTTTAAAATCCATAAAAACAAAATACAGAAAACAAAACAAAGCAAAAACCAAACAAGCATACACTACAGAGACAAAACAACATTAGACTAAAAGTACTTCCAATTTTTCCACAACCAAGCATAAGTAACATCAGATATTCTATATAGTAATTATAAAGAAATTGCTTCCTTTTTTCCCTTAAACAAACAAATTCCCTCCCCTCCCCCTCCCCTCCCCTCCCCTCTGACTCCCCTCTAGGAGGGTATGTGATTTTTGACAAGATGGGCTTGAGGACAATGGAGGTTGGTCTTCAGCATACCAGGTTCTAGAATACAGCTTTGGAAAATGGGCTTTGACATTGAGCACGCTGGCTGGGGCATGCTGGGAGTTGTAGGCCAAAAACATCTGGGTACCCAAGGTTGGAGAACACTGCTGTAACTAACACAGGCTTTAACTTGTGGAGTAGAGACATTTAAAAAAATATCTTCCTTTTAAGTGTGAATTCTAAGTAGGGTGGCCATGAGTCCTACCTTACATAGGACAGTCCTTTATTTGAAGGCTTCCTCTGTTAGAAGGGCTGCCCAGTGCAAGTCTGGTTTAAAAATAAAGAACCATCAGAAGGGAGGGCAGAGGCCTGGAAGGTGCCCACCAATAGCTAGAACCTGGACAGAAGATTGAGCAGGCAGATAGATCACCTGGTCACAGTCTTCCCCACTATGGGGAATCTATTAAATTATAGCCGTTATTTCTAGATTGGCATCTATACCTATAAATTAGTATATACAGTAATACCTTGGATTACGAGTAACCCGGTTTGCGAGTTTCTCGTAAAACGAAAATTTTGGCATACATTTACATTTGAAAGACGAGCAAGTCTTGCAACACGAGCCGCTGCTGCCGCATGTGGCTCCTGTTGCGAGATGTCTTTCAAATTTAAATTTATGCTAGCAACGTGAGGCGCCGGCTGAGCGAGCGGCCGCGCCGTGACATGCCTCCACGGGGCTTCATGGGGCTTCCACGGCTTCACGTCACTGACGGGGCCAGATGTGATGCGACGGGACCGCCGCCGCTTGCAACAGTAGGAATCGGCTCCACGCATCTGTTACGGCTGTAAAAATTACTCCAGCCTTATGGTTCATAATCCACTCCGTAGGCCCGTCTGCCCACGTGGATCCAGCAGAGTGTGAGTTGGAAAATACAGCGTCTGTCTCATGTGTGAAAACTGGCCCATTGTAGCTTCACACAGAGATTCACTGTCTCTCCTGCACGCAGCACATTCCAAGCGTCTCGGGTTACAGCCTCTCCAGCTTCACTGTAGCTAGGAATTTAACTCCAATAGAATCCATTACACAGGACTTCTTTCTACCTGTTTATTCTATTAATCAGAGTTAATACAAACTACATTGCATAGCATAGTCCAGTGCATAGCCAGTCCTGGCAAGCACACATCATTACATGATTGCAAGTCAGAGAGAAGACAGGAACAGAATGCATACAGAAAGCAATTCTTCTCTCTTCCAGTCAAGTTACAAGAAACGAAACTCAAAAAGCATACTACGTCATCAGAAAGTACAAACCATGTGATCAGCTCATATTTCTGTCCAGCCCACTTTTCCCATGAGAAAGAGAATAACAGTTCCAGTCAAAACAATCTTCTAGCCATCCTGTTATTCTAGCCATCTTGTACCTTTCCAAATGAAAACACTTGTGGCACAGCTGTTGTTGTGTTACATGTCCCAACAGCATCTCCCTGGCAGGGAGCTGGCAAAGCACTTGCCGGCTCCCTGGCAGGGAGATGCAGCGCGGGCGCCTCGCGCTGCCATGCCGCTTCCCTGCCCGAGAGTCGGCATGGCAGTGCGTGAGGCGCTTCGCCTCGAGGGAAGCCCCCGCCTCCTGGCTACTCGGCCGGCCGGCGCAGCAGCATGAGGTGGTGGCTGAGCCCGGCCGCGCCGTGCCTCGTGGGAAGCCCCCGCCTCCTGGCCACTCCTGGCAGAGCGAGTGGAGGCGAGGCGAGGCGAGGCGCGGCGTGGCCGGGAGCCGGCACATCAAAGCGAGTTTCCCCATTAGAAATAATGGGAACTCCGCTGATTCCTTCCACAACCATTTAATCACTGCTTTGCTGGCTCCCTCCATGGGGCTCCCTGCCAGGGAGCTGGCAAAGCAGTGATTAAATGGTTGTGGAACGAATCATCTGAGTTCCCATTATTTCTAATGAGGAAACTCGCTTTGATGTACGAGTATTTTGGATTACGAGCATGGTTCCGGAATGGATTATGCTCGTAATCCAAGGTATTACTGTACAAACTTTATGTCATTCCATATCTTCTTTTGTCCTCATTTTCTGATATAATGGCCTCCTTTTAGGCGATGCTTACAGTAAGTGGCCACCCTAATTCCAAGCGACCTGATTCCCAAAGAACAAACCGTAAAAAAAAAAAAAAAATTAAGTGTACTAATTTGCCTCAGGATTTGAACATTTTGCTCCTACATACATATGTACTGAAATGCTCTGTTGTGTTTTCTAGCACTGATAAGCAAATAGTTTGATTCTTTAAAACATATTTTGATTTTATAGGAGAAACTGAGGAGAAACCTTAATGCCTAGAGGACAATGAAAATGAAATGGCTAAGGCCCATTTAGAGTGGTGACAAGCACTACACTTTTCGTTCTGTATCTACCTGTATCTATCCAAGAAATTACCAAAATGATATAACAGCTAAAACCAGGCAAGGCTCCAGGGCCTGATAATATTCCTGCTGATTTACTAAAGGCCAACCTTGACTGGTGGGCCCCTGTATTAGCATCCCTATTTACATGGATAGACCATACAGCATGTATTCCAGATGACTGGGGTGTAGCTATTATTATCCCAGTATATAAGAAAGGGAATAGATCTGACCCAGCCAATTACCGTCCAATTAGTTTGCTGAGTATTATTAGCAAACTGTATGCTCGTCATCTCTGCTCGATAAACTATTGGACTGGTTATGTGTAGAGAATATACTTGAAGAAGAACAGGCTGGATTTAGAACAGGAAGATCAACAATGGATCAAGGATTTATTCTGCAACATCTAGTCGATAAATATGCCACTCCCAAAGCTGGTGCCCTCTTTTCTGTTTTTATCGACTTTAAGTCAGCCTTTGATCTTATTCCCAGAGATAAATTATGGGCTAAATTTGAGAACACTAATATTGATAGAAGATTATTACTACTTATGCGGCGTCTGCATGAAAATACGAGGTTACGGGTTAATTGCAACCAGCTAGGGGTTTTATCAAGACCAGTGTCCACATTTAATGGAGTGAAACAGGGATGTATTCTAGCTCCCACTTTGTTTAATTTTTATATTAATTCATTAGTGAAGAAATTATCAAACCCCGACTTTCACCCCCCTAAGTTGAACACTCGTCCTCTGTCAATACTTCTATATGCTGACGATGCTGTGTTGTAGTTGTTATCCCTAACTAGTATTGGATTAAGATGACTAATGAGGGCATTGCAATTATATTGCACCGAGGAGATGTTAACAATCAATTACACCAAGACCAAAGTGGTGGTCTTTAGCAGGAGGAAAATTAAGCACAAATGGACAATTAATGGAAATCTCATTGTACAGGTTGCTAGCTACAAATACATGGGAATTCTGTTCCATGCATCTGGATCTTGGCTCACCCATATAAATTATGCTGCAGCAAATGCGCGGAGGAGTGCCGCAGCACTGATAAGATTTTTCTTCACTAAAGGTGGGCAATATATCCCCTCTGCGATCCAGGTGTTTGTGGCCAAAATTATTGCCCAAATGTTATATGGGTCCCAATTGTGTGCTTATCATAATCTCCGTCCCTTAGAAATTATTCAGACCAAATTTCTAAGAGTTATATTTTCTGTCTGTACCTCACTGTGTTCCTAATGCAGCTCTACGGCTAGAGGCTGGTTTAGTTCCCATTGCTGCCCGCAGCAATCTGTATATGATAAATTACTGGTTAAAACTTATATTCTTACCAGTCGGGCTAGCTCCACTGATATTGTTGGATCCTTTCCAATCGAAATGGAAAAAGCATTTGTATAACCAACTATCACGTCTGGGATTTTCTCCCAATGCTTTATTAGCGCTGGGTTACCCTAACGCTAAGATAGCCGTTAAGCAGAGAATCTGGGACATCGTATTGCAAGAACATATAAGCTTACTGTGTAAATTCAGCCCTTTAGGAAATATGATCTTTGAGCCCCGAGCTTATTTGGCTGAGTTGACTTTTTCCGAAGTATAGGAAGGCTTTTACGTTAGCCAGATTTGATGTCTTGCCCTCTATGCTCTTGGAGGGGAGATATCAGGGAATAGCATTTCATGATCGTCTCTGTCCCTGTACGAATGGGGAAGTTGAAACTGTGGGTCATGTACTTTTATACTGCCCCTTCTACCGGGATCTTCGTAAAGATCTTATTTTACCTATTTTATATAACTGCCTGGGCAGAACTGAAAAATTTTACATTTCCTTGCTACTCTCTGATAAGGTCCCACAGATTACTAATAAAGTGGCTAAATTTTGTGCATATGCTATAACTTGCCACACCTTCTTAGCCCCTGACTGATATAATTTTGATGTAAAATTATGAACCCTATACACTTCAGATGTATGTTGGTGTACAGCAGTTATGTTTGTAGTATGGATTGTTTTTCTGTTATAATGTTTTTTTGCTGGTTCTGGTCAATGACCGTAATAAACATTCATTCATTCATTCATTCATTTCATACACTTTTTGTTGTTTTTGAATATTTAGCAGGAAAACAATTGAGGACACAAGACTAGGAGGCTGGTAAAATAACAGCAACCTTGCTTAGCTTGGATTTTTTCCACCAGTTTTACTAAATTATTGAAAATAGCCCAAGCAGAACTTGTTCCCACAAAATGGCTTATTCTCTAGCTTTCTCCTCAGATCAAAACAACAACATGCCAAATACACATGACAATAATGTATCAGTAAACAAATAGTCTATAGCACTATTTGGTGTTTCATGCCTAATTATTACTGTATGCTGAGGGTTAGGAGCCTTTGGTTGAAGAACCAGTATATATCCATTAGATTTTGCTGTATCTAAACCCATTCATTCTTCTTCAGCAGAGTTCATAGACTCTCAGACAATATCCTGGGTTATTATGTCAAAATTAGCAGTCCAAACTGAACATCTTTGTAGGTTTTAATGTATTAACCTTCTTGCCTCTGAAGTCACATTTGGGAATTCCCTCAGGCAGCCAGTTATGCTCCATGAGCCTTTGGGCCAAATGCAGAGCACATTGCCCCGTCGGAAAGGGTGTGACTGGTGACTCCTCAGCCATGACTGCAGAATATTTTCAGTCTCCTTCCTGGGTCACAGCTTCACTTGAAGGATTTGTATTCATGAAATCTGAAGAGAACCTAAGGGAGATTGTGGACAATGATGGCATGTGTTTGGACTCCCTGAGATTCTGCGCAGAGTTTATAGCCTCTGGGTGTTCTTTCTTGTGTTTTAGACGACTTTGCTATCCTGGAAAATGTGAGAGAATCAAACTTGTTTGCATCTCAGAGGTCACAGTTGAGATATTATTCCTTTTGAAAAATTATTTCCCATTATTATTATTATTATTATTATTATTATTATTATTATTAAATTGCAAATGAAAATGCATGCATGGGCCACATTTTACCAACAAGGAACACCTACAGTAAAGTATCCAAAATACCGTGGCAGATCTTGGATGCAGAGAAAAAGTTGTGAACTTTGTTTGACCATGTCCAGTCATTATGTAAAGGACAAATTTCAGAGTCTGCATTTCTGTGATGTATGGTTTTCTTTTCTACCCCTTCCCTCACCCGCCAAATAAATTATCTTCATTCAAAATAAATGTAAATATAAGAACAAGCTGTAACATTAGTTGGTAATTTAATTCTCCTTCACTGTGTCCTTGAAACTTCTTACAAAGCACTGCAATCGTTTAGAGTGACTTAATGCATAAAGTATCAAAGCAGGGAGAGATTTCAATAGTTTTTCAAAATTAGATAGGCATTGATTTTAACTGTTTTCTTCCTTTCCTTTATTAACATCATCCTCAGTATACAAAAGGAATTCTGATGTAAGACAGATGTCTGATTGAGATGTTTGTTGTTAAATAGTTGGCATTGTTCTTTGTCATATACTTGAAGAGGACAGAATTATTACACCCCATTACATAGAAAATTAAGAATGTATCATCAGACTAATTTAGTTTCCATTAGGATGGGGGAAACGAGTTTAACTTCCTGACCCTGCTGAAATATGCAGCCCAAACCTCTCACTATAGAAATGATACACATGAACAAAAAAAAATCTGTTGTATATTGAAAATATATGACTAGCTGACTGGATTTGTTATGATATCTGCAGCAGTTATGCAATGGACTTGATCCCACATTGATTACAAGGATAACGGGGGCTTTTGTTTTAATGGGGCTCGCATCTCAGTAAGCATCGAAAGGTTTTGACCCAAATATGAGCAGGAAGGGGTACATCTTCCATGTAATACAGGCTATGAATATATGATGAATGTGATGAAAATGTTGCATTTCTATGGAGCAGGTCAGAAGGTTTCTCCATAAATAATGAAATACATTATAGGGTTGGAGTATTATTAAGTTCATGAGATAGATGGTACCTGGTGCATTACTAATATTTTATCTTTCTAAAATCAGATGAAGTGAATTGCTGCAGGTTTCTCTCTGTTCTCCTTTCTGCCCCATAGTTAGACAGCTTTCAGTGACTGCTGCGGAGCATGCTCAGTCCTATTGGGCTGTTTTTGCAGTTCCCCCCTTAGGCTTCTTTCCCCCCTAAAGAACTGTTGTACTTCTGCAAACATTGTGGTTTCCCCCAAGCTTGAAAGCTTGCCGATACCTCCATCTTGTGTGTATGGGTGGTATCATTTTGTCTACATAAGCAAGGGCATTCATGGCCTGAACACTAGAAACAGAGAAACAACAACAACAACAACAGGAAGAATAATAGTCCAGGCTGTTGTTGTTTTTTCCTGCTTGGTTGCTAACTCTGGTTTGAGCAGGGTTTCCAAGGGTTGCAGAATAGAATTTCTGCATAATTATTTTCTTCCTTCTCATGACTAACAGAAGCAGAATTATTTAAAAAAAAAATCACACAAATATATTGACATTTACATAGTTTCCATAATTCATATATACCTTGTAGAATTTGGATTTTCTTGGCATTAAATATTGAATTGGAGTTTAGGTAGTACCACTGCCAGGTAGTTTAGGTAGTACCACCGCCTACAGAAAACCCCTCCCAAAGGTTAGGGAACTCTCTGGAGTGGCTTTTTTGTGAGGTGGAAGAAGCTGCAGCAGGGGGGAAGGGTCAAATTGGCAAAGAACAAAGAGAGAAAACATGCTCAGAAGGACTTTCTGGTTGTCCTCAAGGGGTGGGTTTTGGATCAAAGCCATTGTTGCTGGTTTCTAAGGTTCTCTCTGCTCTTTTCCTTTCATTTGTTCCATTTAGTCGAGAGGTGGTAAAGCTGTGCCCAGCTTTGACTGATTGACTGGCTCCCAATCATAGTATTTTTTTTCAAGGCTTACTTGCTCAATATGCTTATGTCTATCAGGGATATGCAAAATTATTGCCTTCCCCCATTTAATTATTCCATTTGATGTCTAATGAGGTGCAGAGGGGAGTGATCTCAAAAAGGTAGGGAAGATATGCCTCTTCCTGGCATAGTTAGCCCACCAACCTAGATAAACACAATACTTTTAAAATGCAGACAGGTGCCCAGGGATGTGTGAGAAATTTGCTCCGTTTAATTTTTATTTACAGATTTACCCCATTTATATCTCCTAGACACAAATGTGGACCTGAATGCAATGTCTGCTTGGAAATCCATATATTTCCTTGGAATGCGTTCTGCAAACACGTGCTTGACAACCTGCACACATTTTAAAAACATGCAAAGAAAAATGCATACATTTCCAAGATGTGCACAAACACACTTTAGTCCATGGGTGCCATGTGTCCAAAAATGTATATGTTTAAAAATGTGCACAAAATTGCATGCATTGTGAAAAATGCATATAAATTTACGTACAGATATTTTTAATTGCAAGCTTGTGAAGAAATGAGACAGAATGAACTTGACCTAAAAAAATTGACAATCTCAGTGAGATCAAGTTTGACAGATCCGTCCATCCTCATAGGTGCCTTGTCTCACCTTTCTCACTAATAGCTGGGGGGAAAGGTCATCATTTCCAGCATAAACATCTAATTGATTGTGTCAATGTAGGAGTCTAGGAGATCTGTTTTGTGGTGGAAGTAGTAACACCAATTACACCAGTTGAATGAGCTTCTGTGATGTCATGGAAAGATCATGAACATTTTCTAACAGCTGAGGGAATGAAACTACCAACAACAGAGTATTTGCAGGCACTCTAGCTGCTTCTGGGAAGGGAATGTTTCCCCATTTCTCTGAGGAAAACTTTAAAAAAGCATCTGAGTGGAAGGGACTGGAAATTTCTCTAGTCTCAGGGACAGGAGTAGCAACTGGAAAGCTGAATTGAAGTCGGTCCCAAAGAGGTAAACAAGCTTAAGGGTCAATCAAGGCATAGGCAGGAAGGGGTAGAATAGACAGTTGACTCAGAAACATAAACCTGTTGGAAAGGTAGTCAGGTGCTATGTGATCTATCAAATAATACTATTCCCAAAAGACAGCCATTCCCCAACTAAGATGAGCTTGCAATAACCATCATAATATCCTTTTATAGAGCAAACACCATGTTAAGTTGGTACCAAATGTTAGATATCAATAGCACTATTCCTGTTCATATTGCTGTACATTTAAACAGCAGAGAAACTGCAAAGATTCCTTTTGTTATATTTGGTATGTTCTTGTCAGTGTTGATCCCATCTAAATTTTCTCAACCACAGTTTTATTATTGGTTTCTCATACTGAGCGTGCTCACTGTGAGAAGTTCTGCATTCTGAAACGGCTTGCTGGGGCTTTATATTTCATGTTCATCTTTGCTGCAGTTTGTAATGAAACACTAGTTTTAATATTTTTCTCCTCCGTAGCGACACTCACCTTTGTGAATAGTGAAACAGCAGCATAGAGTGGCCCTGCCTTTGGCAGGTGAGAGCAGCGGGTTGAAGTGTGGGGAGAAAACAAGCATCTGATATCAGTCAGAAGAACATTGCATTCCACCTGCGGCTATAAATGTTAATTTCAAATGGGAAAGAAACAGAGCAGGTTTATTGGCAGGCATCTATTTCAAGTGGCACGGAAATCTGCTCTTAACACTCTCTGCAAATGCAGGGAGGCAGCAGAGATCCTTTTTATATATAACAAGGTTTCACTTTTTTATGTCTTGTATAATTCCTGATTGTTTTTCTATCCTGTTGCTAGTGCCACAGCAATCACAACAGACCATTAAGAGATGGAGATGAGAGGGAGCGCAGGGCCATTCCACCAGCCCTGCCAGAAGAATTGATTAATTTTTCTCCCTTCTTCCTTCCCTATTCCTTTTTCCTTGTGTGTCGTGTCTTTTTAGTTTGTAAGCCTGCGGGCAGGGACTGTCTTGTTTAATTGATTATATGTCAGCTGCTCTTGGACCCTTTTTGGCTGAGGAGCGGCATAAAAATATTTTAATTAAATAAATAAATAATCCCCCCCCCTTTTGCTCCTGAATTCTTGCAGTGAAAACAAATATCTGCATGATTGAAGGCTTATTCTTCCTTGTGGTTGGTATGATTGTCTATTGCAGGGGTTCACAAAGTGTGATCCATGGGCCACAGGTGTATCCAAGCCCTCTGGTGGCCATCCAGACCCCCAGAAAAAAAGAAAAGAAAAATGCTCTAGGAATGGTTTCTCTGGTTTCTGCTATAGAATCCTCATTTCTAGAGCATCTGCAGGACATCTTAGGAAGCAGTGCTTGAAAGCTCCTGCTTGCTTCCTAGGATGCTCTAGGAATGGGCATTCTATGACAGACACATCCCTTGGGGCTGAAAAGGTTGTGTGCAGAGAGGAGTGATCTCAAAAAGGTAGGGAAGATATGCCTCTTCCCCCGTCTATTGGAATATTGTTATACATTTAGGGCCAGATCTTCAGCAACACACATGGTTGCAATTCCATTAATATGAATGAGTCATGTACTCATACCTGCTGGATGTTGTAGGTAGTGGTGTCCACGAACCTTGGGGGGGCGCCTCACCCTCTCCGCGGTGGCAGCCCCCCGCCTCGATATTCGCAGCAGTGCAGAGCAGTTCTCAAATCTCCGCGCCACTTGAACCCGCCGAGCCGGCCGCGCTGGTCCCGTCCCGTCACTTCTGGCTGGCCGGAAGTGATGCAACGGGACCCTGCACCGGCGCGCTGGGTAAGGCCCGCGAGTTTCTGGCGGGCGTGAGCAGGGCCGATTTTGGCCCGCTACGCCCGTCTCGAGGTGAGCGGGTACACCTCTAGTATACACACACCAAATAATAACAGAAAATATTTATTTACGGCCATCAAGTGTCAATTATTTGAGAGTCCCAGTCTGTACAATATGATATCGCCTTGTATGTTTTCATAAGTTAAGCAAGTGTCTCATACAAGCGAATACTTAATGAAAAGATACTTTCCTTAATCACTACATAACTGGGTAACTTGCTCATATCATGCTGTTTTATTAAAGAGAGGCCCAACATGTCAAAACTCACGAAATACTGGAGATTCTTCAAATAAATCAATGGTATGTTTTTTTCAGTACTGAGATATTTGCCAAGTAGCACCAGCACAATGGTGCCACATAAGGAATTAGCCATATAGATTGTATTCAAAGTCCATGTATGTAGGCCATTATCTCTTTGATCATTTTTATTTGCCTTTTTCCCCTATTGATGGCCCTCTTTCAGTTTTTCTCAGTATATTGCTACAGCTGGTTTCTCTGGGTATGCAGCCCAATTTATTTATGTTTTATATATTATGTACTGTACCCCCAGGTCTGGTTTTCTGATTTTTTTGTGAAGGTGCTTTATAAATGTTTTCATTATTGATGCTATGCGTCAAGGCAAGAGGCTTTGAACTAATGTAGTAAACATTACAAATGTAGAAAGAGGAAAGGAAATAATGGCACTAAGTTATCACCAGATTCAGGAACAAGATCCAGCCTTTTATCTACTCTGCCTCTTTAGTTAACCTTATCAAAGAGAAGCACTTACACTCAGTAGGCTTGAAGGCACAGGAAACAGCAGACAGAATCAAGAGTGCATTTGGCTGGGCCAAGTGCAGATGGCTTGAATAAGAAGCCGTGGACAGAGGTAGGGATCAGAGGAAGAACGGAAGCTGGGAAAACAGATGCACAGAATAAGATACTTTATATAGATTGTTGACCAACTAGCAGGCGTTCAACATCATCCATGACTTGACATAACCTCAAAAACTGTGCTTATTGTTACTACATTGAAGCCATGTAGTCGCAGTTCCTTCTGTTGGCCTGGAGGTGCAAGCAGAGATGAAGGAACCAACCTGATGATGGTGCAGTGCAGAACAGTGTTAAAATCTGGCTGGAACAGTCACACAGCGGAAACACTAGAGATTAAAAGTTACTTTGTTGTTTCAGAGGATTACTTAGGACAAATTAGTAACATCCCAAATCTAAACATTTTTACCAGCCTATCTCTGTGCACCACTGTTGTAATGTTGCCGCCATGCTATCATAATGTAATGGCATGCACTGTAGCGCTAGTACACAGTAGCATAACAGTAGTAGCTGCCAGTGGGATCCACCATTCCAAATGTGGATGAACTTGTGTGGCAAGACTGGGGACTGAACTAAACACAGGTCATTAAAGTACAATGTTTTCAATGTATAATGGATGAGCTTGTTGTGACCTTTTTCATTGGAAGAATGCTGTTAACCATTTGCTGTGGATGAAGATAAGTAAAGCTATTGCTTAAAATGCTGGCCTCTTTAACTGAACAAAGTGCACTGTTCTGGGCCAACATGGCTGTAGGTGAAAGTGACCTTCTTTAGTATAACTGGGGTGATTAATGACGGAGCTCTATAGTGACTTTCCCACTCAGTCGGTGTTATATTAGCTGAGACTCTAATAATAAGACAGTGCTTTATCCCCAGTAGTTGATGATAGATATGAACTGTGTAACTGAAAATCTGTCTAGTCAAATTGTTTTACCTACTCTATACAACTTTTTCAAGCAAGCAAATGTGCTGTTTCACTGACTTCAAGAAAACAAAACAGATTTATGCAAGCTGTGGATACAACTTCCGGTTACTCTTGCATTTCTGTTTTCCTCATTTATATTATCAATAAAGCAAACATATTGATTTAATAACAGCGTTAGCCATCCCTGAGCATAAAAAAAAACAAACAGTTTAGGGCTTTGATACAAGAGAATCTGAGATGGAAATGGCTAATCTTTCCTGATTTTATCTTTCAGCAAGTATCTCCGCCAAAAAAACAACAACCCAGTCTGAGGGTGTGTGGGCATAGCTGGCAAGAAAAACCAAAAACTTATAACACATGCACTTGCCTGTGGATCATGGCCACTGTGGTCTCAGTGTAATATACAGTTAGATGCAAGTAAACTTCATTGCATTCAGTGCTGTATTGTTCCCTAAGTGAATAAGTTAAGTTAGGGAACATAGCTTGTCTCTCTGACCTTGGCTAGATATCTGCATTGGGCAAAACTTGTGAAGTGCAATCTGCATGTCCACTGCAAACAACGTACTCTTCAACTTTAAATTCCTTCATTTAGTAAAGGAGAATAATGATGGTGATAACCTATCTCATAAGTAGTGCATGGAGATGAATGTGTTATATCCTGATACAGTGCCAGTGATCACAGGCAGAATCAAGTTTCCATCTGTGGATAATGCTTCCAGGGAGGGAGGGAGGGAGGGAGGGAGGGAAGCCAGCTGTGGGAAGAAAGCCCATACACAACCACCTATAGCACATGTAGTCTTGATGTCCCCAAATAGCACATAGGTGAAGCTTCATTCAGTGCCAATCAACAGTTAAGTAGGAGACAATAAAGAGTAGGGGACACCAGGCCTATGTTCTTATAGCCCCCCCCCATGGGAAAAAAATTGATACACATGGATCTAATATGGGTGGAACAGGAGTGGGGAAAGAAGGTTCACTAGGAGTAAGTCAGTCCAGGTGCATCTTCCTCTCTCACCCCCAGTCTCCCAATATTAAATGATACATGAAGGTCCTGTTACATGAAGGGAGCATGTGGACCAAATTGGGGTGCCCTCTTCTCACCCTCAAGCCCTTCCAAATTCTGTCAAGGTTTGCACACCCCTCCTTGCCTGTATCTGTACTTGTACCATGTGACATTTAATCAGCACCATGAGAGGTTTCTACTTTCCAAGGTTGAGCATTCTGTGACAATGTGAGAACTTCTATTTCAATCTCTAGTAGTGTTGTAGTGGAGCCAGGGCTTGCAGGGTTGAAGCGCCAGGATTTTTTTTGCCAGCAGGGACAATGACATCATCTGCCACCCTCCTTAGGCTTCCCTGTTACCTCTGAGCTTAAGTGCAATCCTCAGAGTAACTGGGGGGAAGAGTGGAATTAATTTTCCCAGCAGATCTATATTCTTGTGAGCTAGCCCTGGGGTGGCTTTGTCTTGACTGGGCAATTAAGACTCATTATTTTTCCAAATGATCTATTCATGGTGGACGTGAAAATGGCTAGAACTGGTTTGATGACATGGATCAACACAGCTGCCTGCATTGCTGCTAGATTTTACTTTGGTTTTTACTTCTATTTTATACTGTAGTTTTAAACTTTTATACTGTATCTTATGTTGCATTTTATGGTTTTAATGATTGTGAACCACCCAGAGAGCTTCAGCTATTGGGTGGTATAGAAATGTAATTTATCTTATAATTTACATAAATTATTTATTTATGGACTCTCCTTAGGGTGAAGCTATCGGGACTATCATGATGTTCTGTCATGCACAAAATTTACCATTACACCACTTGTCCCTTGATTGGTGAAGTGTTACATCTTATTAAGATTTTTCTGTGATATGGTCAGGACATTGCCAAAAAAGCCACTCAAAGCAAAGAAGCTCAGAAGGAATCCATGAATGTATGAGGCAAAGGAAAGAGCGAGCTCTGAGGCCCTTCTCCATAAATCTACTTTCCCAGTTTTCAGAAGCTTTTATTACACTTGGTCAATTTATCAGGCATCTCACACAATTAATCCTATGGCTTCTTCCAAAAGCCTCTTACCATACATGGCACAACCTACCTCAGCCTCTCCATGGTTCATCTTTTAGGCTCGTACATATTTAAGTCTTTACGTAAGATCAATTTCTGTCATACTGCCAACAATAAATCATTCTTCGTTGCGTGTAATTTTCCTGTCCCTGCCCCTCATTTACTGTGAGATTATTAAGAGTAGTGATTGCCCTTCTGAGTATTTGAAAACATCTAGCATTTGATGGTGAAATACCACCACTACTTCTACCAATAGTAAGCAGCATTTAATGGATTTGGGAAAGAAAAGTAGTAGTAGTAGTAGTTGTCATCATCATCGTCGTCAATAGCCGTAGCAGTTTGGGAAAGAGACATTCATACTATAATGCACCAGATCCATAATTTGAAAAGAACACAAGACAATTAATTTCAGCTCAGTCACAAAGGGGCATAAAGAAATAAATTAATATGATTTATAAATGATATCAGTCCCATTTACTTCAAATTGACTTGAAAATGTAACTTTGTGCTGGGAGTGAGATCTTTAAGGTTTACAAAAGCAATATCCCTTTTACATAGCAGTAGAGCTTCGGCTATTGGGCGGTATAAAAATGAAATAAATAAATAAATAAGAACATAAGAGCCATGCTGGATCAGACCAAAGGTTCATCTAGTCCAGCATTCTGTTCACACAGTGGCCAACCAGCTGCCCACGGGAAATCCACAGGCAGGACATGCGTGCAACATTCCCCCCCCTGCCGCTCATGCTCCCCAGCAACTAGTGTACATAGGCATACTGCCTCTGATACTGGAGATAGCATATAGCTATCAGGACTAGGAGCCATTGATAGCCTTCTCCTCCATGAATTTGTCCAATCCCCTTTTAAAGCTGTCCAAATTGGTTGCCATCACTACATCTTGCGGAAGTGAATTCCATAGTTTAACTATGCGCTGTGTGAAGAAGTGCTTCCTTTTATCTGTCCTGAATCTCCCTCCAATCAGCTTCCTAGGATGACCCAGGTTCTAGTATTATGAGGGAGGAAAATGTCTCCCTATCCACTTTCTCCACACCATGCATAATTTTGTACACCTCTATCATACCTCCCCATATTCACCTTTTCTTCTAAGTTAAACACCCCCAAATGTTGTAACCTCTCCTTACAGGGGAGCTTGCTCCAGCCCCTTGATCATTTAGTTGTCTTTTTCTGCACTTTTTCCAAGTCTGCAATACCCTTTTTAGGTGTTGTATCCAGAGGTCATCTAGTCCAACACCCTGCTCAAAGCAGGATCTGAAATGTACGATGCAACTACAGCATCCCTGACAGATGGCTATCCAGATTCTGCTTAAGTACCTACAACAGAGGAGAGTCCGCCACCTCCTGGGGCAGCCTGTTATCATGTCAAATAGCTTTTTCTGTTAGGAAGTGTCTTCTAATGTTTACCTGCAATTTCTAGTCATGGCTACTGGAGCAACAGAGAACATGTCTGCTCCATCTTCTGCATGACAGTCCTTCAGATATTCGAAGACCATTATCATGTCCCCTTCTTCTGATCTTCAAGCTAAACATACCCAGTTCTTTCAACTGTTTTTCATAGGACTTAGTTTCCAGACTCCTCACCATCCTGGGTGCCCTCCTCTGGACATGTTTCAACTTGATGATGTTGTACCCAAGACTGGACACAGTACTCAGATATGGGCTGAGCAGTACATAAAAGAGTAGAACTATTCCTTCTCTTGGATTGGGACACTGCTTCTGTTAATGCAGCCTAAAATTGCATTAGCTTTTTAACAGTCTCTTACTGACTCATGTTCAGTTGTCTTCAGGTAAGATACCTAGATCCTTTTCATGGGTATTGCTACCAGGTATGTCTCCCCATACCTCTGCTTTTGATTCTTTGTACCTAAATGCAGGGCCTAGATAAGCTAGGTAGTCTAATAAAATTGTCTTCAGGGTACATTTCACCTTAATATGTCTTACTAGCGGTCTAGTGATTTGAAGTTTTAATTTACTGTTTTATTATCCAGCAGCAATGGCAATTGTAATATATAACCTTAACATCTTTAAATACAGGAATCAGATCAATAAAACCCAGTGCTGCCAAAATTGTAATCTTAACAAAACAATCAACACGAAAGCCCTTTTGGAGGCTTCTGTACTATTACTTACTCTAAATCATTACAATAATTATTTCTTGTTAGTTTCACTTTCTTAACCCTGAAGCCATGAAATACTCTGTGCTAATAATATACTGCACATTGCTCAGTGGTACTCTTTTCATTTGCAAGTCCTCCAAAAGGACAGAATTCAACTTCTTTTAAAGTCAAGTGGATATTTGTGTTCAGGAGAGCTGGTACTATATTAAGAATCATAAAGGCTCTATTTCCTTGATCCAAATGAGGGCAATCGATATATTGGGATACTCTTCACAGCGAAGCTAAAATCAGAGTTGCAGAAGAATCCTAAACTCAGAGTGAGAAACAAGTGGTCCCGTTTGATATCCCATACTGGGTCTTCAAACCATCTAATAAAATGAAAACCTCAGGTTCAGCAGCATTATAGAGCCTAGAACATATGTACAGTAATACCTTGGATTGCAAGCATAATTCGTTCTGGAACCGTGCTTGTAATCCAAAACACTCTTATATCAAAGCAAGTCTCTGGCGGGCGTGAGCAAGCGGGGCCGAATTCGGCCCGCTACGCCCGCTCGAGGCGAGCGGTTACATCCCTACAAGATGTCGCTTGTTTATCAAGTCAAAATTTATTTTAAAAAATTGCTTGTCTTGCAAAATGCTCTCAGACCAAGTTACTTGCGATCCAAGGTATCCGCTAAATAAAAAAAATGTTATCATTGGATAAATCCAATGTTGTGCTGGTGGCCTTCTGCTCATGGAATGGGACTTTCCCTTGCTCTCCTCCACCCTACAGCCCCCTGTATACCCCTCAGATCTGCTCCAGAAAGCCCCCAACCCTTTAGAGCAGATTTGGGGGGGTGCAGGGGGAGGGTAAATCCATTCCCCTGTCGTTTCCATTACATTTGGATCCAGCCTATTGCCATAGCAGATCAAGGGGAACCAATGGTCTGTCTCAATAGGTAGTGCCAGGGCCAGCTCCAGGTTTGAGGGGGTCTTTGCATGGGGCCTGGTGGTTCCCCCAATGTCAGTGGACCTGCCATTAAAAGATGGCAGGCAGTCCCTCCCCTCCTGTTTATTCCTGTTGGATGCTAGGGAGGAGGGAGGCTAGGGGAGGGCAACAGAACTCTGATGGGCACTGAGTGACTGGCAGTGTAACCATCCACAATGCCCTTGAGCAACATCATCTAATCTCCAGGCCATCATGGGCAATTACTTGGTGGATGTCCAGCTCCAGTGCCTCTAGGAGTACTTGAAAAGTGGGGGCAGAGAAGTGGTGTCAGCAGTGGTGGACCCTCATTATCTGCCCAAGGATGCCACCTACTAATGCCTGGGTGAAGCCATTTTGTAACCTGGGAGAACATGATTACTTTGGGAACATTTTCAATCTGCAGAGGTGGGATGCCTCAGTACCAGTAGCTGGGGAACAACAGTGGAAGGGGGCTATTGGCCTCATGTCCTGCTTGTGAGTTTCATATAGGCATCTGGTTGGCCATTTTGGGAAACAGATTGTTGGATTAGATAGGCTTTTGGTTTGACCCAGAAGGTCTGTTCTTATGCTCTGAAGTAGCTCACTACAAGGGGAAGCAGAACATACAACATTCCCAGCTCTTGCTCTGGTAGCTTCTGACATCCAAGTAGCATCACTCCTACTGGCTGCAGATCTTTCCCATAATGAAAAATGTTTTATCTATTCATAGTAGCATGAAATTATTTTTTATACTGTAACTTTATCTATGTAAAATGAAAACTCATGCAAGCTGGATATTGTATTTAAAATGGTAGAATTGTGGACTGGTATTTATCTTACAGTCCTGTCCTGAGAATTGCCATGCCAACATAGGGATGTGTGAGAAATTTGCTCAGTCGAGTTGGGTTGTTTCTTTCTTTCTTTCTTTCTTTTTTACAGATTTATCCAATTCACACCTCCTGGACCTGAATGCAGACCTGAATGCAATTAGTAGCTGGAAATCATGCATTTCCTAGCTTGCAATCTGTTACACACACACACACACACACACACACACACACACACACACACACAATGTGTCTAACAGCATGTGCATCTTTGGAAAATGTGCAGTGAAAAATGTGTATGTTTCCAAAACGTGCACAAACACACTTTAGTCAATGGGTGCGTGCATCCCAAAATGTGTGTGCTTAAAAATGTGCACAAAAATGCATACATCAATGTGCACATTATGGAAAAATGTGTACAAATATCTGTATGGATGAAAACAACACAGGATCAGTGTGGAAATAGGATGGAGTGAGCCTGACCTCCAAATAATGACAGCCTGAGACTGACACAGATTTGTCCAATCCTACCAACAAATAAGTACAGCATTCTCATTATCTGTGTCCAGATATCTTTCTTATACTCCCCCGCCTGCTGCCATTTCACCACGAAATAGATGACCAGTAGGAGAACGGAACCATGTGTGGCTGTCAACATTTGGGCCATGGCAGTGGTCCTATGAGTGCAACAGAGGTCACACATTCTTCTTCTCTACAAACAGTTCTCTGGACTAGGGCCTCTATGTAGGACCTGAGACAATGGATGTGTAGGATATTGCCTCCAAGTAGCAGCTTCTTGCCTGTGAAGTGGATAACATCTTTCTCCAAATTGGCATATATTTCCAGATTGCTGCATCAGGACATCACATGAACTAGTTACAGGAGCTCTGTAGGGGCATTTTTCTTGGCACTGCAGGCAAATACATACATCAGTATATTTAGAATTGGGGTAAAAATTATTATCCGTTGTTTTGCATAGAAAGAAATAGAATTTTGAGGCCCTATCCATCTGAAATAATAGTTCCTTCCTTTATTTCCCCTCTTTTTCTGCTCTTGAACAGTGATCCTTTCTATACTTAAACACTAAGAGAAATGTAACACTTGTTTCTCAGAGTTGTAAATTAAACCACAGTGTAAAAATGAATCCAAACTAAGAAGACACAGGTGACAAAGGGTATAACTGAATTTGCAAATAAACATGTAGGAGTGAAGAACTATGATATCCATAGGTCAGGAAATAATGCATTTTAAAGCACTATTCAAGCATTAGAGGGAAAAACTTACGGTACTTAAACTCAGGAGTGGGACAGGGATGTGCCAAGTAGCTCCCCCCAACATCATGTGGCCATTTAGCTCCTCCCCTATCTGCCTGTGCATTGAGCACAAGTGTCTGCAGACCAGAATCTTTCACAGGCTTTTGGGGTTCTGACTTGCATGGAAGCCTCTGTGCTTACAGCTGTACGGATGAAGGCTTCTTCCCTGCTACCTGGCATGGCCCTGTCCTGCTCAAGTGTTCAAGTAAATTGTTTTCCTAATGTCTGAATAGGGCTTAAGAAATTCACAAATTATGATGGTACTAATAATCAACAGTAACTCAAGGCCTCACAGGTATGTGGAGTTCCCACTGCCAGTTTTGGCAACCCAAAGCTCCATGCAATTGAAGTACAGATGGGCAAATCAGTCTGTTACTGGTCCATGCCACCTTTTCCGTGTTTTTACTGATAATTCTGTTCCATTTCCATATTAATCTGCAATTAAAAAGAATCCTCTCAAATTACATATTGAATATGTATTTTAATACATGTTTAAATGAATGTTTTCTCTCAATAGTATTTAAATGCATATTTTGATATGTTTAAACAACCAAGAACTGGGTTACAAGATTCAGAGAAGTGCAAAATCTGGTGGATACAGAGCAGAAGGGAGACACACTCTGGCTTCTGCCAGCAGCCAGGGGACGAAGGGCCATTGGGAGGCTGCACGCCATACCCTGCCTCCCAGGAACAGCATCATAGCAAGAGGGAGACCATCTTTTCAGTGGCCCCATCCACAACCTGTGAAGAAGCATCTACTCCATTGCTTGCTTTCTTCTTCCCTCTGCAATCCTTTCCCCCTGTTGTATCACACCTCTGTATCTATGTGTTTTGTATCATGCCTGTGGTCAGGAATGGCTTAATATCTGTCTGTATACAGTGCTTAGAAAATTGTAGGCACTTCATGATGATGATGATGATGACGACGACGACAACAGTCTGAATACTTGTTTCGTATAGGAAATTGCAAAGTTCATATTGCTCAAGCATTCCTGAACACTTAAATAACATGACTTTTAGCTTCTACAGCCAGCAACGGAGAAGATACTATTGCATGCATAGTTCTGTTGGGTGACATGGGAACAATTTTAATTAATATAATTATTTCTTCACAGTAGGATTTGAAAATATAGGGCACACATTACCATTCATTTTGACCTTCTATGCAGGTTGCACCGAGAGTTGAAGAAATTTCCCATCTAGAAGTTCTTGATGTAAGCTGAGGTTCTACTGGACCATGACCAAGATCATTTGGGTAAACATTTTGAAATGAGTGAAGGCCAATCTGCTTAGCTATTCCTAGGCAAACAAATAAAAACAAAACAAAAAATAGGACTATCCTCTCCGTTTCTGGCTGCTGCATTTTACACTTTCTTGGTTTCATTTCAGTAGTGTTCCCACCACTGCTAATTCTCAGAAACGTGTATCACACATCCATATACTGGATTCTTTAATGGCAATTGAGACACCAGCTAGGGCATGGCATCACAAACATAACTTGGTAATTATGGAGAGAACCCATGAATTATTTATTTTGAAAGCAAGCAGTAGGTGGTTAGTTTTGCAATGAAAACCTGAAAGTAAATAGTGCTTATAATGAATAGCTAGCAGTCATTAGTTATGGTACATGAGCAGTAATTATACCTTTAGTAAAGCCTTCACCACAGGCTTATAGAATCAGACAGCTTCCTTGGGTGCTGTTTTCACCCACACTGTCCCTTTGACTTTTTTTTTTTTTTACTTTACTAATACATTTTACTTATCATGTCCCACTGATTTGGTGAAAACTGCAGCATCATTTATGCATTCTAATGGTATGGAATTGCAGAGTTCTTTTGTGGTGGTTTCTTCTAGAATAACATATTTTGCTCCCTTACCTATATCTACACCATTGATCTTGTTTTGCATTTTGCTCTCTTTCTGTGTTTCCCTAGGAGCTGAAATGGTATGTGTGTGGCTAAGAGGTGAGCCCTTAGCAAATGTGGACTCAGGCCTAGGGGGGCACTTTGCAATCACATACCATACCACTGTGCAGTTCAAGAGGTTCCTTTATAAAAAGCCCTGGCCCACCCATTAACTGGGGGGAAATGGATAAGCCAGTGGAAGCAGAACATGGATGAATTCCGCAGTGACTGTCTTTATAAAGGACTTAGCAAGCAAATGGGCATCCTAGCTTCCCAAGCGGGACTTTGTACTTCTAAGATGGCTTTATGGTCAAGCAGGCACAAAGCTGGTGGATATCATAAAAGACATTCACTTTATTTTGCCACCGTATTTTCTATATATGGAAAATGTTCCTTAAGAAGAAGAATAACAATGTATGTATAAATGAAAAAGACAGGTTGGCCTCTGGAACTCTTTAACATGTTTTTTTTAAAAACACTCTTGTGATCCTATTTCAGTTTTAAATGGGCTTGTATGGGCTCACAGTTGCTTAACTTGCAAAGCTCAGCCCAAGATAAGCCATGAGGCAAATCTAGCTTGTGCACAGGTACACCAAAGGAATGGTTAAGGACATATGCCCAGTGTGCCATAGTTCTGGTTGTATGGAAAATATCTCCATACCCAGTCCTAGAAAAGCTGATAGATAATTTGTTAATTTTGGCCTTATTTCCACTGAGTTGTGGATTGTGAGTGGCTTGTACATGCAGCTGACACACCTGAATGGTTGTTTTTCACTATGTGTTTAAAGGCTAATTCTAGTCAAACATCTGTGAGTCTGTATACCCCAGTTCACGCATTCAGTCAAGCCCATGCTAAAATAATGTGGTATAAGGCAATTTGTGAATAGCTAAAAAATTGGATACATGTGACCGGCCAGATGGGCGATCAACAAATACAATATAATAAAATAAAATAAATAAAATTCCCAAAAAAAGAAGACAGAAGGGGACATCAGTTTGCATAAAATTTTCATATGCCAGTATGTATAGACACAAATTTAGAAATACTTCTTATAATTTAAATAGAAATACAGTATATCTTGCCATAGTGTGGAAGACTATGACCAGGTGACCTGTGTGCCTTTCTCAGTCTGCTGCCCATGTGCTTTTGATGGACAACCTCAAGACCTAGATCTACCTTCTGATGGTTATTTAACTTTATACCAGACTAGGACAGGACAGCCCTTTGAATAGAGGACTGTCTTCTGTAAAAGAGGACACATGGCCACCCTATTTATTTTTTTATTTATTATATTTATACCCCGCCTTTTTTCCTTCAAGGAACCCAAGGCAGCTTACATAATCCTCCTCCTCGTTTCCATTTTATCCTCACAACAATCCTGTGAGGTAGGTTAGGCTGAGAGTCAGTGACTGGCCCAGAGTCACCCAGTGAGTTTCATATAACCTGCAAGGGAACATATTAGGGTGCAGTTACAAAAAAGTCAAGTTTTTGTGATCTTTCCCCACCTTTTTAAGTGAGGCTTGAGCGAGACCTCCAGCCAACCATCTATTAACAATGCATGGTTCACAATGCAGGCTTATTTGCATCATGGACAGCAATGGCACTGCTTTTCAACAATGCTATCTCAGCACCTCCCCAAGCTGTTTGAACTAGCTGAATACACATCCAGTTGCATCAGTAGTGATAAGATGCTTCCAATAACACAGGCTACAAAAACAAACAAGCAAAAAACAGAAGAGGCTGCTTATTTTAGTCAAGTGTTAATCCTCATAGCAACTCTACAAACTGTCTATGCAGCAAGGTTTTTCCAAACGAGTTAAGTGGCAGTTTGGCTCACTGTTTCCACTCCCTCCCCAAAACCACTGAAGCTATATTATCCTACCAAGTAAGAGGTCTCTCATCAACTCAAAGAATTTAGGGCTTGTCCTGTATAGCATTGTCATTTGAAGACAATGCAGTGCCACTTTTGTTTATGCCTCTGGGGCACATCCCTTGCCAGTATCCTGTATCTGTTTTTTTGTTTAGAAATTACTGACTAGAAGAGACTTTGATTTGTCTCAGTGCACTTGCAAAAACATCTGTAGGAAAATCCTAGCCTTGTGCTTTATGTTTAATATCCCAGAATGTCTGCAAGCAGAGATGTTGGCTTTATTTCTTGTTAATAATCTTCAAGTTTTTCACTGTAAATAGCACAGGCATTTTATGAGAATGGTATTTTTAACCCCAAATGTTTGTCTTATTATCTTTAACTCCCATAATTCCTTGAATTTGTGCCGTACAGTTGGTCCATAAATGGCTTTCCTGTGTAGTAATGAAATACACACTTAAATTTTTAATACATCCCAAGAGCGCGCCTATATTTTTACTATTGAGTGAGAGTATTATCTGTACACAAAAATCAGCACGAGTAGACTAGAAGCAACCACACAATTAAAAACAACAAGCCTATATAGTTGTCCAACATTTCCATCACCTGGCTTTACAATATTTAAACAATAAACATGCTTTTAGAGAGCTAGCAGGGTTTTAATTGCTATGTTAATATGCAGACAAAAGCTTAAGGAATAATCCACAGAAACACTCAGTTTGACAAATTTAGCCCTATTCTTCTTACACGATAGCTTCCACAGTGGCATGGCGATTTTCAAGAACACCTCACAGTAAGTTTGATGAACTACATTCATAGTGTTCAGCAAAGACACCATGAGATTTTGTTGTTGCTGCTGAGAGGGCAGTAAATTCATCAGCAGGAAAGACATAGCTCATTTTAAAAATAAATATTTCCACTGAGGGTGACCTGTTTTAAACCTGCCTATCTTTGGGGTAGTGTGTTGGTTGTAGTTCAGTGGCAGAGCACTTCTGCAGAAGGTCCCAGGTTCAATCCCCGGCATCTCTAAGTAGGGTTGGGAAAGACCCCTGACCGAAACCCTGGAGAGCCGCTGCCAGCTAGCATTGACAATACTGGGCTTGATGGACCAATAGTCTGATGATATAAGGTACCTCTTATCTGTATAAAGGTCAAAAGTTTCCTAGGATGCCTTAGATTAGAAGAAATTAGGGAAAGGAACAGGACATGCATTTGGAAGCTATACAGTACAATCTTGTACATAGATTTCATAGATCATAGAGTTGGAAGGGGCCTACAAGGCCATCGAGTCCAACCCCCTGCTCAATGCAGGAAACTAGAGGAGGGGTCTCCCATCCAAGCAATAACCAGGCCTGACCCTGCTTAGCTTTCCACACTCAGACGAGCTGAGCCAGCGTGAGCCACACTCCAGATGTTTACTTATTTCTAACATCTTTACCTCATCATATGACCAAAGCCTAAAGGTGGCTTTCAATATCAACATTAGAAACACTGAGGTACAATATAAGAACATTAAAAAAACAAAACACCCAACATGTAGGAACTCATTAAAACCTGCCCCCATTACTTAAGACCAGCCAGTAAAAAAACATATGAAACACCAACAACCCCCCAAAGTAATTATAAACCATCAAATGTACAAGAGAACAGGGCAGACTTCTCCTGGTGCCTAACAGATAATAAGTAAAACACCAAGTGCACATGTCTAGGAATGAAGATCCATAATGTGGGTGCAACCACAGAAAATGCCTCTGTTCAGTAGCTAGCTACCTCTCCTCAGAAGGCAGGAGCGCTTACATTTCAATCCTATACATATGTACTCAGAAGCAACTCTCATTGAGTTCAATGGGACTTACTCCCAGGTAGGTGGGTATAGGATTGCTGCCACAGAGATCAGTGGGTTGTAATTGCACCATCAGTATAAATAATATATTTATCTACCACATTGGATACTCCTGGGGAGCTCAGGGTGGCATTCACATACATTTCTCCTTTGTATTTTCAGACTGTAGGGACATGCATGAAAGATAATGACTTGCCCAAGCCTACTTAATGAGCTCCTTAGCTGAGCAGGGATTTGAACCCAGATATTTTGGTCCTAGCGGCACATTCTTTCACTACAACACCCACATTCCCTGATCTTAGACTAAGAACTGGGTTCATGAATTGGAGTTAAATGGGGGCCATCATCTGTTATTCAGAATTAAATCCCCTGTTAAATGTATATATACACATAAGGAATCCCTGCTAAATAACCTTGGATACCTGCATTCCAGCAGAAGTCAAGAAGTGTCTGTGCTGCTGCTCCACCTCCACCCCATTCCAACAGAGCCAAACCTAAGGCTTATTCAACTCACTAAACCACAGCAGCCTAACCTGCTACAGTATCTGGTTAGGTACTGCTGCAGCAGCTAACTCTCATACCTGCCCTCCAGCTGAAGGAGAAACAAAGTACAGTAATACCTTGGATTGCAAGCATAATTCGTTCTGGAAACGTGCTTGTAATCCAAAGCACTTGTATATCAAAGCGAAATTCCCCATAAGAAATTTGTACACATATTTTTAATTTAAGCTGCAATAAAGAATGATAGTGTAAAGTCTTCATTTTTCTTGACCGTACTACAGTACTTGTATTGCAAGACGTCGCTTGTTTATCAGGTTAAAATTTATTTTAAAAATTTGCTTGTCTTGCAAAGCACTTGCAGACCAAGTTACTTGCAATCCAAGGTTTTACTGTACAACTCCAAATTGCAAGGCTTAGGAACACAGTAGGTCAGGGCCTCCGAACCAGCTAGAAACCAGCTACTTCACTGGGTGTGCCTCTATTATCACTCCAAATTGGGGGAGTGAGCGGATCTGTGGCCCTCCAGATCTTGTTGGTCTGCAACATGAGATGTCTGATCCGGCCACTGTCACACATGCCTTAGTTACATCCCGTTTGGATTACTGTAATGCTCTCTACGTGGGGCTGCCTTTGAAAACTATTCAGAAACTTCAGCTAATCCAGAATGCTGCTGCCAGACTACAGACTGGAACCAGCTACAGGGAGCATGTGACTTCTTTGCTACAACAGCTTCACTCGCTACTGGTCTGTTTCCAGGTGGAATTCAAAGTGCTGGCTATGACCTATAAAGCCTTATACAGCTTGGGACCAGGCTACCTGAAAGACTGCTTTCCCCCTGGTTCTTTGGTGGCGATGTGAAAGACAGCCTTCTCGGTGGCTGCTCCCAGGCTCTAGAACGCCCTGCTGAGGGAGGCTGGGTTTGCTCCTTCTTTGCTGCCCCTCTGGCAGCAGGCAAAGACCTTTTTATTCACGTGGGTCTTGGGCATGTAAGCAGGTCTGCTGAGCTGGATTGCCATTTCAATTCTGTTATTATTGCATTTTTAATTGTTGTGAACCACCCAGAGAGCTTTGGCTATTGGGTGGTATAGAAAAACAACAACAACAACAACAAGCAGCAACAACATGTTTTTAAGGCATTTGTTTGATTATTGTTTTAACCCAGTTTTATTTTTCCATGCCCCCAACCACGTGCAGCTGTGGACAGGGAGAATTTTGCATGTGGGGGAAAGGTGATCTCACCCTCCAATGAGGATCAGGGTGGGTGGGGCGCCAGGGCCATTATTAGACACGGCCTCCACCACCCTTGACCTCTTTTTTTTTGTGGCTGCTCCAAAAAAGGATTGATTGCACTCTCAAGAACCTCATGCCTTCGTTCTCTAGATCACGTGGCCCGTGGTTGATACTCTACAGCTTTCTGGGAATCCAGTTTATGGTTTGACTAGAAGGGGGAGGGTGCATAGTCCTGCCACGGCTACAGCCCCCTCCCCCTCCTTACAGGGGCCTTGGTCCGGGGCTTTCCTACCCTTCTCCTGGGTTGCGTGGCTGCACCCCAGGGGCTTCCCTCACTGCGGGGGGATTGTGACTGCTCCTGGTGTTTCTCTCGCCCACTTATCTCGGCCGTGGCCATTTTGGACACCAGGAGGCCTGCACCAGCTACCCCACAGTAGCGAGTTCTGTGTGGCCCTCCCTCTGCTCCATCTCTCGGGTGGGAGTAGGCCCAGGACTCTCCGCTGACACCCAATCATCGCTTGGCAGCCCCCATTAGGGCTGCTGCTTACATTGGCCTCCCCGAGGGGAGTAGGCCTGTGGCCTCTCAGCTGGTCCCTGGTCATTGCGCAGTTGGTGCGTTTATGTGCAGCCGCTTGCATTTCATCGCCGCTCCTTGGAGTTTCTCCGGGTGTTGCGAGGGAGGATTCCCCCCACCTACCTTTGCGGTGGCCTCTTGGGCACCTGAAGGCCTGCTGTAATGCACCACACTAGCGAGCTTGGCGCATCCTTCCTTTCTGCTTGGCCTCCTCACATGGGAGTAGACTTGGGCCTCCTTGCTGGTCCCTTAGTCGTTGCGTGGTGGGCATGTCGCAGTGCCGCTGCCTGTGTTTTCAGTGCCAGCCCCCCACCTCTGCAGGCCTTTGAGGCCTGGGTCTTTCTAGGCCCTGCCCATGGCTGTTGGCCTTTTGGGGTGGCATAGGGGGCTTTGGAGTGCCTCATGGCCCCGGGCCTCCTTTTAGGCCAGGGCCCCTGGTACACTACTGGGGTATCCACAATACAACAAAATAATACTAAGAATACTAATAATATAAACTTTTCTGTGGTTATATTGTTTTAGTGCATTATTGTTTTAGTGGCAATTTATTTATTCTTTTTAATTTGTAATTACATATACCTTGTTCTGCCTAGGGTCTTGGTTTTGTAGAGGATAATCGTATTCTTGTCAATCTTTAATCAATTCTCTAGGACAGTGTTCTCCAACCTTGGGTCCCCAGATGTTTTTGGCTTATAACTCCCAGCAGGCCCCAGCCAGCTATGCTGGGCCAAAAACATCTGGGGACCCGTCCCAAGGTGGGAGAACACTGCTCTAGGACTTGAGATGCCTCCCAAGAAGGGTTAGGGTGGTAAGAAAAGAAATGGGCGAGCACCCAAGCAGGTGGCAAAGTGCCCTTGCCCGCCAGCCCTTTCCTTGTCTTCCGACGATGAGTCTCCTGACTTTTCTGCAATTCTTGCCCATTTGGCTGTGGTTGAACAGGAAATGGGCCTCCCCCCTCTTGCCCGAGCCTCTGGGGAAGGGCGATCCTGGAGGGGGATGGGCACTGGGAAACAAACTCAAAGTTGTTGCTCTCTGTTGCAGCTTGCCTGGACGCCTGGATGTAAGTAAATTACATCGAGGTGGGCCCAAGTTCATCAACACCTCAGCATTCTGTTCCACCTCAGCTTCTGGTTCCCGCCATTGAGGCGGCATCATCCCAGCCTGAAGCCCAGGTGCCAGCATTGCCTCCAGATTACAATGACTGAGGTACACTCCATCCTCCACAGACACCAGTCACTTGTGATCCTTCCACTCTGCAGTCATCGGTTGGTGAGTCCCCCAGTCAATCAGCCACGGCTGCTTGGCTGAATTTCAGTCACTTCTCTATTTCCCTTGGGTGCAGGTCCCCAGTGCACCAATCCCGGCTACTTCTACAGACTGTGCAGTCCTTGTCCCTCAGGCTTCTTCAACAACACGTGATGTTTTAGCCACTGTCTCCCAGTCTCCTCTGGTCCTGTCCGTCCCAGTGCTGGCGCCCATTCCGGCAGTGCCTGTCAAAACTCCTGCTGCTGCCATGACTTAGACTGGCATGGGCAGCGTGACAGTGCCTCCAAGCGATGCCGCAGCCACTTTAACACCTGTTTCAGTGGCTGAGCCCAGTGTAGCCATTACACTTTCATCAGCCATTTTGGCCTGCGCTCCTGTTTGGTCCGGACTGGCGGATCATGTGGCTATGGCAGCCAAAGGTGCATCGGCCCTTGATTTGGTCGATAATTATCCTAATGCTGATGACAACGTTATCCCGCCGGGAGCCACCTCTTTCCTGCTGGGTTATCATTTGTCTCCGGCCACTATAGAAAAGACAACAAGGGGTGAGTTTGTAGATATTTTTTCACTCCTGTACTGTGAGCCAGATATTAAGGACAAGGATAAGAGTAAGGATAGGGATCAAGAAGAATTGAGAAGGAAAAAGCCTGCCCACACTTGGGCTAATTAGTTACCTTGATTCCTGATTTATATGGGAATCTTACAAAAGGTATTCCCACGTAAAGGTGCAGTTCTCACAAAGTACCTCAATATTATTTATCGAGCATACTCTGGATTTGAAGGCAGTGCGTGGCTGGCATATGATGAAGGCGTAAGGCAAAATGCCGCCTTCGACCATTTGATCAGATTGGACTTTAAGGATAATGATAGGGATGTCTCCGCAAATATCGGGGGGCTGGAGTGAGCCAAAATCGGCCCCGCTTGCAGTCCCCCGATATTCATGGCTATTTGCGGGCCTACCTTGCCGCCCGCTTGGTCCGCCACTCAGTCTGCCGCGCCACCCGCGCGGTATCCCGGCACGTCATTTCCGGCTGTGACGTGATGGGCCCTGCCGACGCGGCTGAACCCTGCGCCGTGGTTTTGGCGTAGAAACCAGGGCAACAGGGCTTAAAACAGTCTGTTTTAAGGCAGGGTTCAGCCGTGTCGGCGCAGGGCCCATCGCGTCACTTCCGTTCAGTCAGGAAGTGACACGATGGGAGCCTGCGCGAGCGGTGCAGCTGCCTGAGCGGCATGGAGAGCGGCCGGAGAGCCCCTTTGCGCCGTGGAGAATCCGAGGATTGGGGGGGCTGCTCGCCGAGGAGAGCCGATACGCCCTCCCCCAAAGGTATGAAATTCACCACTCCAGAGTTCTGGTCTCGTATTTTGCTGCACTTCTGGTGGAGTAGTGTGGACCTCAGAGCCTTGGAGCAAAGCGGGCAAGCAGGTACACTGAGAGATGTGGGGGGGGGGCTTGGGGGGGTAGGTTTTGCGATTCCTATCCAGTGATATCCTTTGCCTGGAGGGAGCTGTTCCGACAGATGGGCTGTATTTGTCCGGTGCCAGGAATGATTTGTTTCTCAAGGATCTGCGAATGGCCCTGCTGGAAATTATTCCTGGCAGGTGGGGGAGAGGAGACTAAGCAGAGGCTTGTCTCTCTCTCTGGCAGGTAAGTGCAGGAATAGGCAGTGGGGTAGGGTTCGGAGATCATCCAATGGCACCTTTTAGGTGACTGGCAACACTCAATGCTCCATGCTGAGTTGTGCGGCTCAGTTGTGGAAGATAGGATCGCCTGACAAAAGGTTCATTCATTTCATTCAGCTATGCTGGTGGGGGCATGCTGGGAGTTGTTGGGTTTTTTTCTGTCTAACCATGCATAGGATTGTACTCTTAGCTCTCTGGGTGGTTTACAAAGATTAAACCCATAAAAATACAAAATAATAACCTAGTATAAAACCATTCACATATGAACATATGGATGTTGTCCAGCAATGGTTCAGTTGGAGCAGAAGAAAAGTAAACACCTTATGTAGTATAATACCTCCAAATCAGCAGCCTTATAGTGCCTTTTAAGTGAACTTTCAAATCCCAGGCTCAAACTACTAATTGTGCTTTGCTTTGCTATCATTGTATAATTACATCTTTGGCACCTTCCTTTTCCAGTTAGCTATATACAGTTGCTAATTTCACCTTCCCCAGTTTTATATCCTGACTCTTTCATAAGCAACTCAGACTCCATTGTTCACAATGAAGCTGCAAGGTGATTTTTTTGGAGGGGTCGAGAGGTGGGAGGATGGCAGGGATAGAAAGAGTTAAACTCCCCCTTTCCGTGCCCCAGGGTGTTGGGGCTGGTCAGGTTTGCAGCCTAGCTTCTTTAATGGCATTCATACAATTAACATCAGGTCTAGTTTGGCCCTGATTTAATTCTTCTGATTGTTTGGCACTTTTCCTTGATTCTTCTGTTCCCTTCACAGGGGGGGACTCTTTACCCAGTGCCTAGTTCTATTAATTTAAAGCAGAAAATATGATTCTTAATGTTCCAAGTCAAAGCAGCAGAGGGGTTGACTTATCAGCAGACTCCCCCCCAAAAAAAATTGCAGGGGAAATGGTGATGAATAGTAAATCTGGATTAGAGGATAGATCAACCAATTATATATAAAGTGCAAACGGAAAGCTTTGCAAATATAAGTAAATTACACAGATATTACATTTAACTATGTTAACTCCCCAAGTGCCATGCCTTTAGGCCTTGCCATTTGAAATAGTGTAGTTTCCACTGTGCTCTTTTAAATAATCATTATGCTTAAAAGCTACTAACTGTTCATTAACTGCCAGGCAACCAGGAGTTAATGCATTATTATTTTTTTTTAAAAAAATCACTCTTCTCTCCTTGCTTGTCTTGGTATAACATTTTACACCACTAGCATAGTTTGCCTGCAGCATACCACCTTGTTTTCAGGTGTTTTTTTGTCTTGGAAAGTGTAAAATGGGTTGTACTACTGATATGTTGGTTGAATTGTCTTGTTAAGCCTTTTGTATTTAAGAGAAATGAATTCAGGCCTTGGGAGAGGAAGCCCTTCAGAATATGGGATGTGTTGATTTTTGATGACACTTCACCAATTAAAAAAATATATTTGTCGTGTAGATCAAATGCATCTACAGAAACTATTATTGAGGCCAGAGAATGATGTAACGTCAAGGAGGTCAGCGCCTGTATAGGAGCCTGCTTGGGAAAAATAAGGCAATGTGGCTTTGTGAGTGCTCTGGGTGGGATGCAGACCTTGTGGGACCTTCTTCTCCTCCACTCCTCACCTGAATGGGCTTTCCCAGCAAGAGCTGTGGATGCCAGGATGCTGACCACAGTGTCTCCCTCCAGTGCTCCCCTCCCTGAGGGCAGGGACGGTGTCAAGAGTAAGTATAGTCAGACATCTGCTGAGGGCCCACACCCCAGCAGGGAGCCACTGACAAGAACCCCTGAACTTGCTCCTCCTTTTCATTATTGTAACCTGCTTGTTCACCTGCCTCTTGCTCTGGCCCAGACAGTGGTGGTATGAAGGAGGAGCAGTAGATGCCCCTGCCTCCTTGCTCACTGGTTCTCTGCCTTTTAAGCAGGTGTGGTAGCAATGATGAGAAAGAGGCTGAGGAGCAACAGCTGATGACAATGGCGGTGAGAAGGTTGACTTAGGAGAGGGAACCCAGTGAGTGTGCCTTGCCCAAGGCCCCTCAAAAACCTGGAGCCAGTACTGCATGAAAGCAGTGCTTTTACTGGAATAGTATGAATAACATGAGCTATTTCAGGTTTTGAGATCCACTGCAGAATTTGTGCAGAGAGGGATAATAATTCAAAACTCAGAGGAATGGAACAGGGCAGTTCCACCCATCCTTAAATCAACAAAGTCAAATGCAGCATTTCAGTGTTGTTTAAATAATGCCACTATCTCTTTTATCATGCTGGACAAAGGCATGTTATGTAATGCCAACACACCAGAAGACCTTTCCTTTTTCTACAGTACAGATACGAAAATGTGAATAGCATACAAAAAAGAAAGGAACAACACAGGAAAATTGCACAGTAAGAAATCCCAATATTCCATCCACCATCCAACAAAAGAATGTAGAGAGTTACCCCAATCCTACATGGGAAATCTGTTTGGAGAAGCATATGTAGCTAATGCAGATTTGGATGTCTCTAGTTGTCCATCCCAATCCAGGGACAGTTTCTCTCTCCACTTTTGTCTTTTTACAGGTAATACTTAAAAAAAGAAAAGGAAAAAAAGCTTATTTATTGCAGAATGGGTTCACAGTTCCACTGCCACTCAACCATTTGCAAAATTGCTTGCAATTTATAGACTGGTATGTTGTGGTCAACATACCATTTTAGCTTTGATAATTGTTTTATGTTGCCTCAAGAGAATGTAGTTAATAATCCAGAGCTTAGTTGAATAATTGCAACTGTGAAATAAATTCAACATGTAAACTTAACAGAGAAGATTCTCTTATAGACTGTATTTATGGCTCCATAAAATAATTACCTACATATCACTTTAATAGATCCCTTCAGTGGTGTGTGTGTGCGTGTGTGTGCGTGCGTGTGTGCATTTGTAAATGTAATCATACTAGTGTTGTGAAAATCCCCCTAATAGGAATTTTTAGATACATATTTTTGCCCGAAACAGTAGATGTTGGTGAAACATACAGCTCCTCATTTGAAATCCATCAGTTCCATTTGTGTTGCAATTCCTTCACTATTATTTGGTATAAGCCAGGGGTAGGCAATGTGGTGCCCATGGGCACCAATGCCCCCCAGACACCTTTCTTGGTGCCTGCCATGTTGCCCTACTCCTGCCACTTAAAAAATAAATAAATAATACAATTTGCCTGTGGCTTATGCTGGCTCAGCTTGTCTGAGTGTGGAAAGCTAAGCAGGGTCAGGCCTGGTTATTACTTGGATGGGAGACCCCCTCCTCTAGTTTCCTGCACTGAGCAGGGGGTTGGACTCGATAGCTTTGTAGGCTCTTCCAGCTCTATGATCTATGAAATCTATGCTTTGGAAAGAGGTTTTCTGTTGGCGTGAAAAACTATGGATTCAAAGGAGTTGGGGCTCAGAGCCCACATCTGCTTTCTACTCAATCTTTGGGGAAGTTGACTTGTCCTTTGCCACACCTCCTACAGCAGCCATTTTATGCTGGTGAGCAGGACAGTCTCTCAAATTGCCAAATGTGCCCATGGCCCCAAAAGGTTGCCTAACCCTGGTAAAAGCAAATGCCTATGTTGCTTTCACACATGCATGATTCATTTACAGTCACATGTAAACAAAACAAAGTCCACACACAGTACCACCTATCCTGTTCCAGGTGCTGAGCCTGGCCAGACTGGGATGCAAGCCTGAGCAAGGGTTCAATTTGGAGTTCAGGCCAAAGGAGGTCTGAGTCTGAGCTGAGCAGGGATGCGGAGGGAACATGGACAGTTCCAAGTGGCACTTCAGCAGCAATCTGGAGTGCACTAAGACTTTAAAATTGGCTGTTGCTGCTCAGTCTAAAGTGGCCAGCTCCACCCTTGCTGGAAAAACCTCCTGTATTTCAAGGGGCCTTGCCCAGTTTTGTAGGTGTCTGCCTCAATGGCACTAGGGGGCTCATGGGGTGGAGTCCTCAGAATCTGAGGATGATGGCATTGGCAACGCAACTCAGGCCAGGGAGGTGGCATAAGGTGAGCAGGAGGGTTCCTCTTGGTCTTGGGAGAAGCAGTGTCATCTGGAGTCTGTGCTGAGCGTGAATCTCTACCGTACTCTTTCTCTGAGTCGATAGCCTCATGTCTTGAGGGTGCAGACCCAACCCCAAATTCCTGACAGCACCTTATTTTTATGTTGGGAAAATATGTCTGAAATAGCAGTCGCATGAAAACCTGCAGTTACCACATTAAGGAAAACCATTCAGAACTAGAATTTCAGTAAATGGCACTGAGACAGCAGCTATTTCAGGTAAATCTCTCCCCCACTAGTTACAGCTCACTCTTTTGCAATGGTGATGAGCATCTGATATGTGGAATCTACTTCCCCAGCTTCTTTCATGAACTTTCTGAAAACTTCTTCTTTTTAAAAAATTAATATGTGCCTTCTTCAGTTTGTCTGCTATAGGTGGTTGGTTTTATTACTGATTTAAAGTAGTTTTTAAATTATTATTGATTGCAAAGTATGTCTTGCATAATTGCTGGATTCTATATAAACCTCCCACCCATTATTACTGTTTTTGCCTACACCATTTCCAGAAAGACCAGTTCTCCCACTCCAGAAGTGTCTACACAGAAGGAAGGTGTTTTGAAGTGTAGGGTACTCACTTTAATCTTTAAGTACTCACATGTAAATTCCTAGGTCTGAAAACCCAGGAAGGCAATGCAAACCCAAGATTTCTCCTTACAGGTAACAAGTGCAATTTGTTTCAAGATTTCTGCAATAGCTGAACTCAATGAGCAAAGTTAATGATGCAATAACTACAAGAAAGCCAGCATTTACCATCTTTAGCTAAATTCTCAGTTTTCCCACAACATTGATTCTTGTACTTAAGTGTTCAGTTTTAATAGCAGCACAAACTACTGACTTATTGTTCCTTTACAAAACAAAACAAAAAAGAAACAAAAATCCCTTCTTGAATATTGCAGACTACTAAGCATCAAAACACTTACCCTCTTTAATGGATTCTTAACTACTTCTCTTGATCAAAATAGTATTGCCATTTTCTTCTTGTGTTCCATGAGTTTCAGGGTATTGGTATATTTATCATTTAGGGTCTAATCCTATGGGATAGAGGCCCATAGGACGGAGGGCCCTGATCTCGGAGCCCTCCATCCATTCTAAGCCCTGCTGGCAAGAGCCTGGTAGGATGGAATGGCTGAGGCTTCTTTAGCCTCCCAAAAATGCATTTTACATTGGTTGGGCTGCTGAGCCCAGCTAACCGAATCAACTTGCTGGGTGCAGGAGCTGAGAGGCCTTTAGATCTGGCAGATCCATGGCCTCTCTCCTCCCCACGCATTGGCCCAGCCCCCAACACACCCATTTTCTGCCCTCCTGAGGTTGTGACACCAACCTTGGGAGAGGGGGAGCTACTATGCAGCTTTCCATAGTGGCTGGGAGAAGATCCAGAGCTGGATCTCTCCCTCCAAGGTCAGAGCTCTGTCTCCAGCCTTGGAGGGAGAGATCTGCAGCATCCTATGGCCCCTCAGGGGGGCTCAGGGGCCATAGGATTGCTCCCTCTGTAGCTTTTGTAAAAACAAGAACAACCACCTGCATACCTCGAACATATTAATGAATGTATCATTCTGCTTCAGTCTTAAGTATGCTTTATTTGGTAACAGTGGGTTCCATTGACATCAATGATACTCAGAGCCAGGGCACATGGCTGCCCTAACAACATAAGAACAAAAGAAGATCAGACAAAGGGTCCATCTAATCCAGCATTCTGTTCACACAGTGGCCAGCCAGCTGTCCACCGGATCAAACAAGTAGGGATGTAACCGTTCGCCTCACGCAGCCGTAGCGGGCTGAAATCGGCCCCGCTCACGTCCATGCGGGGCTCGCGTGGTCCAGCGGCGGCTCGCCTCTCCATATATATATATGATATGTGCCTGCTTTGGAGGATGTTTAGATTCTGTAGTCCACAAGCCTTGTTAAGCAAAGACATTCCCATATTTTTAAAAACTAGGGACAATAGTTATTGGGGGGCAGTGATTACATCTGTCTTTCTAAAATATTTCTTTGAGAGAGGAACATAGCAACAAGATCTTGGAAAAGTTTACAGCTTGGGACATGTACAGGTAGTAAATTAGCATTCCATGTCTATATATTCCAGGAGTTCATGAGCAGAAATTTCCTTGTTAGTTTTGCTTTCTATTTTTGGCTGGCATTTATGATGGCCTTTTTATTCAGTCTAGTGAGCCTGCTTCCAGTTTTATTTCCTGACTTTGCATCTTTGATAGGAGCCACCAATGTAGAGTTTTGTTGAGCATTTTCTGAAAATTGAAGTGTGCAATGTGCATATTGCTTTTGTGTAGGATGACAGCAATATCCTCTCGAGAATCCCAATGAGCGACTGGGTTTTTACTTCCCTTGTTTCTCCTTAGGCCTTTTTAAAATAATGGCATTATGCTGGCTTCTCTCCAGTCCTCACAGATTTCTCTTGATCTGTTTTGATTTTGAAGTATATGAACCTATTTGCCAAAGCATCTTCAGTTTCTGTTTATACTTACTTATCCTCTCTTGGACAGAAATTGGTTTGGTCACACACAGCCCTCTCAATGTTAAAAGCCATTTACCTTTTAATAACCATGTGCAGTGCAAGCTTTTCATAGCATCTCCTAATCATCCATCTCCATAAATCTGATTTCTGATGCATTGAAATATCTACTCTAATCTTTTAAAAGGACATGGCAAACAATTATTCAATGGGTCTGCTCTATCTTACTCCTCTCTATGGGTTAGAAAGTGACATTAATACATGTATCAATGGCCTGCCCTGGAGCAGGAACTAACTTTTCACATAATGGCCATGATCCAAATGACAAGCCTATTAAAAAGAGGCCAAGAAGTGCTTTTCAAGTGCTTTTCATGTTAAGGTTTCAAGAGGTGAACTTTTCTGCTTCTCCTAGCTATTTTAACTCATTTTATTTACCGTGGCCCTTTCAAGTTGAACAAACAACTGGAAATATAGATGAAAGCTGTAAGCAGTTACTAATTTCTGGATTTCAGTGCTGGGAAATATGAGTCTTTTCAGAAGGGTGTTCTAAGGCTGGGGGTTCGGCTCAATATTTCAGCATCGCTGACTTGAAAAAGGGATGAAGATATTTACTAGATCTTTATTTTGTGGTAGGGAGATGAGGGAAAAAATTCTTCAAGAAGACAGTGTAACTCTTTATGCTGGGAGTGATGGCATCATCTGCTGGACCAGATGATTTGCCACTGAGGTAGCTTGTGGGTTGGAGGACAGATCTGGCCTGGCATATGATCCCTTTCTTAGGTAGCCTAGGCTCAGATAGTGACTTTCTCAAGATTCAGGAAGGGGGAATCAGTGGGACTCGAGCTCACTGAGATTCTCTGAGTTCCACCTCAAAGCTTGGTCTGCCTTGTTTCCATTCCCAAATGCAAGCTTTTGATGCTGCTGCTGTTTGAACAGGAAAAGTATGCTTTTAGGTGCACATTTTTTTAAAAAAACATGCATCGAAATGCGTACTTTCTCCTATTGACTAAAGGATGAAAATGTGATTCCCCCCCCCCAAACTGTGCATTTCTGAAGTGTGCATTTTCCCCCAATGAATGCATTTTGTGAACACAATCTCAAGCATGGGAATATGTGAACTTTGGCCAAAAAATGCACTCGCATCTGGGAGTGCAAACAGGGCAAATTCAGATGCTTAAGGAACTGAAATATGATTCTCTTTCTCATACATCCCTACTTGAACTTCATGGCTGATCCAGTCACACACACAATGCACAAACACCCCTTGTGAATAATCACCACTTCTTGCATTTTTTGGACTGTCTCTGGGAGCGTGGCTATGGGGGCTGTCATGATGAGCTCCTGTACTTCAAAATTTACAACTACACCACTGATTAGAAAGTTTAATCATCTTAAGAAAGTATTCATGGGTTCTAAAACCTTCAGATTATTTGTTTCCTCCAATCTTCAAATACCTATGATATCCGTCAATGGTATACCCTGATTCTGTTCATGGCATATCAAGAAGAAAATTAGTGCTAAATATCTCTTTGCGTAAAATTTCTCTTCGTAATTTTCCACAGACGTTTTATTAATTTTGAATAGCCAAAATATATGTTTGTTAAATTTCTACAACATAGTATTGCTGTTTCCTTGCAGGACTAGTTTAATTATTCCTTGCACATGATATTGAATTTTGAGTTACCACTTATTTTATACACGTGTCATCTGGGCCCTGGGAAAGGGAACACAAGTAAGCTGTTAGCATTAGCTTTTATTGGCTTCCCAGTTACTTCACTGGATGGATCATCCTTTTGATAGTGAGACAGGAGGCAAATCAGGGTAAGGAAACCCATTGGGTTCCTGGTTGTTCAGATACAGAAAAGTAAGTGTGGCCCCTGATGGCTATTCCTCTTGGGTTCAAGCATACCTCTTTGTCAGTAAGCTCTTGCTCATGTTTCTCTATCCAGTCCTGGGGGCTTTCTCTCCTGGGTTCCAGTGTTGCCACTAAGAAGGCATGAGTGACAATGGTTGAGAAACCCTTCCGCAGTAATTCTAGCTGTCTGTCAGACAGGCCAGCAAGCACACGGTGCCCATGTGTTATGTCGTTAGTGGGTGCCTGCATTCGGAGTTGGGAGTAAGAAGGATGCACCAGCGAATTCCTGTGGTCCACTACAACATGCAAACTATTCATGGGCTTGATCACTTGTATCCTCAATTGCTCCCACAAAACAGTGCATTGGCGGTCTTGGACTAGGGACTCTTAGATCAGTAAGGTACTGATCCAGGAGTTTTGAACTGGGACTTGAGCAACATACCCAAGTGCCCTGCTCTTGGCACCACTATGGTAGCTTGCTGTGATGGGCCACTGAGGTTCACCACTGCGGGCTCTCTTTGCCCTTGTAGCTAATGTACCTTGTTGGAACAGCAGCCAGTGAGTGGCACAACTGGATCTGACTTCATCACAGGCCACCAACTGACCAGCTGGTCTGAGCTGGGGAAGAAAACGTGGTGGATAAAAGGAGGTGGAAAACTGAGGCTGGGTGAAGGAGGAAAAAGCTGATGGGACTATGAAGAGGGAAGGATGGCTGGGAAGACTAGCAATGAGGATTGAATGCAGGTGACAGTGACTAGCCAGGGTGCATCCATTCCTGAAGAGGCGAGCCCACAGCCAGGCTGGGAAAGTTCCAGAGCACTCACTCACTTCAATTCATGGGATGACTGTGAAAGCTGCCCCAGACTCCCCTGCCCCAGCCTCCCTCTGACCATGTGTTTTGAAGGTCCTGACCAGGGTTTTCTCAGTGAAGAGTCTTCAGACACCCTTAGGATTACTACCCCTGCCAAATACTTGCCCCAAATAAGGGAAAGAAGAAACTAGTCTTTCCTGGTAGACCTTATTTATTTATTTGATTTATACCTTGCCTTTCCATAAAAAATGGTGCTCAAGATGGCTAGAGAAGGAAGGCAGAACTCCTTGAGAAGGATACAACTTCCTGATAACTTACCTTTGAGCATTGAAGTAACTGTCAGAAACTGATAAAACTTTATTTATTGATTAGATTTATATACTGCCCAACCGACAAATGACCTCAGAGTGGTTTTTAATCATAAACCCTCAAAACAACAGTAAAATAATACAAAGTATACAGTAAATATAAATAAATTATACTTACGTGTCCATCCCTTCCTGGAGACTGAAGGAGGGTATGTTTGATGTGCCCCTCCCAGGGGAGGAGCCAACGCTTGCTAAAGGAGAGAGCTGCTGGTCTGTTCTCTGCTATGCTTCAATGCCGCTATTGCAGATAGGCAGAAGACAGTATGGTAGTGACCAGCTCAGCAGGGGTGAGGTGACAAAAGGCACCAATTGGACTCCACCTTCTCATATAAAGCTGCTGACATGGGTCAGGTTTTTAGTTAGGGCTGCTCTTGGACTGCTTCCCTCATCAACTACCACTGTCCAGATCACCAATCCCGAAAGTATTTATTGGTTTGTTTGTTTGATTTATACTCCACCTTTCTACCAAGGAAATGGTGCTCTAGAAATGCAGCTGTGTAAAATACATTGGTAATGTATGCAAATAATAATTGTGGAAAATTGTCTGCACTACTCATTCTTTCCAAGTACTGCCAAATATATTATACTTTAAATTTGACATCTTCTCACTAATATCAAAAATTAATTAGCAATTGTATCTTCCGGTATAAAAACAGTGACTTAATTTCCCAATAAATGCAAAGGTGTGCTAAATTCCTTGCATTACTCAGGAAGAAAATGTCATAAAAATTAGGACTCGACCTTTGAAATCTTTGTTGAAAAGAAATGAAACAGGGAGAAGACTGGATTTGAAGAAGGAACATAGACGACCACTTTTTAACAATTATTTAGCCGAGCCCTGCATTTCGTTCTGTCTCTAACTCCTGCTAAGAAGAAGTATGTTTGATTTGTTCCTATTACAATTGTGAATGGTACAGGAAAAATATCAAATTTACAAAAGATAAAATTCATTTGGTTGGGTATACAATCATTCATCTTAATTATGTTGGACATGTTAGCCATTATATAATAAACTTCCCAGGAGTATAAGAACTTGCAGGCTGTCTTCTAAGAGAATGTTTTGCTGAAAGAGACTGTCTAGTCCAGTCCTGAGGTAGGTAATGGTATATTCAAACCATCGTGAAAAAGAAAGAATAATGGCCTTTATATATAAAGAGCAGGAAAATAACATACCGGTATGTCCAATAACCACAGCTCTTAATGCCATTTTTTCTTGAAGGCTTTGCAAATACTGTAAAATATAGAAGACATTCACACAAAGATGTATAACTTAACTGAAGGTAAGTGATCATGGTCCCACTTTTTTCCTTTTATTTATTTTTTTGTCACTGTAGTGTATTAGAGTTTGTCGCTGAATATTGTGGAAGCTGAGTTGTGGCACTATATATTTCTAGTGATTTCTAGTGATGAGCAAATTTCTGTTGGTTTGGGGGAAAAACAACAACTTGAGGCTGAGTGCTAGCAAAGGAATGGAAGAAAGCAAGTGGATTAAGTTTGACCCCCACCCCTAGGCCCCCCTTTCCTTCTCCTAAACCTATCTGTGGGCAAGACAGCAGTAGTGTGAGCAAAGTCTTTCTTTCCCCTTCTCTGCCCTTCTCCTTCCAGTGCCTAGCATTTAACAGCAGTGTCCCAGGTTACATAGGGATGTACAGACATTGTAAAATCCATTCCGTCTATGTTTCACAGATTGACAGGCACCTTTCGTTCCATCTTCTGCTCATTGATGGAATCGGATTTTGCACAAATGTGTTCATACACATTTGTGCAAATTCAGAGTTGCACAAATTTGCACTCCTGCAAATGCATAAATCCCCCCAAAATACACAAATCCCTGAAAAATGTGTATGTTCATGCTTTAGTCTATGGGGGAAATACACATTTTTCATTGGTGTTTTTTTTATTTTACATATTCTTCTATGACTAAATTACTTAATATATATATATTTTTAAAAAAACTGGTTTGCAAAATCCACGCGACTCGGGAAAAGCTGGTTTGCTGTGGAATCCGCAGGTTGGATTCTTAGAAAATTGAACTCATTTTTCTGACATCCCTACCCAGGTGCAAGGAGCACTGGGAAATGTTCTTACTCGGGGCTTTGATTCTTAGCACATACTAGTTGAAAATATCTTTGTCAAAATTTTTGATGGTTGCTCAATGGCAATATTTAGGTGTTACAGATGTATATTGTCTGAGTGGTTGAGTTGCTATGGAAGTATGCTTCACCACCTTGTATACTGATATACAATTCCCTGTCCAGGTTCAAACAAATGAAAAAGCAGTCCTGCCAATTGGCAGAGGAAGCTAGCTGTACACACTGCTGATTGGCTGGTTCTTCTGATCTCACAATTCAACTCTCCTCTATCGCTGGAGCGGTTTGCAGCCCTTCTTAAATGGAGTTTTCTTTTTTTAAAAATAGAAACTAAAGTGACAAATGTCTGCTTAAATGAACAGAAGTTTATGATGCATCTTAAAACAATATAAAGGCAGACAGCCCATTTGACAATTGTGAGGAGGAGAAAGACAGATTACTAAGACCAGCATCTTAGTAAGTAATTTGTCAAATGCATTGTGAAGGCAGGGGGAAGCTGGGCTTGCACTGTAGGAGAAAAGTGACAAAGAAAGTTCTGTTTAAGGGTACATCTGTACATCTTAAGTATACAAGTGTACATCACAATATCAGTTAATTGGGGTACAAGCCAAAAATGTTAAACTTCCAAACTTCCAATGCCAATTGGATCTGGCCCGAAACCCAAGCACCATAGAATCATAGAATCATAGAAAAGTAGAGTTGGAAGGGGCCTACAAGGCCATCGAGTCCAACCCCCTGCTCAATGCAGGAATCTAGGTCAAAGCATCTCTGACAGATGTCTGTCCAGCTGCACCTTGAATGCCTCCAGAGTGGGAGAGCCCACAACCTCCCTAGGTAGTTGATTCCATTGTCTTATTGCTCTGACAGTCAGGAAATTTTTCCTGATGTTTAGGTGGAATCTAGGTTCCTGTAACTTGAGCCCATTATTCCGTGTCCTGCAAACTGGGATGACCGAGAAGAGATCTTTGCCCTCCTCTGTGTGACATCCCTTCAAATACTGGAAGAGTGCGATCATATCTCCCCTCAGTCTCCTCTTCTGAAGGCTAAACATGCCCAGTTCTTTCAGTCTCTCCTCATAGGGCCTTGTTTCCAGTCCCTTTATCATCCTTGTTGCCCTCCTCTGAACCCTCTCCAGTTTGTCTATGTCCTTCTTAAAGTGAGGTGCCCAGAACTGGACGCAGTACTCAAGATGAGGCCTAACCAGTGCCGAGTAAAGGGGAATTATCACTTCCCGCGATTTGGAAGCTATACTTCTATTAATACAGCCCAAAATTGCATTTGCCTTCTTTGCAGCCACATCGCATTGCTGGCTCATATTCAGTTTGTGATCTACCACAATTCCAAGATCCTTCTCACTTGTAGTATTGTTGAGCCAAGTGTCCCCCATTCTGTAACTCTGCATTTGGTTTCCTCTCCCTAGGTGCAGCACTTGGCATTTATCCCTATTAAATTTCATTCTGTTGTTTTCGGCCCAGCGCTCCAGCCTATTGAGGTCACTTTGAATTTTGTTTCTGTCTTCCAGAGTATTAGCTGTTCCACCCAACTTTGTGTCATCTGCAAATTTGATAAGCATTCCCTGTACCTCCTGATCCAAGTCATTAATAAAAATGTTGAAGAGCACCGGGCCCAGGACCGAGCCCTGTGGTACCCCGCTCGTTACCTCTCCCCAGTTTGAGAAGGAACCATTGATAAGCACTCTTTGAGTCCGATTCTTTAGCCAATTGTGGATCCACCTGATAGTTGTTCCATCTAGCCCACTCTTAGCTAGCTTACTAATCAGGATATCATGAGGCACTTTGTCGAAAGCTTTGCTGAAGTCCAGGTATATAATGTCCACAGCATTCCCACAGTCCACAAGGGAGGTTACCCGATCAAAAAATGAGATCAGATTAGTCTGACAGGATTTGTTCTTGACAAATCCATGCTGGCTTCTAGTAATCACTGCATTGTTTTCAAGGTGCTTGCAGACTGACTTCTTTATAATCTGCTCAAAAATCTTCCAGGGGATTGATGTCAGACTGACTGGCCTATAGTTCCCAGGTTCCTCCTTCTTGCCCTTTTTGAAGATGGGAACAACATTTGCCCTCCTCCAGTCGTCTGGCACTTCACCTGTCCATCCATGTCCTCCATGGACCATCTGTGGTCCAATACATGCCTGAAGACTCTATACTGGAATATACTGGTTTATACTGGTTTTTCCATTCATTTACTTTCCTAGAGCTTCCCTGTCCACGCCACAGAAGTGAACAGAGAAACTGTTGCAATCTGTGGAGCTTCATGGGGGCATCAGAGGACTCTCTTTCCTGTGACTGCCATGGATCTATGGACCAGGGCAATGGTTTCCATTCCATTGGTTAGATCCAGGCTTAGTCATGCTTAGAGTAGACCCATGGAAATTGTTGGTAATGACTAACTTAAGTCCCATTGATTTCAGTGGCTCATCTGTACAACTAAGCCTGGATCCAACCCTATATCATTTTTGTACATGTATCTCTGACACATTGATTTCACGTGTAGTTATAGAGGAACCCAAGGTTGTATTCATTTATATGTTTGTGTAGAGCAATGGCATGTGAAGTTATCTCCAATGTGTGATTTCACTCTGCATAATTTTTAGTTACAGGAAAACAAGTCACAACTAATTAATTCTACCTTGAAGATAATGTGTATATTGTCTGTGAAAAATACACCCAAATTTGTTTTGATGAGTCATCATAGTCCTTATTAAAAGTTCAAGAAGCTTCTGCACCTTGGATCACACATTGCTAGTTATTACTTATTAGTGAGCCAAATTTTACAATAGGACTTAACAGTCAACCTGACAGTCTTGGGGGAGGGGGTTATTCTTGCATAAATTGTTCTTTTGTTAATATTTATGTTTTGTCAAACACATGATTTATTACATTGGCACATTTTGAATATGAGTACTTTAAATGTCTAAAGTGTTCCGTGTTCATTTACAGTATTAGTATGATACTGTAAGTATAAATGAACATGTAACACTGTAGACATTTAAACCACTGCATCTTCTTTTCATGCAATGGTGGTAGTGATGATGGAGTTCTGCTACAGCTTTATTGGCTAGAAAAGTTGAGTTCAGGTGGGAAATGTAATGGCACCCACACCTGGAATAAAGAGGCAAGAACACTTGTCGTCAAGTTAACTGAGGTCAAAACTTTTATTTATGTTCAACATAACAAGGAGACCTGCAACAATTACTCATGGCTGTCAAAAACAATGGTTGCCTTACAACTTCCTTGCCACCTTAGTAAAAGGGAGCCCTCTGACCTGGCCCTGCATTGGAAGTGATGTGCTGACTGACTGCCTCCACCTCATGTGGACACACAGCTCTTCAAGCATTGAGGGAGGCCGACCCACTTGATTCACAACCTCCTGAGCCCCAAAGCTGTGGCTGTGCAATCCAGACCAGGCCCCAGCATGGGTTCCTTTCTCTGCCCCAAGTCCTAAAGCCCTGAGTGACAGATCCAGGAAATCCCCATTCACTCTCTTAGTGTCTCCAGGTGACCCTATTTGTAACTTACTTCCCCACACAGTCCTGCTGTTGTGACCTGACTCCCTACTGTTTATAAGGCCTTCTCCCAGCAGTATTTGTTAATCCACTACATGGTACACAGTGTGGAGTAGGACAGAAAACCCATTTGCCTTCACTAATTTGGCCGATGGGCAAAAAAATCCTACGTGGCCCTTGCACAGCTAACTTCCTCAGCCTGGTGTCCTCCACATGCCGGGAGTTTTAGTCCATTGCATTTGGAGGGTGCCATGTTGGGGAAGGCTGACCTACTCTCACGCAGTCACTTTGGGTGGGTGGGCACCAAGACAATTGCAGACTGTTCCAGCTGGGGGTGGGTACTGAGCTTATATAGCCCCTCTCCAGCTCTGGCTCCATGCTGTCCTACATGCACACCAATGCCTGCATTGGAAGTGATGTGCTGACTGATTATACAGGGCCAGACACAAAAATATCCTTGCCCCCTCATGTCTCACTCTGGTTGGTTCTTTGGCTTTCTTCCTGGCAGCCAATCATGGATTAGAGAGTGGGTCTAAAGCTAAGGGCTTACAAGCCACTGCTGCCTATGCTCTAGGTTTGGCTTTTCACTCTGTGGAACTCACATCCTTAAACATGACTTTACGAAGAAGAGGTTTTCCCCACCATCCTCCTCTTGTGGTTTCTGAACACTGCCAGATAACAAAGGCATTTTGTGTGTCCAATTTCAAGCTATTAATGCTTATTTTTATTTTTGCCTATTACAATTCGAGGGCCCATGTTACGGGTTTTTAAGAAAAAAATTGTTCAGTTTGCATTTTAATGGGAATCCTACCTAATTCACACTTCTGGAATCAATATGCAAACCAGAACAGTTCCCCTTCCATATTCAAACTTCTCCAGATTTTATGATGCAGTTGTCCAGTCAAAAAATGTGTGCAAAAACATGCATATTAGGGGAATGTATGCACACAAATGTGTATATTAATGAAAATAATATTAAAAAGTGCATTATATTAGGGGAAATGCTTACAAAAATGTGCATGACTTTTTTTTTAAAAAAGGCAAACTGATGTAGGAACAGGACAAAATTAACTTAAGATTGGAAAGGGAAATGGCTTCTTCCCCTAGGAGTAATACAATGCCTGGCAGGGCCTTGGAAATGTCAGAGCTCTCTGACCTTGGAGTGGTGTAGCATAGCAATAGGATTGCCCTGTTAATGCTTAGTGTTTTTGTTTTAAATTGTAATAATTTTTTTAACTGTTACATTTATTATTTTTGTTGTTAGCCACCTTGAGCTCCCAGAAGAAAGGTGGGATATAAATGTCTTAAAAATATAATTTAAAGAATAGCTAAGAGACCTAGTAGTTATTTGATCTGAAGATCTTCACCTGACCCTAGGAAATTAAACTCTTTTTTATAGACAGAAAAGGGAATGGATATCCATTTTAATTCTGGTTCTGTCAGACTTGATTTGCCCTTGACTAAAGTTATTTAAGCTTTCTAAAATACATGCAGTGCCAAGGTATATGCTGCTATATCTGATCAACTGTGAGAAGGTTCTCTGGGTCCAAGTTTTCCCCACTGTAAAATTTTTAAAAAAAAAGCATATACTTACTTAGCTGCTCTTTACAAAAATGTTGAGAAGAATAATGGATTAATATTTGTATTGTGCCTTGGAGACATATATTATTAATAGAGGAACACCAGAACAATGGGCATAAGCATTTTCCTAAAAATATGCATACCACATTACCTGCAAAAACAAAATACAATACATTGTATTGTATTTAAGAGTAGAATATAATTAAAAGGTTCAAAACAAACACTGAAGTGTGAAAGGCAGAAAGGGAGCTGTTCATGGCTGCCTAGAGGTTATAACTAGGAAATATGGGATTAATCAGCGCAAACCAAAATCTTGATGGTTTATGCAAGCTGTTTTGTTTGTTTGTTCCTTTTGGGAACAGTGCACTATCTAGTAAATTATTAGAAAGGGGTCACCAGGAGATATTACAAAAGACTGGATATAGGTGTTTAAAAATAGACAGGACAAAGCAAGAGAAAATTATAGTATGGAGAAGAATTCAGTACTGTCTGTGGTAAATATGGTATGTTGTTGGCCACTGAAGTAAAAGAGGTACTATAGAATACATACATGTAAACTTTGGTTCATTAGGCATTATGGGTGCAAACCTCAAACCGAACAAAATATGCAATAGCTCTAAAATTGGCCTTCTTACGGGGGGATTAAAAGGTAGCTAACATAACACAATTTTGAGGGGTGGGGAGCAAGCTAGGTGTGAAATCCAATGAAATTCTATTGACAGAACTACTTCCATCAGTGGAACTGTGAGGGGGTGATTTCACCTCCCCCTGCAGCCCACCTGCACACCCTCAATATCTGCTCTGGAGGGTTGGGGGACCACCATATTTTGTGTTAGTGAGTTCCATAAATTCTTTATGTTCTGTCCTAGAGAAGTCACTCTCCCTGTGTGTCAGTTCTCCATCTGCAAAAATGGGAATAATATATTAGCTACATTGTATGGGAGAAATGCAAACAGTGGGTAAATCCATCCACTGATGAAACAGCATCTGCCAGCAGAGGGGATTACCTCTCTCCCTGCACTCCCTGTGACTCCAAAATCTGCTCTGGAGGGGTGGGGATCCTTTGGCCAGTTTTTGGGGACACACAGAGGCTGCGGGGAGGAGTAGGAGGAATTTCTTGTGTGAACAGAGGTCCACTCATGTGATGTTGGATGTAGCCCAACATTAGAAACATAGGAAGCTGCCTTATAGTCACACCACTGGTCCATCTAGCCCAGTATTGTCGACACTGACTGGCAGTGGCTCTCCAGGGTTTCAGGCAGGATTCTTTCCAAGCCCTACCTGGAGGCCGGGGATTGAACCTGGGACCTTCTGCATGCAAAGCCTGTGCTCTATCACACTGAGCTATGGTCCCTCCCTACAGCACCTGGTATTCCAAGGTGGTCACCCATCCAAGTACTAATCAAGCCCAACCGTGCTTAGGTTCCGAGATCAGACAAGATCGGGCTGTTCAGGGCTGTTCAGATAATTGTAAAAGTATCTTACAAATTAAAAGTGTAATGTAAATTGCTGCACACGTTGCTACTTTTTGTGGTTAGATAACTTGAAATAATGCTGTCAGGGCCCCGGTCCTGCAATCACACATTCTGGCACTCTGACACCGGAGACTCCAAATCAGTGAGATCCTTTTATTACAGCAAATCCCACGGCACATAAGCTTAATGGCTACAGTCTTCAGAAATCATATAGCTGATGCCATTTTGCTACAGGCTCTTGAAACTATTCCACACCAAGGTAAGGGACTGGAATGTCTCTCTCTCTTTTTTCTCTTCAAATTTTATTTAAATTTTAACATATAAGCTACAAATACATAAACCTACAAATGATACAACAAACACATACAACAACAACAACAACAACAACAACTACTACTACTAATAATAATAAGTACAGCTCCCCCCCCCCCTGGGACCAAATAACTACGTAACTATTCAACCTTCCAAAATTGTAATGACTCTTGTGAAGGTGTACACTCTTTCCCGCTTAATAAAACAAAATCTACAAATGCTCTCCATATATCTTTAAAATCATTTTGATTCGATAATCCCCTTTTAACTTTAATACTACACGTTAACTTATCATTAATAGCAATATCCCATACCTCTTTATATCATTCCTCTATTTGATAAATCACATTGAATTTTCCATTTTGCTGCTGTCAATAAGTTTGTAATTAAATCTTTAGTATCTTGAGTACAATAAACCTTGTCATAAATTGATAGTAATGCTATGCTAGGACATACCTCTAAGTTTACCCCAGTTATTTCGTTTATCTCTTCGAATACTATTTGCCAAAATTTCTGTACATGTTTACAACTCCACCACATATGAACATAGGTGCCAGTTTCCTGGCATCCTCTCCAACATAACATCAAGTATTTCCTATCAATTTGATTTAATTTTACTGGTGTTAAATACAATCTCCATGGAATGTCTCTTAAGGACCAAATTCCCCGACATTCCACCCCAAACATCACATCACATGTTGCTCTGTCTTATTAAATGCAACACACAAGGAAGGGGAATTAACAAGAATGAACTGCTATTGGTTCCAATTGGAGCTGGTTCCTAATGTACAAATTAGCTCTTCTGGTATGTAGAATTGGGGAACAGTTGTGAAAATCGCTTGTATGATAGTGCTGCCTGCTTTGTGTTAAAATAACAGCCAACATATTGCTATAAATTTGGTGAATACCCAGCATAAATTGAATTTGCCAGACAATGTTCATTACATTCTGTGTTTAAAGTATGCATGAGCTTGAACTACATAATCTAGTGCCAGGTCATGAATTTTGTGACATGAAACATGGCAAAATCACAGAGCTTATAATTTAAATTATGCACGAACCAATCACCATGCCATAATTTTCTTTGTGCACCAAGTCATCTAATTTTCCACCCTAAGAAATGATGATAGTTTTTCTCTAATTTTATTTCTGTCATCTAACAATGTTACAGACCATGCAAGCATTCTCGTCATGATATTTGCTTTTATCTAGACTAATGACTGAATTTATTGGAAATGTTTGAATGACAAAGAACAACAACAAAAACAGAAAGTCTATTAAAGCCAAATTGCACCCCTCTTCCAGGCCATTTTTGTTCCAGGGCATACCCTCAAATCTAAGAAAGCTGGATTTTCTGAGATTTTAAAAGTGAATCTTACAATATTGTAAGAACAATAACTTTCTCTTTAAAGTCTATATCCTTTCAGAACGGGCTTTCAGATAGAAGATAAAGAAAAAGGAACTGGGACAGAAGTATAATATACATTCTGGCAGCCTGGAAGCATTAATTAACCTTTTTCAAGCAATGTCTCTGTACTGCCACAACTAATGTTACCACCACAGCTAAAGCAACATCCTATGTAGCCCTACCTGGGTTGGGTGGGGATGACAGGTACAGAGGAGTTCAGGTTCTTGGCTGCTAAATAGCCCTTAAGATAGAGCACTGTGAGGCCCTCAGTAACTCAGCGTCCATCGATGCTCTACTGATGGAAGTCAAAGAAATCCATAGGATGACTAGCTCCACAAATACTGACATTGTACTGGAGCTGAGACTAAATGCAGTTTTATGTATGCACTCTTTTGCACATGCAGAGCTGACCCTCCACTGAATAGAACAAGTTTGATGACTATTTGCAAGCTGCTAAAACCAATTTGCTTCCCTAAAATTACCGGCAAAAGCAGCCTATGCAAATGCAGATGTCAGATATTTTCCATATACTTGAATAAACAAGAAGCTTGTTGATTCCTCTATCAGCAATAAAAGGTTTACAGTATTGTCACACGTTCTTCCAGTTGAAGGAATGACCTTCACTGGGGAAAGAAAATTGCTGGGATGCCATCCAGAAACCCTTGTAAGAGAGCCCCGCTGTGTACGGTTGTACAGTACATATGGAGAACTGTACATGTATACACAGCTGTATATGCAGTGGTCTCTCTTCAGATGTTCTACTTCTAATGCATATAGACCAGGGGCAAAACCTACTGTTCCCCTACTTTAATTATCTCCTGTTTTGACCATCTAAAAAGGGTTTTACATTTTCTGAATTCATACAACATATAGAGTTCTGCATTCTCCTGAATTTTTCTGTTTTCTATGAGTAGGGGAAAATATTAGGAAGCTCTTGCCTGCATAAGGCTTTGGGTCATGCCCAGTAAGTTTGTGAGTCCTGTGTGAGAAGTTTTAGATCACATTATTATTAAAAACATCAGAGGGCACCAATCTGGCACAAGAATTATTTGCATGTAAATGTAAAAGCTGTAAAACAACCAACACACTCTTTTGCTATTTAGATTTGTGCACAGAATTGTTTGAAATTAACATGCTAATTTCTAATGAATAGTAATAGTTTACTGTTTGTTTTTTAAAAGAGCTTTCCATCTGGAGCAGAAGGCTGTATGTCAAGTTGCATGCTAAGGGATTTTCTTTCCCCCACCTCCCCCAAAGAGAATAAACCTTTGAAACAAGAACTTCACAGTGGAAATACTGACTTACTTTTATCTCTATAAATTGCAGAAGAGAAATTGGGAGGCAAGATGTTTTACATTTTTTCTGCCATTTGTATTAAAATAAGAATTTCTAAGCCTCCTGCGCTGGCCGGGATTCAGTGAGATATGGATCAGGCAGCAGCAAATAATGTTTGTACACCGACTTCCTCAGGGTGTACTGGTCACAATGCTGAAATTCTAGGTAAATGATAAATTTGTGGGCAGAACTGTCTTCATCAACGATTAATGATGAGAATTCTAGGAGGAGTGGCCACCAAAATTCCAAAACTCCAAGCAAATTTGAGCCCAAATTTAGAGCCCAAATTTGTTTGGGCTTCTGCTTTAAGCCTTTAAGCACAATTACACTGGCAAATACCTTCGTTCCAAATTGACATTCTTTCTGAGGAGTTTTGAAGGAAGTAAGATGAATAAAACTGCATTCAGGAAGAGAATGTAGTTGGAGAAAGCCTAATTACTCTGAAGTAAGGTCCACTGAATTCAGTGGGAAACACACACCCCATATAGATGGGTGACTTTGGGGGAAATAAAACTACTTTGGGGGAGTGAAAGGGTGGCTAATACCATGATTAGGGCAGCAAGGATTTTGCTGTATATGAGCTTTTCTAGAGAAGGCTGTTAATCTACTCCCGGTTTTGTTGCAGAATTAAGATCAGATCTCTACAGAAAGAGCTTTTCCTTTCCTGCCTTTCCATACTTTCTGCTACATAACCTCTAGGTGGTGCTGTGGTATAGATAGTGGAATAATGCAATTACAGTGATGGGGACTTGTGCTTTGTTTTGAGATGAAAAAAAATACTGCATTTTCCCTGCTCCACCCCCCCGCCACCCCCTGTGGAAGTGCTCTTAAAAAGCTGAAGCAAAGCTGAAGGGTCACAATATCATCTAAAGCACCCATAAACACGTATGAGTGAGGAATGATGAGCACGCAACAAAAGCCTCGTATAGAAAAGCTCTAGAATCAGGTAGTGGGCAATATTTGGAAGGAATGCCCTCCTCTACTTCTCATAGGAGTCTATCCTGCAGATATGTGCACATAGGATTGCAGCTTGTTGTGATTTGTTTTGGGATTTTTGCAAAAATCCTGAGAAATATCCAGATTACAAAGGGCTACAGATGGACACAGATAGAATAACCACAGAAATAGAGTTCAGGGCTCAAACTAGAAACCATGGGCGGAGGGTGCTGCTGCTGCTGCTGCTGCCCCATGGAGGGGGAGCCCCTGAATTGAATGTTGCAGCATCTGCTTTGGCAGTTTATAGTGTGATCCTATATGACTTGGGACCAGGCTACCTGAAAGACCACCTTCTCCCATATGAGCCTTCCCAGGTTTTAAGGACTTTGGGGGACTGCCTTATCTCCCACTGCCATCAGAGGCACATCTGGTGAGGACAGAAGAAGACAGGGCCCTCAAAGTTGCTGCTCCCAGGCTTTGGAAGCTCCCTGTTGAGGGCAGCTAGGTCGTTGCGCCCCTTTCTGTTATCCTTCCACAAGCAGGAAAATATGTTTTTTTTATTAAGGCAGGCCTTTGGCATGTAAGCTGGTCTGTTGCTGAAGGTATTTTTAATTGGTTGGGTGCTGTCTGTTTCTTTCATTGTAGTGTTTTAAATTGTGTTTTCCATTTGTTTTTATGTTGTGTTTCAATTAAGATTGTGTTTTTAATCTGTATTTTATTCTTGTTAGCCACCTTGAGGGGCTAACTCAAATAAATAATTTTTATTTATTTAAAAACAAACAAATAAATAAATTCTAAACTAAAGCAATGAGATTTACTCCCAGGTAAGTGGATATAGGACTGCAGCATTCTCAGGCCCAGGACAGACTTCATCCACCTGGGCTAATCATTGGATCCTGCTGAACAGGAAGGACTATAAGACAACTTCCTGTTCTAGTTACACCTTGCTTGAGCAATAAGGTCTTTCCAAGCTTTGGTGTGTTCCTTCCTGTATCCTTTGGTTGTCCTTACATCCTGATTTCTGACTTCCTTTTCAGCCCTGCCTCATGGTTCATCCTTCATCCCTGACTTGCCCTTCAGTCTTGACTACTGTCTTAGTCCCATGGGTCCTGGCTCACCTCATATTAATACCAATGGTCCAGCCCAAAGACTTTCATAACTGGGGTGGGAAGGTTGAAAGATCTGGGTGAGATTTTGGTGCCATAGCTTAGCACCAAAGTTTTTCAAAGTTCAGACAACATTTTTCAAATGTGAATATGTTTTTGGGATGAAGGTTATAGCTGGAGATGGAGCAGTTTTTGGCTACTATCCCATGCACTCCTGTCTCACTGAAGTCAGTGAAACTCAACTTTAAGTAAACACATCCATGCTGTTCATTTGAGATATATGTTGCACACACAGTGAATGTTGTACAGACCTCATAAATTTTGAGCTACCGGGAAATTTACCTGGAAAGGCCTCCACTTCTCTCTGTCTCTCAGGAGTTGAGGGCAGAAAGGAGACAAGCCATAAAATGTCACGGTAGAATTAATTTGACAATCATTCCCTTCTTTCAAAGGAGTCAACTGGCAGATGATGGAAGGGGAACACACAATACCTCCCTCACACGCTGCAAGCATATACACTTTTTAAAAAGGGCTGTGTGTGCACATGGCTGTGGGTGCAGCATAACTGGAGAGATCTCAAGGTTACCATCCTATGCCCACATATTGAAAGCAATTCTCATTAAATTAAGTGGGGTTTACTTTGGAGTAGACAGAAATGGTCGAACAGAATTTAACACCTGGAACTAGGTAATATATTTGTGTTAGTGATACCAACAAAATTCATAAGTATGAATAAGTATGAATCTGTCCAGTTCATTATGCTTGAGTATCCCCTGCTATGGGTGGGTCAGGCTCAGCCATGGGGCAAACTGGGGGCAAATCCATTTAGTAAAGTCAGTAGGCAAGCAAAGATCAAAAGCACAGTATTACTAGTCAAGAAGAAGGGCAGTTCAAAAGCAGGGTCTTATCAGGAATGAGCAATCAGGCTAAGAACATGCAAAGATTCAAGGTACTGTGAGCTGAAATCAGGTCCCCACCCAAGACTTGCCTGCAGCACACCAGAGGCTTGTGGAAGAAGTCCTCCTCATGAGGAGCCTTTTACTCATGAGGAGCCTTCCCTTGCAAATGGGTGTGCCTTGCCTTCTCACAGAGGTTGTTCTGGCCTGCCTCTTGAGATGCCGCCACTTTCGGGGCAAGGGAAGGCTTGGTGGCTGCTCAGCCTTCATCTCAGAGGCAGAGTTTCACTCCTCTTGTGGGGAAGGCAGTATGCGTGTGTACACTAGTTGCTGGGGAACATGGGCAGGGCAGGGGGGTGCTGTTGCACTCATATTCTGCTTGTGGGTCTCCCGTGGGCAGGTGGTTGGCCACTGTGTGAACAGAATGCTGGACTAGATGAACCTTTGCTCTGATCCAAAAGGTGAACTTTGCAAGAATGTTAGTAACCAACTACCAAGATGATTCCAAACTAGTTTTGGTAAATTTCTGGTAGTGGTAACATTCATTAGTAGGTAACATTAATCATAGACACTGTACTAAGTCTAGGGCAGATATATTTTTGGGTAAAAGAAGAAGCTGAGATTCTGTTACAATGTGTTGATGAGGCTTTCTCACTTTGATATTTGTTGCTGGCATTGCAATTCTGCAGTGGCAGAAGGTATTTCCCACTGGTACAGAAAATGTTATCGATTTTTATCAGGGGAATACACTTTTAAAAATCCCCATGCAACACTCTTATTAATAAACACATAGAATCTCAGTTAAGACATTCTAGTTATTTATGATGTCCGAAGAGCATAACCTCAATATTCTCTGGGTTGGAATCACAAAATGTGCATGCACCTGTTAAACCATTTCTTCCATGTGCATAGTAAAATTCTTCAGTCACAATAGCTATGTTTTCCTGTTAATTGCCATTTTAAATTTGATTTGTTACAATCATATCATAAAAAGCAAAACAATTCTTCAGGACCATTTCCTGCTAGTATTAGATTATCTTCTTCCATCTTGTACCTAAGAATAAAGTATTCCGTTTTATGCAAAGGTTCATTTAAAGCCAGGGATAGATCATTAGCTTTTATTCTGCATTCCTAATCATAGCCAGATTTGGAACATTTTAATTGATTTCAGAAGTGTAGAGCATTAGGTACACAATAAATGTGTCCACTCCTCTATTGCATGAGATACATACAAGTAGTTTACTCACAAAGGCCCATGAATAAAAGCTAAAAGAAGTGGACTCAGAGTGAATGTGTACATATTTGTGTGCACACAAAGAAGTAAGGTAGGGAGGGCATTGATGTAGAAGCAACAAGAAAGGAAATGTAAACGTACACAGAAGATATATATTATTTTCTGAGTCCAGTTCAAGGCGCTGGAGTTGACCTATGAAGCCCTACAGGGCTTAGGACCTCAGTACCTGAAGGAACATCTGCTCCCTCATCAACTTGCCTGTATATTATTGATCTGTCATCTCTTGGTGCCCTCCTCCAAGCATCCCTGCCATCTGAGGCAAGCAGCCCTGCTGTTTTTCATTCTTTATCTCTATTTTTGTATTTTTGAATTGTTGTGTTTATGCTTTATTTGTAAACCATCCCCAAGTGTCTTTTAAGGTTGCCTTCAAAGATGTTTACTGATGCTATGCATGTTTCCTCAGAAACATGATACATCAATAAATCAGACCAAGTCAGAAGTGTTGAATGGGGCTTATTCCTCAATTATGGCTTTAGTTTCAAAGAAGGTTTTTAACTGTCTGATGCATAATTATGTTTATTACATGGCAGTTGTGAATGCCTGTATATAACTATTGTGGATCTGTAATGTGTACTTTGTATGGCCGCTGTGAGGAAATAATGTATCTGAGTAGGCTTGAGGCCTTGTTTTGTTGCTGACAGAGGCCTGTGTGGTGGCTGCTGAGTCACATTTTCAGGGGGGAGAGAGAGACAATCACTTCGAATATTGTTAGATGGGGCCTGTATCAGGTAAGTTAAATTCTGATTGGCTGGGGATTCTAGCAATGTGGAAAAGAGTGGTTGGGAAATGACAGTTAAGGTTTGACAGTTGACAGTTAGGGTTTTAGTCAGAGGGAGTCTGTGGTAGTCAGAGGGAGGAGAAGGTCTGCTGTTTGGTGTGTGGTGTTTGAAAAGAATTATGCGAAAGCTGAGGAGAAATTGAATAGCTAAGGTTTGGAATGGGGTGGGCAATCTACTGGGACTCAACCCACCTCTGGCTCGGCAGATACCACTGCTGCGCCCACCGAGCCAGGCTGAAAGCTGGTGCATGCCGGGCTGTGCACAAGACTTCCGAGTTCCCAGTGGGCCACTGTTTACATAGAAAATGCCTTAAGATATGTCAAAAGGTTACCAAATTGTTGCTACTGTAGGCGTATCCTAAGGCATTCTTTACATAAACAGTGGCATGCTGTGAACCTGGGAGTCGTTTTCCCAGCCTAACTCAGGAGAACGCGAGTCGAAGCCTGGGAAGAGGTAAGTGGGACAGAGTGCGGGGGGTTGTACTTGAACCTGGCTAATCTGCTGGATTTCCACCCCACCCCCAAAATGAAACCCTCACACATCCCTATAATATGGATATTAAGCTATTCTTTCTCTGTGGGATAACCTTAGGTGGCTGGTGAAGATCAGGTAGGGAGCAGGTAGCTGTGTTATGCCAGGAGGCTGCCCTAAGATCTTGCCAGAAGAAGTTTAAACAAGCAGGCAGTAAATACCCAGATAAACAGTCCAAGTAGTCAGTAATACAACGGGAGGAGCTTGGGTGTCAGGGGAAGACTGTACCCCAAAGCTGGACCTGGTTGTAGGGATATTTGGCTGCAGTGGAGGTTTAAGGAATTTTGGCCTTAGGTAAAAGAAGTCCTTAGAGGCTTGTAACAGCAACAATGACTGGACTTGCATGACACTCTAAGCCTCAGTAGGTTAATTAGTACTGAGGCATAGCGTGTCGTGCGAACCCGGGAAGAGTTAGTCAGGGTGGTTAAAGAGAATGCTAAGGATGCATGAGAGCTTCTCGCGGGCACGAGGGCTGCTCGCGGGCTGCTCGTGTCCGCGAGAGCTCTCTGCCGTGAGCGCGGGCCTACCTGATGGCTCTCCCCCTCACCATGGAGAGCTGCCCGTGCCACCCACGCTGGTCCCGTCGTGTCACTTCCAGCGCAGTGGAAGTGACGCAACGGGACCCTGCTCCGTTGCTCTAGACCCCCACACTCTGTTTATGGTGGGGGAAAGCAGGGCAACAGGGCTGTTTAAGCCCTGTTGCCCTGGTTCCCCCCGCCAAAAACAGAGCGCGGGGGTCCAGCGTGACGGAGCAGCAGGATGACCCGGCTCTGGCGGCGGCAGGGCTTCGGCGTTGGCGAACGCTCCACACTGCTCAGAAGAACGGGATCGGGCTGGCGGCGGCGCGGAGAACCGAGCCAAGGAGAGCTTCGGGCCCAGGTAGGGCTCGAAATACATCCCTGAGAGAATCTTCTTAACCACCCTGCTAAGCCATGGCTTGTTCTAGGGTAAAGAAAACCCTAGTAGGCTTAGCGTATCATCCGACCCAGACAACACGCTAACCCGCTGACAAGCCAAAAAGGTATAGAGCTCCTTGGCCAGAGTAGCAAAAAAAAAGGCTTCCGAAAGGACTGCAGCAGCAGTGGTGGCACCTCTTCCTCCCCAAGCCTGCAGGTTTGTCCCCCCACTCTTGCCACACAGAGCGAGAGCAGGGGGAGCGAGAGTGGGGGGGCAAGTGGGTTTTTTAAAAAAAGTTGGTTTAAAGTGTCTCTTAAGTTCTAAAGGATTGTCACTAAGCAGTCTAAAAAGCACCATAGGTGGGACTGCCCAGTGAAGGAGCAGTTTCCGCAAAGGTGGTGGCGGTAGTGGGGAGAGGATATCCCCCATAGCAGTCCTGGCAGTCTTGGTTCCAGAATGACTCCTTTTGTTTTGAGTATTGTGCCTTGAATAGCTAGCTGTATGTAAATGCAATTGAGAACCAGGGAATCTCCCTACACCTTCTATTCACTGGTTAGAACCAAACTTTTGTTCCCTTTGTTTCAACCCATCCTGAATCTATCCTTTGAGTGATCAAACCCTTCATAGTCTTTATCTAGGTTTGCACACCATAGTAATTCACAGTGACTACAGTAAACCGTAGAAGAGCCAGTGCGGTGTAGTGGTGAGAGTGTTGGACTGGGACTTGGGAGACTGGGGTTCTAGCCCCCACTCGGCCATGAAGCTCACTGGGTGACTTTAGGCCAGTCACTGACTCTCAGCCTAACCTACCTCACATGGTTGTTGTGAGGATAATTTGTAGAGGAGGAGAGCCTTGTAAGCCACCTTGGGTTCCTTGAAAGAGGAAAAAAGATGGGATATAAATGTAATAATAATAATAATAATAATAATAATAATAATAATAATAATAATAATAATAATAATGGCTTTGAAGGGTGACTTTGAAGCCATGGCCAAGGAACACTAACTCGGTTTGCACAACATGCTAAGCCATGGTGGCTAGCCACCATGGCTTGGGGTGTCATGGGAACCCAGTCAGTGTTTCTTAGACATGGCCTTGAAGACACCCTTCAAAGCCATGGCTTGTTCTAGGGTTTACTATAGCCACCGTGGCTTAGCAAGGGTATGAACCAAGTGTTTCTGTCAAACCCTATAACTGACTTGAAATTTGGGTAGCCATGGGTAGCTTTGTTTGTTCTTTTTTGTTTGGACATACCTCACACTGGTGCATTTCAGCTCTTAGAATGAACCCAAGCTCTGATTGACTTTCATCATCAATCTTCGTGATTCTTTACTAGCATTATTCTCTATTCTACTCTGGTGCCAGCCAAGCCCATGCTTTCCTGGCTAGGGTTGCCCTTATGCTTTCCTATTGAACTTTCTTATTTTCTTATGTTTGCCTAGACCTTGTACACCCAGACAGAATGCTGTACCTACCCGGATAAGGTGACCATTGATTCCCAGAACACATGGCCAGTCTCGGAAACACAATTTGGTTTGCATGGTGATGACCTCCTTTCCATCTGAGTTGTCAGCTCGGGATCCAAGAGATGGTTAAGAAGGAAGACTCAAATCTTTGATTTCTATTAGAAACTCTAAATCTATTTTTAAGCACAATTGTGGAGGCTCCAGGGTTCCTAACAATGGCTTTGCCTCTGTTCAATCTCCCCATGATTGCTACAAGTTGATGAAAGACCAGGCCCCAGCTGACCCGGGCATCTCCTCACCACCATTGCCGGGGAGAAGAGCAAGCCAGGCAGGTGGGTCCAGCTCTGCTGCTGCTGCCGCCGCCTGTGCGAGGCCAGCCCACCCCACCACACCTGTGGGACTGCTGCCTGCCCCCTGCAGGCCCGGGCTCAGCTGGGAGCCGCCTTGCCCCACCTGCAGCTGCTTGATTGTGGGGCCAGAAAGACCAGGCCCCAGCTGACCCGGGCATCTCCTCACCACCACTGCCGGGGAGAAGAGCAAGCCAGGCAGGTGGGTCCAGCTCTGCTGCTGCTGCCGCCGCCTGTGCGAGGCCAGCCCACCCCACCGCACCTGTGTGACTGCTGCCTGCCCCCTGCAGGCCCGGGCTCAGCCGGGAGCTGCCTTGCCCCACCTGCAGCTGCTTGATTGTGGGGCCAGAAAGACCAGGCCCCAGCGGGGGCGGGTCCGCCGCCGGTGGGGTCGCCACCGAAGGGGCGACACCAAAGGGGGTCGCCCCTTTGGGGGAGCCACTTCGGGGGTGGCACGAGGGCGAGGGCCTGTCCCCCTGCTGCTGGGGATATAGGTGGGGCTGGGAGTTTTTAAGAGGCCCTTCCTTTTTGAAGGGCTGGGGCTTATTAGGGGTTGATTTTAGGGGTGGGTCTCCCGCCTGATTGGCGGAAGCGAGGGGGCATGTGTCTCTCCCAGGGAGATAGTGGGGGGAGTTCTGGGGGGCAAACGGTACCAATGTTGAGCGGCAGGCGCTGGCAGAGCGCTAGGGGCAGGCCACGCCGAGTAAGGGGAACAAGGGATCGATGCTTAATATCTATCCCTTGTTCCGAGCCTGCCCAGAGCCAAGGGATAACTGGGGTGTGTGTTGCTCCTTTCCCCACCCTGCATTTGCTGTTGTGCAATGCCAGGTCCATTACCCAAAAAACATCTCTCATCCATGACTTGATCATGGATGAGGGTGCGGACCTGGCATGTATTACGGAAACCTGGCTGGACGAGGCCGCTGCTCCAACTCTGGCGGCCTTGTGTCCGGCTGGTTTCTCGTATGCCCAGCAGCCAAGGGTTGGGGGACGGGGAGGGGGAGTGGCTGTTATCTACCGGGAGTCCTTGGTCCTCACCAGACTCCCTCTCCGGGAGACCAGGTTTATTGAGTGCATGTACTGGAGGTTGGGTCCAAAGGGCATTCTGGGGATTCTGCTCGTGTACCTGTGAGAGCTGGACTGACCCGGGTTCAAAAGCTTCCCTAGCCAATGACCCTCAGTCCCAGTCACGCAGGCGGAAGGAGGAGATAACAGCAGTTAATAAAGATTAAAGAGTTTATTTGTAAGACCCAATTACATGGGATTAAGGCAAGCAATGCATCTCTTACTCACTACATCATTGCAGATACAAATCCAATACCCCAGTGGTAAGGCTAGATGAAGTGAAGTCCAGAACAAGAGACATGTCGAGTCGAGACGAGCAAGACAGCAAGTGAGAGGAGAAGAGGGGAGGAGGAGTGAAGCTATCAACAAGTGTGTTAGCTTTATACCACAGACCCTGCACCTATAAATAGGATATTACTCATCCCAGTTGTATAACCTATTCATCAACATGTTGATTCCAAACCTGTCCAAGGTTGCTGAGTCATATCACCTTGAGACTATGTCTCGTGACCAGAGACCCTGTGTACTTCATCTCAAGAGACATCCTCCATGTCAGGTGATAATCCTGATGTCAGGTGGTAATCTCGTTCTGCCTATGCAAAACCTGACAGTACCATCCACCCCGCTGCACGACAGGCTCCCTGGCTGAGGTGCTGGAGGTGGTCTCTGATGTGCGTGTGTTGTCCCCCAGGCTATTGGTGCTGGGGGACTTCAACGTGCATTCAGGGGCTTCCCTCACTGGGGCACCTCGGGACTTTATGGAGACCATGGCTTCCTGGGAGCTGCACCCTGTATTAACTGGACCTACCCATGTAGCCGGTCATGCACTGGACTTGGTTATTGTTTCCGGAGAGGGGGGAAATGATCTGGAGATCGGGGGTATATCCACCACCCCCTTGTCATGGTCAGATCATTATCTGGTGGGGTTGGATCTCTCGGTGCCACAACCCCTCTGCAGGGGTGAGGGACCTATTAGAATGGTCCGCCCCAGGCGTCTTATGGATCCGGATGGATTCCTGAACGCGCTTGGGGAATTGGAGCACACAAACGGTAGCTCGGTCGAGACCCTGGTGAATGACTGGAATGCTGCAATCACCAGGACATTAGACCGAGTTGCCCCGAAGCGCCCTCTTCGCCTAAACAGAGCTCGCGCGGCGCCATGGTTCACTCCGTCGCTGCGAGCTCTGAAACAAGAGGTGAGAAGGCTAGAGCGCCGATGGCGAAATTCCCGCTCTGAAGACGATCGAACACGGGTTAGAGCTGCATCTTCAGCCTACCGGGTGGCGGTGAAGGCAGCAAAAAAGAATTTTTTCTTTATGCTGCCTCCATTGCGTCTGCAGAGTGCTGCCCCAGGAGGCTGTTCCAAGTGGTCCGGAGTCTGGTCGGTCCAGTCGCTCTGGACCCACTGGAACAGTCAAAAGCCTCCTGTGAGGCTTTAGCGAAGCACTTCGCAGATAAAATCGATCGGATTAGGAGTGGGATATCGTACGTCGTGGACACAGGGAGTGAGTGGGAGGAGGCCAATGTCAGACCGGTTTTGTGGGATCGGTTCCGGCTTCTTCCTTCTGATGAAGTGGACAAGGTGCTTTCATCTGTGAGGCCGACCACCTGCTTGCTTGACCCTTGCCCGTCCTGGCTCATTATGAGCTGTAGGGAGAGACTGGGTGAGGGGATCAAGGCGGTGGTGAATGCCTCCCTCGAGGAGGGAGTTATGCCATCAGCCCTCAAGGAGGCAGTAATAAGACCTCTTCTAAAGAGGCCCTCCTTGGATCCCAAGGATCTGAACAACTTCCGCCCAGTCTCCAATTTACCATTTCTGGGCAAGGTGATTGAGCGGGTGGTGGGTGCTCAACTGAAGGCACACTTGGATGAAGCCGATTATTTAGATCCGTGCCAGTCGGGCTTCAGGCCTGGACATGGGACGGAGACGGCCTTGGTCGCCTTGGTGGATGATATGAGGAGGGCTTTGGATAGGGGCGAATGCTCCTTTCTAGTCCTCCTCGATCTCTCAGCGGCTTTTCATACCGTTGACCACGGTATCCTCCTGGACCGCCTGGAGGGGTTGGGCATAGGAGGCACTGTATTGCAGTGGTTCCGGTCCTTCCTCTCTGGAAGGTACCAGAGGGTAGTTCTCGGGGAGGAGGCTTCGGACCCTCGGCTGCTCACTTGTGGAGTGCTGCAGGGTTCCATCCTCTCCCCGATGTTGTTCAACATCTACCTAAAGCCCCTGGGAGCTATCATCAGGAGGTTTGGGGTGCAGTGTCATCAGTATGCAGATGACACGCAGCTCTACCTCTCTTTTAAATCCTCACCGAGGTTGGCCGTTGAGACCCTGTCCAAGTGCCTGGAGTCAGTGGGTGGCTGGATGGGAAGGAATATGCTGAAGCTGAACCCCGACAAGACCGAGGTACTTCTGGTGGGGGACAAGGGGAGGTTAGGGGATGTTGACCTGGTGCTGAATGGGGTACATCTCCCCCTGAAGGACCAGGTCCGCAGCTTGGGGGTCATTCTAGACTCCCAGCTGTCCATGGAGGCTCATGTGGCAGCTGTGAGCCGGGCGGCGCTGTATCAACTCCATCTGATACGGCAGCTGCGCCCCTACCTTCCTAATCATCTGCTCCCTTCAGTGGTTCATGCCTTGGTCTCCTCTCGCCTAGACTAGTGTAATGCGTTCTACGTGGGGTTACCCTTGAAGACGGTTCGGAAGCTACAGCTGGTACAGAATGCGGCGGCTCGCCTGGTTAAAGGCAGCCGCCGGCGGGATCACATCACGCCAGTGCTCAAGGAGCTACATTGGCTACCAGTTGCTTGCCGAGCTGAATTCAAGGTGTTGGCTTTGACCTTTAAAACCCTATACGGCTCCGGTCCAGTCTATCTCAAGGAGCGTCTCCAGCAACACCAAGTGGGCCGCTCAACAAGATCTGCCACAGATGGCCTTCTCCTTGTCCCTTCAGCCAGAGCAGCTAGACTGGTCGGGACGAGGAAGAGGGCCTTCTCTGTGGCAGCCCCCGTACTATGGAACTCTCTCCCAAGTGACCTCCGCCATGCCCCCTCTCTGCTGAGCTTCCGCCGCTCATTAAAAACTTGGTTATTCAGGCGGGAATATGGGGTGGGCTAAGATTTTAAAATTTTATACTGTTTTAATGTATTTTAATGGAGAAAAATGTTTTAATGTATTTTGTTCTGTTTTATTTTCTGTACATCGCCCAGGGTGGCCGGTTTGCCGGCCAGATGGGCGATAGATAAATGCAAATAATAATAATAAGTTCCAGGAAATCAAAAGTCGGAACTCTATTTGGATCTATCCACTATTCAGTTTTCTTGGTACTCAAGAGTGTCTAGGCAGCTTGAGGCTAATGGCCCATTTTTGTGATTTGGCATTGAGTTGAGAAACCTGATGGTAGTCTATGCCCACAGCACTTTAGTTTTATAGCTTTTTGCAACCAATCTGGAAATGAAGTCCATTGGGTTCCCCTTGCTCTATTTCTTTTCCATTAGAACATGTTAGAACCAGAATACCATCCCATGCACTAGGGGATGGGTATAGTAACCAAGCCATTTTCTCTACTGTAACATTGTACATATGAGTTGTCTGAGAACAACCTTTTTAAAAACAAACCAACAGCATCTTGTATCATGCGTTTGAATCTAGCAAGAGTGCGTGAGCTAATTTCCCCAACTTAGAAGAAGTAGCTATTTGTCATTTGAATAACAACGTAGTGCATATGTCCTCTGGGTGCACACCATGGTTAAAGGTCCCCATAGAGCCACATTGCTTGTTGTTATGCGTGTACATGCTAGTGGCATGTTTATGTGAATGAGGATGCACAGCACCAAAGTACACTTCTGTACATGGATTCCTAGGTAGATGGGGCTGCACATAATTTATTTATTTTATTTATTTATTTATTTATTTATTATATTTATACCCCACCTTTTTTCCTGCAAGGAACCCAAGGTGGCTTACATAGTCCTCCTTCTCTTCCTCTCCATTTTATCCTCACAACAACCCTGTGAGGTAGGTTAGGCTGAGAGTCAGTGACTGGCCCAAAGTCACCCAGTGAGTTTCATGGCTGAGCAGGGACTCGAACCCGGATCTCCTAAGAAACCCTGTATAAAAAACAATTAGTACAGCACTGAGGGGAAAGAACCAGAGGGGAAGGTGGCTTGGATTTAGTCCCAGCTATCATCCCCTCCTCACCAAATAGTTGTTTGGCACAATTTCTGGCTTTCTGAAAGAGCTATATGCATACAGTTGGGTTGGACCATTATTTATACAAAAATAATAAACTCTGCTTCTTCTCATGCAAATATTAATATCTTCCCAAAGACTCAATATTTTTTTAAAAATCAGATTAATTCTCCAGTAATGTGGTAACTTCTGGGAGAAAGGACATGTTTTGTGTGAGTGAAATGATGAAATAAAAGTAAATAAAATTCATAATGAATGTGGAACTCAATATGTAGGTTGTAATGTGATTACAAATCTTGCTGCTGGTGCACACCTTTTGGCATAACTGTCAATCATGGTTAAACTGAGATTCACAAATTGAAAATGAAAAGTAGTTCTGCACAGGTCAGAAACAAGTGGGGAAGACTGTACAATTCTCAGCTCATTCTGAGCTCCACTTCTCAAAATCTCATTCATACATTCATTTCATGCAGTTTTACTTCTCCATAACAGATGAATGAATTCACTGCACACAGTATTGATCACAATACACTTTGGAATACATGCTTTGCTGACTGTATAAACTGAAACTGTTATTTGCATCTGCACTTTGGTCCTGATAGGGCTGTGCCAGTTCCGTTAGTCACAACCCAGAGGCAACATGCTGTGAATGGAATTCACTCTTCACCAAGGTTCTGGCCCATTTCATACATGTCCTCAGTCCTCTCTTACTGGGACCCCCCACCCTTTGTGCTTGTTGCGGGGGGGGGGGGGGGCAGAAGGGAGCATAGGGTGCTGGAGATGTTCCCATCAGCATGCGGTTAGTAACTTGCTACCCACCTCATTGCCCAAGGACATTGTAGCCACTTTCCAGGGAGCAAATCAGCTTTGCTGGCTGGCTCCTGGGGGCAGGGCTTTGGGTGGGCCAGAAGGAAAACCTTCCCTGCTGGTCCAATCCTCCACCTTTTCAATATTTCCCTGATTCTGCAGTTAGTCCAGAAAGGGGAGATATTAACTCCCCCGCCCATTTTCATGGCTCATTTTCAGGGGGACATGACAACCCATCATGGTACGAACAACCCCTAGAACAAGCCATGGGTTTTCAGGGTGGCTTGTTCCTGAAAAATAAGCCACCCTGCCCCTGCAGGAAGTGGTCTGGGTTCAGATGACACAACAACCCACTGTAGCTAATTACCCATGATGGGTTGTTGTGTCATGTGAACCAGGTCATTTTCTTACCAGGAACTGGGATTGCTGTGAATTATAGGTTTGGTGCTGAAAACTGTGGGTTTTCAAAGGAGTTGTCTGGTGTGCTGTGTCTCAGAATCCATCTCTGCCTTGCACTCAGTCCTACAGGCAGGTGACTTGTCCTTTGCCATGCCTCCCATGGCAGCCATTTTGTGGTGGTGCCCTGGGCAGTTTCTCAAGATGCCAAATGTGCCCACAGCCCCAAAAGGTTGCCTACTCCTGTTCTAGGCTACTAATAATTCTTTTGGAACTTAAATCTTTATACTGTGGGGATCATTGCATCTATGAGTATTGTGGGTGTGGAGTTAATACAGAAAGAGTACACACATGCACACAAATCAATAAAACCTGAGAGTATGAACAAATGTTCATTAATATAATGTTGTGTGTTATTCAACCAACTGTCCCCATGTATTCCCTTGCCTTTTGCTATCCCTTGCAACCCGCTCTTTATTTGTTTTTCTGCTGCCTGACAGACTTTGATGTACTTGCCCATTCATCTGGTAGATCTCTGGCAATCCTCCATACATGCTACATTGTTATTGTCATTGCTAGAAAAGGCCTCAGTCTTTCTCACAGGGGGGCACAAGACTGCTTCAGACAAACAGGTAGCATGATTTATGGCAGATGGTGACAGGTCTATCATTTCTTTCACTGTTGTTACTACCACAATGTTATTGTGTGGAAACATCACTTCTCCATCACTAAATTGCCATCTTGGGAGAACAGAGTTTTCTCTATATCTCATAATATTGCACTCATTCTTGGTTAGGTCTGACATGAAAGGGAGATGTTACATGCACATTAATTGCTAGTACAATTGTTCTAACATATGGAATCACCTGGCCTAATTCATAAGGGTTCAGCAAACCACTGTCTACTGGTTTGGACAATGACTGACGTTATACATCCTGTGGTTTTCTTCACTGCTGAGCACTGGTCAGTATCCATCCTTTCTCCCATAGGCATAAGAAGTTCCAATAGTTATTTGCCAGTGCCATGTTCATAAGGCTGGGTTGCTCTACTGTATGCAGAAATGGAATCCAAAGTGAAGACACTGAACTGTGAAATTGGGCCAACATGTCAGTGCACTAAGTATAGCAAATGGGGAAAGCAGTGATTGTCCAGTGCTAGACTACCTGCTGAAATGCCTATGTTGTTAATCCTTGTTTTCCCCTGCATTTTTTTTTCATGCTATATGAACCCTTCTACTCTATGCAGTTGTACTGCTCATCGTCCCTTATAATGTGCCTAGGAAAAAGAAATCAGGAATTTATGTCTAAATGAAAAGGCATCACCATTACCGTAGTATAAAGATGGAAAGATTCATAAGCGTAGATGGCTCTATGGTGAAACATATTGTGGTGCCCTACAGCTAGGAATACTTTGAGAAGAACAATGGTGATAGATTAGGGATAGACATCTGACGCTTGAGGAGTACCCATGAGCCCCTGGCTGCCATGCTAGATGCAAGAAGGGTTTGAGGAAAGAGTGGTACTAATGGAAACAGGACTTGTTGGCAGCTTTCTTTGGAGAAAGAGAGGGTTGAACCACTCCCTTCCATCCACATTGGACCTCCTCTCAAGCTAGTGATGACTAATGGTATAGATTATGGGTAGCTTATTGCCCAGGAAACAGCTGCCCCCTATGAAGCAGAGGTTGGGGATATGGGTCACTAAGAGAAACTGCAAGCAGCTGCTGTGTAACACTTGAGGGGTGAGGGTGGGGAAGGGAATTCTCACCAATACCTTAATTCAGGGGTGGGCAGAAAGTAGATCTCCAGATGTTTTGGACTTCAACTGCCAGCATTCTTGACCATTGGCAGGGGCTTCTGGGAGTTGAAGTCCAAAACATCTGGAGATCTACATTCTGCCCACCCCTGCTTTAAGGCAGCAAGATGTGGCAGTGGGGGTGGGGGTACCATATCCAGCAGCATGCCAGGCCATGGTTTCTGTCTGCATTCTCTTTCTTGCTGATACTAGCAGCCCACGCCAAGATGATTATCCAACCAGCAATTATGTGCTTGCTACAGCACCCCTTGCTGCAGCCACCATCTTGTGGCACCTAACAGTTTGGGAAGGAATTTCTTTCCACACTTGATTGCCACACAGCAGCCAGTCGTGGCAGTTTCCCCTAGCCAAACACCTCACCAGCTGCTGCTGCCCTTATGTGCTTTGAGTAGAGCAGAGTATCCTTTTTATGCAGAGTCTAGAGAAGCTATCTGTAGCATATCTTCACTTGTTTCTTTTGTTCTTTTGTCAGTGTTCCTGCATTGACAGGCCCTTATTTATTTAAAATATCTTTAGACCACCTTTTGAGGCAATTCCTCCTCAAGATGGTTTACAAGGTAAAATTTGAAAACAATAAAATATGAAATAAAATGAACTTAAACAGCAGAGTAAAACGTTTAAAATAACAGCAGTAAAATTTATTCTGGTGGTGGTGGCAATCACCACCCCATGGAAATTGCTGAGATTACTGCCTAAGGAACTCATGTATGGATCACCCTTAACTCTTTTTTTTTTTTTAACATGACCTTTCATAGTCAAAAGTGTTATGAAAAGTATCAATGATCATTATTAACATTGGAAGTTTTAAATTTTCTGCAACTGGACTAATGTGTACAAGTCATGGTTTTAGCTAGGAATCATTCATAACATTTTAATGTACTGTCTGAAATAACTGCTTTGGAATATGGAGTACATTAGGATTAAAAGGGCCTTTCCATATTGTCGTTCTAGAGGACACTTATTAACATTGCCCAAAGCAGATAACCTGTTAAATAACCTTATCCCTTCCACATCAACCATTTTTAAGTGGAAATTATTGTCAGTGACAATGGAACTACTGGACTGTGTGCTGCAGATAAATGGCTGCCATGGACTCAGTCTTTGCTTAGTATGGTCATAATGATGAATTCCTGTGAGGAGGTTCCTGTTAAGCAAAGTTTGGAGGAAAGCAGAATTGATTCAGATTAAAAGAAAAGAAAAGAGCATCAGGTCTGCATTATTTTATTAAATGATTTCCCAGTTTTCCACAGTCCCAGGAAATATTGCTTCACATCCCACATTTTTTTCCTTTCTGAATTAACCACAGTTGCTGAGGGGAATTGTTAAAAACTATTATTAAGGTAGCATCTGAATTATACCGCATTATGCTGCATCAGTGAGACGAATCCAAAGAGTAAGCGATTTGGAGATTGTGGCTGGAAGATTGCACCCTTAACCTTGAGACCTCCTAAATTGGTTCTGCAGTACTTAAAGAATGATACATATGTGCTATGATAAAAATACTGAAATATTAACCAAGGTGATTTTCTCAGTGCTGACTGAATATAAATTTGAATTCCCAGCTAAGCATCCTTTCCTTGTGTGCATCTTTAAAATATCTGGCATGTAACCTTATGAAGTAATTTGGGCTGGCATATGAGTCACTCACTGCTAAACCTGTCTTTTTTGGGTACCTTATTATATATTCGGCAGCCAAATCCCATCTATTAATACATTTATAGTTATTTATTGATTTAAAACCTGAGTGTAGAGTCAGCAAGATGATACCATCAGTTGGAGCCACTTGTAAAGATGTCACTACAATATTTTGTGTTTCACAGAACTCTAAGTCAGGCGAAACCAATTTATAGCACCAAAAGATGCCATAAGGTGTTGTGTCTCCAGTATGTTTTAAAAGGGAGAAGATACGGCTATAGCAAGCTTTAAAAAAATTCTTACCTTCATCTCCTACTTAGCAAAGTTTGTTTTGCTAACTGAAAGGCTCAAACAGTGTAATGAATAGATTAATTTTCTATTGTTTAGTTTATCTGCAGTCTGAGAACCCACACAAGCTGCCCACTTATAGCTAGAAGGAAATCTACTTAGTCAGATCTGCCCTTTGTCTATGACTTATTGAGCACATAAGAGTTCATCCCACCTTTATGTGATACTATAGGAAGACTCCTTCTATCCTGTTGTGGGTTACAGAACCTAACATACTTTTGATAGTTATTTATATAAAATGTTAAATAGTAGTAGGAAGTAAAGTAATATCAATGTGCAGGGCTGAAAATGAGGCTTCTGCCAAACACACTAATGATGGGCAAATAGATTCCACTGCAAGTCAGAATCGGGCATGATCTATTAGCTCAGTTGAATGAAAACTCAGAAGAAAGCTTTTGAATCATGGCCAAATTTTAGTGGAGTACGCCTTGCGAATGTGGTATGTTTAGTGCCATATGTCAACTCATGATGCATTGTTATCTGGTCCTTGTCTCATGTGTTTTGTTTACAAACTGACCAGGTTGATATGCAGCAATGAATGGACCAAAGAAATCAACATCTGTTTGACCCACAGAGATGGTGGATCATTGGCTGCTTAGTCATGCCAGCCATGCAGACACTGCAGGTGCAAACAAGATAAATTAACTCATAATAATCCTCATTTGAGTTACGAGCATATTACAGTTTTGGTACATCAGAATCAGGGCTTATTATACATATGGGAATTACAGGCTATAGTTGTATAACGGATTGGGTAATTATGAGTAGCATCACTACTCTAGATATGAAAACTGCCTTAGTAAGAAAATAAATAAATAAATAGCCAATCAATTAAAATATAAGTTTAGCTTGTTATTAACACTAAAGCTTGTAGTTACTGCATTCTTTCATTTCAAATAGCTACAATCTAGCAAACAACTGACAATGGAAAGTTAGCCTTATGAGCACACAAGCAAATATGAGAACAGAATATATAAAAAGTAAATGTACAATGAAATTATATCTGGTCCAATTTTTAGTTTCAAATATCTAAGGCCACTACTATACTATTTGGTTAAAACAAGATGTAAAGTTTTTTAATGAGTTGCACTGGCTACCAGTTGCTTGGCGAGCCGAATTCAAGTGTTGGTTTTGACCTTTAAAACCCTACACGGCTCCGGCCCAGCTTATCTCAAGGAGCGCCTCCAGCAACATCAAGTAGGCCGCTCAACAAGGTCTGCCACGGACGGCCTTCTCCTTATCCCATCAGCCAGAGCAACTAGGAAGAGGGCCTTCTCTGTGGCGGCCCCCACATTATGGAACTCCCTCCCTAGTGACCTTCGCCATGCCCCCTCCGTGATGAGCTTCCGCCGTGCATTAAAAACATGGCTGTTCAGGCGGGAATATGGGGTGGGTTAGGTTTTTAATGAGAATTTTTAATATTGTTTTAATTATTATATTTTATTGTGTTGTTTTGCTGTATTTTAATTGTACATCGCCCAGGGTGGCCGGGTGACCGGCCAGATGGGCGATTGATAAATATAATAAATAAATAAATAAATAATGACAAATGGAAATATAATGTGCAGCTGATGCATTTTGTTCAGTGTATAATGTAATGTGAATGTGGTAGAGTTAGTCTTATTTATTTATATATGTAGAAATTTATAACCTTTCAATATTTGTGCATCTCCAAAGCAAGGACCGACGATAAATTAGTATGTTATTCAAAATAACAGTAGTAAATAGATACATTTTATTTGTTTGGCCATAAGCCATAACATATAACTAAAATATCAATACAGAATAAAATTCAAGAATAATACAGAAATACTGAGAAGAGCCATGATTACACAAGGAAGATACAAGTTATTAAAGTACAGCCAGCCAGTCATTAAGATAATTTATTACATATACAGTGTCGGGGGAAACACACGCTTCAATGTAAGAGCCAATAAAACCATATTTCAACAATAAAATAATTCAAAGAACTAAAATGAGAAGTTTTGATGTGCCTATGCACAGTGGAAGAATGGGATGCCATCTGCCCATCAGATGTATGCACAGTGGAGATAGCTGGTTGGATCCAGATTAAGGCTGCAGTCCTATAGCCTCTAGGAGGGCATAGGAGGGTCCATAGGATCATGTGGATCTCCTTCTCTGCCTGCAGAGAGGGAGGTGTATAGGCAAAGAGGAAGATCTACCCGTGCAAGCCTCCTCTTTGCTGGTGTGGAAACCTCCATTGCCTTTGCTAGTCCACCGTCAGTGATTAATTGAGGGTATTGGCAAAAAGGGGATGTGCCATGGGGGGGGCAGATCTCGGAAGGTTTTGGCTCCATCTTCCCAACATGCCCCCAGAATGGGGTGGGGATATTCCAGCAATAGAGCTGGCATACTTTCCCTTCCAGCCCCTCTCCCTTCGCATTTCAACCTGCTGGTGTGAATGCAGCAGGGCTTATTTATTATTAATTAAAATAGTTATGAATCACATTTCTGCCTGATTTACAACTTTAAAAACAATCTCATTGGAAAAAAATACAATTAAGAACAAACCATCTTTAAAACATTCAGAAGGCAGAATCAAACTATTTAAAATCCATCCACAACCAGCTTAAATAAAACACACTTTATCTCTAGCCCAAAGCTAGGGAAAGAATGGGCCAACCTTACCTCTTTAGAGAGGGAGTTCCTTCCTTTAATGAGCTCTGCCATAGAAAAGGCCCTGTCCTGTGTGCTCACCAGCCTAGCTTTTCTTGTGATGGGACAGCTAACGGGGCCTCTGATGAAAATTGTAAATTTGGGGTAGTCTTATACAGGATGGGGAAGTCCTTCAGATATCCTGGCACCAATTTATGGCTGTATAGGTAAAAATAAACATCCTGAATTGGGCCTCAAAACAAATTGGGAACCAGTGTAGTTGATATAATGGAGTTTTATGGTCTACAAAGCACACACCAGAAAGCAACTTGTCTTCTCATTTTGCACTATCTGCAGTTTCCAAACAACCTTCCCCATGTAGAGTGCATTGCAGTAATCTAAATGGATGGAATTAAGGCATGGATCACTGTGGCCAGATCTCCAGGAAGGAGCACAGCTAGCACACCAGCTGAAGCTGGGCGAAGGCACTCCTGGCAACAGAACCCATCTGGCCCTGCAGAGCAATGCCAGGACCACAAGAATCACCCCAAAGCTACAAATCTGATACTTCAGAAGCAGTGCTACCCCATCCAGAACAGGTGGTTCTCCCAATCATTTGTCTCCTGAACAAAAGGATATCTGTCTTGTCTGGACTGAGCCTCAACCTATTAGCTCAATTCCAGTCCATCACTGAATCCAGACAACAGTTCAGGACTTCCACAATCACCATTGCACAATGGTGCCCTGAAGTCCCATACTAGGCACCTCCCCCCCCCCAAAGATACCATGGTGAATGGTATCAAATGCTGCTGAGAGATCCAGTAGAACCAACAGGGTCACACTCCCCCTGTCACAGTTGGCTTACCTAATCCACCAAGGCAGTTTCAGTCCCAAAAACCAGGTTTGAACCTAGATTGGAAAGATCCCAATAATCAGTGTCATCTGAAAAAGCCTGGAGTTGCATTGCCACCACCCATTCTAGGACCTTTCTTAGAAAAGAAAGATTGGAGTTATCCAGGGTGGTGGGATCTAATTATGCTCTCTTCAGTAATGGTCATACAACAGCTTCTTTTAGAGGAGTTGGAACACAACCTTATCTCAAAGAAGCATCTACAATCTCCACCACCCAACTTGCCACTCCCCCTCTCACCAGCCAGGACAGACAAAGGTCCAAAAAAAGTGGTTGGCCTATATTATGTTGCTGATAAGAGAGAGTGATCATTAATAGGTCATTTGTTGTTATTGTAAACACGTAATTCATAGTTGTGTTTGAAAAACAAAATCTATATTTCTTAAATTACTAGCCTACTGGAAGTCAAGGGCTATATTGGTAGGAAAAAACTAGTGAAATATGCCTTGGTAAATAGGTCCTGTAACATTACCTGCACATGGAAATGACAGACTTTCCAATGTTAAAAAAAATCTTCACTTTGTTAGATGGTATGATTCAATCTACAGGATTGGGGGATTGAGGGATTCTTGGTCTTTGGCATTCACTTCCTCATTCTTCTGGATTCCATTTTCTGCACTTTCACCCTAATCTGTTTTTCATATTACTTAAATTATCTGCCACATCTAAATTATAAGTTGGTAATGTTGATAACTATTTAAATGTGTAGATCAATCAAGAGTAAGAGGGTTCAGTTTCCCAAATGGATTGGTGGGAGAAATCCGAATGCGAGAAATCTAAAGGGGTCGCTGACATAGGGATCGAAAAAGAATATTTATAGATCTGAACCTAAAGGGGCGGGTGAGAGGAACCCCTTTGAGAGAAAGGAGAACCTCTCCAGTCTGAGGTGGTTTTTTCTGTGTATTTTTCATTAATGTGGTGGCTTTGATCTTGAAGGGGGCATACTAGGGAAGGATGGGATGAGAGGGGGGGAAGAGTAGTTGCTGAGTAAAATAAGGATAAGGTTTAATATGGAATTAGAAATTGAACAGAAATTGATTATTGGTAAAAATGTATTGAGTCTAGATGAAACATAGTATTGAGATTAACCAATGGAAAGGAGCCAATTAAATGTGGAATAAAATTTGAGATGTGAAGTAATGTGGAAATGTGAAACTGTTTTTTTTTCTTTAAAAACAAAACATAAAAGCCAGGTTGTTTGTTTTTATAAATAGAGGGAAAGAAGATAGAGATTTTTATTAAACTTAAATAGAAATATTGAATATCGTTTAACTAGAAGGATTACTATCTGTGTTTAGGAGTAAAGTACTGTAAGGTTTCAAGGCTTTGTGAATTTGTGAGGTTGAAGAATAAGAGAGAGGAGGAAAAAATTTTATTTGTTTGTTTAAGGGAAAAAAGGAAGCAATTTCTTTATAATTATTATATAGAATATTTGATAATACTTATGCTTGGTTGTGGAAAAATTGGAAGTACTTTTTAGTCTGATGTTGTTTTGTATTTGTAGTGTATGTTTGTTTGGTTTTTGCTTTGTTCTGTTTGCTGTATTTTGTTTTTATGGATTTTAAAATTCAAATTAAAAAAAATTGGGGGGAAAACCCATCTGCATATGAATACTCATTTAGAAAGGGTTAGAAGACTGTAACACTCCAATGTCGTCATGCTTTATTATGAATTATCTATGTAGTCAAGATTGTGCCATGCTCTGCACCAAATGCAGACCAATATTTCCACATACATTTTGGGATGAGTGTGGCCACATTGGTGCCCGTAGCATGACCAATCCACATAGTAATGGACCACAGTTCAGCAGGAACTGAAACAAAAGTTACTAAGGAGATATGCTGAGATATTTTATTGTAAAAGCTATCAAGTGAGTTTCTTTTTGTGTTTGTGATTGCTGATGATCAGTTGCTGTTTTTTCCATGGGCGTTAATTTCTGAAAGAAATTTTTTCAATGGCCCATCACAGTTAGGGGCTACTATCAACCACAGCTGACAGCCATGCCACACTGAAGAAGGCAGGACCAGTGTTTTCAAGGTTGGGTAGGTGGTGGGAAGGCAGAGAGAAAACAGTTCTGAGATGTACTTTAGACTGGCTGATAGAAAGAACCTTGGATGGAGGATTCTCCAAGTACAGATGGCTTATTTTTGTGAGAAAGAATACTGCCTTACATACGAGTACTGCATGTCCTGGATGATTTTCTGCTCCTCCAGTTTCATTGTGCATATTTCTAAATAAGCAGATACTCACAGAAATGCCATAAATCTCAAATGGGATTCTCACTGCTTGGATAAGCGGGGAGAGTGAGTAACAAATCACAATACAAAGTCAGTGAAATGCAAATAAAAAGTACAATACCAATACGTTAAAGCCATTCAGAAATCCATTATTATTCTTGCATAGTTGATAGAAATATAGACCAGGATTCAGAGAGGGCCGCTACATGTGTGTAACATGATGTGTGTGTGTGTGTGTGTGTGTGTGTGGGTGATTTTCTTTCTAGTGGCAGTCCATCACATCTCCTGGGGTGCTGTTCCATAGGGCCTTCATGAACAGCACAGAAAGGGTAAGCTCAAATAACTCTGTGTTCATCTAGAACAGCACACATGGTGCTTTGGATCCTGACCAAAGTTTACTTTGTGCAAAAGTCATTCCTGTAAAATTGAGAGGCATTTGTTACTTAGCTGAGTTTTTTCCAAATGGCTGCAATGGAGATGTGTGGTTAGAAAAGCAACATTAGAGGATGCAATTAGAGAACACTTTCTCCTAAACTATTATTTCTTCTGTGAGATAATGGCAAGCAAAAGATTGGATTAGCCCCTATAAGCAAGTATTGATATAGCTTCCTCTAAAGATAAGTTGACCCCTTGTAAGGAATATATCTACACTTTGTCAGATGACATATTAAAATAGGAAAGGAACAACAGGACATTCTAATCTATAGGGCTTTTAAATTTAAAAAAACTGCTAAATGCTCTCAGGGATTTAGGCAGGTCAAAAGGACACATACTAATCTTGGCAAAGGAAAGGGAAAGGGAGGACTATCATAATTATGTGAAAGCAAAACTTTGCTCAATGTCGGAAGAACTAGAAGTAGATTATTACTCTTAAAATGTCAACACATTTCCAAGTATTTATTTCTAAGAATTAACTTTAACTAGATTAAAGCCAATTTCTCTGGTTTGATTCAAAACAGAATGACGCTGGTAACATCCTAATTCTAAACTATTGGTTGGGTTGGATCCAGATTTGGGTGCATGCAACTGGGCTTGTGAAAGAGGACTCCCCCCCTCCTCACTTCCTTCAACAGCCCCTCCATACCCCAGAAAATCCTAGACAGTGGGTCAGGGGACCCTGCTGAAACCCCCCAAATAGAGTGGAGGCATCTTCCACGAGTGGAGCCTTCATTCCATAGAAGGCAGATCCGAAATTCAAACTGTGGTCATCAAGTCTGTGAGCTTGAGGGGTTTGCATACAAGATTCTCAAGTGTGTCTGAATTTTTCCTTTTCAGAAATTGGCCGCATGGAAAACTAAACTGCTCCATTTACTCCACATACCTAAACAGTTGAAAACTAGTGTCATGTAATTGTTAAAGAATATATGACATCGGGGAGTCTCTGGTGTAAATGTCTCGAGCATGAACTCATGAGCTAGAACATTGCACCGGCAGGCGAGCTCCACTTACCATATTTCAGGGCCCTAGACTGCTGCTTGGCTGCTTTCCCTTGCTCTTTCTGCTGTGAGGGACATCACCAGCATTAGCAGAGCCAAAAAAGAAGAAAAACTCTCCTGGGCTGATTGCCAACTTGAGCCAGCTATGCCTATCTCTTGGGAAGGCTCTTATCTGGAAACACCCAATGTGGGGTGCCCAGCAGCGGCAATGCCAAAGGGGTTAGCTGCCAAAGGTGTCACCCCTTTGGGGGAGCCACTTTGGGGGGATCCAGGGCAAGGGCCACCCCCCTAAGATCTTGTCCATTTGGTCTGCTCAGAGCCTGTGGTGGGAGATTCCTTTCCCCTTCCTAGGGCCTGAAGATGTGCCTGGGAGGAAAGATTTGGGTGTTTTCAGCCAGACATGGGGAGAATGATCTGAAGGTGGGGGACTGTGAATTGGTCCCTTTGTCATAGTCAGATACTCAGATCACTGCCTGCTGAGATTTTGACTGATGGCGGCTTTCCCTCTCTGCAAGGTGGAGGATCTATTAAGATGGCCTGCCCCTGGAGGCTGATGGATACAGATGATTTCCAGAGGGTTCTAGGGGGATTTCCGGCTGATATGGCTGGCAGTTCTGTCGAATCCCTGGTCGATCTCTGGAACACAGAGATGGCCCAGGTGGTTGACAGGATTGCTCTTGAGCCCCCTCCCTGTGGTAAAGCTCATATGGCTCCGTGGTACACCCTGGAGCTGAGAGCGATAAAACAACACAGGAGACAGTTTGAGTGCAGATGGAGGAAAACTCCTAGTGGATGCAACTGAACCTTGGTATGTGCCTATAGTCAGGTATATTTAGGGGCAGTGAGGGCGGCAAAGGAACAACATCTCACTGCCTCTGTTATTAAATCTTCTCTTTGCTTCCCAGTGGAGCTTTTTGGGGTCATCTGGGGCCTATTACTACATGCTGGCTCATCCTAGACCCATCTGAGGCTCACTGCAATATACTTGCTAGGCACTTCCAGGACAAAATCTCTTGCATCCACCAGCACTTAGACTCCAATATTATAGCAGTTGAGGGGCCCTGAGCGCAGCCTGGTCAATTTTTTTGGGGATGAGTTTCAGTTGGTATAGCTCAAGGATGTTGACAAGGTGCTTGGACAGGTTCATGTGATGCAACCACATCATTCCAAACTGGATCCTTGCCCCTCTTGGCTTACAAAATCCAGCAGGGAGGGAACAGCCAGCTGGGCCAGGAAGTTGATTAATACCTCCTTGCAGGAAGGAGTAGTCCTGTGCCAGCTGGAAGAAACCTTGTCTGGATCTGGAAGATCTTCAACAACTTTAGGCTGGTGACAAATGTTCCTTTTCTGGGCAAGGTCCTTGAGCAGGTGGTGGCCAACCAGCTCCAGGCACTCTTGGATGAGACTGATTATCTGGATCCATTTCAGTCAGGGTTCAGGCCGGGGTTTGGCACAGAAATAGCTTTGGTTACCCCGTACAATGACCTATGTTGGGAGAGAGACAGGGAGAGTGTGACCCTGGCCTGTTGATACTCCTAGATTTCTCAGTGGCGTTTGATATCATCGACCATGGTATCCTTCTGGGGTGCCTGCCTGAGTTGGCAGTAGTGATGTATGTGTTCCTTAAGGGGTGCTCACCCTGTGCTTGGTGAGCACCCCCGCCGCTCAAGCCTTCTCGCGGCGACACCAAGGCTCTTTTTGGATGCGTCGGGGACCTGGAAGTGACACGACGGGTCCTGGCGCTGTGCCAGGAACTGATGCGATGGGACCTCTGTGCTGCTTTTTTTCAGGTAAATATAATAGAAAACCACCTTAAAATGGCCACATGGTTTATCTGAAAAGGGGTGCCTATGTGTGCATAGTTGAACTTGCATAGGGAAGCAGTTGAGACCTGATCGAGGGAATCATGCAGGGATCCTGATCAAGGGAGTGCCTATACATGTACAATTATGTGCACATAGGTGTCTTTTCAGAGGACTGCTCAATGCACAGAAGATGCCAGGGGCATGAGCCAGTTGGCATGGGGATGACTCAGGGGTGGTGCCAGTGGGCTGCACTCCCACCCATTCCACACATTTGGTGTATGCTTGGAGAAGCACGTGAAAGGGGCTTTGGAAACCAAGTCAGTTCAGTAAACCAGTACCGATTTCAAGGTGAGCCAGCTGCCCACTGAAGTTCAGCACAGGACATCATTAGCTCACCAGAATTCAGCCAGCCATCCCTGCTTCATCTCACCCTCCCTCCCTCATACACACACACACACACACACACACTCACTCACACACACTTTCCCTAGCTTACCTTTTGAGAAGAGAGAAATTGGCAACAAGGGAAGGCTGGGGATGGTGAATGCATAGTCTTCACATCCATTGTATCTTCTTCTTACCTATCATTCATATTGCACTATTTTTAGCAGGGTGGCCCATCTAGCTATTTGAGAATAATGCCAGAGTCATAGCTATGCAAACTATCCTGGAGACAATGTGTTGCACTCCTCTGTTCTAATCAATTATCAGGCTTTAGCCAACAAGTTCAGGCTGTAAGGCCAGTTGGCAGGGCTGGCTCCTGCATAAGTGGAACAGGATCTAAAGGGCCAGAGAGATACGATGACGATGACGATGACGATGACGATTAACATTTATTTATCACCCATCTGGCCGGCAAACCGGCCACCCTGGGCGATGTACATCAGGTAAAAACAGGATAAAATACATTTAAAACAGTATAACATTTTAAAATCTTAGCCCACCCCATATTCCCGCCTGAACAGTCAAGTTTTTAGTGAGTGGTGGAAGCTCAGCAGAGAGGGGGCATGGCGGAGGTCACTCGGGAGAGAGTTCCACAGTATGGGGGCCGCCACAGAAAAGGCCCTCTTCCTTGTCCCCACCAGTCTAGCTGCTCTGGCTGGAGGGACAATGAGAAGGCCGTCTGTGGCAGATCTTGTTGAGCAGCCTACTTGGTGTTGTTGGAGACGCTCCTTGAGATAGACTGGACCGGAACCGTATAGGGTTTTAAAGGTCAAAACCAACACTTTGAATTCAGGCTCGGCAAGCAACTGGTAGCCAGTGCAGCTCCTTGAGCACTAATATGATGTGATCTATGACATGCTGGTCAGGTTCTGGAGGAGGCAGACAAGGAATGAGGGCAGGCTAAGGAAAGGCAATGTTGTATCATCATCATCATCATCATCATCATCATCATCATCATTAGTAGTAGTATGTATTGATTAAAATAGTTTGGGGATTGCTGTTGAAGACAGAGACAAATAGCATGAATGAAACCTCTCTTGTACCAATCCCAAAGCAGCTTTTTGATCTCAAAGGAGTTCAAAGACTAGTTAGCTGGCTGATCTGTTAGGGCAGGTTTTGAGAGAGAAACTCTGATGCAGGCCCTGCTCTTCTGCATCAAAGCCCTAGATTCTACATACACACCTTACATCTTAATTGCTAGGATATCGTACAACTGGATGTTTCAGTGAAGAAAGTTGGCAAAGTCACAAAGAACATCTGTTGTATTCAGATGCTGCTGTAAGAAACTTGAATACATGTTTAATTTGATTCTGGTCGACCAGAAAAATGTTGATTAGTGGGGGGGGGGGATCCTAACAAGGTTAACAGTGGAATAGCTTGGGACAGAATCAATTCAGCTTCATCAAGTAGACACGTATGCACATTTTACATGAAGCTGTTAGCCGTAATTGCGTACTAGTTTTTAGCATCTTTATACTCTTCATTTGTCCCTTTAGAAGGTGGAATGTACACAGTTTGAAAATCAAATCAGAAAGCCGGCATTTCCACTGTCCTATGAAGTGGAGAGGATCTGGGACTGAGCTGCCGCCAGGCTCCCTTTTTACAAGGCAACCTCCGTAGCACAGTCTTCAGCCATTTCACCCATGAAAGTGTGCTGGCACATACTGCTACCTCTGCTAATGGGAAGTAGGAAATGAGTCACTTTCTGGCATCTGATGCAACACACATCACCTGCACATTCTAAGGAAACAAAAAGTTAGCTGCTGCTGAAAGGTGGACGAAAAGGGTGCACACAAATACTACTAGTATTTAAGAGGCTACAACTCCATTGAGGAATATGCCACCTAAAATATAACTGCCCCAGACTAGTGTGAAGGGAAGTCTTTGTCCTATCTTGTATAAGGAAGGCCTTTCCAAGGGAGGGCTTAACATAGAGTCCAGCCAAGATACCTTTCCTGATCCAAGCATTTGCCTGCTGACAAGCTGCACTCCAATGATCACCTATCCCAATGCTGGGAGTGGGAAGTAGGGATGGACACATCTGTCAGTTTTGCTTTCTCCTGCCTTCAGGTGTTTTTTTTTTTGTTTTTTTTTAAAAATCTCATATTTCTTTCTCTCCTGAATAAGAAGAACTTTGCGAATGCTGGTAAATTCTTATTGAAACTGAACTGAACTGAACGTCTCCCCTATTCCTAGTGAGAAGCAGGTTCTCCATATTGTCTCCACCTATGGTGGAATCCATCTTCTTGAGCCGCCCAGCCTCCTGAACGTCCTGCCAAAATTCCAAAATTGTCTCCCAATTCCAAAAGAGGTCCCTCCCCTCTCCATGCTTCTGGGCTCCCTGCACCATGTGGTTAATTCTATGACCATGTTTGTCCTTCCATCTAAGTTATGACCTTCCCCCAGAAGTAAAACAGAGCAACCGGCACGAGATTCATCACTAAGCCAAATCAGCCACAATGGAACTGAATCATTCGAATCTGGCGGTGCCTCAAGAACATGCCAGATTCTGGTTAACTGAAGTTTAAAAAAATACATCCTTCCCAGAACTCCTTCACTATGGCAGGTGGATAGATCACACTGGTTGACTCCCTCTGACTGGATCAGTCTTGATGCAAATGGGACATATACAACCCTCTCTAGCCATTACTTGGTGAGATCTTACACAACTAGCATGCTACACTTCACATAGAATGGAGGCGGGGCATGTACAGAAAGCATCACTGCAAAAATAGGCTGTATCACATTCAACATTTTGTACACATTTCCCCTGCCTCCGGGGGTGGGGGGGGGGCAGAGGGAAACATTATGGCAAGGGAAGATCTCTGATCCAATGCTTGCTTTCCTCTTACTGCCCTATCCCTTTTTTCCTTCAGTATCATGTACTGTATATTACATTGGAAGTCTGAAATCAGGGACTGTCCTATCTTTTCATATCTTAGCACTTTGACAATGTTAGGCACTTCATAAATTAAAGTAGTTTTAGTAGTAGTAGTAATAGTAGTGACAACCTTTGGTTAGGGATGCTTGAAGAGTTATGAGCTGATAAATATGATATAAACTGGCCTGATCTGCATCTCTCAAACTGTAAGGTGTGCATCACAGCTATAGCTGTCCACTGAAATGTGCACTTCCTGTATCTTCCAACACAGAAATGTGTATTGAAATACTTTTAGAAATGTGTGCTGAAATACATATTTAAATGCAAATTTTCACACAGATTTATACATTTAAAAGTTAGTAGATGAATGTGAAAATGGAATGGAACAGATTTATTATGGGTGAACACATGCAAAACTGGCATGGTCTGGAAATGGCTTGATTCACCCATCCCTACGGCTTTGGTCTGATCTAGCAGTGTGCTTCCTGTGTTCTTATGGGATTTATTTTTCAAATCTGCCTAGAAACTGAAATTATAATAACTAAAATTCTAAACCGCACATGCACACACAAAACAGCTTCTAACTAAGGGTGCAATCCTGTGCATGTTTAGACAGAAAAAAGTCCTACTCCTACAACTCCCAGCATGTCTCAGCCAGCCATGCTGGGAGTTGTAGGACTTTTTTCTGTCTAAACATGCACAGGATTGTGCACTAAGTCTCTCCCTCTTACCCACCCCTACACGCACACACACACACTTTTTCCTATTAGCTTGAGTTATTTCCATGCCTAACTTCTGTTGTTTTCTAAAACAACAACAACAAAGAAAAACTATATATGTTTTGCAAATGCAATTATGTCACTTATAATTATACACAACATACCCCTCAACTTCTGAAAAACAAACTGTTATATTGATTCTTGCCATGCCATGAATGAATGAATATGCAGCCAACAGTTTACTTAAATGCCAGGGAATGGTCTTATTGTAAGTCAGAGCTTTGATGAATGCTGCTTTAGACAAGTTTTTTTTTTTTTTTAAAGTACTTTCCTTCCTGTGACTAGAATAAAGATGGCTATTCCTTTTGTTGGGCACTTGAACATAATAGCAAAATACAGATACAAAGTTTTTCAGAATTTTTTTTTCTTGAAGAGTTTTTCAAGGAACTTACTTAAATTCAATGTATCTCACCCTCCAAAGCTGTCAAAATTAAATTGTCTTTCTTATTGTAAAAAAGAAAAAAGAAAGAAAGGAAAAGGAAAGGAAAGGAAAGGGGGGGAAAGCTGCATGTTCTCCAGCATTCATCATTAGTCTCTTGGAGATTTTCTCTTTAGGTTCTCTTTGGATTGCATGCTACAGTTGTATATATTATACATTATATGCATGCATGTTGTTGGCTTATCCGTATCCAATAATTTCATTCCATTTACCCCAATGTGTCTTTAGTTCCAACATTTTAAAAAAGTTTTTCTTCCTTTGTTGTTTCCAGTCAGCATTTTGTCATATTACAAGAACCTATTTGTAATGAGTAGGTCAAATCTGTCAAGTGTATTTTATCATGTGTTTTATTTTTGGCAGTTAAGGCTTTCAGTAATATTTGCTACAGAGCTTTGTGCCCAATTTATCATTTTGCAAATTGCCTGTAAGTAGTTGCAAATTTGCAAGTATTGCATTTCCTCCTTGAACAGCTTAGGGTGCTTTCATACAGATCATGCTTTGTGAGCTGCCTTGGGTCCCAGTGTTGGGGAAAAGGCAGGATACTAATACTAATACTAATACTAATACTAATACTAATAGTAATAATAATAATAATAATAATAATAATAATAATAATAATACTGCAATGCAATGAAGGTTGCCCTGACCCCAACTACAGGATGGTGTGGTTGGTGCTGTATACAAACACCTTCCAGTAGCTCACTAGCTTGTTCTTTAAGTAAATATCTTTAGAGGGAGGCACCACACCTCAGTGGTAGCTCACATGCTTTCAATGCTGAAGGTTCTTGGTTCAACCCCTAGCACCCAAGTTAGAAAGATCAAGTAATTTGGAAAACCATGAGATCCTCAGGAAGTGCTGCCAGTCAGAGTAGAAAGTACTGGGCTAGATTGCCAGGTGCAAAGCAGATTCCTCTGACCAGTGGTGTGGTCTGTTGGTAGTAATAGGTAAATTGCTATCAGATCCTATTGTGCAGCAGTCAGGCTCACCTAAACTCAAGCTGCAGTCATTCCATTCTGGTATGAGATATTATGAGCTACTTTGTCTCAGTGGCCCTCCCTTTAGGCCTGGCCATTTAGAGAGACAAATGACACAATAGGCAGTATCTAGAACATGAGCCACATGCAGTTACTAGGGTAAGGCGTAAGCTAGGTTTGATTGATGGCCAGTCCTGGCACAGAAGGACTGAGAGATGAAGCAGGTTCAGCAAGCAGCCTTGAGCTGATGGCAATGGGCAATCAATACACAGGCAGGGGATACGTGTCCCATCCAAAATCAGGAACTATGGCTAGAGAACAAAGAGCAGATAGTGAAAGGTCTTTCAGTATCTTGGACAGGTCACAGGGAGCAGACCTGTGCCTTCACTTTGGATGAATCTTGAACCAAAGCAGGCCATTTTGGAGAGATTTGGGACTTGCCTGAAATGAAGCAGGTCTCCTTTGACATGGCCTGAACCAAACTGGGCTCTTCCTGAAGCTTCAGACCTGCTTCATAGAACTGGAGAGGGACACAGAGACAGAGTAAGGATGTCCAAGGATTCCATTTCAGTTGGAAAAACATTTTTTAAAAATGCCCCACTTGCAACCCCAAATGCAAACATAAATACGATCAAAACATTTTGGGAAAAGCTTGCACATTCTTGAGAGTGTGATCACATTTGCAAACTGCATGCTTTTTGAAAAATGCATGTTACTTGCGCAAATCGTGGCTGCTTTTAATGTATCTTATGCCATTTTCTACATAAAAAACATAGCACCAGGAACCTGGTCGCTTCTCCAGCTTGGCTCATGAGAATGCGAGTTGAGCTGGGGAAGTAGGTAGGCTGAGTGAAGCTCGGGGGGGGGGGGTCGAGCCCGGCGAGTTCTCCGGACTTCCACCCCCCAATCAAACTCCACACAGATCCCTAACTTTTTTACCACTGGTTCTTATTAAGGAGGGGAACAATTGTGACTCTCCAGATGTTATTTGACTGTGTCACAGACTGGCAATGCTTTGTTCTATGAGTTGAAGGGAAAACAGACAAACACACTCCCTTTTGCCCTTCCCTTCTTGTGGCCTTTTCCACTGCTACCAGATGAAAATCTTTTTCTCTCTGGCTGCTTCCAGCAAACCAGCCTTTAAATCTCTCTTGGTCTCAGGTATCTACTTTAGGTAATGCTGGCTATTAGATGTGGGTCGGGTAATGTCAACAGGGAAAATTTTAAAACTCTGAATGCACACACATACCACACACACACATGAGTAATAGCATAATAAAGGCAGAGATAAATGCAACCAGCTGATATCTTCTATAAAAAAAAGATCTCTCTGCAGCTCCATCCAATCTGGAGGGTTTCTTGTTCTCTTTTGCAGACTAAATTTCTGTTTCCTGAGTTGAAACTTTTATCTCTCCCTTCCTCTGAACTTTATAAATTCAGGGCTTTTTGAGCAAACCTTCTGGCCTCTACATTCTAACTAAACCATTGACCTCTAAACTAATAGCCTTTTGACTGAAACTAGGACACACACACACACACACACACACACACACACACACACGTACATTTGACCCCATAATATTCTAATACCATATTAAATACAAAAGTGAAGAACAGTTGTGTTTCTTCACAGACTGCAACACCCATTAGCCCTAGTCAGTATAGCCAATGGTGAGGAATGACAGCAGTTGCAGCCCAGCAAGATCTGGCAGGCCACACGTTCCCCATCCCTGCTTTACTATCTTCTGGTCATGTTTTTTTTTTTTTTACCCTGCTTGAAGGACACATTTTCCAATAGGAAGCAAATGCATGCCCTTGACAGAAACAAGAGAAGCCTATTTACCTGTTCACATTGTCGAATAAGTGTTGTCATGACTCATGATCAATGCAGCTGTTGACCTTTTACTGTAATTGTAGGGCATTGAACAGCATTTAGGGCAGCATTCTCCAACCTGATGCCCTCCATCTGCTGGGTTGGGATGATGGGAGCTCTAGTCCAACACATCTCATAGAATCATAGAATAGTAGAGTGGAAGGGGTCTATAAGGCCATCGAGTCCAACCCCCTGCTCAATGCAGGAATCCAAGTCAAACAGGACCGGTGCAGGGCAGTTTGGCGCCCCAGGCGAAAAAATATTTAGCGCCCCCCCCTCTCCAAAGCAAAAAAAAAAACCCCTGCGCCGCCACCACCAACCTACCTTCCCCCCCCGCCCTGGCTGCGGCGGCGGTGGCTGCTGCTGCTGCTGCGGCGGCGGCTGCTGCTGCTCCTGAAGTGACGCGACGCGACGCAACGGGACCCCCCCGCGCTGTTTTTTGCCCGCGACGAAGGTAGGTGACGGGGGGGGGGGGGGGGTGACGGGGGGGTTGGGGGGGGGGCGATGGAGGTGGGAGGCGAAGCGGAAGAGAGACGAGCGGGAGGGAGGAGAGGGGAGGGCGGGGGGAGGGCAGCGGCGGGCGGAGCGAGAGAGCGAGCGGCGGGGGAGGCGCGGCAGCGGCAGGCAGGAGGGTGGGGAGGCGGATCAAAGCATCCCTGACAGATGGCTGTCCAGCTGCAGCTTGAATGCCTCCAGTGTGGGAGAGCCCACTGCCTCACTAGGCAGTTGGTTCCATTGTCGTATGACTCTAGCGGTCAGGAAATTTTTCTGATGTCCAGGCAGAATCAGGCTTCCTGAAACTTGAGTCCATTGTTCCGTGTCCTGCAATCTGGGATGATCAAGAAGAGATCCTGGCCCACCTCTGTGTGACAAACTTTCAAGTACTTGAAGAGCACTATCATGTCTCCCCTCAGTCTTCTCTTCTGAAGGCTAAACATGCCCAGTTCTTTCAGTCTCTCCTCATAGGGCTTGTTTCCAGTCCCCTGATCATCTTTGTTGCCTCCTCTGAACCCTTTCCAGTTTGTCTACATCCTTCTTAAAGTGTGGTGTCCAGAACTGGATGCAATACTCAAGATGAGGCCTAACCAATGCTGAGTAGAGGGGAACTAGTACTTCCTACAATTTGGAAGCTATACTTCTATTAATTCAGCCCAAAATAGTATGCCTTTTTTGCAGCCACATCACATTGCTGGTTCATATTCAACTTGTGATCTACAACAATTCCAAGATCCTTCTCACTTGTAGTATTGTTGAGCCAAGTATCCCCCAATTTTCCCCATCCTGCCAGCCAGAAATGACGCGATGGGGTGGCATGGCTACCCAAGCCAGCAGCGTGGCTGCCCGAGCGGCGCAGAGAGCCCCTCTGCACTGCGGAGAATTGGATCATCGGGGGGGCCTGCTCGCTGAGGAGAGGAGAGGTGGAACGCCCCCCCCCAAGGTACGAAATTCACCACTACTTACATCTCCCTCCCCTGTTGGATTCAGTTTAAAGCCCTCCTGATGAAGTTCCTCATGCTGTGGCCAAACACATACTTCCCAGTCCTTGTGTAGGTGCAACCCATCCCTTGCCAGCAGTCCATCTTCCAGGATGTGTAGCCTGTGGTCACAGAATCCAAATCTCTTGCGTCGGCACCACCTTTGTAGCCAGTCATTCACCCAGAGTATTTTTCTTTCCCTTTCTATTCCTCTTCCAAGTACTCAAAGGATGGATGAGAAAACTATCTGGGCCCCCAGGTTCTTGAGTTCTCTTCCCAAATCTTCAAAGTCTGACGTGACTTCTTCGTAGCTCCACTTGGCAGTATCATTTGTTCCCACATGGGTGAGAAGAAAGAGATACATGTCAGTGGGCTTTATGAGCCTTGGCAACTGTTCTGTCACATCTTTAATCCATCCCCCAGTACACCTGGCAAGTCCATGGGTCTTCGCAACATACTTCGGTTTCAATCCCCCGCAGGAGGGAGTCTCCCACAACTAGTACTCTTCTCTTCCTCTTGTTGTAGGCCTCAGTTTCATCGCCTCGGGTTGACTAACCTTCAGCCACTTGCTCACTTCCACATGGGGTGCCCTGTAATTCTTCCTCTGCAGGCTGTCCTCCGCTATCATCCTCAAGTACCTGGTTCCATAGTTCCACTGCTTCCACTGGTGCAGAATGTCTTCTAGTTCTTCTGCTCCTAACAGCCACCCTTTTCCAGGGAGTTTCCTCTCCTTCATTTTTTCTCCCCTTAGCATTCCCCAATTCTGCCTCAGCTTGCTGTTGCTCTTCTGGCTCCTGTACTTTGCTTTGCTGTTGTAGTTCCACCATTCTGTCTAAGAACTCTTCGCTTTCTCTTATATTCCTGAGGATTGACAGTCGCCGCTCCAGTCCTCTAAACTTTTCTTCCAACAGCACGACCATCTTGCACTTGTTGCATGTGTAAGCCATGCTGATCTCAGGCAGGAAAACAAACATTGCACACACATTGCAGGTCACCACCACTGGAAAGTCTTTTCTGTCCATAGTTCTCTATTCCCTTTTTGTTTCTACCTTTCTTTTTGTACTGGGATGGCCTATGCCTTGTCCTGCCTTCCTCAAAGGTTAACAACATAGTCACCCTGGTCTTTAAGTGTATGTTACAAGAACAAAACAAACAAACAAGAAAAATTCTTAAGGACCTCCCCCATGACCTCCCCTGCCGAAGCCCGCTGCCAAACTCCTGTTTGCTCTCCCTGTTCACTCGCTCTGATCACTCGCTCTCTGGGAGCCTGCTTGCCTATATAGCCCCCAAAACAGCTGAAGCCCCTCCCGTGCTTCTGTTCTGCTCAGCAGGGAGTCAGGAAACAGCATCAGGCTGATTTGCACTGTTTGGGGCATTGGTGCATCTGTTCTCTCATTAAATTAAATGAAAGAGGTTGTATCCATGTCTATTATTCACTGGTTGGCAAGATATGTTCTAAATGTCACATGCTTCAAGCAGGGATTACATTTGCATGTTAAGCTAGATAATCCTTTTGAGTATCCAACAAAAAGTGAAATTGTTCAGAGGTCCCAGCGAGTTAAAGAAAACCTAAGAAGGAACAAGTGTTTGAAGAATCAGGTAAAACTAATGGTTTCACTGTAATGAAGGAGGGTTAATGTGATTACGAAGAACAGAAGGAAATGTTGAAATTTGGGTGCAGAATACATTTGTCTTTGAAGTACAGGAAGCTTTAATATGATACGGGGAGAGGGTTTTTTTTTTTTTTTTTTTTTTAAAACCAACCCAGCTTGAACAAAGAAAATGTGTCACAAATTTTCAGTTCATAAAAAATTCAGCACAGGTGAAACAAGAAGCAAAATATTGATAAAAAGAAATCAAGCATTATCAAGAGGAGGGATGTAAGTAATTGCTGTCTTAAGAAGGAAAAGATGTAAGAGGTGATCCGCTGCACATTATCACTCATAACCCAAGCTTATTTAATTTACTAGTGCACAGCAATTATTTTTTCTATTCAGAATGCCTCTGTTGAGTCATGTGGCCATCCCCTCCCTTATCTGCTGTGACTCAAGAATATGATGTAGTGTTGTAAAATAAAGTCTATTTCTGGCTAGTACCCAGGGCTTTTTTTCTGGTGGAACTCACCGGAACTGAGTTCCAGCACCTTTTCTTCTATTAATTGCATTACAATTTAATCGCCATCTACTCCCGAGGAAATGTAATCCAAGAGTTCCGGTACCCTTTTCTCCAGAAAAAAAGCACTGCTAGTACCCAAAGTGGTCTGTGAGGTGTTTCACCTGCTATCCTGATGACCTTGCTCAAGGGCAGAATCTACTTTCAAATTCTTATTGTTGGCACCCAAAAAGTGTGATAAGTAACAGTCAATTTTTTACTAGATAGTAGACTTCAGCTTTCTTTATGAGGCTCAGTATGGGTAGCTAAGGTTAATGATTTTACAAAAAGGAAATAAAGAGGAGACACAAACAGAATCCAATTATAGAACTCATTTTAGGATAGACTCCAGATGGAATAAAGAAAAAAAAATAAGCTATTGAGAAGTCTATAACACAAGGTGGCCAGTTCTTTGGAGTGGGAATAATACGTGAACAGATCATCTCCATATATAAGCCTCTCTTTTGAGGTTGCAAATTGATTTGTATGCGCTGAATATGGCAGCAGGTTTTTTTTTTTTTTTTTAAAACAACAACCAAGGATTTATGGTGCCAAATAATATATTTTTCACTCTTTTGCTAAAGTAGAAGTAAAATCAATTGCTCAAACTTTTTGTTCCTGTAAACTTTTTTCTTTCAACAGGATGATTCTGCAACAGGCCCCTAGGAAGAGGCCTGGGATAAGATGACACCTGTCCAATTATTATGATCTTCTTTGATCAGAGTGGATCCAGCTTTTAAGGTGCGGTGGGTAGGAATAAGAGGTAGGGACTTTTCACTTGTGACACCTCAACTGTGGAATGTATTCTTTTTCCATTTGCTCAGCATTCCCCTTGATGGTTTTAAATGCCACTTAAAAACAATGTCATTTATGCAGGCTTTTAATGGGTTTTAGAACCCTTTGAATGCATCTATGTTCTGTTTCTGGTTTAAAATGTTTAAAAAAAAAAAAAAGCAGCCCATGCCCATCCTTATCTCCTACAAACAGTTTCTCAGTACCAGTCTGTTTCTTCTCCTCCTCTCTTCCCTGCACTTCAGGTTCTGCTGTCCAGAGAAGAGGAAAGTCTGCTGCTATGCATTTGCCTGCAGAGAAAGTCTCCAGGAATGTAGTTGTGACCCAAACAGAGATGAATGTCAAGTTTCTTCCCTTACACTGTATTTTGATTTAATCTCCACATTATATTGACTTTACAATTGTTAAAAGGAAAATTAATTATGAATCTTTCAGTCCTCACACTACTCAGTATAGCTTGACTCCAACAGGATTACTTTAGAGGAGGTAGCTTCATACAAGCAGAAGTAGAATGTGTTAGTAATGTGTATATTAAGGCATTCGAGATTATCATGAACAGTCTTTAGGGATCTTAAATGAGTGAATATTTATTAAAACATCTATGATTCATTTGTAATCCTATATGCCTTACCTCTCTTGCAAATTCTTGGTATGAAGTTGGAACTAATTTCTCTTTAAACATTTAGTAAAGCAAGCAGAATTTACTCCACAATGGTTATGATTTCCACCGACAATGTCACACCGTTTTTTACATGGTTTCCTTCTTTCCTTCCATTCCTTCTTTTTCTTCCTCTATTTTGAGATACTGTGGTTGAAGTCTGTAGTTAACAATCTGAAATGCAATATAAAATGCTGCAAACATTACATTTGTATCATTGGCGAGAAGACTTTCCCCAGTACTGCTATGAATACATGTTACTTCCTTGTAACATACATATACAATCATCATTATACAACATTACTCATGATCATCTTGCTTAAGGCCCAAACAGTTCCTAAGTTTGATCTGTGGTATAACTGCTGCTTGAAAGGAACTCTTTGAGAACTACTCCATGTGGTAGCCATTTGTATAAAGTGGTTCCCTACATGGTTGTTGTAACTTTAACCATGCTATCACAAACCCACAAAGAAAGGACTCATGATGGCATGCTTCAGATCAGTGCAATTGTGTGGCTAGACACACGGTGATGTTGTTGATCTATAAGGGCCTATACTCATATTACTCCTATTTTGCGGGGGCTGCTGTAGAGTGGTCCTCCCCCCACTGCTCCAATAAGAAAAGAAGCCCAAGCTCATGCAGGAGGAGTTTATGTAGGTACTTACAATGCCAGAACTGTCCCTTCACAGAACTGGGATAATTCTGCTCTGAGAAGTAAGCTGGTGGGTGATACCCCCCATGTGATCTTCTTTACTTGTGCTTGTCCTGCCTCCTCTTCCATTCCTCTTCCTCTACCCCAGCGCCAGTGCTGCAGCATATAGGAAAGCCACTCAGCCAACCAGGCAGCTGCCCAACTCTGCTCCCACTGTGATCACCTGTACAGATCCCAGAAAATCCACAGACTTCATTGGCACACTCAGCGCACAGCAGCGTCCAATTTGCAATACTGGATTTTTACTGGATAAGTATGACACTGGGTGATTTTCCAGACACAGGTTTAAAAAGAGGGCCATCTGGTATAAAATAGGGCCATCCTATGTATCTGTTTATATAGAGGCCAATCTAATTATATTAGCACTTGTGAGGGTATTTGGAGCATGTTTCTTCATCTATATATCAACTTCAGTCCATTTCTGAGTCTCATTGAAAGTGCTGGCTATCACCTCTAAAGCTCTCAATGATTTGAAACTAGGATACTTAAAGTGCATTCTTCCCCTGTAGCATGTTGCCTGACCCCTTGGGATCAGCAGAATAGGCCCGTTTGCCCTCATCTGAGGCAATGTTGTGAGGGCCTACTCGGTATTGATGCCCAGACTGTGCAAGTCCTTCTCTCAGGAGATCAACACAAACCTCTCTTTGTTCATTTCAGTGGTGCTTGTGTACTAGAACGTCTCCATGGGGCATAGAGGAAAAGCCAGGATATATAACAAATAAATACATAAATAATAGAATTTATTAAGGACTTGACTTGTTGGATTTTCTCTTTTTCTGAAGTCCAACAGCAACAATTCAAGGCCAAACAACAGAATAGAATCTGCATTAGGAATGCAGAGTGTACTTGGCATCTTTGTTTCACTAGAGTAAAATGTGCTCTAATGATTAAAAAAAAAGTACAATATCCTGTTTGCTTGATAGTTAAACATATATGAGGTTACCTTAAATCACACACACACACACATGCACACACACGCACACACACACATACACACACACACACACACACACACACACTTATATGAAAGAGTACACAAACGATAGCCAAAATAGTTTAACTGTTATGTCTCAGATTTGAAGAGGTAGATGGCTTGCAGCAATCACTACAGCTGGAGCCTAGTGCTAGGGTGAAGCACCTATGGGGCACTTTTGGCAGGCTTTAGGAAGGGGTGTGTGTGATTGGCTGAAAAAAGTAGGTGATGTTCATGTACTAGAATGTCTCCATGGCGCACGGCTTTACTTTGGGGGGAAAGGACAAAAACTACCAATTTTCTGACAGCCTCATCCCATTGGCCATTCCAGAGAGCAGGACAATACCACACTGCCCAGCTGCTAACTGCAGTCTGCAGCCTTTCCTCCACTTCAGATCGCAGGCTCCTAGTTGTTCCTGATGGACCTTTGGCCCGACTGGAGTCCAGCAGGAGACTGCTGGAGTCCAGCCTTCAGTGTGGTGGCTCCATTTCAGTGTGGTAGCTCCATTTCAGTGTGGTGACTCCGACTTCGTGCTGCTTTTTGCGCCTGCTGAAGATCTCCTTGTTCTGGGAAACCTTCTCTGCTGTCCAACCACTGTTGTAATTGTTACTTTGTTTTCAATGTGTTGTTTTTATTTTATCTGTTTTTGTCTTTTTACTGTTCATCACTCCGGAATCTACTTAGATATGGAGCAGTATATAGATGATGATGATGATGATGATGATGATGATGATGATGATGATATAATAATACGTGGCAGCAAAGCTTTTTGCAGCTTTAAAAAAGTTGCTGGGGACCCCCCCACACACACACACCTCTTATAACAGGCAGCTCCCCTGCCCCTGCAAATGAGTAGATTTCACTCCCCAACAGCAGTGGCCATTTGGGGGTCCCATGAAAGTGTGTATGTGTGGGGATTTGTGTGTGTGGTGGTGGTGTGGGGTGTTCAGCCTGACGTCTCTAGATTCACTGTAAAGTAAAGCTGCAGCCTGATCTATGGCTTTTGTTGGAGCTGTGTGAGGGAGAAATCATGCTATCTGCAAGAATTCTGCTTTCTTATAAACTACTAGAGTATAGCTGAGGATGCAGGAAACCAGCAGGACAGCTCCAAAAACCTGTCCAGACATTTTATCTTGGCCCCATTGGGTGAACAGGTTGGATCCACTAACAGAGAAGCCCCATCTTTTGGTCCCCTAGTGCGATTTAGAAATTATTTTCTAGGCCTATGTGAAAGCATAAGTGGGGTATCAGGCTCAGAAGGATAAAAGTCTCCCTTTGGTACACATCTGTTCAGAAGCATCAAGGAAGGATGCACAAGTGACTCATATATGCTCTCTTGATTCTTCCTGTAACATCCAAAGCAGCCCTGAGATTTTATCTAGCTTCAGCCTATGTTCACTACTGAAGTGTCAATTATTCTTCAGTGGCCATGTTTCACAACATTTCTGCTAAGGCTGTGCATGGATGCAACATTCTCAAAGTGATGGGGCAATTGGTGCCTCATGTGTGTGTGTGTGTGTGTGTATATATATATATATATATATATATATATATATGAATGAAAGATAGGTAGACTAACAACAGAGTGATTTTGTTAATTTTTAAAATATATGTAGCACTAAACATATACATTCATGCACGCACACACAGACCAGAGCCCCTGCTGCAGTCTCTGATCAAACTAGCTTCATGAGGCTTCGGTATGCATCAAGTTGAAGGTACGGAAATATGATTCCTTCTCCCATAAGGGAAACAAATGCTGATTGCTTAGTCTGTGCATATGTCTGTTCTTCTCAACTCCTGTTGTCTATCTCCTGTGACATCCTGGGAACCAAGTAAAACATGTCCTCCACCTCCATCTTTGAAGAAGGTTTACAACTTTAAATCAAATTTTCAAGTATTTTTTATATGTACATGATGGAGGATGAACACATTTATGCCATAAAGATATATATGTGGCCTTTTAAAAGGGGTGAGTGTGTGTAAATAATGCAGGGGTACCTACACAGCAATGCCTCATTATTTGAAGATTATTTTATTATTTCTTAGAATTAGTTTCCCCCCCCCCCACTGGACAGAATATGTTTTCCTTCCCCCTCTAGTACAAAAACTAACACCTCTTAGGTTTTAATACCTTCTTTAACAGAGCTAACTGGTGTTCTTCTTTCACTACAAGGCTATCTGCTTCTCCTGCATTACATTTATGTGATTATCAAGCTACTAAAAGAGGACTGAAGCTATAGACACCACAGTGGTATGGGGGGGGGGGGAATCATGCTGCAAACGTTATTTATATCTTTACACAACCTAAGTATGTGTAGCTGGAAGCTGACATGCTGCTCAGGGTTAAAGCTACAAATTGGAACACCACCTCATCAATATTTGAAAGTCTGGCCTGATTTGCAGGGTTTATAACATAAAAAGTGTTTTGAGCACACTAGCCACTGTACCGAAACAGGTTTTTTTTTTGTTTTTTTTTTAAAGAAGGTGAAAAGAACTTCTGCAACTTACCCAAGAACACATTCTTTCTTAAGTGAATCTCAGTTGCATTTTCTTTATTTTTTTTCCAAGCTTCCAATTAGCATTGACATCGAAGGAACCTCTGCTGTCCCCCTGACATCTGGAAAATGGATGTCCCCCTGGCACTGACTGAAATTACACATGCAGATTGACTGCAGACGATGCACTATGGCAAACCTAGTAGGGATGGGACGCATGCTGCATTACAGATGAGGCTATTGTGATGACTGTAAAGGTCTCCTTTTTTCCAACAGAGATGCCTCGGCTTGAAGTTCATCCCACTGGCATTGGAACCCAAATCCAGCCACAGACAGTCTATGTGATGCTGGAAAGAATGGCTTTATTTTGCTCAGCATCCTCCAAATAGATTGAAACCCCACATAAAAAATTAACATTCAGCAATATCTGAGAGAAAACAGGTATTATTAACATTGATGGTCCAGTGGGAAATATTTCATAGTCTGTTTCTCCACTGCAGCCTTACCTAATAAAAAGCACTTCAAGTAATAGTGCAACAAAAGTCTAGATCAGGGCTCTCCAACCTTGGGTCCCCAGATGTTGCTGGACTACAGCTCCCAGAATCCCTTGTCATTAGCCATGCTGGCTGGGTATGCTGGGAGCTGTAGACCAGCAATAGGTTGCAGGCCTGTGGCTTAAGCTCGCTCAGCTTGTCTGAGCATGGAAAGCTAAGCAGGGTCAGGCATGGTTGTTACTTGGATGGGAGACCCCTCCTCTAGTTTCCTGCATTGAGCAGGGGGTTGGAGGACTCGATAGCCTTGTAGGCCCCTTCCAACTCTATAATCTATGAAATCTATGAAATCTGAGGACCCAAGTTTGGAGAGCCCTGGTCTAGATAGATAGTAAGATAGCATGGACTATACATGGAGATGGGCTCCTTGAGAATGCATCAGTGAAAAGTGATGTGATCATGTGAATAAGTTTTGCCCGTGCTGGAAGCATACTAGATGCATACTCATTTTGCCCTCGTAGGGATGTATGAGAATTCTGTTTGGGTGTGTGTGAGAAAACCTGATGGATTTTTCTGGTTCAGTCCTTGGATTTTGTTCCATCCTGCCCACCCCCCTTGCTGGCATTGACTCAATTTGTACTGAGTTGAGCCAGTATGCAGGATTCTGTTGTTGTTGTTGTTGTTGTTGTTTTATGGCGGCAATTTATTTATTTAAGATGGCTTACATAATCCTCCTGCTCCTGTCCATTTTATCCTCACAATAACCCTGTGAGGTAGGTTAGGCTGAAAGTCAGTGATTGGCCCAAAGTCACCCAGTAAGCTTCATGGCTGAATAGGGACTAGAACCCGGATCCCCTGTGTCCCAGTCCAACGTGCAGATTGACTGTCTAACCGCTACACCACACTGGCTCTCACTTTGTACCTTTTTTTAAACTTCAGGTTTAAGATGGCGAAGTAATCGGATCATCGTCTGCACCTCTCCTGATGTTTCAGCTTTCAAGACTCATTTAAGACTGTTGTATCTCAGTATTTTGTATTTGTTTGGCTCTTGTTTTTATTTTATCTGTGCATTTTCTGTCTGTGAGTTGAAGGAGTGTTTGATTATGGTAACTCCCAGGTAAAAAGGGGGTGAGGGCATGCCGCCCACTCCTGCACAACCTCCACCTGCCAAGGTTTCTAAGCTGGAACAAGAAAGGGAAGATATTCTTGCTATGTTGAAAATATGTCATTGCAATAATCCCCGCAGTCCAAGAAGCTCGAACAGTTGCAGCTGATACAGGAGTCTATTAAAACGTTTCAGGGTTCCGTTGACTCCATGGATGGTCGTCTCAAAATAATAGAATCAAGATTTGTTGGTTTGGAAGAGCGTGTTACTGCTCACGGAACTGCAATGATGGAGTGTATTATCACAGTGTATTATCTGCCTGTATTTTACCTTTGGAAATTTCTTCTCAGAGAGCCAATGTGTGAGTCCTTCGGCTTTGGGAACAGCCTACACAGTATTCACAAGGCCAGTTGGTGGAATTTATGGAGATATTTTTTCATGAGTTATTGGAATTGCCAGTACAGTTTCAGCTGGATATTGAGAGAGCTTATCGTGTTCCTGGTTCTCGTCATGGGTTGTGAATGGGAACTGTTATTGTACAGTTTCTAGTCTACAAGCTTCAATGAAAGAATATCTCCTCCTTCTGCTCTACTCAGCCTAGGCAGAAGGGGGAGCTTCGGTGGGGAGCTGATAATGATACAATCATGCTCTACCCAGATTATACAAAAGAGGTCTCTGATCGAAGAAAAAAATTCACAAAGGCTAGGAATCTATCAAAAGATCTTGGGCTAGAATACCATATTAAATTTCCAGAGACCTTCTGTCTTATCTATGAGAATCAGATGAAAAGATTTGCATCACTGGAAGCTGCAGAGTCATTTCTAATGTGGGCATTAAGATCACTGGAGTTTCTCCCTCTGCTGCTGCATCTACTTCTGCTGAAGCTGTTTAATTTGGTTTGGCTGGAAAGTTTCTTTGCTGGCTGTTCACCAGTGTTTATGCTGTTATGCTAGATAATGTTCCAGGCATTTGGCCAACCTATATATAATTAAGAGTGCACTTCTCCTTCTTTCTCTCTCTCTCATCTTAGATAATTTTATATGCTTTATATGCTTTTATATTTTGTATAGGTTTATAATTAGTTTTTTTTAAAAACTAGTTAAATATATAACTAGTTAAATATACATAGTTAAATATTTTTAAAATACCTACCATTCTTTTTTTATTTAAGTATGTATTTGATAATTGATAAGGGAGCAGGGGAGATGGATTGCATTGCCACCTTTACTAGAAGCTAAAATGTTCTTTTTTCTAATTTTTGTTTTTGTTTTATTTTTAGTTTTGTTCTCATTCATTATATTTATCAAAATTGTGGGGGTTTGTTTTTGTTTTGTGGGGGAAATGGGCACTATGTAGGCTATTTTTTTTGTTTGTTTGTTTGTTTTAAATTTTCTATTATTTCCAATTTTATTTTTTATTTTTTTCTAAATTTCATTTTAAAGGGTATATGAGGTACAGGAAAATAGATGTTGGGTTTTCTTGTATTGAAATGTATTATATTAATGATCTATGGGATATATTATACAGAAGTAGGTAATATTGGTAAAATTGGCAAGATTTTAAGAGGAACAACTAATCTATTTTTGCACTGTTTTATGTTCAATTGACTTCATGGAATGTCAAGGGACTGCGAAATCCCAAAAAGCAGGATAAAGTGCTTTCTACACTTTAAGAAACTCATTTGATTGCTGTAGATAACCTCTACTAGGTTTAAAGGGGTAACAATTTTAATCCATAAGTGATTTTGTTTTTCAGTCCAATGGGTCATTAGTGATCCTGAAGGCTGTTTTTTTTGGGGTGGTGGTGGTGGTGGTGGTGGTGGTGGGAAATATAATGACAAAGTAATTGCTCTGACTAATTTATATGTGCCTAATAATGATTCTCCAGTTATGTTTCATGAGTGTTTAAGTAAATTAGTTGATGTTGCATATGATTATTTGATTGTGGGTGGGGATTTAATGACGTTTTAGATCCATTGTTTGATAGAAATATACCTGCCCCTAAGAAGCAAATGATGGTGAGATTTACACTTCAGGAGTATATGGCTGACTGTTGTTTGACTGATGTGTGGAGAGCTTTGCATCCTCATGAAAGAGATTATACATTTATCTCATCTGTTCATCATAATTTTTGGTTTCTACATCATTGTTACATTATATAAATGTTTGTAAGATTGAAACGCTGGTAGTTTCCAACCATGCCCCAGTTTGTCTGGAGTTGCAATTTTCAGATTCACTTAGGCACCCTTAAATGTCTCCCTTCTTAATGATTAAAAAAACAAATTTTGGCAGAATACTTTAAAATTAATGAGGGTACAATTGATTCTTGTGCTATTGAGTGGGAGGCCAGTAAAGCTTTTATATGGGGCCGTATTATTGCTTATGCTTCCTAGAAAAACAAAATTTTGGCTCCCCTGCATATTGAGGAAATTATGAAAGTAATTTTGAATATGAATGTTTGGAAAGCACCTGATCCAGTCAGGTTTCCAATTGAGTGGTATAAAGCTTTGGTCCCAAAGCGTCATCATCTTTATAATTATATTTTTGAATTGGGCTCTCTTTTGGAATCATTAAATGATATTTATATTACTGTGATTCCTAAGCCTGGTAAAGACCATATGTATTGCACCAACTACTGACCTATTTCATTAATTAATGTAGACATTAAAATATTAACAGCAATTTTGGCTGATATATTGCAACAAGTTATTGCAACATTTGTTCGATCTTATCAGGTGGGATTTATTAGAAATTGACGGGAGCTGATAATCTTAGATTAGTTGACAGCTAAAAGACTGATATTACAACACTGGGAAGATAAACACTCATCTCCTATAAAACAATAGATTAAGAACCTAACAACGCTTTCAACATTTGAGAGGGTGGTATTTAGATGCCACCTGCAGATATGGATATTTGGTCCGCTTTTTCTGAAGCTTATGCATAACCATCTGTACTGATAGTTTTATTACTACATACTTATTGATAATTATGGATATACATTTCATACACATTTACTGTAAGTGATTCATTTTAATTTCTGTAAGAAAATTGTATTTCTTTTTCTTTTTCTTTTTTAACATGGTTTTTGTTTTGTTTGGTGTAACTCAAATTTAATTTAAAAAAAAACCCATTGTACTTTTTTTTTGGTTTGGTTTTGAAATTTGCACAAATTATATTTCATTTCATTTATTTCATTTCATTTATTTCATTTATATACCGCCCCACAGCCAAAGCTCTCTGGGCGGTTCACAATACTTTATACATAAAAACAACAATAAAAACATACAAAATAGTTTAAAAAATTAAAAACCAAATTTAAAAACACAGTTTAAAATAACAGTACAAAAGCCAATAAAACTGAGCCTACAGGTGACAATCCCCTCCGTGCTATTCCAAGCTCCTAACTAAATGCCTTGGCATAGAGGGAAGTCTTAACCTGGCGCCGAAAAGGTAGTAAGGTTGGCGCCAGGTGGGTCTCAGTGGGGAGCTGATTCCATAACTGGGGGGCTACCACCGAGAAGGCCCTCCTCCTCGTTGCCACCAACCGAGCCTCTCTTGGAGGTGGCAATCGGAGGAGGGCCCCAGATGTTGAGCGTAGTGTCCGGATAGATTGTGGTTGGGTGGTCCTAAGCCATGTAGGGCTTTATAGGTTAAAACCAGCACCTTGAATTCAGCTCGGAAGCATATTGGCAGCCAGTGCAAACGGGCCAGAACTGGTGTAATATGCTCGGACCTTCCGGTCCCCGCAATAAGCCTGGCTGCCAGCATTTTGCACAAGCTGCAGCTTCCGAACAGTCTTAAAAGGCAGCCCCACGTAGAGTTATATATTTTTATTTATCTATTTATTTCGCAAGTGCACACCTGCAGAGCAGACCTATGGGGGTCCAAAATGAAAAGCCTTGCCTGGTCAATATCCTTGGATGTGTCTTCTGTCAAAGTGCAGGAGGTACCAACCATGGAGATTGACCCAGGGAGGCTGCTGCAAAGAGGTTTATTTTTACTTTGTGCTCCCTTACAGCAGTCAGATGGCAAGCTGTCAAGTGAAAGCAAAGCCCCAAGAAGACCTTTCTGGATGACCACAATTTTTATAGGATTTTTTTCTTGGGAGGGGGGAGCTTTTTAACTTATTGCTTCATTGATGACTGTTACTTGCTTTTAAACTTTTAGTTGTTGTGTTATATTAATTTTATACCTGTGCATTTTATAAACTACTTTTAAAAGATGGAGCCTAAAAAAGTATAAATATAGAAATAAACAATTCCCAAGCACATTCATTCATCAGGATGGATCAATCTGTCAGTCTCGGTCTTGCTGAGATTGACGGGTTTTTGAGGTCAAGTTCCTACCAAGTAGTTTCTGCATAAGCTTGTAATTTATTTATTTATTTATAAATCATCTGAACAGAAATTTGTACATTCTTGGAGCACATTTTTCCTAATGTATGCATTTTTGTGTGCATTTTTTAAACATTCACATTTTCTTTTCTTTTTTTAAAATTTCATTTCTATGTAAAACAAACACATAATATCAAACATATAACAATTAACAAAACAAAGTAGACCTCTGATTTTCTTCTACAGCAAATATAGGTAACAATAATTTTTCTTACTCGATAATCAGAATGAGAAATCTCTTTTTTCCCATTGCCCCAAATTCACTTATTATTCCATGAACCCACAAACAAACAAATCATTATTTTCTAGTCTCTGCAAAAAGTCAATTAGAGGTTTCCACTCAGCAATACCCGTGGATGTTGTCCTTTTCTGATTAATGATGTGAGTTTGTCCATCTCTGCCAGCTCCAGCATCTTGACCAACCATTCGTCCGTTGTAGGCAATGCTGGACCTTTCAATTTCTGTGCATATAGTAGTCTTGCTGCCGTTGTCATGTATAAAAATAAAGTTCCATAACTAAACATTCACATTTTCCTATATACTTTACATCAGTGGTTCTTAACCTTTTTGGTGTCACACCTCCCTTGTGAATTTTTTTTTGATCCACGCCTCCCATGTATTGTTTTAACGGCCCAAAATTTAGGCTTAGGCAGGACGAGTTTGCATTTTTTAGTTTATGCTCTGAAAGGCAATTACCTCATCTCTCCTTTCTTTGTTCTTTCCAAGATACAACTCTCTCCTTCTTTCACCAATACATTTTCCTTTATTTTCTTTTTCCTTACATTTTACCCTTCTCGGAGATTTTAAGAAAGAAATATTTTAACACTCTTTCTAACAGAATCACAAACAGGGGTCAATAAAATATGTAACTGGACTATATCATCTGTATGCATTTCCAGTAAACTACATATGGGTTCCACTTAACATTAGCAATTTTTATTACACCAGATCCTTTCTTTCATTTTTGCTCATTTTCATGATATATCAGACAGAATTAAGCCAAGTAGCTTGAATTTGTTCCATTACCTTGCCCGATTAATTCCGACTGCTATCAGTAAATGCCCACAAGCACATAATATGCAGATTGAACATAGACCTGTAAGTAACCTAGCAGGATTACTAAAGGATCCATTGTTACCAAAAAGCCCAGCAATAATCATATCTGTTACTTGGACCAACAAGGTATATTAGCTATCATCAGTGGCAGAAAATATGAATAAAATCTCCCCCTTTATTGGAGTAGCAGCACCATGTATTTGAACAAGAGTGATACAATTTGCTTATCTTTGGGGCATCAACTATTACTGGTAGAGGGTTATATAAATAAAAATAGTATTTGGGACATGTGAAATGACTTTGAAACCTACAACACAGCAGACCCACTCCTCTCCCAAGTACTGGAGCAAGAGAAGATGACATGTGCAGCTCTGGGGTGAAGTGCTACCAGTGGAGATCTCTCAATCTCTTTCTCTCCTTCTCTTTCTCTCTCTCTCTCTCTCTCTCTGGGATGTAAACAGGCTTCCGTTGAAGGTAACTGCCAAGCATGTATCAGTGCGCCAGGGTAAAGGCTGGAAGTAGAAGAGGAATGGGGAAAGGAATCAATAAGTCCATATGGGTCCCTCTCCCATCGCACACACAGAGTTGTGTGGGGACAGATGGATAATTCCAGTAGTTTATAGACCTCTGAAGCAACATTTTTTTAGCCAGTCCACAAAGATTTGACATACCTTGAATACATGTGGATATGAACTCCAAAATTAACATTAACATTTTGGAAAGATGTTACAACTCCATTTGCTTTGGGAAAGCATTTGTGAGGATCTCCCCAAAATATGCTACCAACTATATTGCAAACTGAGCTGACAGTTATGAGCCAATGGATACTTTTCCCCCTGTGGGGAAGGCAGATGATAAATAATTCAGATTACATATTCTATGGTATGACCCTAGCTTGCTAATGTATGTGTGACATCTCTTTTTTTAAAGCAATCGTTAAGCCTAAGTAGTGTTAGAGACTTAATTCATTTCCCATTATCCCTACAATTTTGAACCTTTATCTCTCTTCTTCGATTACTCTCTTCTGTTCCACCCACCCCTCAATTTCATCTGTGCCATTAGACCAACTCTCGTCATTTCATCTCCCACAATACTTTCTTCATTTCTGAATTTTTTGTCCTTTCCTTCCTTCATACATTAATTTCTCAAGATGATCTCTATTATGTTTAATTAGTGTGTCCTAGCCTTTTTCATGCTTTTCCTCCCTCCCCCATAACTAAAAGTTAAACCCTAATAGCTTCTTTGTCCTTTCATCATTCTCATCAAATTCGCTGCTGAAGAATACCAGTTATTATTCTATGGGCATTTTTATACAAATATAATACATTTGACCATTGGAATACAACTATATTACAAATTATGAGATGCTGCTTAGGAGGGGGAAAAATTGCTCAGGAGAGTGTATAAATGAATATTGTTAGTGTTCAAGGACCCTTAAATAGAATAGCAAACATATAATTTTTCGCTTACTTTTAAATTCCAATGCATATTGAAAATTATACTTAATAGCAGGAAGCCCGTTCATAGCTGATGGGCACAATACCAAAAAGGCCCAACTCCTGCTGTTTCAAGTGCTACAAAATTATTTTCAGGGCATATTAAAAAGGCAGTCAAATCAAAGCATTGTTGTCTTTAGGATTGTGTAAGACAAGAACTTCAGTAAAATTTGATGGTTCTACTCTGTTAAATGTGCAAATCTGATAGCACGGCATGATATCATGAGCCATCCTAAATGCGAAGCCTATGCTCGCCCACCAAGAGCTCCATGCATGCCATTCAGCATTTTTATTAATGGTGAAAAAAAATACTGGAGCTAAACTTTCTTCACATTTCCTTTTCCCAGCATAGAAAGACAGAAGAACTCAGAGGGGATTGTCAGTTTGAGTTTTTCCCACAGTCAGATTTTTTTAAAAATCTCAAGTTCTTTCCATCCTCCATATGAAGAAATCTGTGAATTTTGGTAAATTCTTATTTAAAATGAACCAAAACAGAATTCTTACACATCTGCAAAGGACAAATTCAATAGGTGCAGCTATTCCCAGCTTGTAGAGGACCATCTTGTACCTGCCTGCCATATAGTTGTCAAAGATGAAGAGCCAAAGAACCCTAATTCAACATCATGAACATGGTTGGAATGCACAGGGAGTCAAACTCAGAGATTCAGAGCTAAGCACTCAAAGCCCTCTGCCTGGATCGATGGATCTGTTAGATTTGCTTTCTCCAACATTTTATCTTATATATATATATATATATATATATATATCAATTTCTTTCCATCCTGTTTATGAAGAAATTTGAAAGCTTTCATAAGTTCTTATAACCCCACCCCTCGAATCAAACAAAATTCTCAGCCATCCCAGCCCCAAATTTCAACATTTCCTCTTAAAGGTGCAGTTAGATCCAAATGAGAAGCCCAGTTCTGTGAGTCACAGCAGTGGAACAGCTACTCATTGGCTTGGGTTTATGGTAGTGATGTGTTGATGCTGGGAAGTCCAGCTCGCTTAAGCTTGATGGACTTCCTGCTTGCTTCCAATCAGTCTGATGATCAGAAATTGGCCGAGTCGGGGTGGTGGTGGTTCCATGGACTTCCTCCTCTAAGACGGGCCATATTTTGCACATTTTTAAAAAACACTAAGGAAATTTGCACAAATTGTGCTATTTATTCAAAATTTATAAATTTATGAAATTTGTGCAGATGTATGCAATTTGTATAAATAACTATTTGCACTATTTGCACAAATTGGAAGTCGGAAACAACATAATTCTAGCATAATTTGTGCAAATAGTGCTAGAACTACATAGGTTTTGGCTTCCAATTTGCACAAATAGCATGATTTGTGTAAACTTCCTTAGTGTGTGTGTGTGTGTGTGTTTTAATGCACAAACTGCAGCCCGTCATAAAGACAGAAGTTTGCAAGTTGGCTTGACTTGCGAAACAGTGAGTCGGTGCCAGTATGGGGCTAACAAACCGGAATCCAAGCGGGGCAAATCATGAAAATCCATCAGATTCCTCACACATCCCTATTTATGGGTATCACTGCTGACATGTGGAGACAGCTGTGACATCAGCCAGCTATGGAAGCATACCCAATGGAGCCACTGTCCCTGCTTTCCCTGTGTATATCTTTGGTTATAACAGATGGCCCATACAATAGCCAGAGCTGAACAAAAACCTTTCCTGATTATGCAACAAGGAACTGGATACTGTATGTAGGTTCAGGCCATGAGGAAGGCTCATATCTCAGTGCAAGTGCATATGGTCTGCAGTCAGAGTGCCCTAGATTCAATCCTTGGCATGTCCTGGTACATCTGGGAAAGACTGCTGCCTGAAACTTTGGAGTGCCACTGTCACAGTGTAGACAATACTGAGCTAGATAGACCAATGGTCTGACTCTGTATAAGGCATATAAGGCAGCTTCCTAAGAGACAGAGCAGCAGTACTAGAAAATGCTCAGTAAATACCTGAGGCCTCTGTGCTTTCCTCAGTCACCAAAGTGCTATTGAATTTGAAACAGTTCCACAGCACATCTGTGTTCTAAGAGTAGTATAGAATGTTGCAAGGTTGATAGGGTATTGTTTGCTGGAACACTAGCATAAGTAGCTAGCTTGCTCTGTCTGCTTGGAGGGCATTGGATATGTCTCTGGCTATAGTAGCCCATCATTGGTTTGTGTATGCTGCAGCATAAAATATGTAGCATCATACTCTAAGATGCACATTGCTGGTTATGGTTTCACTGTCAAATCCAAACTTTGTTGGGAAACTAATTTTTGGCTATAAAAACACACATACCATCTACTTGTATTGAAAAGGCTATTGGAATGTATATGTGGTTAAATAATACTTTTGTAGCTGCGGCATTAGTGTTCAGTAAATAGGTTACAATGAGAGCTTTTCAGATGGAAGAAAATTACCACCTAGAAATTTCAATAATACCACTAGCACACTAGATCTAGAAAGTCTAACTCAAATTAACAAAAACATGCTGCCCAGGAAGACAGTGTGGCAGTTTTTGACAGGTTTTCTCACATCAGCACAAAGATTTGAAACAGAAAAGGCTTAGAATGGCTCAGTAGATTTAAATGATACAGTGTTATATATTATTAGTACAAGAAAATTCTGCAGTGAAGTAATTGTCTGAATGAAGCAGACCAAAACAGGGACATATTATTTTGTTCTGTAATTGTCAGACTCAATGGGATGGGCTTAAGAAGAGAAAAGTAATCTGAACGGCTCTGCCTTTGACTATTCACATTCCTACTTTTTAGTGGAATAGAATTCAGGTATTCATTTTGAAGCTTTTATTAGTCGCTCAGGAGGAAAGAAAACATTTTCAAAAGGCACCGCATGAGGCATTTCTGTAATCTACAAATCATTGACATAATGCAGCATTTTGTCAACCACAGGCTGGTTGAGGGTGTGTGGGGGAAAGAAGTGAGTGTGTGTGTGTGTGTGTATGTGTGTAGAAAATTCTTACCACATTGATTTCTGTTCTTCTCATATACAGGAGGGCATTCAGTTCTAGTAAAGTTCCAGTCTAGGAGATTTTTAAAAAGATGAAAGAACAGTGCAACACTTGCCCCAATAGGAGAAGAAACCTACAATTGATTCACTACAACTTCAGGTACCAGAGGGAGCTGAGGTGCATGATGGTACATATTACTGAGTGGTCTAGGCTGAATGTTCATCTGCCTATGAGAAGGACAGAAAATTCACCAGGTAGGATGAATGCTGTTCAGGGATGACAAAAAGCAGTATCTCAGGGCAGGCACATCCATCATATGGCTTAATTTTTCTGCAAGGCAAAAACAATAGTCCCTGGCTACATCTTGTATCCTTTACTCCATAAATGGCAATAGATGAGAGAACACCCTTATGCTCACTCAACTGCAGAACATCCTAGGTGCCAAGGTGAGGCCTACTGTCAGAACCCAGTACAGGCCTGGTTACTTGCCTTAACTGAAGTGTGGCAAAAGCAGTGCTGGGTTTTGTGGCTTTACTGGATGGAATATTGAAGAAAGCTTTCATGGAGGCAATAGAGGCCAAAGTATTGTCCTCACATAGGCTGGTGAAGATGGAGCATAGGGTCCATCCTGAACTAGTTCTTTGTTGTGTGAGATGGGAGCTGAATCTGAGATCGTTTCACTGCTTCAGGATGCTAATAGAATGGAGGACACTCCCAAGTAACATGCTCAATAACCAGAAAGGCAACTGTGACTCACCAGGTCCAGGGCTTGGAAATCCTGCCTTCTCCTGTCAGGTGATGTTGTGTTGGTTCTAGCTATGTAGCCCCTAAATTGGAGGGCAAACCTGAGACTGAATGCATTGAAGATCTCCCTGCTCTCACTTCTACAGTGATTCCTGGAGGGTAATGTTCTGCTGTCCTTTTTTTCTTCCCTGACAGGCATGTGGAGGGAGAAGACTGCCACTTTCCAGCTGGGTTTAAAACCCTTGCATTCTCTTGCTCTCTCTCCCCCCCTCCCATGCATTCCTCATCTCCTTTAAAGAGTTCTGAGCAACCCCTGCCTGCCTTAACCAAGGGAAGAGGCATGGATCTAGGGACATGTCTGGCCTCCTCAGGAAATGCTTGTAGGTGCAATCAATCAGTATGCTCCATGATTCTACTCAGGCACACAACTGCATTTCCCTGAATTGTTGTAGCACCAAGCCAGCAGTAACTCTGTGCTGTCCACTGTACTTCTTTGCTTCCAAAAATTATATCTTGCTAGGAGTTCCAAGAAACAGTGATTCCAAGTGATCTTCTATGCTTCTGGCTTTCTCTGGGGCCATAGTGTGTACAAACATGAATGCAAATAATAATTTCTCAATAATTTCTTTCCTGTAGCGTTTATCTGTTGAGGCTATGTATTTGGCAAGAGGCAAAAGAAGCATGCGGTTTATCCAAAGTGACAGCTCCCACCATACTGCAGATGCAAAGCAGGGTCATCAAGTTTTAAAACCACACAGACATCTTTATAGACATGTTAGAGTTTGTTGCTCCTGGCTGTTAGCAAGTTATGCTGCTCTTTGGTCCTAACCTATGAGGAAGACTTATTGGTATGAACTCAACATAAGAAGCAGGCAGCATATGCAGTAGTCCTATTGATTATTACTATATGTAGCACATAATTATTTATTTATTTGACATAAACAACAGTTAGGCAATGCTAGAAGAATATAAATGGGGTGCACTCAAGCACATTTATTATTTCCAATCATTTAGGTAAGGATTATGCAAGTGGGCTAGCCTAAGATCAGAAAGGGCTACGTTGTGTAAAATTCATATGCATAAATATTTGTTACAGACCATTAACTAGCCATCTAATTTTATTTATTCCTTAGATTTGTGTACCACCCAACTGGCCAATGCCCTCAGGGCAGTTTACAATCATAAAACCAAACAACAACAAAAATACAGCAATAAAATATCAACATTATAAAATATTAAACATTAAAAACATTTTTAAAATATTTAAAACATTCAGGAGCCAGTTGTAAAATTAATAATCAAGAAACAAATTAAAGATTTAATGCCCGCTTAAAGAAAAAGGTCTTAGCCTGGTGTCTAAAAATATACAATGAAGATGCCAGATGGATCTTCCATGGACCACTACAGAAAATCTTAAACACCACACTGGTGTGGAGAGAGTTATCTTTTAATGGGCACTGATGCCAACATTAAATCCACAGGTATTCCTCATTTGACACTGGGTGTAAGAAGGAAGCAGGGGGATGCACATATTGGTCAACTATATGACCACAGCTTTATTTGAAGTTCAGGGTGAGATTGCTCAAAATCATAGCATCTAATATGGACATCTAATCATCCCTTCTCCCCCAAACAGGCCCAGTTTTCCTAGTTGTACTTCTGCAAAATCCATTTTGACTCAAAGTATCGCCGGGGGCGGGGGGGGAATAGCCACTGTGTTCATTGTCTCATCTCAGTCACACCCCATTATTGGATATGAAGAGGACCCAAGGATTATTATCACCACCAAGTCACTGGAACTCTGAGTAAAGAACTCTTGCAGCCAAGTGATTACGAAGTCCACACCAAGCTGCTTCTCTCCTGCACAATACCACTGCAGAATACTATTATGCCCTTTTAGTAATGTTCCTTAACTTACCCCAAAACGGACTTCACTAGTTTCCAAGAGACACTCAGTCTTGCTTAACTATAGCCATTGTATCCACTCCTTCCCAGGATAATATGCTATAACATATTACAAATCCTCCACAAATTCATGAACTCCACAATAACTGAGATTGTACAAAGGTCTATATCAATTATTGTGAAGTTCATGGGTTTGTGGAGGGACTATAATCTGCCACATAGCATATTATCCTGGGAAGCAGTGGATATAATGGATACAGTCAAGCAAGGCCGAATGCCTCATGAAATAAGTAAAGTATACTGTAGGCTAAACCCAGGATGCTAAGTGACCCCTTTCCTAGGCATTTCCCAGGACTTGATTTGACTTTCTTTTGACACAGTTCATTTGTGCTAGATGGAATGTTCTCCACCAAATTGTTTTCTAGACAACCGTCAGAAATCTAGATATTTACCTCACTATCCCCAGGTTATGCAGTTTCAGGATTATCAATATGTGAGAGATTCACAATCCAAGCCAGAATCATGTTAATCTCTATGGAAGCCTGGTCTTTCCTTTGGATGAAGTATTCCAAAACTGGATCCACACCATGTCTCATTTCCCACACCAGTCAGCACTGGTCATGTGGCAGGCTGTGTTGATTTCCCCCTGCCAGAGCTGCATGATCTCCATGAGCCTAGCCACTGATGTAACATGCATTAGTAATGTTGAGATGTGATCATAAGCTACCAACAAGGTGGGCTCCATTCAACTGACTGGACTCTTTTTTTCTTTTCTTTTTCCTTTTTAAATATTTTATTTACTTTTCAAAACAAATTATAACAAAAAAATATAACAGAATACCACAAAAATATAACCTAAACAACATACAATAAATCATAAAGTGCACCCCCCACCCTCCAATTAATATACTTCCATCCTCTTGATCAAATTAAGTCTAAATTCCAAAAATATAACATATCCTGACAAGGCACGTTCCCCTTCCCCTTTATTAATACATAATTGATTCCATATATCCATAAAATTCTTCTTCTTTAGCAATCCTTTTTTGCATTTGATACTACTAGTTAGTTTATCGTTTAGGGCTATGTCCCACACTTCCTTATACCAGTCTGTTATTAGGAAAACATGTTGTACTTTCCAATTTCTCGCTATCATTAACCTGGCCGCAGTTAACAAGTTTACAATTAACTCCTTCGTATTTTGGTCACAAATAAGCTTCTCTGTTATTGATAACAATGCTAATTTTGGACAGACCTCTAAATTAATACCAATAATTTTCGATATTTCTGTAAAAACCTCTCACCAAAACGCCAATACATTTTTACAGCTCCACCACATATGAGCATATGTCCCTTTTTCCTGACATCCTCTCCAACAAAATGCAGAACAATTATTATCTATTCTATTTAATCTTACTGGAGTTAAATACCATCTCCAAATTAGTTTATAAAAATTTTCCTTTATCCTAATTGACATCATTTTCACAATCCGTCTATCCCATATATTATTCCACCCCACCTTCGAGGTCACCTCTTCAAATTCATTATCCCATACTGCCTTTAGCTGATCCTCTTGTTCTTCTGCTTTTTGAATCAATCTATATAAATCCCTTGTTATACCTCTTGTTGATGCATTACCTGGTAAGCCATCTCTAGACATAACCATCTTTTCAAATTTAGTTAAATCTCTCTCATACTCAGTTTTCCTTTTCCATTTCTTCGACCACTGTTCTAACTGTAATAAATTTAACCACAACAATCTTCTTCTCCCAACAATTTCCATTATTTGGTCTCTAGTCCCCATCTTTTCCACCCAATCAGACAATCTAATAATCCTAACTTCTCTTAGTTTACCCTCAAGCTCTGATCTTAAATTTTCGGGAAAATCGTTTAGAGCCACCACCGGCATTAATGGAGATATCCCTGGTATAAATATGCTCTTCATAGTACCCCAAATCACTAACAAATTTCTTAGAAAAGGGTTGTCTATATTTTTTAACAATTTATTATTATTTTTTTGAAAAAAAATATTCTCCAAAGTATTACGTAATTCAAATGTTTCTAACTCCAACCACATTATTTCTTTAGGTCATGCTATAATATCCACTATATGTCTTAATTGATTCGCTATATAATACCATTTTAAATTCGGCAAACCCAAACCCCCTACTTTTTGTGCTTTATACCATCTTGTTTTAGTAATCTTAGATTTTTTCCCTCCATTACAATATGTATTAATAATTGTTTGCCAATCTTTAAGTTCCTTATCTGATATCGCACTTGGTATCATCCGAAATAAAAAATTTATCTTTGGCAAACTCTTCTTTTGTGTGCAGATCAGGATGTGAATACCCATCTTGGACCAATAGTTGTGCATGACAAAAGGTGGATCAGGCACATTGTTTTAATAGAACACTAGAATTAGAGTTTTCTTCTGTCTTAGGTTTTACTCAATATACTCATTTCATTCTACCTTAGTCTTATTTTATTTATTCTGTCAGGCATCTCTCCAAATTTCAGTGGCAAACTATAAATATGACAAACAAATTGTGAGCCCTAAATTTAGCACTTTAAACAAAAATTTGTAAAATCTGTTAGTAAAAAACCACTCCAGATTTTAACATGGAACAAATCTTCACAGCCGAATCATAAACCCAGTGAGATGCATTCTTTTATTACAGAAATGCTGAAAGTCTCCGGAAGGCTGCAGTGCTAATGGGCACTAAGATAGTCAAGATGCTCTTGACTGTAAATAAATATGTCACAAAATACTCTGATTAACTGTATGATTTTGTTCACTCTGCAGTGTTCTGCTCTATATGGAGCAAATGTATTGATTAACACAGAACCTCACTTCTCTCTGTTTCTTAGAAGATCCTTCCCCCCCCTGTACTACATGCCCACTTATGAAAAATCCCTATGAATATATTGAAATGCAGGATAATTTTACCCATCATAGAAAGAAAAGAGGGGTCAAGGGAAGGTTCAAGTAAGTAACTGATGGTGTATTGCAAGGAAATATAACATGAAACATGTTCAAACCTAAACCTAGCCAGCATATAACTAGAGAAAGCAGTAGAGTTGAGAGGCAGATATTGGGAGCAGTGGCCATTTGGATATGAACAGTATTCTTGCACCAGAAAAAGCAGTCAGAGATGAAAGCTTGTGCTAGAAGCAAGCAAAAAGGCAAGCAATAAGGGCAGCTGCAAGGATGGCTAAGCTGACGTTCCCAGATTTTCTTTCTTGGATGCAGTAGAAGGGACAGAACCAACTCAAGAAGAGGAAGCTCCATTGGATGCGACTGTAGTAACTCACAATAGACCCAGCCAAAGCATCAACTGCAGATTCATGCAGAGTAACAAGACTGGTTAAAACATTTGTGCCGATTTGGCAATGCAGTAACACTGTTTACTCCAGCATACAACAAACCAACCAATTTAGTTTAAAAGGGAAGGAGAAAGAATTTGGGATTTCTATTTTGGTACAGAAAATAATCATCATCATAATTTCCTTTCTAGAACAACCCCAATATATTACTTATGCCATCTAAAAACACATTTAATTTGAAGGATTTGTATATTGTATTCAAAAAATTTTTTAAATCATAGAGTGGTTTCTAAGCTTGCTTAAGCAAGTAAAATACATCCTTAATACCCAACAATTCATTTTTCCTTGTTCAAAGAGTTATGGTGACATTTCTAAATGCTTCACAAAACACCAGAGGTCAAATTGGCACATAACTGCCACAGCAATGTTGGCTTTGGAAGATAGATATTCTACTCCCCAGATCCTTGTTAAACTTTATATTGGGCAAAATGCTTTGCTGGTGTAAATCCATTTTGAACAGCATTTATATATGACTGTCTAGAGCCAGTATACTTTGGATGACCGTAGACCATTTTGAAAATGGTAAGAAATAACCTAGAAGAAAATTACTTCATGGATTTGCTGTACTTGCTGGTGTAAATGCTACCATTCCACCAGGCTTAGCTGTGACTTGCACTAGGTGATATTGTGCATCATCATTATTTTTTTAAAGCCTTTCTGATTTTTAAAAACCCACCCCAAATATGGTGTGCACACATTTGCCTGATAGTTTCCTTTTTAAGTACTTGATCTTAACACTTCTTATTTCAGGACAGAACTAGACATTACCTGAAAAATTTGTAGCTGCCAGCAAAAATGGCAGCCTTGTGACTCAGAGTCTAGGGTGGCCATGTGTCCACTTTTACAGAGGACAGTCCTGTATTTGAAGGACTGCCAGAGGACTGCCCTCTACTTGGAGGTGTCCTCTGTTTGAAAAGCTGTCCTGTCCTGTGCAATTCTATTTTAAAGATAAAAAACCATAAGAATCATCAGAAGTTAGCACCTGAACAGCAGACTAAACAGGCAGGCACACAGGTCACCGGATCAAAGTCGTCCACACTATGGTGAGATGTACTGTATTTCTATTTAAATTATAATATTCATTTCTAAATTTGCATCTATACATATGAATTAGCATATATATATATATATATATAATGCAAATCGCTATCCTCTTTTGTCTTTTTTGGGGATGCATTTCCTCATTGTTTGGTAATTCATAAGTTGCCCCCTTAACTCAGACCTAAGTGATAATTACAATATAGGCATGGGATCCTTCATTGTGCATATATGTGTGTGTGTGTAGGTGAGTTGGTGGGTGGATGAAGAGTAGATAAGCTGCAGGGACAGGAGTTGTTCTGTGTTGTTGGCATATGAATAGATCAGGTAAGACACACAAGGGAAAGTTTGGAAGCAGTGGGCTAGGGAACCAAAAGAGTGGTCCAGCAGGAGCCTTTGAGGAGGCGGTTGAATTTACATATTGACTGGAACATACCAGCCAAAAACCCGGGCTGCCAGAGCACTACTGCAATTGATTATATAACAATATGTTAAAGTCCATATAGATATCAGAAGACTATAATTTTGTATTCCAGTTTAAAAAAACACAAACAAACAAAAAACAAATCAAAATATTTCCTAGGTGTAGAGGTGTGCTTACAAGAATAACTTGAGTTCAACAGAGTTCTCCAGATTCCACCTAGAACTTCATTCCATCTCATGTCCGTACCAGATTGCAGTCTTTGGTGTGTGTTTTTCCTTTTTGCATGAGAATTAATGCATTAATGTATTTTTCCAAATGTACATATCAATTGTGCACGTCTTTGAAATGTATGCATTCTTTTCCCATCGATTAATGTGTATTTGTGTGCATTTTTCAAAACTACGCACTTTTCATGCACATGTATGTATGCAGTCAAACACATTTTGGGGGTGAAACACATTGCAAGCTTGGAAATGTATAAACCTCAACTGCAGATTTCATTTGAGTCTGTGTTCAGTCTAGAAAGTGCAAACTGGGTAAATCTCAATCGAAAGCAAACTGAAACTAATTTCTCATACATTTCTCATACAATTGAATCCTCAGTTAGACAATTTAGGATTGGGGAAGTGACCATAATGTTAATCTGCAAAAAATGGGAAGCATTTCAGTTTGTTTGTAAAGTAAATCTGTTTCAAAAGCACCACTCACACCACTTTAGTAGCTATTTTATGTCAGACAGACAGACAGACAGACATTGTTGGACAAATTGTTGAGAAGCCAACAAACAAGACTAACCCACTTTCTGCTTAGCAAATTGACAGCTAACTCAGGCCAGTTCTGCCATTTTTTTGAAAGCGGACTTACTCTTTCCAAATTATGTTTTCAACCAATGTTGCATTGAAGACTCAATAACATTAATAGGAATTATGTATGTACCTCAAAAAGGGAGAGTAGGATCTTCAGGGAGTCAAAAGAGAGCCTGTTCTGAGCAATCATTCCTTGACTGATCTGTGCACAGTGCAGTGTCAACTATCAAAGGAAGACTGGGATCAAAAACAAGATAAGAGATTTATAACTATTAAATACCTTACTCAACTAAGCTTACAACCCTTCCAAATGCCATATAGCTGTCATCCTTTTTGAAGTCATGAAACACATGTTCATTGAATGGATCTGCAAACAAAGCTATTTATAATAGCATGTTAATTCAAGTTGTTGACATCACCTTTGATATTACTGGTGTTGTAGTCTTGTAGATGTGTTGTTTTCTCAGTTTTTTTAAAAAAAAATTTTAGAGGTGAGCTCTGTTCTTCTCGATTTTGTGACTTTGCCATAAATATTTGCAGATGACACATTGCAGAGGACATATGATTGGACAGACTGTTCGTTTAGTATTCCATCCAAGGGGAATATAGCTAACACTGAGAAAATGGAAGTTAATGTAAAGTGTTTTACTGGCTGACCTCGAGGCTGAGGCCAGGTTTTTAGATCACAGAGCTAATTAATAGAACTCTAAAAGTTTCAGAGGTCTACTTTTGAAATGCTTCCCAGATTGGACGGTTCATCCAAACACAGGGACATAGAAGACCCAGATGAGGCACTTCTTTATGTATTTATTTATTTACCTACTTACTTACTACATTTCTATACCACCCAATAACCAAAGCTCTCTGGGTGATCCACAAAAGTTAAAAACCCCAAATACAACATGATATAATATAAAAACTTTAAAAGTTTAAAACAGAATAAAACCAAAATAAAAATCAGAGTAAAATCCAGCAGCTGTGTAAAGATCTAAACACATAACAACACATTTAAAAGTGACAACCCAGATGACAATCCATTTATGTGCTGGAACAGTGGGCATATGTCCCTCCCCTCCATCACACACCTAAAGGATAGATGTCCAATCAGAAGCTTTCACAATTCCTGAATGTTTCAATTCAGTTCTTGGCTTCAAGAAAATGTATCAAAATACATTTTTAAAAGCATATTTTGAAAGAAAGTACATTTATTTATGAGTATTTTGAGAGAAAATATGTTTTAAAATACAGATTTAAATACAAATCTTTGTGCAGACTTTTTTAAAAATATATTATTTTTACAGAATTAATATAGATTAATACAGAAACAAAAAGAGATTTATGTTTTTATGGGTAAACACATGAAAAAGTGACATGGAGCTTGTCTGAGTGTGGAAAGCTAAGCAGGGTCAGGCCTGGTTATTACTTGGATGGGAGACCCCTCCTCTAGTCTCCTGCATTGAGCAGGGGGTTGGACTCAATAGCCTTGTAGGCCCCTTCCAACTCTATGATCTATGAAAACTATGGATTGGATATAGACTGATTCACCCATCTCTAGTCAACCAGGGTTTGTGCTACAGCTATACTCTGGCATAGAGTCTGCCCCGCATTGCTATATGCCTCTCCTGTGCTCCTACATGCGCTATCGTTTGGTAGACCGGAGGAAAAGCCACTAGACCAAGGCACTGGGGGATGCTTACTGTATATTTTGTTTTTCTTCTTCTTTCTGACATGAGTTTGTTACAGAAATTGTTGCTAAATATCTGCTGAGAGCAATGAGAATACAGGCTGAAATAGTATCTAATTAATCCTGTGTTTCGTTTTGGTCAATCATTTATCATTTTAACAGTTATTTGAACTTTCACGGCTATTTTAGGATTTTGCTTATGTTAGCGATCACCTTGTATTTTACTCTGTATGCCAACCACTGTAAAAGTCTTATTGTGAGGTCAGTTGACTGGATCAATATAATTGACTTGACTTACTGTAGTGGGCAATTGGAGTGGTATTCTCTCAATCTTCAGACTTTACTTGTTGTAGCTCACATTCCACCACTGCCTCGAATTAATATGTGAAGTGGGCTCCTCATGTGGAGATCTGTATTCACTGTGGCCTAACTTGCATGATTGTTCAATACATTTGGACTTTCTGAAAGGCATGGGTATTAGCACATAGTTTAGTCTCTGAACCTAGCCTGAAAGCTCTCTCTCTCTTTCTCTTTGTTTTGTTCTTATTCTCATTATATTCTCCATCCCACTCCCAAACTGTAACCTTTGTTACCTTTGGCATGCTTGGTTTCCTTGCTCTGTTTGGATCATGCAGTTGCTCTCATTGTACAGGCTAATACCCTATAGATAGATAGATAGATAGATAGATAGATAGATAGATAGATAGATATAGATACACACACACACACACACATAGTAGGAGACTAGAAGAATGGCAACAGGAAGTGGATTTCATACTGATCATAGCTGTGTGTTGCTTGGACCATCTGGGTATCTTAGGCATGCTACCTTAAGTTCCATGATAGAAGAAAGAAAGAACCATCATCATCAACACCACCACCACCACCACTGAGTGGAGAATCTTTAAGCGTCACTTACTTTGGAGTGTGTTTCTGAAGTGGAAGTTACATGAGCAAAATTCCATCCAACTTGGATTGGGGGTGGGGCTACAGGAATACATGACATTAGACCTTGCTAGACCTGGATAGAGGCCATTAAACACTGATGGCTGAATGAGGTGATTAACAGTGATCCAAACTGCTGGGGAGATAGTGCAATCCAATGCTTGTTTACTCAGACATAAGTCATACTGTGTTCAATGGGGCTTACTATTTAGGAAGTGGGTTTAGGATTGCAGCCGAAATCATAAACACATGCTAAAATGAAAGTAAATAGCACCTTGGGGGAAGGAGAAAAATAATTCTTACTTTTAGTGCATTTAAAATGTTAATCATTCCAATAATTTTAATCGCAATTGTGTTGTATTAGTCAGAATGAAAAGGTGATTTAGAGATTCTGCAAAGAAATCCAGCACTTCGGACTCTTAAAGTGAAGCAAGCAAGCATCAAAATACTTTGATTAATTCAGCAAAGCAGCACAATGTTTACATTGCTGAAGTAGTGATAAAGATGCAAAACAAGTAGTATTATGGAAATGAATAAAACTTGCACGAGGGTCATTGCCAAGTACTCTTAGCTCAGTGATTGCTATTCCACATGGCGAGGCACAAATGAGGTAGCACAAATATTTAGTTTAGAGTTACATGGAGCAAAATGCACAGGCTACCCATTACAGTTAAGCTCCAGTTGGCAAGGTGCACAACATAATTTGAAAACTCATTCTCTCCTTGGGTGCAGAAGCTGTGAGTGTGTGAGGGTGGCCACTTGCACATAGCCAAAAAAGAGGAAATGTGTCACCCAAACAGAAGACAAAGGAGGGCACTTTTGGCTCTGCCTTGTGTGGAGAGTCTCCACAGATACAGGAAGCTCTCTTCTTCAGACAGTTTCCCTGGATGGGTTCAGTCAGGGTGACAAATGTGATGACAGAGTGGGCGGGGCTGGAGCACTCCCTCTCCTCACTTGTTTGCTCTATTCCATTTCAGAACACTTGGATAGGCAATTAATTGTATTGTGTTATTGTTGTTATATTCATAGTTGTTTTTATGCCATTGTGTTTTATGTTCACCACTTAGATACTTTTGTGGAAAGTGATATATAATAACAATAACAGCAATAATAATAATAATAATAATAGGCTGAACACAGTGACAGTACTTCACGTGATGAGGAGTCCTGATTGTGCAGGGCTTAAAAAATTAAAAATATTTGCGCAAATTTTTTGTGCTTAAAAATAAAAAGGGGGTGGCAAACCAGTGACAGCCACTCCAATGTACCAGTTGGGCACTTTGGAGGGGCTGTCACTGGCTGTCGCCTCAGAGATCGCAAAAAGCAAACTCTGAAAGAAAAGGGGGGGAAAGCCGCAGCAAGCGAAAAAGGGCTCGCGATTGCAGCAGGGAACACCGAGCCAGCGCCAGTTGCTTGGGCATCAGTGGGGCAACAGCTGTCACTGGCAGTGGCCCGGGCAAGCTCGGCAAGAGTGGCAAGGGGTTTTTGCCGCTCTTGCTGAGTGGCCTGCTCACCACTTCCCTGTACCCATGATGGAGTTGGTTGCCCAGGTTCAGATGACACAACAACCCATGGTGGGTTCAACAACTCCAAGAACAAGCCATGGATTGCCAGGTTGGCTTGTTGCTAGTTAATTAGCCACGATGGGTTGTCATGTCATGTGAACCCAGTCACTGCATTTCTTCCTTCAGAAAGGCAGCACAAGGGCCCCAATCACCAATTTTCCTTTCCCCACCAGATGGAAAGGATGAGCAGGGATGAAGGTGCTTGTGCTGCATCCTGTTTTCAGAAAGGAACCCGGAAGCCCTTCTGCTTCTGCTTCCATCACTTGTGTGTTCTTTGCCCCCCATTGTGGGTCACTTGATTTTTAAAATGCCTATACATATATTTTGACAATGTCTTCTTCTTTAATTTTTTTTTATTAAAAAAAAACACTATAAAGGGTCCATGATGCATACATGAAGTCAGCCCATTTTATTTTTATTTAAGTCTAGCACAAGATGGCTTACAACAAGAAACAGGAAAATGATAATATTTGAATCATTCCAGGTTATCTTCACAACCAGCCTGTGAGGTAGGTTAGGCTGAAAGAAAGTGACAGGAACCAAGGTCAACCAGAGAGTGGTGGGTTTTTTTTGTTTTTGTTGTCTGTGGATATTAACTCAGGTCTCTCCAGACCACACTGAAGTTCTATCCCCTAGCCCATGGTGCTTCTCATACTTTTACATAGAAGATAAACTTCCAGACTTATGAAAGGGCCACCAGCATTATTTATTTATTTTTAAATACATTCTCAAATTAAATATAAATTACCGGTACTATATACACTCTGTGTGGGACACATTGCCAATGCAAAGCTCAAATGAACACATACCGGTAGGCTCTTTTAAAAACCTAAATGTGGACTAATCCAGTGCCAGTAGCAGACAACAAATTGTAACACAGTAGTAGTTTTCAACCCAGATGAACTGATACAAATTTATATTACCTTTGTTACCATTTGGCTCCTTCTTTCCATGATGCCCCTGTAACGAATGCCTAAACTAATGATATCTAATTTCCCGTAGGGGCATTCTTTCTAAACAATGATTTAGATGGATACAGACTGAAGGAGACACAAGAAGAATGCTAATTTTGTCTTCCAATGAAGCACAGTGCTGAACTCCGAGAACACGATGCCATTTGAGTACTTGGAAACCTTCTAGAGTTTTATCACTTTTCTTTATGAATATAGCTCTCAATATTTCCCAAGTAATACATTAGGTGATACATACTGCTTGACCTCCAACATTTCACAGATGGAAACAGGAACAAGTTTGTACCTACCAATACCCCAGGGATCAGTGCCCAAGACCTCTCCCATCCCATTGCACATTGCTAAAGGCTTTACTCAGTCTGCTGTATGGTGTTGCTATAAATTTGCCATCTGATTACAGTGAATAGGCCTGTTACTGTGGTTTTTACCTTAAGGTAGTGCCTGGCCAGAGTCTTAGACCTCTCAAAGGAATGCTGATAACCTGTGCTATGCCTGTTATGTCTATTAATGGGAGTCAACGGCCAGGTCTGGCTGAATGGTCAATGGATGCTCCTCAATAGCTCAAACATAGCTGGAAGGTCTTGGGTTTTTCTCTTCTGAATTCAGTACCTTTCTTGCCTCAACCCAGCTAATGGTGATATAATTTAGGTCTCTCTCTCTCTCTCTCTCTCTCTCTCTCTGTGTGTGTGTGTGTGTGTACAGCAGGGGTGTTGAATCTCAGGCCAGTGGGCCCAATCCAGCTCACCTGGGGTCCCAATTTGGCCCTTTTGGTTTCCATAGATGACCATGCCCCTTCCCTTGGCCACACCCCCTTCCCCATGCTACAACCACTTTCCCTGACCAATTATTGATGTTTTCCTAGCATTTGCATGTTTCCCCGCATTTTAAAAGGTTGGAATGCCTCTCCTAAGACTTAGTTATGGGCAGTGAGAGCTTTAAGTGAAAAATGAAAATATGTTGGTATTTTTGGCCTCACCCATTTTTGCTTTCAGCCTCGGCTACCACTGGAATGTGGCCCCTGAGAGCTTCTCTAAAATTGAATTTGGTCCTTAGGCTGAAAGAAGTTCAGCACCCCTGATGTGCAGTAACAAAAATGTTGCAGCTTGCCACCAGTGAGACTGAGACAGACTGAGACAGAGAGAGCTGAGCTGAGTTTTGGGCTATGTAAGATAAAAGCTTCTGGGAATCTGATGTGGGGCAGTGGAACTGCTGTTTTGTAGGAGTTAAGCTTCACCTCCACCCAGGGCTGGTGCTACCACTAGGCGAACTAGGTGGCTGCCTAGGGCGCATGGCTAAAGGGGGCGCAGAAACGCTCTGCTCCTGACGTCGAGCAGACCCCAGCCAATAGCACAATAACACACACACACACCGGGCGGGCGGGGCTCCCGCTGGTCACATGGAGGCTCAGCTGGGCCACGGCACAGAGGAGGAGGAGATGGGGGCTGCCACTGCTGCTGCTGCGAGGGCTGGTCGGGGCTGCCCGGCCAGCCAGGTGGCGCCCTCCGGCCCCGCTTTGCCCACCGACAAAGGATGTGTTTGGTGACCGCCGCAATGAAAGGTGAGAGAGCCACCTGCCTGCCTTCGCCCTCCCCCACCCGGGCATTGCTTGCCCCGCACGCTGCCTTTCCTCCGGGGTTGCTCCCGCTGCTTTCTCTGCCGGGAGAAGCGGCATCGCGGGGCCAGGCTCATCCCTGCCGCTGCCCCCTCCACACCCCGTGCTTAACCTCTTGGCCCCGCTTACTCCCGAGTATGCCCGTGCCACAGACAGGGAGAGTTGCCAGCCTCGTCCCTTCAGGAGTTGGAAGTCCCACCATGGTGTGGTGGAAGTGGAATGTTCACTTCCAACGGAAAGAGCTTCATGCCCAAGGAATATTTTTATTTTGCCAGGGAGACGGCGCTTTCTGTGGAGCAAGCATGCACCGGATCAGGTTCCTAGCTGGCTGGATTGAGTGCCTCTCTGCAGCGGGGGGGGGGATATCTGTCTTTCCCCCGCCCCGCTGCAAGCTTTTGCGGAGGTTGGGGCACCTTGAGGACTTCAATCCATGTATTAATTAAAGTCACAGTTTAGCACCCCCATTAACCCTGTGAGCATGCACCCTCCACCCTGGGGTGGGGAAGGTCCACTCGGTGCCATCTGCCAGCCTGGTTTTGTGTACAGGTGGGTGGTGAAAACGTACGAACAGGGGTCTCGGCCACTTGAAGGGATCTTTGGGAAAGTGCCCGATCCCCAGAGAGCGTGGGTCTCCCCTGCATTGGCTTCTGCCTGGCACCCCTGCAGGGACTGTTTTCTTGTGTCCCACTAACCCAGTTGTGGCCCACAGATGTTAATAATTTTTTTAGGTTTTGCCAATTGACTTTTATTTCATAATGGGCATAGGGCTGGAGGGAGGGAGGGCTCAAGTGGGGGGGCGCTAAATAACTGATCTTTCCTAGGGCACCAAACTGCTTTGCACCGGCCCTGCCTCCACCCATTCTCCACGTGTATATTTGTAAATAAACTCAAATGTTTCATAACACCGTTTCCAGTGATCCCTCCTTCCAAAGGAAACCAAACCTGGGAAACATTTCTATATTACATTTCTATATTGCGCAATAGCCGAAGCTCTCTGGGTGGTTCACACAACAATTAAAACCATAAAACACAGCAAGATAAAGCATGATATAAACTTAAAAAATTAAAACTACAGTAAAGAAAAAAAACCGAAGTAAAAAACCAGCAGCAGTAGTGCAAAGATTTTAAAAAACACAATAACAGATTTAAAAACAAGAAAAACTTAGGGTTGGTTAATGTGTGTGCAATTTACATGCCTGTGAACAAGAGGGGAAATGCATCAGCCCCTCCAGAGATGTATTTGTTCATGTATTTATTTATTCATTTATGAAGGGGTAGGCCATTACAAAGCCTCTCCAAATGACCTCCGTGAACAGGCAGGAAGAGATGGCCCTCTAGATATCCTGGTCTCAAGCCATTTATTCCTTGAAAGGTGATAATAACCAGCACTTTGAATTGCACCTGGAAACAGGTGGACAGCAAGCACAATTGGTGCAGAAGGGGAGTTGCATGCTCCAAAAAACTGGATTTCACTTTTCCAGACTCTGAGGATGGCGCTGAACCATGAAAATGGTCACAACTCTAGCAACTCACGCTAACAACTTTTAAACAATGTATCTCAAGAGGCAAAAGAGGGGGAGAATAGACAGAGTGATTTATTGAGGACCGGAACTAAAAGAAGTGGGACTTTCCTGGTAAATATGGGCATTTGGAGTGTATGATAATTTGCTGTGTTGGAAACAAAACTTCATACAAACTTCACTAACTAGGAGCTAATTGACATATTTATCTCCAGTGTCTATGTTCTACATTATACTGGAACTCGGGAGCCTCAGTCTCAAACCTCCATCATAAGAACATAAGAAGAGCCCTGCTGGATCAGACCAAGGGTCCATCTAGTCCAGCATTATGTTCACACAACGGCCAACCAGCTGCCCACAGGAAACCCACAAGCAGGACTAGGGCTGGGCGATCCACCCACCATTCGACTCGCGGCGTGAGCGCCAAGTGCTGCTGCTGCGCGACCCAAGCCAAGCCGAAAGCGAGCACCAGCTGAGGCACTCGCCAGACTTCTGTGTCCCTGGTGCTACATTTTTATTTTTATTTTTTAAATGGTGTAAGATACATTAAAAACGGCCATGACTTGTGCAAGTTGTGCAAATCGCGGCCATTTTTAATGTGTCTTACGCCATTTTCTACATAAACAACATAGTTCCAGAACCAAGAAGTTGCTTCCCCAGCTCAGCTTGCGAGAACGCGAGTTGAGCCGGGGAAACAAGTAGGGCGAGCGGAGCTTGGGGGGGTCGAGCCCAGCGAGTTTTCCGGACTTCCACCCCCCCAACACACTCTGCGCATATCACTAATGAGTGCAACAGCACCCTCCTGTCCGTGTTCCCTAGCAAGTGGTGTACATAGACATACTGCCTCTGATACTGGAGGTAGCATATAGCCATCAGGACTGGTAGCCATTGATAGCCTTCTGCTCCATGAATGCATCCCTCTGCATCCCTGTGCACAGAACATTTTATATAATATATACATGAGTAGGCCTCATTCAGAAGATCCATTCATCCTTGTCTGGATCACATGAGTTGAACCTAATGATGTACAAATCCTTGTATGTAGACTTTGGTTCACGCTGAGCATTAAGTACGTGGTAAAGTGTGTGTATGTGTGTGTGTGTGCAAGCCTGAGCTCCCGTGCACTGCGGTATGTACAGTGTACATGACAGAGAAGAGTATGAACCAGCTCTGAGAAGCAGTAATATGGGGATATCTGAAATTTTGTTTTAACCTATCCAGTATTAATATTTTCTTGGCGTACATTCATGAGTGCATTTCATTTATACATTTTATACTGATCTTAGATGATGAAGTGGAATTATCAGAAAAATGAAGGATTTTACAAATGCTTTAGTAAAATCATCAGAAAGGCTGCCTTCCTTCAGCAGAAGACAGACTGATCTCTGAATATGCAAGCAACGTTCTCCAATCCAAAATGTATAGGAATCTGGGGAAATGAGGTCCATAAATCCACTCAGTACCCAGGTTGCTTCATCTTGCACAAGCTGTATTTATGCAGCAAATATCCATTGATCTTTCTAACCTTGGCAGCTTTACAGAACTCATATTTTCCTGTAGAACCAACTGTTCTTGAACAATTCATCCAGCAGCGTATATTCACTTTTCATCCAACATAAGTAATATGTGTACAGCACAAAGAAGAGAATCCTAGAGGTCACCTGTTGGCAGGGCTATAATACACTATAGAACGGTGTCTCCTAAGAATAGGTGAGAATTTCAGTTCGGTTCAGTTTTGATAAGAACTTAGCAAAATTCACAAAGTTCTCCATATTTAGGACAAAAAAAAACCCTTAGATTTTTTTAAAAAATCAACCAAATGTGAGGAAACCAAAGCTGACAGGTTAGTCCATCCAGACAAAGGGCTTTGAGTTCTTCACTCTTAAAAGCCTCGGTTTGAATCCCAGTGCATTCAGCCATGTTAGTGCTTCATTGGGGTTGCTACCTCTTTTTTCTGACAGGCTCTTCATCTTTAACAGCTGCATGGCAGGCAGGTACATTGTGCTATACCTATTGAATTTGGCTGGTGCAGACGGGTGAGAATTTCATTTCAGATCTGTCTTTCTTTTTTTAAAAAAATAAGAGTTTACCAAAATGTACAAAGTTCTTCATCTTTGGGAGAGAAGAATCTAGAGATTTTAAACATTCAAATGCAGGAGGAAGCAAAACTGACAGATTCACCCATCTCTGACGGCTGATTTCAGCTGTCTACTCTAAATGTTTTCCCCTGGCTCACGAGGAGAGGAGGCCGAGGCACCGTCTGGAAGCTTTGTAGCATGGCGATGCCTCACTCCTCCCCTCCCTGCTCCCCGCCTCCCCCAGCACTGGCTCCGAAGTTGGTCTTGTGACTTTGGAGCTGCAACCGGCGTGGAAAGAACCATGCCGGCTGCAAGGATGGAGAGAGGGCGCTGTGAAGTCGGAGTCCCAGCTCCAACTTCAGAGCACTTTTCCGAGGTCAGAGCTGGGACTCCAGTTTCTCCTATGGCAGTGATGGCGAACCTATGGCACGGGTGCCACAGCTGGCACGCAGGGACCTCTCTGTGGGCACTCAAGCCATTGGTCACCAGATCACGAAAAAACCATCCCCTTCTGCAAAACACTAATGATCTTGTTTTTTTTCTCACAGTGTGGAACAGAATGATTTTATTCTAGAATTCCTGTTACAGAATTCTTTTCTACATTGTTATCACATTTAAAAGATTTTGAAGAATGATGCACAGAGCATGGCTTGGATGTAAAGCCCTAACAGTTGACCTGAGTGCTGCATGTGTTGCTCTCAAACTAACGGAGTATGAGCCAAGGTTTGACAAATTATCAGCATGCATGCAATAGCAAAAATCACATTAATTGTGCAAAAGCATGCCCAATGCAAACTTTTACCTAATGCAGTGTTTGCAGTCCAAGACATAAAGTGTTTAAAATGTGTTAAGCACGTTTAGTTTTCTTGTTTATCTTGCTCATCCTAGTACAGGTTGACTTTTACTCTTACTAATCCGACACCTATAGAAGCAGGGAAAGGACCCGGAGTAAAGCTTGCCCCATACAATTTCAGTCTAGCATATAATCATATTACAAGTTGAGAATCCCTTATCCAAAAATACATGTGCCTAATTATTTAAAAAGTTTGTATAAATTCCCTTCAGGCTATGTGTACAATGTAGTACTATAATAATTTTTTGAGGTGATTTTTTTTTCAACAAAAAACTGTTTGTATCATTGAAAGCTCTGTTATTGTGTTTTTCTTTAAAGACAAAAGATGTTAATTAGTTCGGACAACTGTATGAGTTGTTTTTTCTAAAACTAAAACCTCGGTATTCAGGTTTAATTGCAGTGTTGGCACTTTGAAATAAATAAGTTGGTTTTGTGTTGCAGTTTGGGCACTCGGGCTCAAAAAGGTTCGCCACCACTGTCTTATGGCCATCTAGACAGCCTTTAGCAGCCGTAGGATTGCACACTCAATCAAGTTAACAAAAGACAAAATTGAATATTTAGATATATTGCTTCACCTCTACAGGAATTAATAAAGCATGTCCTCCCCCCCCCCTTTTTTACAAATGTATCCCCTCTTTGTCATTTTTCAGCAGTTCTAACATAATACGTCAATTTTGCTACCATAGGGAAGCCCCACATTTTCTCCAACCTCTCATCCTTAGAGGGTGTTATTTGTCTTCTCCACTTTTTTGGGGTGCATTTTTTCCCTACTCTTTTCTATCCTGCAGTGACATAATCTTAGCAAATGTGCCAGTGTGTCTCTGTAGTGGTGCATTAAGTCCTCTTACCTAGTGGTGCATCTCTGAAATTGCTTTTCAAATTCAGTTTCATTTTTGCTGATGGCCTGTTCTGTGGCTAGAAATGAAATCCTGACCCCAGCAAATGGAATGGAATTTTCCATTGCAAAGTTTCATTTCTGTTACTTATGTGGAATATCAGTAGAGAGATGAGAAAACAGATGTATCATGCTTATTATGCACACAGACTGACACATGCATGTCACAAACTTTTTCTTTATGAAAACCCATACTGGCTTCAGCAGAGGGACCTTACTTTCTTTTTAAAAAAATGAATTTTATTTAAATTTTGATCAAACAATACAACAAATAAAATACACACAACTAATACAGTGCTCCCATCACCATGGGACCAAGAAATACTTACTATCTCTATAATCCATTTTTATCCTAAATTCCAGAAATATATCAAATCTTGACATGGTGCACTCCCTTTTCCCTCTACTAGAACATAATCTAAAAATAATCCCCAAATATCCTTGAAATTTTCTTTAATTATCCCCTTTTGCATTTGATATTACAAGTTAACTTATCATTTAAGGCCATATCCCACACCTCCTTAGTTAACTTATCATTTAAGGCCATATTGCACACCAGAGGGACCTTTCTTGTTGCAAAATTGAGATTTGAAAATTGTTTATATTCATCAATATCAATAAGCTGTCAGGTACTGAGAAATCTGGCCAAAATATTGAACTCAGTCTGACAAATATTCCTGTCCATGATGAAGCTTTTCTACTACGAATGGGAAGCTCAATAGTAGAAGGATTGGGCCCTTATTCACTGGCACCCCCTCACTTGGTGTAGTTGGAACTTATGCATACATATCTGTGGTGGCTTCATCACTTTGATTACTCTGATGATATTAATCTGCTAACAAATGGCATCACAGATAATTTAAAGGGACGAATAATATCGCATTTACATTAATTACAAAGGAAATTACTGTTTCAGAAGCAAATGTCAATTGTCACAGCAATACTTAATTCCATTTTAATTAGCTTTGAGCCATTAAAGAAAAACCCTTCAAGATTGCAAAAATATTGTTGTCTAACTCAATTTTAGATTTCTTATCTAGAGTTCAGCTATTTCATTTAATCAGTCTCTCTCCCCCCCCCCCGTATTTGATTAAAGACCTCAATTGATCATTGCAGTTCTGCAAACTAATTTGTGTTGCTTTTTTAATTTAACAAACCTAGAAGTTTGGGGGCACAGGACTACTAAGAAGCAACACAAAACAGGGGAGAAGTGAATGCTTTATATTTAAAAGTCTCTAGAGAAGCTGCAGGAAATAAAGTCACATCTACAATAGCAAGGTCATTTGTAATATAAATGAAGTTTAAAAGAAAGGGCAAGATATAGTAGCCCAAACTGGTAGGAAGGGGACAGGGCATGATTCATCCTCAGGGATGCATATGCCGCTTGCAAGGCATTTCTACTTGGAGGAAGCATGCTCTGTATCTGCAGCCCTGGAGAGAAGCAGTTCAGATGACTCTGCAAATGGGCAACTATGCATGGGCCTTCCATATCAGGTCATGGTGAGAGCATTTCACTGCACATCAGTGAGAGCATTTCACTCTCCAGTGAAATGGCTGCCTGGGAAGGACAGGAAGAGAAGGGGAATGGGCTGCTTTGAGCTCACCCCTCTGTGTGCACCTACATGTATGGGAGGATGGAATGCAGTGTCCAACTATATGAATCGTAGGGTCAAACTAAACATTAGTTAAACCATGCATGCTGGAGCTATATGTGCTAGCTTTCTCTACTCTCATGTAAGTATGTGCTGCCCCAATTCATATCAGGACCATGGCACTCCAGGAGAGGAGGATTTAAGTTCCCACACCATTTTTTGTGAAATCTCCCCCCATTTGTTTAAAAAAAAAAGAAAGAAAGCTTCCATTGATTCCAAATGGAGACATTTCCCCCCACCTTCATGAAAAAGTGGGTGGGGGAAAGCTTAAATTCTCCTCTCCTGGAGCACCACTGTCCTGATCTGAATTGGGGCTGTGCACACTTACAAGAGAGAAGAGAAAGCTAGCATGCGTAGCCCCACTATGTGTGCGTTAATGAACATCTAGTTTGGCCCTTAGTAGGCTGGGACTTGCAGCTGCGCTAAACCCTTTGAGTTGCAGAAGGAATTGAAATATGAAGCATCCAGTCTTTCAGTTGCACATGACGATCAGTCAACTAGGGATTTCATAGATCATAGAGTTGGAAGGAGCCTACAAGGCTATTGAGTCCAACCCCTGCTCAATGCAGGAAACCAGAGGAGGGGTCTTCCATCCAAGTAATAACCAGGCCTGACCCTGCTTAGCTTTCCACGCTCAAACTGAGCCAGCGTAAGCCACAGGCCTAATCACAAGGATGGAAAGATCAGTCTATTTCCAGTGCATGTTAATCTTGTATTTGTTCATTAATAAGTTGGTTCTGTTCTATTTCCTCATTAATGTGTGAATTACTGTTTTTTAAAACATTAAAATATTAATGTTTAATATTGTATAACTTTGATACTTCTACTGTTATATATTTTTTTGTTTGGTTACTTTTTTGTAGGGTTTTTTGTGTGTGTGGGGGGGTCTTTTATGATTGCAAACCACCCAAGTTGGAAAATATACAAATTTAATTAATCAATCAATCAATCATTTTTAATCAGTATGAATATTCATATATAAATATGTAGTTAAATACACATTTATAAATGTATTTTAACTAAACGTACACTTTCTGAACACTATTAAGTGCATTTTGTTACATTTTTTGAGATAAGAAATGCACCACAAAATTCAGAGAATTGCAAGATCCAAAATATAATTACATTCCAATACTCACATTAATCCAGGGGGTGCAGATCAAGTACTTATACATTGGATTTCACAAAGATCAAATTCCTCAAGCATTCATAACAACACCTATTTCCTTAGAATTGCCATTATTTGACCAGGATGGCTTGAAGAAAAGACAGCTTTACAGCTTTTGCAAGTTATAATGGTTAGGGTCTAAACAAAATGACAATGCAAACAGTTTCATTGGGTGTTTTATTGTATAAGTTTAGAATGTTTAGCTGCAGTTTCTGTTCAACTTGGTACTCAGATCCCATCAATAAAAAATACAAAAGTACCAGTAATCAGTTTTTTATGGCCAATAGACACTGGAATCCCAAGATTGATCCTGTGACATTCATTTTCTTTTCTCCTTCTTCTACAACCTATGAATCCAGGTTTGGGGAAAGTAATTTTCCCATCTTTGGTTACTTCCCCAGAGCAAACCTGTAGTACCTATATGTGATGTATGAAGTACTAGCACGTCAAGATGAATGTGGCTATTCTCGTTAAATGGGGCACTGTTTGCTCTGCGGAAAGAAGACTTATGACTAGTGCTGAATGATGTATATATTTCTGTGACATCTTGTAAGCACAGTCCATTAGAAAGGATTTCCATCACAATACAGTAGGGTCCAAAAATGGATATGTATTTTTCAGAATGCACGGCTAAGAAAAATGCCAAATAAATGGGGTATTCTGTTCTGTCCAGCTTGTGTCAGCAATAATCTTAGTCAAAGCCTTTCCCCTTCCCCACTGCCCCAAACACCTGAATATCAAGCAGGACACTTCCAACATTTGTGGCTCATTGCTACAGCATGAGATCTAAAAATAAGGACAGTCTATCAGTGTCAAGGCATGAAAAATTGTGTTTTGCCAGAGTACACAAGAACCAAGAGCCTGACTAATGCCTTACAGTAAAGTGTCCCCCCACCACACACGTCCAAGCTTTCATTTATTCTTTGCATTACTTCCTTGATAATTTGTCTCTTTCTTTGACTCCTGTGATAAATGACAGAAGAATTTTTTTTTAAAAAAATAATGTTTACATACTTTGATTAAACAAATGCTGAATATGCACAAAACAGTGTTTTAGGAGAATATTACTTTGATATATTTGCCAGCTGGTGGTCGCGCTCAGCAATTTTCTTTCTTTGTTTGCTTGTTCTTTGCTTTCAATTAGAAACAAATAAGCTTAAGTTTACGTAGCAAAGTTTACATTTACATTTGCTCCGGATTTTCAACTACAGTATAAAGTTTATCTTAAAAAAACCCAAAACAACAAAACAACAACATGCAAAAAACATCTCAACTAGGCAATACAGCAGATAGATGGGTTGTGCTGGCTGCAACAATATTTAGTTCATTACGATGGAAAAGCGTGTTCATTCAGATGGAAGATGATATTTTCCCTTCTTGCACATGAGCTTGAATACGTAGCTAGTAAGATCCCATCACAGGTCTCACTACCATCAGATGTGGGGCAGGTGGTGACTAGCAAGAGGTCCTTCATGGTGGTGGTGCCCTGCCTTTAGTATACCTTCCCGAGGGAGGTTCACTTAGCACTGCATTAGATACACTTTTGGCACTAGCGAAACCCTTTTTATTTTCCTAGGCCTTTTATATGTTCTTATCGTACTTCTGTCCTATGCTGGTCTTTGAATATTGTGATATTTATCTCTGCTTTTATTGTTTATGGTTTTCTGGCTGGAATCTTCAGTTTGCTGCCACTGGTGGGAGTGCTCCATTCCCACCAGTGAAGAGAGTTCCATTCACGCAACACTCCCACCAGTGGGAGGGAGGCACCTTTCACAGATTCCCCCTTCCTCCTGCAGCCCCTTGCCTTCCAAAGATCTGCCCTGGAGGGTTGGAGAGCTCTCTGGAACAGTGGGTGGAGGCGCCAAGTGAAGAACATTGTTGACATAATTCTAATAAAATACATATAGTTAGCCACTCTGAGAATGCTATTGAACTAAAGAGCGGGGATGATGATGATGATGATGATGATGATGATGATGATGATGATGATGATGATTCCCCGCCTTTTTTCCTGCAAGGAACCCAAGGCGGCTTACATAATCCTCCTCCTCCTCCTCTCCATTTTATCCTCACAACATCCCTGTGAGGTAGGTTAGGCTGAGAGTCAGTGACTGGCCCAAAGTCACCCAGTGAGTTTCATGGCTGAGTGGGGACTTGAACCCAGATCTCCAGAGTCCCAGTCCAACACTCTCACCACTACGCCACACTTAAGTATATATAACAAATAAATAAAATAATAATCACATGGAATATAGTTCATACCATTCTGTTAAATATTTCAATATTACATATAAATTGGATTGGCTCCAGACTAACAGCATCGCTCTATGCTTCTTTACTTGGAAGTAAGTCCCTCTTTCTTCAATGGGCTTTGCTCTCTACGTCTCCTAGTAAATGTGGATTGCAGCGTGAGTTAGTTGCACTTAAATTATTATCATCATCATCATCATCATCATCATCATCATCGACAGACAAGACAATACAAAAACATATAACAAATAAAATGGACTTCCAATTTTCTCCACAACAAATATAAGTAACAATGCTTTCTCTTACTCTACAATTACAGGAAAAAATCTCTTTTTTCCATTGTCCCAAATATTTCTTCTTATTCATCAAACCCACAAATACACACATCATTTTTTTCCTGATCTCTGCAAAAAGTCTATTAGATGTTTCCACTCAGCCATAAACGTAAATGTTGACTTTTCTCTAATTAGTGACGTGAGTTTAGCCATCTCCGTCAATTCCAGCATCTTCACCATCCATTCTTCTACTGAAGGTAAAGTTGAACATTTCCACTTAAAAAAAATTTTTTTTTGTATTAAGAACATAGACAGACAATACAAAAACATATAACAAGTTGCACTGAGTTCCTATTGAAATCAACATGACTTAAATTAAGTCACACCTAACTTAGCATCGATCCAACCCAGTAGCTGTATAAATTACATTTTGGGCAGAATAAAATAAGGTTTTTTTTTAATTAAGGTGGATATTATATAAGGTAATTTAAAGGGAGGATCATGTTGTTTAAAAAGCAGTGCTGGAACAGGTTATTTGGTTAGATGTCTGCTTGCTGCCCAACCATTATCTATATAAGTGGGTACATTACATACCATGGGTACATATAATAATGTTCTGGTCCAATGTACTTAAGCACCACAACCTTATGTGCATAGTTTGCAAGTATAAAACCATGTTTCACAACACACATGCATTTAAATATAGGTACAATCCGGATTGTAAAAAAAATAGGACATTTTCCATCAAAGGGGTTGCATTCTTTCACCCTTATCCAATTATACCCATGTGCACAGGGAAACATCTGGTATACATGGAAAGCTGCATGTGGAAAGCTGGTATAATACACTAGGACAATGGAATGGTAGCATATAGCCCCCAGCAACCTAACATTTAATTCCTTTACTTTTGACAAATCTTTCTATGAAGGCAAGACTCTAACATGCCCCTGAAGGAGTCAGCCACAATTATTATATCAGGGCAAAGATCCAAAGAACTCACAAAACTAGTTCCTCTTCCCTAAGGGGATGTATTTAATACAATAATTTTTATCCCCACTCTTCAGGCAAAAAGCAGCCCGCATAAGATCAATAAAAACAAAACAATCCCTGTCTATGAAGTTACAATCTAAAAGACATGACACAAAAGGAAAAGGGGATGAGGAGGGAAGAGGTTTTGTGTGTTTTTTTTAGGTAGCAACTCCCCATACCACATAGCAAACCAATTTTGTAACTGAGGGCACATTCAAAGGTAGACTGTGATATGACATGGGATTTGCTATCCCAACAGAAGTAAAAAATGACACTTGGCCACACTTGATTGACTATACCATATTGTACATTCCTACTTTCTTTCCTTTTTGGGTGCCATTGAGTGTGCAGTGCGCTGCTCCCATGGCAAGTCAAACATGGAATAAGGAAATAATTTCTATTTATTATTTTATTTATTTATTATATTTATACCCCGCCTTTTTTCCTGAAAGGAACCCAAGGCGGCTTACATAATCCTCCTCCTTCTCCTCTCCATTTTATCCTCACAACAACAACCCTGTGAGGGTTGTTAGGCTGAGAGGCAGTGACTGGCCCAAAGTCACCCAGTGAGTTTCGTGGCCGAGCGGGGACTAGAACCCGGATCTCCCGAGTCCCAGTCCAACACCCTAACCACTACGCCACACTGGCTCTAATGTTGTTTCACACCCCAGAAATAACTATGTGACTCATTTTATTTTCATTAAGCAGTTTCATGAATTTTAACCAGTTAAGGTTGAAACAGAAAGTCATGAAGAGTTGCCAGATTTCTTCAGTACTTGAGGAAGAACTAGAAGATATTACATATTAAGTCCCATCCATCCTCCTCTTCCCGTTTTCTTATTTCAATTTGCCACAATTACATTTAATGCTTTTGTTTCTATTAAAAGCATTATTGAGTAAAGCACGGTTCTTTCCTAAAATGTCAGTAAATAAATGGAATTGGCTGTCAAGAGTTAATGCCTTCTCACTTCACATCCTTGTGTTATTAATTATACGAGATGAGGAATAAATTAGAACCTATGTTGTTTATGTGTATAATAAAAAGGAAAGATTGACTATGGCAGACAGATAAAACTATTTGTCAGAGCCTTGAGCATTGTACAGAGCTAAAAAATAAAATATAAAATAAGGTAATTTTTCATCCAAGACAGCTATGATCTAGGTAAGATAAGGAGAAAGTTTAAATCTGTACCTAGAAACCATTCTTAAAAACCTTTATATGAGAATTCTAATAGTAAAAGAACATGGTGCTTTCAATATATACCCACTTTGATATATTGAATTTTTATACCAATGATATTATCTTCAATTAAATGTATTTCTATTAAATGTATTTCAAGCGGGGCGCGGACAGCGCCCATCCTCCTCCCTTCTCGTCCACCCCCGCAGGCTTTACTTCATCCGCCTCGCTGCCCGCTGGTCCCGTCGCATCACTTCCGCTGCGCCGGAAGTGACGCGATGGGACCCTGCTCCGTCGCGTCCATCCTGGACCCCGCCCGCGCTGTTTTTCAAAACTGAGCACGGGCGGAGTCCAGGATGGATGTGACGGAGTGGCGGCGGCAGCGGCCTCGAGCGGAGGCTGTGGTGGAGGCACCGACAGCAGCAGCAGCGCGCAGGGGACCAGGTAGGATGGTGGCGGGTGGGGCGGGCGGCGGTGGGTGGGGCGGTGGGGGGGTTTATGGTGGCGGGTGGGGGCGGCGGCGGGGGGTGGGTTACGGGAGAGGGGGGTCCTGCGGTGGCGGCAGCAGTGGGGGATGGTGGGGGGGTCCTGCAAGCGGCAGCGGGGGATGGTGCGGGGGTCCTGCGGCGGCAGCGGGGTGGTCCTGCGGCGGCGGCAGCAGGGGTGGTTTAAATAGTATAACTGAGTATAATCTATCTCCTCCTCCTCCTCCTCCTCCTCCTCCTCCTCCCTCCCCAATGAGAAAAAGATATTCCACATATCTACAGAAGTGTCCCCCTGCATCTGTGGCCTCTCCCATCACCTTTCTGAAGGTAAGCTTTTCCCCTCTGTGGGTTGAGGAAGGGGAAAGAGGAGGAGAGGGAGGAGAAAGGTGCTCAGAACACTAAAAAAACACACAACAACTTAGTTTTGGGGCTAATGGGAGAACGATCACCCTTCCCTAGCTTGCATGGGAGTCTGCAGGATTTTTTTTCCAGTAAGGGGGGGGGGGAATTATGCTGTGGTTTGTGATTGTAATTAATGTGCATAACATGCACTGCTACAACACATCTATGTATTTTCCTTGTGTTTGTGTTTTGTCACTTTATGTCCCATGATATTTAGAAGCCTACACAGAGTGGCAGAAAATCTTGGGAATTTGATAGCACTAATGGTGTATATAAGAGGCATCACGAACTCCAACAAAACTTTCTTTTGAGAGGTATATTTTAAAAAACACACACCAAAGAACAAGAAAAACAAAAACAAATGTAGTACAGCAGTCTCTATCAGAACATTATATAGGATATTTTCCAGCATCACTGCCCTTATTGGTAACACCACTGACAACTTTATATGACTTATCCTGGACTTCTGAATTGCTTTTTATGCAGCAGCAATCAGTTCCCACAAGAAAAGACTGCCCCCACCCAAAAATGAACTTACACATGAACCAGGAAATTCCTTCTCCAAACAGTGAGTGTGTCAACCATTATGATGACTTCATTCATTGGCTAAAAACATTGAGAGCCGGAGCAGGCTAGTTTCTCCCTAAAATAAGTGGACTGCACATTTTGCCCCATCTCTCAGGTTCTACAAGGACTAGAGACTTGCTTTTGAAAATCGAAAGCTAGTGACTGCACACTTTGCCCCATCTCTCAGGTTCTACACGGGCTAGACGCAGGGCTCTCCAACCTTGGGTCTCCAGATGTTGCTGGACTACAGCTCCCAGAATCCCTTGCCATTAGCCATGCTGGCTGGCCACTGGGTATGCTGGGAGCTGTAGGCCAGCAACATCTGGGAACCCACGGTTGGAGAGCCCTGGGCTAGAGCCTTGCTTTTAAAAAAAAAAAGAATGCTGGGAATCTGGACACTCTGTCCCCCCTCAATCCCCATTGAAAATGCCAGTGCTAGCCTGTCCCCTGCTCAGCAGTGCTAGGGGCAAGTGGAAGCCCATGGAAATGTTTTGTTTTTTTTCATCTATAACTTTGTCTCCCTTAATCCTGCTCCCAGCTGGCCAATGAGGGCAGTTAGAAGGTGCAGCTGTTTCTTTGCATTGTGGTGTGTTTGTATTCCTGCAGCTGGCGACTGAGCAGCGGCAAGGCCTATGTATGTACCAGGTCTACTGAGACAGGCAGCTAGTATGGCCTCTGAGACATTAACATATAAAGCGAGAAAAGGAGGGGATTATTTAGCAGTAAAAGGAGCACCTGGGAGAGGTGTGCCTGCCGCTCTGGCACAGGCAATTGCTCCAGCACCTTTTCTCCATTCCTAGCTCTGATGCTGGAGGGGACCTGGGAACAGGGAAAAGTGCCTGGAGCAATGGGTTCAGAGGAGGTGTAGGAGGCAAAGACACCCTCTCCCATGCCCTACAGTGAGAAGCCCTTAATCTAAAAATTAGCCCAGCAGAAACAGTTGAGGGACAGGAGCAAGTTGAGGTTTGAATAGTCAGGAAGAATGTGTTTTCAGTTTATTAGTTACATGTACTTAAGTTTCGTTTCAGGAGAGAATGAGGACTAACAGAATGTGCCAAAGGCTTAATGGAAAAAGTGTTTTTTTAAGGAGGGATTTGAAGGAAGAGACAGTGGTGGCATTATGTAGGTGTTCTGGGACAGATAAGGGCATAAGAGCCAGTGTGGCGTAGTGCTTAGAGTGTTAGACTGAGACTCAGGAGATCCGGGTTCTAGTCCCCGCTCGGCCATGAAACTCACTGGGTGACTTTGGGCCAGTCACTGACTCTCAGCCTAACCTACCTCACAGGGTTGTTGTGAGGATAACATGGAGAGGAGGAGGATTATGTAAGCCGCCTTGGGTTCCTTGCAGGAAAAAAGGCGGGGTATAAATATAATAAATAAATAAATCAATATAAGCCAGAGCTGTGGCTGCTATGCTGGCTAGAGCTGTTGGGAATTGTAGGGCAAAACATCTGGAGGGCTACAAGTTGCCAACCACTAGAGCAGGGCTCTCCTACCTTGGGTCCCCAGATGTTGCTGGCCTACTGCTCCCAGCATACCCAGCCAGCAGGGCTAATGGCAAGGGATTCTGGGAGCTGTAGTCCAGCAACATCTGGGGACCCAAAGTTGGAGAGCCCTGCGCTAGAGTAAGGGGTAGCAAGGGGAAAAGGAGTGAGTAATTTAAGGGAGCAGGAGAGTCACAGAAGGTGGAGGCTGGTAGAGCTGGAGAAAGAAAAGTTATGGAAAGGGGTATATCAGTGTGTTAGGTGGTGGTGATGATGATAAACCAAGGGGAAAATGCTCTCGTCTTATGTCATATTAGGTAACTTTCACATATTCTGAAGTTGAAATCCTAGATATATTTACTAGGGATTGAGCTCCACTAAACTGAGTGGGAATTGACAGTTGAGTAAATATGCTCATGATCTCTCGCTACCTAGCAGTGCACTTGTCATACAACATTCCTGGGACAGCAGGAGAATGATGGCAAGACAAAGACAAAGCTGAGTGCAGGCACTGAGTATTGATGGCAGGAAAGCTTAATCGTTTTTAATGAGGCCATCAACAAGGCTGGATATGCTCGCTCATTAAGGACAAACATTTCTTGATCACAAGATTTATAGCTTACATTTTTCCTTTCTGGTTTACAGAGCCATCTTCTGACACCTTTTTAGGCCACTCATTACAGCAATATTGAAACAGATGGAGTTCATCTGAGTAACCCTGCCCCCAAGTGAGGCACTGAAGAACCCCTAAGCTATCCATACCATATGCTCTCAAAAACTAGTCAGAGTTCTCTTGGGTGAGCGATGCTGTTGGTGCTGCCACAGCTTTTTGTGGACTATATGCAGGGTTTTTTGTTTTTAATTTTGCTCCCTTTTTTTTGCATTCACCCATTTTCCTAGAAGGCATTTCAGATTGCACGATGCATCTGGCTTGCAATCTCCGAGAAGGGGTATCTGTGATGCTAGCACTTATTTCAAATAGTGCAGAAAGTGCTCCAGAAAGGCAGAGGATATAACAAGACACACACAAACACACATTCCTCTCTCATATACAAAAGAAAGTATGAAGGGGAAAAAATATATATGCAGTCCTCTGTGCAAGCAAACAGTATAAAACCATGACCACCACCCAGAAAGATGGCATGTGACCAGTAAGCAACATCTGGCAGAACAAAGCCACACCTGGAATTTACTTCTCTCTTAATAATGGTTCCAAAGAAGTTTTGAATCAATGCAATGCTCATCAGTGGAATTCCTACCTGTATGAAAAAAAATGACTGTACTGTATGGCTAACAATACATTAGTAGAGTGGTCAGTCCTAAACAGACCCTATTACACTTACAGTGCAGTCCTAGATACAAGTCTACTCATATGTAAGTCTCAGTGAAATGAATGGGTCATGTTCCCAGTTAACTCAATGCAGCCTCCGGCAGCAACAGAGGGCCCAGACATTCCTTTAAATCCGTATTTAACAGCTATGTGGGTGGGTGGGGTGTCTTTTCATTTTTTACTTCAGAGCAGTCACAGGGTGCTGAATCCAGATTGGGATCCTAGTGTGGGGTGTAGGGGGCCTTTTAAGATTTAAATTGCCCCCCTGCACCTACTCTTGAGTAAAATGAAGATGAAGAAAAAGGATGTAACTGCTAGATATGGATTTAAAGTAATTTGTTTGGCCCAGAGTGAGAGGTCTGAGTGGATCTATTCAGTTGTGTTGTGTTTATTATTCCATTGGTACTGTGATTTGCTGTCTCAGACATAGTATGGACCTTTGCTAAATAGTACATATTTATAAATAAAATAAATATTTGGGTTTTTTTCCTCCTGAAGATTTGGGGCTCCCTTGAGCATGCTGATACTATGGATGTGGGAGAAAGAGATTCAGTTCACATTTTAATGCAAACTTATTTAAGTCCTTCTTCCGAACCAATATATGAATCAAAATACTGTAGATATGCACACTTTCCCCAATCTTGTGATGCAGTTCTCCCATCAAAAAATGTGTGCAAAAAGATGTAAGTGAGGGAAAAGTGTGCACAACATATACAAAATTTACAAAAATACATGTATTATTGAGAATGACATACAAAAAAAGCATTATATTCGGGAACATAGCTTGGGGGAAGAAGCACATATTAGGCAAAACTCTGTACTAAAATGTGCAGATTAGGAGAAATGTGCACAGAAATGCATACATTTCCCCCCTGGACTTAAGAAAAAAATCAAATGGGACAAAACCCCCTTAAGGTGCAAGGTGAAAGGGAGAAACGTGCTAAGCGAAAAGCACGTCAAACGAATCCTTTACAGGACCATCTTCCATCTGGTAACCTGTGTCCTCACTGTGGGAAGCTGTGTGGATCTAGAATTGGCCTCCACAGTCACTTACGGACCCATCGCTAGAGTCTACACAATTTTATACAATTTCCTCCTTTAATAATTTTCTTTTTGTAATTTTATCCTGGAAGACAATCTTATTCAGTAGTGATCACCTACTAAGGTTGGGAAAATAAGAAACAAATTGAAATAAAAAAATGGCAGACTTGCTCATCCCTAGTTGATACCTCCCTCTTGTTTTCTCAGTGGCCCCATTCTGGCTACAGTCTTGGTACTCTTCAACAGGAGTTTTCTGCTGGAAGTGATGATGTTATGTGACCTCTATCCATATGGGTGTTCACATCAAGTCAAGTGAGAAAAATGTTCAGGGGGAAAGAAGTTTTACAACCAAGCCTTGCTTGGAGAGGTCACCATGTAAAAGGGAAATGGCAGAATCTACCTAATGGAAAGAACATTGTCACCCCATCTAACAAGGTTATTTAATGAAGTGTGGACAGATAAATGCAGATGACTAAGGACAGTATTAGAGCATAAAGCCTATAATGCATAAAATAGCTCTATACTTTTAATGCAATTTGTCCCAGTAAAAAGGAAAGGACAAACAGTATTTGGCATTAATTTAAATACGCCAAACAACTTCTACACTATTTCAGGAAAACATGTGAAGCATCAAAGAGATACCATGAGAGTGAAGTTGAAGCACCTTATAATGTATACATTTTTAAAAAGAAATGTAACAAAAGTTAATTTATGGTTTGAAATTACTGGTCTGGGGATGCAAGAACCTATCATTGCTCCTATTATAATCAGATCACATTTTGCAATCAACCTTGCCAGCAATGGTCTCTCCTCTTTTTTTAAGGTTCTCACTTGTTTGATTATTTTGTGCATGTGCATTTTGGGGAGACTGAGGTGCAGGGGTGGGGAAAGGCAGCACAATGCCTAGGCAACAACATCACATTCCGTTCATTCTCTGTACATAATGCCAGGACGATGGGATCAGCAGAAACCATTCTTCCACCCCATATCTATGGTTTTCCCATGTCTCTACTCATCTGCCAGTCAGCCAGAGTGCTTGGCTTGAGCAGAGCCAGTGGGAATCTCCTCCATCATCACCCAAGACCAAAAAATCAACACACAAAAGAGTTTTAAACCCACATACAATAAAGAATGCACGCACTTAATAAAGACTTACCTAACCTTAGTTTGACTGCAACTGCACTGGACCCAAAGGCCTTGGAAAAATTACTTACAATGATTCCTTGGAAAGTATTCAACATTAATATAGTCACTGGTTTGGGTGGGCTACCCATCCCACAAGGAAAATTAGTATTGCAAGTAGGTAAAACTGTCATTCACTGGGTTCACACAACATGCTAAGCCATGGCTTTGAAGCATGTTGTGCGAACCCAGCGTGCTTCCTGTGGGGTGGCTAGGAAGCCACCCCAACAAGCCATGCCTTGTTATAGGGCTTCATAGCCGCCCCTGGGCTTGCCATGTCATCCAAATGTCGATGACACAACAAGCCCAGGTGTAGCCCAAAACCCTACTGAGCCGCTTGGCAAGAGTGGCAAAATCCCTATGACAGCCAACAAAAGTGCTCAAGTGACACTTTGGGAGGCTGCCATCTGCTTCCCTGCCATGTGCCACCTCCACAAGCCCTGGCGTCCGCCATATGCTGCCTCCTCAAGCCTGGTGGCTTGCCCCCTCTAGAAGAGATCAATCGGAGTGCAGCTTGCCCCTGCGGTCACCGGGCAACCTCAGTGATGGACAGGAGGAGGAGCGTTATAAACAGTCTCCTCTAGAGACTGTTTAGAACGCTTGCGCCTCCCCCAGCATCCCAATCCCAGCAGAGAGGGGTTGCTCACAAGGAACCCCTCTGCTGGGATCATACAGTGGCCAGGCAGTGTCCCCACTATCCCTGTCTGCCATTTTGGTTCAGCAGCACCAGCGGGGAAGAGACTCCTGCCATTGCCCACCACCGCAGCCAGCCCTTTCAGCTCGGTGTCACAGTAGGCAGTGGACATCACTTTCGCCTACTAGTGAGTAGGCTGAAGCGATGGCTGCTCCCCTGTTCCCCCCCTGCTGCTACTAGGGGTGATCCACGAACCTTGGGGGGGCTCGTGGCTCTCCGCAGCTTGCCTCTCTGTGGGGGCAGCCCCCCACCTCGATCTTCTGAGCTGGCGCGGAGCAGTTCTCCGCGCCGCTCGAGCCGTCGGCGCTGGTCCCGTCGCATCACATCTGGCCCCAGAAGTGATGCAACGGGGACCCTGCACAGGCGCAATACGCAATAATGGCTCTTTTTTTCTGGAAGTAAGATCCACTGTGTTCAGTGGGATTTACCCCCATCCAATTTCCTCCCACTTCATTTCACTGTATGGAATATATTTACCTATTTTTGTTTGCACAGTACAAAGTATTACTTATCTCCACTATTGTATTCAATATTAATAGTTTCTCCTTTTGTTATTGTATGTGTCTTTTCTAACATTTATCTGTTGCTTTGTAGTCGAGACAACAGGCAATCAGAACAGAAAAAGATATATGGTTTTAAAATAGATGTAAATTCAGCTTTTTAAAAAAAAATAGTTGAAAGGACAGTAACAGATCTATAAAAAAAGAAAGATGCCAAAATATTAAAAGTTATATAATTATATAAGCATCTGTTACTGCTTTACATTAAATCCACAGATCCAAGTCCTTCCTGTCCCCAGAATGCCCCATTTTTTTTTTGCCTACAGAGGATTGCAGGAGGTACAGAGGCAGGGGCATGTACCACTGCCTGGTGTCATGACAATTTTCTGCCATGGCACCAGAGGCCTCTGATGGCAGACCTCACTCACAGAGAAAAAGGTCTGCAGCATCCAACAGCCCTTCAGATGCCTTCCCTGGGAGTTTAGGATTGCTCTCAATGTATGCTAAATGTGCTATATGAACAATAATAACAACAACAACAACAACAACAACAATTTCAAACTATCTGTGCTGATAGTTCAAATATATCACCAAGGTAATGACATTCTGATTCTTCCATAGAATGCATGTCCTTCCATGGGTAGAATCTGCTGCCCTAGCTGGGTATACCATTCAGTGTTTGCTTACTGTTTGCTTAGTGGTGAATATTTCAAGATTAGGATTTGTTAACCAGTTCTTTTAAGGGTGTATCAGAGGACACCAGAGGGATGCCTGAGCTCTTTGATCATAAATTCTGTATATCTGTTTCAGATTTGAAATGAGCACCTTAAGGAATATCACAGATGTATATCAAAATGAACGATTTCCAGCTGGGAAGTGTATATATTTATCTATGCACACATATATTATGTATGTGCTTTCCCCCCTGTTTGTTTTGTTATATTCTGGTCAGGTTCACATTACTGGAATTGCTAAAACTGACAGCTCTAACAGCAAAATAAGATGCACAGCATCTGTGAATGGTTTTTTTTAAAGATTTCTTAGTGAAGGCTTGTTGATGATCTCCAAGCAGGCTCAGACTCCTTAGTGGAATTGTTCACTCAGTTTCTCAACGTTATTATTTAATGTAGCTAAAGATAATAGGTTAATTTACCCACTTCCTCCAAAAGCTTGTATAAACATTAGAATAAATATGCTTAGATGAGAAATTTAGTAGCAAGCTACCTGGATATATGGAACAAAATAAATTGTTTCCCAATAAAAGCAACACATTTGAGAGGAAAACATGCTGTATGCTAGTAGCATAGGGGTGTGTGTGTGTGTGTGTGTGTGTGTGTGTGTGTGTGTTATGGAGAATAGTTCAAGCTATACAAATTAAGCCATACAGTAAAAGCCAAATGGAAGGGAAAAGCAGGATCGTAGAGAAAGTCGATTTCAGGTATATGACTTCTCAAGATGGATGCCAATTTTTAGTCTTCTAGGAACATTGGAATGAAACAGAGACATTATAGATAGACTCACTATATTATAGCACTGACACAAATAGTGTACTCCTATTTATTCATCATGAATGCTTTTCTGCACTGGGGCAAATTTGTGTTCTCTAAGCCTGGGGTGGGGGTAACTGATAACAGATAGCCTAGAGTAGTCCCTGAGTAAGAAAATTGCAAATTTCCAGGTGAATTTGTGAACCACCCAATGTGCTTCAGCTATTGGGCAGTATAGTCTATACTAAAATGTAATAAATAAATAATAAAATAAATAAATAGGTGCAGGAGTTCATGTGGAATGTGAGTCCTCAAATTTTCGGAGGGAGGGGATAATGATTTGCTTCTCCTTCCCTCCCCCAGTGGTTCTGTGCACAGTTTGTATAAAGATGGCATACCCTCTAGAGGTGTTCCCAGGCAGGAAACTTGCAAAGTTTCAGAAGGATAAGTGCAAGGCCTGCTGAGTTATGATGATTAAAAACCAGTTTAAGGTGTGTGTGTGTGGGGATTCACAGCAAAGCCTGGTGATATTGGAAGAATGGCCATCTCACGGTCCCATCCTTATCTCCCCCAAAACAGAGTGATTGGAGTCCCTGGTAAAATATGCCCTAGGACAGTGATGGCGAACCTATGGCACACATGCCACAGCTGGCATGCAGGGACCTCTCTGTGGGCACTCGAGCCATTGGTCGCCAGATCGCGAAAAGACCGTCCCCTTCTGCATTCAGTGTCGGGTTTCCATAGTAACTCCTCTCCACTCATTCCTCGCTGGCCTCCACAGGCAGGCACACTCCAACATCTCCACCCCCAGAGGCGGACTGCGCAGGCACCCAGCCCTCCTTCTAACTGAACAGACAGCTCAGAAGCACAGCGCGCACGCACCTGAATCTTTGCGCGCCCGGTGAAGAGCCATGCCCTGAGACAGAGCGGGGCACGATTAGCTAGTGCCCCCTCCTCCTTCCTGCCAAATTTAAGGCACTTTGAAATAAATAAGTTGGTTTTGTGTTGCAGTTTGGGCACTCGGGCTCAAAAAGGTTCGCCATCACTGCCCTAGGAGTAAACTGTGGACCTGTCGGTCACTCCACCAAACTTCCCCCCTGCCCCTGCTCATAACCAGCATTTAGATGAAATGCTATTTGGAGGGGAGACAGAATGTCTGTGTCTTCAAAGCACAAGTTGGTAATGAATCCTCATTCAGGACTGGCTCAGTTTCTAGTCACTTCAGAGGGAAGCCCGCTTCACCTCAGGAAGCACCAGAACTGGCCCGAAGCAACCCGACCCAGCTTTGTGCAAATCTGATGCACATCCCTACTTGGGGGGCAGGGGTGGGGGCACAGAGCTTCCTCTTCAAAATGCTCAGATTTTTACCACTGTGGAGAGGATGTTGAGGTGCTGCTGGGTTCATTTGGATACAGGTCTTCCAGTTGTGTGCATGCTGTGAGTTTGAGTCAGCTTTCTTTTATTTTATATAATCTCAAAATAATGATGCATTTTGTATATCTGCAGGAATTTAAATAAAACAATATGATGTTGAGCCTTTGAACTAAATCATCACAAACCTTCTTTATGCTGTTGTTTTATACAACACACTAGTAGTTCTAAACACAAAGATGTCAAATAACACAAGGCAGAGCTGTGACTTTGATTTAAATTCATGTTACTCCGAAGGTGAAAGGAGCAATTTATTAAGCTCAAACTACAAAGCTGTTAGGGATTCAAGTTAGAAAATGACACATCTTAAGACTGAGTTGATTATGCTGGACACCTTAGATGATGAATAAATTGGAGCTTGGAATTATCAATTTGTTCTGACATTGCTCCTAAAGCTCTAGAACATACATTCATAGCTTTTGATCTTGTTAGGAGGTAAATAATTTCTGGAACAATTTGCTAGACTAAATGGAACAAGTTTTAAAAGCAGAAGAACTTGTTCATTGTTTCCTTTGCATACCAGAAAATATGGCATTTATTAAGGCATGTTGTCTCTTTCAAAGGGAAAAATGGGTAGCAGCCCTTCTGGACAGTTTGACGGTTGTTGTGCTCAGATATAGGAACATAGGAAGCTGCCGTATATGGAGTCCATCTAGCCGAGTATTGTCAGCACTGACGGACAACAGCTCTCCAGGGATTCAGGCAGGGATTTTTCCAGTCCTAGCTGGAGATACGAATTTGATTGAACTTCAGACCTTCTGCATGCAAAGCAGGTGCTTTACCATTGAGCCACGGCTTCTCCCAGGTCTACAAAACCTGGAAGGAGAACACCATAGAGCAGGAACTTTATCGACAGAGCTCCCCCCCCCCATTGATATGGTACCAGCCAGCATAAAGTATCCTGAGATGTTCTACTTTCTCAAGTGAAGAATCCTCCCAAACATGTTGGCAGCTGAGGGCATTGCTGGTGTGACAGGAGCTGCCAATTAGTGGGTACACAAGTGATATTGATAGCTGGTCATGGATGTTTATGTGTCAACCTCAAGGGACTTGGGGAAAAAAGCATCCCCCAATGTTCTTTTTAGAGATGGGCAAAGTCCATCCATCTAGTATCAGAGGCAGTATGCCCATGTACTCCAGTTGCTGGGGAACATGGGCAAGAAGGTGCTGTTGCACTCATGTCCTGCTTGTGGGATCCCAGTGGGCAGCTGACTGGCCAATGAATGAACAGAATCCTGGACTAGATGGACCCTTGGTCTAATCCAGCCTGGCTCTTCTTATGTTCTTATGTAGTAGACTGATAATAAGCTGGATTTTCCCTAGACTTCTTGAAGAGTGATCAGAAAAAGCTTTCCACCCTCCTTTAGAGTTCTCCAAACTGGATCAGAAAGACTCAACGGGCAGAAGGCCCTACAAGTACAACATTGCCAGTCCTGTGGTTTGCCATTTCCCTCCTTTTCTCTTTCCCCAGATTAACAAGTTGTGCGGGAGGAGGGAAAATAGCAGCAAAAGAATCTTGCCTTGAGTCCCTTGACTCTGTCTGTTCTCTCTCAGACTCACCGAACCCAACTCTTTGAGAACTTGTGTGTGTGTGTGTACATACACAAAACACATGTGTATATAACTGAATCATGAGGAATGAAAAAACTGTACTTCTCATAAACATCAAGGCAGGTGCACTGAATGGTCAGTCGTCTTCATAGATCATAGAGTTGGAAGGAGCCTACAAGGCTATCAAGTCATTGCGGAGTGCAAAACAGTTTAGAACAGCCTCCAGATTAACTTTGGGAAACTATATTGGATTGTTTCCATATCCCTTGCTCACCCAAAATATTTAGATCCTATTACAGTAATACCTTGGATTGCAAGCATAATTCGTTCTGGAACCAGTGCTTGTAATCCAAAACACTCTTATATCAAAGCGAGTCTCTGGCAGGTGTGAGCGGGGCCGATTTCGGCCCGCTATGCCCGCTCGAGGCGAGCGGTTACATCCCTACGACTTGTATTGCAAGACGTCGCTTGTTTATCAAGTCAAAATTTATAAAAAAATTTGCTTGTCTTGCAAAATGCTCTCAGACCAAGTTACTTGCAATCCAAGGTATTACTGTAATTGTAAATAAACCCAGTTTATGTTTTTTGAGAAAACATCCAGTACTGTACTGTTTGCTAGACAGAGCCCATGTTGGTAAGGTTTGGCACCTCCCAAGGAAATAATGTATTTTACAACAAGCAATCCCCAGAGACATGTATTTTTAATATGGTGATGGTGCACAAATAGAGGAAATGGATGGTAAGTATTATCCGGATATGAAAACGTTTGGCAAATATTTAATACACAGCAGAAGCATTTGACATCCAAAGATTTTGCAGAAGCCATTGACATTTGACAGTAACTGACAGCTGGCTTGCAGGAGGAGTGAATATTTGACAGTATCTGACATGCAAGCAATCAGTACTTGGCAATATATCACAGCTGACTTTTTAATTACTATTATTTACAATATTTATAAACCATGTAACATTCCAAAATACCTAAGTGGTGTACAAAGTAAATATCAGTTAAAACACAATAAAACAGTAAAATATAAACTCACCCAGTGCAATGCAGTGGCTGGTAATATGCATAGCTAAAACCATACCTCTGGCTAGGCTTGTGTGCTCATGCTGGCTCAGCTTGTCTGAGCGTGGAAAGCTAAGCAGGGTCAGGCCTTGTTATTACTTGGATGGGAGACCCCTCCTTTAGTTTCCTGCATTGAGCAGGGAGTTGGACTCGATGGCCTTGTAGTAGGCCCCTTCCAATTCTATAATCTATGAATCTATATGCTGGAAACTCAATATTATTGGGCACATCTTATATCCACAGGAAGAGAGATCCTTAAAGCCGGTGCACTAAAAGCACTGCTCTGAGTAGTCACAAGATGAACCTCAAGAGCAGCATGTGACACTGTCAAAAATGGCTTCTGTAGATGATTGAAGTGACTGGCAGGTATGTAAGTGGTCAGATGGTCCCTCAAGTAGCCTGGTCTCAAATTGTTTAAGGCTTTAAATACTTAGAAAAAAACCTTAAACTTGGCCCACCAAAGAGGCAGCCAGTTCAGTTCCATCAGTAAAGATGTCACATGCTGGCTCTAAGCCGCACCTGTCAACAGATGTGCCACAGCATTTTGCCCCAACTGTAGCTTCTGTAAGGTAAATTGTAGGCATAGAACAGAGGGTTAAAGCCCCCTACCCATCACTCTAGGGTCCTAATCCATATGGGGTCCCATGAGCAACACAGTGGCATGGCTCAACTCACAGGAGGTGAGTTGCAAAACAGTAAGTCAATACAAGACCCAGACAACATGGGGCATCTTTACTGGTTCCAGGCACTCCTTCAACCCCATTTGGATTTGGGCCTGAAAGACCCAGGAAAAGTGTGGGTGCATGGAGGGTACATTAATACCCTCATGCAAAATTAGGGATGCTCATTCATTTAATTGAAAACAAATAAATGCAAAAGCATCCCATTTGGATTTAATTACTACAAATTTAAATTAATCAAAATTAGCTAATTGCACATTAAAATTTTATGCTTTCAGATTTCTCTTTCATATCTATTTTCGTTTGGATGTATTTCACTTGAAACTGGTTTGCATTTTGCAGGGTATTGCATTGCTTGCTCCTTGGCAGTTGGAAAAGTTGAAACAATGTCTCAGAACTTTGAGAGAGCGGAAGGAAGACGCACAGGGCAGAATCGTATCCTGCCCATCTGCTAGCAGAGCTGGCTGCTGATTCTGGTCCATCCATGTGCAGCCAACCCTGCCAATTCTGTTCCACAAGTGGCCCCTACCCCTTGTGGAACGATGACTTAGCACTTCCTGAGGCAAGCCCCAAAATGAGCGGAAATGCTCCTTTCTGGAAGGGGGCAGGTTGGCAGAGCTTCCTTATGTGAGCTTCGCTGACCTGTCCCTTTCCAGAAACCAGCATTTCAGTTTGTTTTGGGTTGCTCCGGAAACACTAAACCACTGTTCCGCAAGCAGTCTGAGTCACTTGCAGAACATTTGGCTGGGTTGGCCGGGTGTGCAAGGGCAGTGCTGGATTCTTCCTGCAGTCAGCTCTAAAATGGATGGGGGAATGCTCGAATGTGCACCAGGAATGCATTTTTCAAGTCTCTCATCACCTGATTGGTGTTCTTCCACATCACCTCATCTCACCCTTTCCAAACCAACCCCACCCCCCCACCCCACTACTGTGGGCTAGAGGTGGCTTGACAGTGTCCAATGCAAGGCTCTCCCTGTGCCATGCTTTTTGATGTCTTAGGTGTGGGGTGGGGAGATGGGGCAGGCTTTCGTGGGGAAAGAAATACCTGCGTTATCCTCCTCCTGCACCCTTCCTCTTCCTCTCAGGCAGCAGCCAGGTACCCAAAGGCATATCAGCTGCATTTCACACTTAATATATAGGCACATCTCCTATGCTCCTTTCTCCACATTTGCTCTCTTGAAAAAACACCAAATGAACAAATAGACTCAGGCTTTCCCACCCGCTCGACTCCCCATGCAGGATTGCTTGCACTCCGTGGACACAGCTCTACAACGAGGAGAGAGGGAAAGAATCGCCACATTCCTACACAGAGACACACTGCTGCTATTGGTGCAGCTACTGGAAGGGAGGAGGACATATGTAACCGAAACTTAGAGCCAGTGTGGAGTAGTGGTTAGAGTGTTGGATTAAGTCCAGGGAGATCCCAGTTCAAATCCCCATTCACCCATCAAGCTCACTGCATGTCCTTGGGCCAGTACTCTCTTTCAGCCTAACCTACCTCACACAGGGTTGTTGTGAGAACAAAATGGGGGACTAGCTAGACCAAACTACAGATATACTCTGCCTGACTAATGCTGCTCTACACCTTAGAGCTCTCTACACATGCCACAAGGGGGACCAAGGTTCAAAGGCCAGATAGACTATGGGCTGGTTTGCATGATCACCACAGCCCACTGTGGCTACTGGATCTATGGATCTATGTGAATCTGCACCTGAAATCTCAGCACATGGGACAAAGGGGTTTGAGGTTCAAATCTCAGATCAGCTTGGTCAGGATTAGGAGGAGGTGGAAGAGGAGAATCACTCCCAGTGCCTGCCAAAAACACCAACCTTGCAGATGTTATGGACTGAGAAGGAGTAGCTAAATGTCTGGCTGCCATTTGGTTGGCAACCATGAGTTTAGCATAGCATTTAGCTTGACCCTTATACTTTTGTCCAATTTGGCCAGCAATATCACCTATTCCATTTATTTTGTTCAAAATATAATAGAGTGATTGCTTGTAGTTCTCTTTATTACTGCCGGTAAGGACCCAATCTATCCATGGCTATTTATGTTCCTCTTACTTCTAATTTTATTGATTGTTGTCTCTGACTTTCTGCATTCTCTTGTATGCAGCTGTTGTCTTTCCCTTTTAACCAGGATTGATCACTGGCTGCCCAAGTTAACCATCTTTTGTGTGGAATTTGGGGCTTTGAGTCCATCAACTAAACAACTAAGTAATTCCTATTTTGTCACAGTTGTGTGTGCATGTCTGTGTGTGCATGAGCGCTGAAAAACATCCTCCAATTAGTTTTGCTGGTGATTACCTCTGTGGATAGGAGACTCTGAATGATGTTTTCTCCATTTTCTTCTCTCTCCTTATGGTATTTCCCAATGCCTCTTAGAAGAGCAAGAAGGTTAGCTTATTTTGTAACAAAGCATAATTGTGAAACCTCAGCCACTTTTAACAGGCTCAGTAATTTCAGCTGTATCAGAGGATCCAATGAGCCAGAACATAAACATGGAGTAAGCACTTCAGACATAGACAGGGTATCACTTTAAGCTTTTTGCACTGGCTGAGTGAACTCCGCTAATTATTTGAAATACTGACCAAATAAGGAAATAATTCTAAGAAAAAGAATGAGTTGTGGGGGGGGGGGGACCCTCAGCTTTCAGCAGAAGAGAATTGTGGTTGAAAGACCAAAGGAAACTGGGTGCGTGGAGGCTCAGTTATAAGTGAGCAGAATATGTGAGACTGTAGAAAAGGGGTGGACAACTTGTGGCACCCCAGTTGTTTAGCCTACAACTCCCATCATCCCTCATCAACTACGGATGATGAGAGTTGTAGGCCAAAACATCTTGGGGGCCACCAGTTGCCACCCCTGCTGAAGAACATGCTTACATAGTATACTGACATTAAGACAAGCACCTTAATTTACAATTTCCATGCTTTTTGGAACATGAGTGAATTGGTAATTGCCTACTTTTCTATTAAACCAAAGGTGGTGGGTTCCTCCTCCCCCATTAACCAAAGGTTTATTCAGCAGCAAGAATATATGTGGCAGTGGAACATCAAAGGCAGAGGGATGGCCATACAGAAACATTGCCCCTGCCCCAGTGCCCTGGTGCTGTCATTGCCAGCCTGAGAAACCTGAATCCAAAAACAAATGGATAGCATTTGTAGGTAGTTTTTCAGAGCCAATCTCAGGGCCTGGGGAAATTGCATACTACCCATCTCCACCAGCTCTTTGCCAATCTCTGTCAGCCCCCAGGCCTTGAAAACACACCACTTCTTTCCTTAACCTGAAGCTCCTGCAGTGATGGAAGCATTTCTTCTCTCCCTCTCTCCCTTGCCCTGATGAGCTGTGTAATGGCGTGCCACCCTGAAGATTCACCAGTGCTTCTCAGCTTTTCAAACCACTACAGGACCTTCCTGTTCTGTATAATTTTTGAAAACATTCATTTGAATTATTTTTTTTGATTCAGTAGTGATTTTATCTTAAATTTAGAGCCCCCCCCATTTACAACACAATCCTATACATGTCTACTCAGAAATAAGTCTCATTGGGTTCAATGGGGCTTACTCCCTGGTATGTTGGTATAAGATTGCACTGTAAGTCCTAATTGTGTTGTCTTTGACAAGCCTTAAGGACTGAGGTGGGATCAAATTTGAAGGAAGGAGTAACATTTCCCACTCCTGCTTAAAATTAAACTTGTCATGATGCTTAAATACTGTGATTTATAGAAAGAAAGAAAGAAAGAAAGAAAGGAAGAACTACATCTAAGTAATTATTTCAGACATATCTCCAACTCTTGTATACACATAAATATCCCATACACAGCTTCACTTAGGAGATTCTACCAATAGAACTGCTACTGCTGTTGCTGGCTGCTTCTACTGCAATCATGATTATTGCCACAGAGCATTTATATAGCACTTTGGAGTCTCAGTGCTCATTGTGCTCCACCTACTTTAATATTGGTTTCCCCAGCCCCTGCAAAAGCAAAACATTAGCTGATTAAAACACACATACACGATAATTTGAAACCCAAACCACATCAAACCATTCATCCAGACCCAAATGTGACTTTAAATAGAGACATCTATTAGGTCTAGCAATTCTGGTCAAAACTGAGTGGATGTTTCATGCACAGATGAATAAGTGGGCATTTCAACAAGCAGCAGAAAACCTGTTCATTTTCATTCCCATCCTGTCATGCAAAGGAAACTAGGTATGCAAATGGCCCATGTACTAGAATTTGGCTGCTGTGAAGCTCTTAAGAGCCCCAGTAAGAATGATCTTCCACCTAAATCTCATGAAGGCATTGTTGTAAGGAGGGGATTAATCTCTCTCTCTCTCTCTGTATCTGTATCATCTGTATCTGTATCTGTATAACACACACACACATGTAAGTTACATTCGAATAAAAATGATACCCTGAAGCCAAATGATGAAGACAAGTAGGTGAGGGAGGCAGCAGAAAGAGGGTATCAACATGGTATGTCTGACTCTGTTGTGACAGGACAAGTGACAACAGTGGTGAGATTTACACTTCAGGCTTATACAGCTGAACTTAGTTTGACTGATGCTAGGAGAATTTTGCATCCTGCTGAGAGCGACTATACTTTTACTTCACCTGTCCATCATACTTGCTTTCAATTAGATATTTTTTTAGTTTCTACATCTTTGCTATGTCAAACAAATGTTTGCAATATTGATACATTGGTAATATCAGACCACACCCCAGTTTGCTTGGAGTTGCAATTTTCAAATTTGCCAGGCCCTGCCCCCCCCCCCCGGTCTCTGGTGCTTTAATGTTTCTCTTCTTAATTACAAGATGTTTAAAAATCAGATTTCTGCTGAGTTACTCAAGTATTTTAAAATTTATGAGGGTACTGTTGATTCTTGCACCACTGAGTAGGAGGCCAGTAAAGCTTTTATAGGGGGTCAGATGATCACTTATGCTTCTATAAGTAAAAAAAAATACAACAAATTTCTCTAAATAAGAAGCTGAAATCTCTTATAACCCAGTTTGCCATTTGCCCAACTGCACAACTTTATGAGGAGCTGCAGAACATTAAATATGAGTTGAATAATATCCTTTCACAGCAGGCAGAATTTGCCTTCACTTGATTACGACCGGCAGATTGGGGAAATGGTGAATGTTCCAGTAAGATTTTGTCACATCAACTTAAACAAAAGACCTTTGACAAAATTAATTGGAAATTTATTTATGTTACCATTGTGTAATTTTGGCTTTCCTGTAGAATTTTTGAAATGGGTTAAAAGCTTATATTCAACCCCAAGAACCGGAGTTATGACCAACGGTCTTCTCTCAGATTTCTTATTACTTGGGAGAGGTACCAGACAGGGATGTCCCTTTTCTCCATTGATTTTTTATTTATATCTGGAACCCTCTGGAAGGGGTGGGTGATCCGCTCACCACCCGACTTGCAGTGCCCTCGGCGAGTAATGCTGCTGAGCCAGGCTGAAAGCGAGTGCCACCCAAGGTGCTTGCCAAACTTCCAGGTTCCCAGCGCTATGTTGTTTATGTAGAAAATGGCATAAGATACGTTAAAAGCGGCTGCGATTTGCGTAACTTGCACAAATCACGGCTGTTTTTAACGTATCTTACGCCATTTTCTACGTAAACAATGTGGTGCCAGGAACCCGAAAGTTGCTTCCCCGGCTCGGCTCACGAGAATGCAAGCCAGGGCAGCAGGTAAGGTGAGTAGGAGTAGAGCTCGGGGGGTCGAGCCTGGCGAGTTTGCCAGACTTCCATCCCCCAATCGAGCTCCACACACATCCCTACCCTCTGGCATGCGCTATTAGACAGAATAGTAATATTCATGGCTTTGTGCATGATGGTTTAGAATTTAGAACTATTCTTTATGCTAATCATCTCCTATTGTTTATTTTGAAACTCCATTCATCTGAACCAGTTTTGATGCAATTGATTAATACTTTGGGTGATTGGTTGGGCTATTCAGTTAACTGGTCAAAGTCTAAAATGATGCTGATTGGAGATACTATATCTCATAGTGTTTGAGCTAATTGGCAATTTTGATGGTGCCCAGATTTTATTACTTATTTGGGAATACTTATTCCCAGAGACATATCCCAAATGAGCACCTTTAAAGTTGGGTTTGTGGGGTAAGGTTAATACACTTAAGATGAATATTATATCTCGGATTGTTTATGTTGTATGTGGGATTTCTTTATTTATACCTGGCAAATATTTTCAAAAATGTAATGCTCTGTTTTGTAAATTTTGTGGGAGGGTTCCACCCTGCCACAATATCCTTGGAAAGGATGCAACTTCCAATTAAAGAAGGTGGGTTTGGCTTTCTGGATCTTACTTTATATCATTGGACCCATTTGTTGAACTGTACTAGATTTTGGTCTTTTACACTTAGATTAGATTTTCCCACCTTGGTCAGTTCTGGAATTGTCTTGTTTGGATCCTCTCTCAAATGGATGGTATTAGCTTCTCAGCACACTAAACTAGATAGGGTTCCTCTCACAGTTACGGCTGCTAGAGATGTGTGGTGTTTTATTTATTTATTTATTTATTTATTTATTTATTATATTTATACTCCATCTTTTTTCCTGCAAGGAACCCAAGGCAGCTTACATAGTCCTCCTCCTCCTCACCATTTTATCATCACAACAACCCTGTGAGGTAGCTTAGGCTGAGAGTGAGTCAGTGACTCGCCCAAAGTCACCCAGTGAGTTTCATGGCTGAGTGGGGACTAGAACCCAGATCTCCCGAGTCCCAGTCCAACACTCTCACCACTAAGCCACACTACATTTCAATCCATTTTCCCATGCTAAATTGACTCTATGGGGAAAGAAATCCAAAGTTAAAAATTGGTAAGAAAATGTTTTTATGGTGGACTTAGATGGATAAATTGATTTTTAGCTTGGATCAATTAGTAGGGGATGATGATGCGTTTTTGTCATTTTAGACTTTGCGTGCTAAATATGATTCAGCTATGAATTGCAAGCTATGGCTGAATGGCAATACTTGCAGTTGTAACATTTGCTAGAAACTAGGTTTGGCCCTGCTGCTTTCACAGCCTTAGAGTTTCCTTCACTATTGGAAGTACTTATAGAGGCTGAATCAGATATATCGACCCACAATCCATGTTTATAAATACTTATTGTTGGTGAATAAATACGATATACAGGGTCTTAAGCAGGAATGGAATAGGGAATTTGACTGCCCTATTTTGCCTAATCAATGGATTGCCACTTTGGTGTCTGTATTTGAAATGTCAATGGATCTTAGGTTATGTCTCATTCAGCAAAAACTCCTGTTCCGTGTCTAATGGGCACCACATCATCTTTTTAATAAGGGTTTGTCTAAGTCAGCTAACTGCTAGAGGTGTAACACAGCTAATAGCTTCATTTAATCGTATGTTTTGGCAATGTCCAGTAGTTGCCTCTTTGGGGGAAGAGGTTATAATACAGATAAACTTTGTATTGGAACACTCTTAAATAATTTATCAGTGCAGATGTCCTCTTAAATTATCTACCTGCTTCCTGGAAGTCAACACATGGTCAACATAAATGGATTCTCCATGCCATTTTGACAGCTAAAAGATTGATATTACAACACTGGAAGGATAAATGCTAATCTCCTATAATGCAATGGGTTGAGGATCTAACGACGCTTTCAGCATTTAAACAGGTGGTATATAGACACCACTCACAAAGGGATACATATATGGATATTTGGTTGGCCTTTGTTGAAGTTTATATATAATTTTTTTTTGGGGGGGGGAAGTTGTATTTTCATGTGTGTGTACACACACACACACACACACATGCACACACATTTCACATGTATCAGTTGAAATTGATATATTCAAATGTATGTACTGTAGTTAAATTTTAACGGTTTTGTTTTGTTGAAATAATAAAAAAAAATCAATTAAAAAGGGCAAGTGACAACTCCAAAGCTGCCAGCCCAATGCCTGAACATTTTGCCAAGCAGCCAGAAACATTTGCTGAAGAGAAATATCTTCACAGTTTGACATCTGCAACTGCTGTATAAAGATAAGGAGGATAAGCGCTGTACTGAGCTGGAATATAGGAGATGGCAATCCAGTAAATGATTAAGGCACTTTCTTGTCTCTATTCAATTAAAAGAGCCAGAGCTGAAAAAATGAGGCAGAATCCCAGATGAGACACACACACTCTTTTAGTGTGGAACTGACACTTCCCCGAGAATTTTGTTTCTTTCAGACCCGACTGAATAGTAGCTTTACACGAATCACATATTTGAGTATTTGTTTTAGAGGTGCTACAAACATTCCCAAAGAGATTTTGCATTCACCAAGCCTCAGTCCAACTTACTGAAACATGTACTTTCTGAAAAATGATGTATGTGAGTGCATATACACATTTTTCAATATTTGATTACTTAGGATCTAGGAAGACTCCTCTCTTTTCTCCCCACTCAGGACTGAGATAGGGCTGTTCAAATGACTTCCCTCACACACTCACCAATTTTTTTATTCAGATGAGAAGTCCTGTCCTTCACTCACACAAATCTTTGCACTCACTTCAACTCTACATGCAACCCCACAATGAGCTTATTCACAGATTCATAGATCATAGAGTTGGAAGGGGCCTACAAGGCCATCCATCGAGTCCAACCCCCTGCTCAATGCAGGAAACTAGAGGAGGGGTCTCCCATTCAAGTAACAACCAGGCCTGACCCTGCTTAGCTTTCCACACTCAGACAAGCTGAGCCAGCGTGAGCCAAGCATTGAGTGAGTTACAGTAAACTAAAAATCTCTAGTCTGGAGGGGCCCCTATCCAAATCTGGATGCAGCCACCGCCAGATATTTCTACCCATATTTTACTTCTATAGTTGAGATTCACATCCCACCTTGCTTGCATTTGGATTGGATGGGAACATGAGTTACAATGAGTCCATAACCATACAGTCAGTCTCCATATAAAACAATGTAAGACATACTTCCATGCAGCACCCAACCAGTCTCTCTTAAATAGTATAAAAATCTGGACCAACTCTCCTTAATTGAAAGACTTATGATCCCCTTTCAGTTAGAGTAATAAATTCTATCAAGTCAAGCTAAGTGTAAATCACAGTGGCTAACCAACAGAAACAGCAAGAGAAAAAACGGGAGATAAGCTCACAGAACCATTAAACAACGTGGCAACTCCTGTTCCTCAGCCTCTATGCACACTTGCCTAAAGACAGTAGCAGAGAGAAACTAACAATCCAGTCCTATACATGTCTGCTCAGAAGTAAGTACCACTGAGTTCAGTGGGAGCATATCTGCAGGTAAATGTGTGTAGGAGTGGGATTGCAGCCTAAAGCTGCCATGTTGTACACACTTCTCTGGGAGTAAGTGCCATTGATTTAAATTACAGCTTCAGAATGCTTTTGCGCACGTAAAAGGGGAAAAGAAGAGGCGAGACACAAGTATATGGTGTAAATAAAGGGCCACATTTTATTTAATCAAGAGCTGCGAAGGGTGAAATTGCGGGTACTAACTAAAACTGTCCATTGGCCAGTGTGGTATCCCGGGCAGGTATCATACATCCAAGCCCGGGTGGTGGCGCAGCACTTTGCCACCCCACCCCCCCACAGTTTTACACCCCCTTGGGTGCTGGGAGGCTTTCTCACAGTCCCCACCTCACGGTGCCACGGAACACCGATCCGTGTGATGTAAGCCATCCTCACTGGCGATCCGTATTTCCCCCCACTGAGCCGCTAAACTCAGCAAGCGTTGAGATACAGGTCTCGCCAGCCACCTGAACAGTGCCATTGGATGATCACCAAAACCCTAACCCCACTGCCTATTCCCGCACTTACTAGCCAAATGTGACCGGATTGGACCAAATCACACAGAAAACCCAAAATAAAAAACACCCAACCCTGCAACACAGTGTAGAGTAGGCGAAACACGCCCATTGCCCCCAGCCTATTAGGACAATGAGCCAAAATTCCTACTCAGCCCTGGAAATGGTGGCCAGCAAAGCCCACATTGAGAACAGGGAGGGAGGGAGGGAGCTGCAAAAGAAAGAGGCCAGGGTGTGGGCATGCGGGCCTAATAACGGTCCTGCACGCTCCACCCTTGTATCCTATTGGAGGGTGAGATCACCCCATAGTGGTCTCACTCTCCTTTCCTCCGCGCTGCAAAATTCTCCCCGCCCACAGTTGCACGTGGCCGGGGGAAGGGAATTCTAAATACATAGTCTTCCCTACCCTTGTAACCTATTATAACATGGACCTGATCTACCCAAGCAGCAGATGAGATGTTAAACTGTTCCTGGATTGTACTACTACAGATTGCAGCGGAAGTATCTACCAGTGGGGTACTGTGTGACTGTTGGTACAATCCTATTAACACATGTCTACTCAGAGATAAGCCCTACTGAGTTCAATGGGACTTACTCCTAGGTAAGTGTAGGATTGCAGCCCAAATGCTCCTCAGATCAAAAGCTTCCTGTGTATTTATTTTAGGGATGTGTGCGGAGCTCGATCGGGGGGTGGAAGCGGGGACCCAGTGCTGCATTTTTTACATAAATACCAGGGTAAACTACCTTAAAACTGCCATGAATAGCAAATCGTGGCTGTTTTAAGGTGGTTTCCCCTGGTATTTACATAAAAACGTAGCGCTGGGGACCCAGAAGTGATGTGTCTGGGACCTGGAAGTCTGCCGAGTGCCTCGCCGAGCGCCTCAGCTGGTGCTCGCGGGGGGTGCTCGGCGTAGGGTGCTTGCCAAGCACCCAGCGAGTCAGGTGGTGGCAGTTCACAGCAAATATGTCAAAGTGTCGAAGACATCTGAAATTAAAGCAATCACATATAACTATCCATAATTAAAACACAGCCACTGATAGGATATTAAGGGAGTCCTTAAAAGCAGCAAACAGGCTTAACATGGCTAAAAGCCTTGTTAAGGTGCAATCCTATGCACGTTTAGGAAGAAGGTGCAATCCTGTGCATGTTTAGACAGAAAAAAGGCCTACAACTCTCAGCATGCTAAACATTTCTGTCTAAATGTGCATAGGATTGCACCTTAATATCCAGCTTTCCTCAACCTGGTGCCTGCCCTCTGGATGTGCTGGACTAAAATTCCCAGCCAGTCATGCTGGCTGGGGATGCTGTGAGTTGTGATCCAACACATCTGGAGAGCACCAGGCTGGGGAAGGCAGCATTAAGAAGTAGGGTGGCCATGTGTCCCACTTTACAGAAGACCATCCATCCTCCATCTGAAGGACTGTTTGAAAGCATTCTCTGTTTTCAGGGCTCTCTGGTCTACATTTTAAGATAAGGAATCATAAGAAGGGAGTTCTGATGGGCATTGGAGTTGCCCATCAACAGCACTTGGCCAGTAAGTACACTGAGCAGGCACACAAATAAAACCAGACCACTAAACCTGAAATAATAGATCTGGGCAAATAATACTTTTTTCACTGGAGCTTGAAGTTCCTAAGAGTCAGCATTAGGCACATTGTTCTGAGAAAGATGTTCCAGATTCAGGGCACCGCAACAGCATCTTGGTCACTACGTGCCTTTGTTGTCTCAGTATGTGCGGGTACCTGAGGCAGGGATGTTGAAGAGTCCTTGGTCTCGAGTCACGAGTTGAGACACGAGTCTTTGGACCCGAGTCTCAAGTCCGAGTCTGAGTCCTTGGTCCAAAATGGTGACTCATGAGTCACGAGTCACGAGTCACTCCCAAAGCTGACTCCACGAGTCCCTATTAAAATCAATGGGGGGGGGGGTTCCCAACAAAATAAGGCTACTTCAGATGTGTGGCTTAAATAAATTCTAGGCACAAGTGTGCCTTTTTATTTCAAAACTCTGCAACTGATTTTGGCAAGAGCAGACCAGGCAGATAAACCCAAAATAACCAGACAGGCAGAGGAGGCTGGGAACCCCAAAGCAGTCAGGCAGAGGCAGCCAAACCCAAAATGTCTGAAAGGTTGCATTTTAGGAAAATGATTTTAAAAAATAAACTTGCTGTACTTCCTAAAACCTATCCATGTTGCATTTGAGGAACACAATTTTGAAACACGAGTCCTTGGTCTCGAGTCCCGAGTCGAGTCTCGAGTCCCATTAAAAATATTGGTACTCGAGTCTGACTCGAGTCAGAGGGGGGACTCAGTCCGACTCACGAGTCAAGTCCTGGAGTCCGAGTCCCCATCCCTGACCTGAGGAAATGACTTCCTAGGCGATCTTAAAGAGCCTACAGGTCTATGCAATAACAGGCAGTCCTCAAGATATCCCTTAAGCCAAGCCATAAAGGGCTTTGTAATTTAACACCAACCTTTTGAACTGGGTCTGGAAACAAACCTAGAAAGCTAGATGCCAGGCAGAAAGGAGCCCTGTTTAGGAGTTCAAAAAAGGGTTGACAGCAACATGTGAGGAAAAGGAGCGCTCCAGCCCTGCCTGTCTCTTCCATTCCGTTTGTTGCTCTGTACTCGCTGAGCTAAACAATCCCAGCTGCTGCTGTAACCTTTCCTCATAGGGGAGTTGCTCCAGTCTCCTTGATCACTTGGCTTGTCCTTTTCTGCACCTTTTGCAGCTGTATAATATCCTTTTGGAAGTGCAGACAGTGTTTAAATTGTACCCAGTATTCCAAGTATGTAATTATGCCCAACGTGGAATTTACCTTTTTCACAGCAACTGCACACAGGGCCAACATTTTCATCAAGCTGTCCACCACAACCCCAATATCTTTTAGTCTTTTAATCTTTTATCATTGCCAGCTTGGATCCCATCAGTGCATACATATTGGGGTGGGTGGGTTACATCCACATGGATCACTCTACACTTCACTTGCCATTTTAATGCCCATGTTCCCAGTTTGGAAAGATGCCTTGGGAGCTTTGCACAATCCCTTTTTGTCTTAACCCCCCGTAAATAATTTGGTGCCATCAACAAACACCTAATTGCTCACTCCAGCACCAAAAAGTTAGGGCTGAATAAGGCAAGATTGGTATTTTAAAGTATGCCCAGAAAGCTAGTACAGACTGTGGAGGAGTTATGAAATATAGTTTCAGTGACTCATCCCACCAGAAAGGAAGATAACTGCTTCCTTCTGGACCAAAAACAGTCTTCCAGTACAACCTGTAGCAGTTAAATAATTAAAATTATGACTTGTACATCCATTATGAGGACATGCACAAGAAGAGATCCAGTGGATTGTTGTGTCAAACATGTAATGGAAATTGGTGTAATATGCTTGCATTTAAAGAATATATGACAGTGCATAGGTCAGACCAATATGTTGAAATGATTGTCAGCTATTTTGGGTGGAAAGCCTGATACATAATACAAAAAAATCAGGTTATAAACTTTTTGAGGTCAGCCTTCAAGATGAAAATGGCAGACTGACCTTTTCCTTTGGCAGCACTAATGAGCATCATTCGAACAACACAGTAGGCAATACTGTGCCATCAACAAATGTGAAAAAACACTGTGCAGCAAGATCCTGTGCATGTCTACTGAGAAGTGACCCCCATTGAGTTCAATTGGACTTACTGCTTGGTGTGTATAGGATTGCATCCTTAAGCTAGTAGGGTTTTAAAATTATTATTATTTAACACTTTTATGAATGGATTAAAATGATTCAGGTTACAATCTATACCCATTTAACTGGCAGTAAGACCCACTGAATGCAACGGTGTTTGTGCCCGAGTAGACATGCATGGGATTGGACTGCAAGTTGCTAGAGATGTAACTGTTGCACCACACCAGACTGTGTATATTGTGTTTTTTAAAGTGCTCATCTCAGTTCACTAAGGAATGTTGAATACATGAGAAGGAGATTTGTATCATGAAACGTAATACCAAAAAAAGAAAAGGAAAAGGATAACAGGGGGACTTTTTCATACAGAAAATTATGCAAAGTAGTGCTGCTCTGGGACTCAATAATTTGCCCAGCTTGATGTTTTAGAAGTTGCATAAAGAGAATACCATATTTTCTTGCAGACCTTCAAGAGAAGAAGTGATATTAATTCATCTTTTCTTCTGTAACCAAGTAAAATTGCTCTGGTTGCCTTACGCTAATGATGATTGTTGGTTCCATTTATTTGTAGTGAGATCATTATTGCAGAAATCATGGGAATTTCAAAAATTGCCAGAAAGAATATTATGTAGAATTTAAAAGGGGGGGGGGGAGAAAGGCCATTATGTAAACCCACAGAAGAAGCTATATTTCACTATCAAAGAGCTATACAGGAACAGCCATCACACAAAGAGAAAGAGAAAGAATATTACAAAAAAAGAGAGAGAAAAACCTTTAGAGCTTGTTGGATTTCCAGCATGTGCAGTTGTTGCAACCCAGCCCCCAGAAATAATGAGGCAAGATACCTAAAGGCTGGGTAAAAGTAAGACCACAGTTTTATTAACTTATTAACAAGAGATCTGCAAATGGTGTCAGTTATGTGGATCTTAGTAAGTTATCTCTCAAAGATGGAGCTAACTCTGTTCTGAGCCCAGGGGCAGCCAAGTACCTGTCTCCATACTCCATATCATCAGGTGCTAAAGGGTGACCACTGCAGCCACAGCCACCTCAAGTCCCATGACCCACATCCCACAATCAGAAGTGGTTTGCCCCAGGAGTCACCCTTTTGTTTCAAAGACACTTTCAGGTTCATACCAATCCCTGACCTCAAAGACACGTGCCCACACTGCCTGCCAGTTTCTACATTAACAATGTAGTGCCCGCAACCTGGAAGTCGCTTCCCTGGCTTGGCTCACGAGAACAGTGAGTCGAGCTGGGGAAAAGGTAGGGCGAGCCAAGCGGTGCTCAGGGGGTCAAGCCCGGCGAGGCATGCTAGGAGTTGTAGGCCAAAAACATCTGGGGACCCAAGGTTGGAGAACACTGCAATAGACTAAGTGTTGCCCACAAGTTTTGGATGCAAATTAATGTTTTGAATTCTTTCCACAATCTGATTTTCTGAACTGTAGTGAGCTAATAAAAGTAACTCTTGGCATTTCAGAATTGGTAGCATTTTTGTTGGGTATGTCTCTTTGAGAAAGGAGAACTAAATTTGAATTTGCTGTTGTGTGTTATAGTTGCTTGGATTTCTGAGGGGCCTGTAAGCTGATTGTACACAAGTCTGATTTGTCAAATTACCTCCAGAGCTTTGCAGGCATTGAATTCAAAAGCTGGCGAAGACTTAAAGGAGCTTGCTAAGTGCTTTTCTCTGCCTGCTCTCCTTTTTCCTGCTCCAAGGCCTAAGAAATTTACTTTTGGGGCAGGAGGACAAGGGAAGGAAAAGGTGGCCAAAAATGGTGGCAGAAACCCTAGTGGAACCTCTTTCCCTGCTATCAACTGGAACTACAAGTCCCACAATCCCTAGGAGGAAACACACCACACACAGAAAGAATACTGATAGGAATGGGGAGTGGGAGCGTGCTCCTGGCCCTGCCCCAACATCATACACACCTCTGGCACTGCTCCCTCAATGCCTGCAGATTCAGCTGAATGTCTGCAAAAGGATGTTTAATTGTGTTCAGTTGAATGCATGCAGGTGCTCCACCCAAGGAGCCCTCCTGCACACCTGCGAGTCCCAGTTGCATGAAGCATCTATGCACATTTGGCTGACATCACACTGAATGTGCAGACATTGTGGGCCCAGTGGCATGGTCCGGCTCCTCCTTCTCTATGCATTTGTTCCACATGTGGAGTGCATGTGGACAGGGCTACTGTTGTGTATGACTATCTGTGGAGTAGGGTCATGGTATCTTAATCTTGCGTACTGAACAGTAATCTGCACAGATTAGGATAGAAAACACAATAAATCTGAGCAGAATTTCAAAGTGATCTCCATTCCCTCATTACTATAACTGTTCTTTGGAAGTATTTGGCTGCATTCCTAACTTAGTCCATTGAGAACACATTACACTCTGCTATGAATTATTGGTATTGCATTGTATCAATAGATTTCACACACTGTAAAACTCTTTAAAATGTGTGGTAGGCTCTAACACAGAGATCCCCAATGTGGTGCCTACGAAGGGGCAATTATACAAAGGCTTCAACAAAAGTGGACCAAATATTGAAATAAGTATCAATTTGAAGTTGGTGTCTATATGCCACCTGTTCATATATCCAAAGCATTGTAAGGTCCTCAATCCATTTCATTATAGGAGGTGGATGTTTTCCTTCCAGTTTTGTAATATCAGTCTTTAGCTATGCTTGAAAGGGCACAGAGAATCCAGTTTCCCTTCAATTTGTTAATTTCCATGAAGCAGGTAACTAATTTATAAGAACATGTACATCAGTGAATATTAAAGACTGTTCCAGTACAAAATTTCTGTGTAATAACCTCCCCACAAAAAGAAGCAACTACTGGACATTGCCAAAACATATATTTAAAAAAGTATTAGTTGTATTGCACCACCGTCAATTAGCCAGACAATCCCTTATTAAAAAGATGTCGTAGTGTCCAATAGACATGAAACAAAGTTCTTTTTTTTTCTTTCAAATTTTAAATTTTGTTGAAAATAAAAGAAAACACAGACACTACAAAAAACCACAACACATACAACAAGACTAAACTAAAATGGACTTCTGATTTTCTCCATAGCAAGTATAAGTAACAATAATTTATCTTACTCTATAATTATAATTATAATCTGCTATCTATAATTAATTATAATTATAATGAGAGCCAGTGTGGCATAGTGGTTAGAGTATTGGATTGGGATTGGGAGATCGGGTTCTATTCCCCGCTCAGCCATGAAACTCACTGGGTGACTTTGGGCCAGTCACTGCCTCTCAGCCTAACCTACCTCACAGGGTTGTTGTGAGGATAAAATGGAGAGGAGGAGGATTATGTAAGCCGCCTTGGGTTCCTTGCAGGAAAAAAGGCGGGGTATAAATATAATAAATAAATAAATAATAATGAATAAATAACAAAGAAATTGCTCTTTTTTCCATTGTACCCAAATTTTCTTCTTATTTATCAAACCCACAAAAAAGCAGAAATCATTTTTTTTAATTTCTACAAAAAACTATTAGAGGTTTCATAGATCATAGACTTGGAAGGAGCCTACAAGGCTATCGAGTCCAACCCCTTGCTCAATGCAGGAAACTAGAGGAGGGGTCTTCCATCCAAGTAATAACCAGGCTTGACCCTGCTTAGCTTTCCATGCTCAGACAAGCTGAGCCAGCGTTAGCCACCAGTCAACCCTAAACATAGATAATAACTATTCTCTAAATATTGACAAAAGTTTATCCAACATCTTTACTAACAGTTCTTCTGCTGTGGGCAATAATATGCATTTCACTCATATATATTAATAAAATTCCATGACTTCTTTCCAACTAATTATCCATTAATCCCAGAAGGGAAAGATTCTGATTTCAATTTTTTTTTAATCATACATCATCCAGAATTCACCAGCCCTTCTTCTTATCCATCCTTCCCGGCTTTATTACACATCCCAACATAAAATAAAATGTTCATATATCAATCATACATCATTTTAGGAACATTCTCTTTAATAGTAAAACGTAATATAAATTTCAGCCCTTTTAGCCACATAATTTCCCACTATTTCATTAGTACATCATATCCCAATTTATTAGGTCCTTGCTATCTATAATCCTTCAGTGCTCTAACATTAATAAATAAATAAATCACTGGCTTTGTGAATCTCCATATACCTCAAACAGTAAACAAATGACTCTTTCCAAGTACTACAGACTCCTTCACATCAGTACTACTTGGAGCCTTTGGTTTGTAATTTTCTAATTCACTTGTAACTGGCTAGAGAAATATATACACACAGAGCCAGTGTGGCGTAGTGGTGAGAGTGTTGGACTGGGACTCGGGAGATCCGGGTTCGAGTCCCCGCTCAGCCATGAAACTCACTGGGTGACTTTGGGCAAGTCACTGACTCTCAGCCTAACCTACCTCACAGGGTTGTTGTGAGGATAAAATGGAGAGAAGAAAGAGGATTATGTAAGCCGCCTTGGGTTCCTTGCAGGAAAAAAGGCGGGGTATAAATATAATAAATAAATAAATAAATACAATTAATTTAGCATTGGCCCTGTACTTAAAATGTAGCACTCCCTCCTGTTTAAGTACCACAGAAAGGCTTACTGAGACATAACATAGATCAGGGGTGTGAATCCTCAGGTCTGTGGGCCAAACTTGGACCTCTGGGATTCCCCAGATGGCCATGCCCCTTCCCTGGCCCCACTTTATCTCCCCTTACCAGCAATCATTTGGTGTTTCCCAGCTTTTGGGCAGTTTTTCCCCATTCCAAAAGGTTGAAATGCTTCTCTTAAGGCTTATTTACTGACAGTAAGAACTTAGCTACAATATGCCTGGTTGTTGAGTTTCTGTATTTTTGGCCACACCCCCTTTGCTTTTGGCTCCACCCACCACTGGCCCCCACCCCCTGATTTCTTCTCTGAAGTTTAATTTGGCCCTCAGGCTGAAAGAAGTTCTCCACCCCTGTTACAGATAATAAAGACTTTTCTACCTAATTGCCAACAGTAATGTACTAGATGAGGCCTATGCAGTTAGTGAGTGACCCACCAAGATAAACACAGCTCCATCAGCTTGACTACTCCCCTATGTTAGCAGTAATAAAAAATGGGAAGTTTATCATATATGACATGACAGGACTGCATTTGGTTTGGACACAAGTTACCTGGACCTTTTCTAAAGTATTCACCATAATAATGATTTAATTCAAAGTCCAACAAGATTTATTTATCTATGGAAATAACAAGATGGTTCATGAACTTTCTGTCATTTGGGTGCCAATCGTTACCCTGACTGTAAACAGGAAAGCAGACATTAATTTCCTGTTGACATCTTCTGTAGGTTTGAACTGAGTTTCTTGTTTGTGCAGTGATTTGTTGTCATTGTTTATTAAAGAGGTTTGGAATGAGCCCCCTAAGCACACAACTCCCTTAATATCTGTGGAGGTCAGAGAAAAATCCAGAGGTAAACGCTTCTTGTTTGTACTAGAAGAACTCTGTAGACCTGATTCAGAGCCTGGATACATGTTACAGCAGTTCACAGGGGAAGCGGTCAGCTTTGCCTGTTTGGAGCTTTGGGAAGGCTGCTTCCCACAATTGTTCCTACAGATGGGGGAAGCTTGAAATGATCGAAGGGCTAGTTTGTTCCTCACCTTTCCCTGTCACCCCAGGGAGGAGAGAGAGTGCCAATGTGCAGGGGAGGCTGGTGACTCCTATGTCCGTGGGTCTCCTTATCCATTATATCCTTTTGTTTGAGCTTTTATAGGAGCTATCCATGGTGGTGAACCTATTTTGGAGATGGAGTTCAGCACCATGGACAGCTCCCATAAAGCTCAAGCAGAAAGCTGCAATGGATCAGGAGCCCCACTGACACAGGAGTCACCAGCCCGCCCCCCCCTGCCAATGTGTCAAACAGTGGCTCCTTGCCAAAGATGGAAGTGGAGGGGTATATATTGCAGTGTTACATTCAAACTGCTAATCTACCCTAGTAATAATGGATGAAGGAAGAGGGAAGATTAACAGTTTAAGAGCCAACACCAGAAGATACTCCTCTAGCTAGCTGCAGGGGCTCTCTCATTCATGGGGCAGCAAGTAAAGGCATGTACTCCCCCCACACACACACGGATAGCTGTACACACACTTTCTGAAGGGTGAACCGGGTTGGCTGTAGCTTCCTTTGTATCTTCTTGCAATTTCAGTGATCTAGCTAACCTTAAGTAAAATCAGTATGGACTCCTATTTTTTAAATATAGAATCTACAGCTAACGCCCAGCACAGTGGAGAAAAAACAAAATTTCAGTTATCCAATTTGCTGACCACAATGTTTCATGTCAGTTTGTAGGAGGCACAAGGCTTTTACAGTTAATATTCAATTATATCATAGTCATTTCCAGAGGAATGTTAGGGACTATCTTCAAAGTGTCATTCTGTCCTAGGGCTACTGTCATTGCATTATGATTTATGAATCAAGGCAAATTTTGCATCTAATTTCTTTCTCCATCATTCACAAAGACATGAGAAGGAATTCATAGTTTAGTGTGACTTTCAACTCTTGTTATTCTTCGCCATTCTTGCCAACACAGCAGCATTTGCAGGTTGAAAGGCAGCTGATGCTCATTGTGAATGGTCGAAGAATCACAAATCGTTATAAGGCTTTAAATATCATCTTCCTCTAAGTTCATTTGACTGAAAAAGGAATTAAATTGGCCTTTGGTAATTCTGATCAGCTGGTATCACTGACCTTTTCAACGTATCTTGAATGGAGTTAAGAAGAAAAGAAGAAAGGGTGGGCGGAATCTAATGTATAATGAGAACTGGCATATTATGACATTTAATATCTGAACAGAACACAATATACAAGTTTGATTATAATTAAATGTAAAGATATATTGTCACTTGTTCTCTAATACCTAGGTTCATCTAGTATTTTGTGGGCTGAAGTGTGTGTGTGTGTGTGGTACATTTCATTAAAATCACACACACACACACACCTCTTCCTTTTGGTGATGGGGGCTACAAAGAGGGGCAAAAGTATTTACAGAATGTAGAGCCAATCCAGGACACTTTGCTGTCTGAGGCAAAGGACAAGATCACACCCTGTTCCCATTCCATATATAGAAGCTAGATGGACTTGTAGTTGAAGCTTATTTCAATACTTGGAATGGGATAGTGCCCTCTTTACCACACCTGCAGGAGCAGGCTAGTTTAAGGGGCTCAGGTCAGGTTGTGTGGCACACACAGTTCTCTCCTCCAACAGAGGGGAACAACCAGGGGGTCCAGGAAAAACAGCTGGGAGGCTGCCCCCTAGCACCTGCCAGCTGAGGTGATCACCTCATTCTGCCTAATGATAGGGCTAGCACTGGTAGAATGGCTTTCTCCAAGGTCCCCATTCAAAGTGAGGGTAATGATTCCTACCCTCACTTTGAATTGGCTTCGTGATGCTGTCATGTAGCCAAATCTGATTGGTTATATGGCCTCATCTGATTGGTTATGTGGCCTCAGATTCACAGTGTGATCCCTGATTGGCTGGGATCATGTTCCATGGAACACGTACTCAGGGAGGGGTGGCACTGGAACAGGCACTCAAAGGTGTTGCAATCAAATTGTAGAGGACAGGTGCAGAAAAGTAAACATTGGGGTGTGGGGAACAACATTCAGTCCCCTGGAAGGACCCCTTATCATGCTTAATTCTCTCTCTCTTTCTCTCTCTCTCTCTCTCTCTCTCTGTGCGTGTGTGTGTTGTTTTGCTAGAACAGTGCTACGGTAATTGAAACCCATATTCTAAATTGATATTCCAGGATGTTGGGAAAGTTTGCATCAGAAAATAACCTTTTTCCTGAGCCCTAAAATAATATAATCCCAGGAATGACCAGTGTGGTGGTAATACATGTTTGTCAATATGGGACACACTCCTTCAGGACATCTTCCTGCTCAAGCTGCATGTGCTCTTGTCCTCAAAATGTGTTCTTGTCAAGATACCATCCATTTCAGTGAAGAGAACTTCCTAATGGATTGTGTCTTCAATCGCACATGGTTTCTTGATTCTTTCCCTATCCAGATTCCTTCTCACTATCTTATGAAGTAGATGGTAATCTACAAATGCTAATAAAATAAAATAAGCTTGTCTTTGTTTCTAAAGGACCAACTTTATTTTTTAAATAGTGTTCCTATGTTTTCCTTAATCATACCTAGAGCAGAGGCAAAAGCTCACAGATTTTGCCTCTGCCCTGATTCTAAACCATCTAGATGTTACATACAGTAATACCTTGGATTGCAAGTAACTTCGTCTGAGAGCGTTTTGCAAGACAAGCAAATTTTTAATTTTTTTTTTACTTTATAAACAAGCAAGGTCTTGCAAGACAAGTCGTAGGGATGTAACCGCTCGCCTTGAGCGGGCGTAGCGGGCCGAAATCAGCCCCGCTCACGCCCGCCAGAGACTCGCTTTGATATAAGAGTGTTTTGGATTACAAGCACGGTTCTGGAATGAATTATGGTTGCAATCCAAGGTATTACTGTATTTAATTTGCTTAATAGTTGACACTGTATCTGAGAAGTCTGTAAAGGTAAAATGGATACTGCAAAATGAATGGACATGTACATGTACATACATGTACCGTGCAGACAACACATTGCTGAAATTGAACTGCAGCCATCTTTCCTTTGGATTTAGGATTAGTTGCCAGCTAGAAACTGATCAATGGTGGTCTGTGGTCACTCCAGTGTGAAGAAAATGAAAATAAAGATAGTGAAAACACATTTAAAGTGAATCCATCTGTTGACTTTGCATGAATATTCATGGATATTGATTGTCAGCCATCTTCCAGCTCTAGTGCTTAAAATATACAGGCTCATGAGGAATATACAGGCTGTTTGCGGTGCAGTGATGGGAAAGCTCCTGCTTGATTTGAAATCACCTCGGCAATTCTGAGCAAACACTGACCAAAAAAAGAGGCTGTTTTCCAAGAGTTCTCTCCCAGCTTGAAATGTCGGGGCATGTACATGGTGTGGCATACATGCATCTAATCATATTACCCCAGGGAATTGTAGTTTCCATCACTAGTCATGGTGATCAGTTAGAAATTTGGCCTCCCACAGGTCTTAGATTGGATGGGGGACATCAAGCACATAAGACATTGGCAAGAAACAATTGAGAGAATGGACACAAAAAGAAAGATATCCACTAAAGAAAAGGCTGCTTGGTCAGGTGGTCTGATCACAGAGTTCACAGCAATCAATGAAACCTTCAGTGTGATGTTTAAGGCTTCACATTAAATAACTTTTGCACACATGGCTACAAAGTAATTAGCTTCCTTTCTTTCTTTTTTGCATATCTCCTGAATATTGGAGTGTGCACCTAGGAGATAACCAAGCATCTTACCATGTCATGATCAGTGTTGTATTCATGACTAAATGCTTTTCAATCCTAAACAGTAGTATTATGATGTCATCATCCAGTTAAAAGAACATCCACAAATAAATGGCTGACCACTTGTGCTGCACAGGCTGTTCTCCCACTGTATTGTTGAATGAAGTAGTTGTTCAGTGTAGCAAGGAACAACTAGATCCACTACATTATGAAATACACAGCATGTTGCTGTTTATTTAGCTTTATGTACTACATTTTTCGGTTGCCGAATAACGATCGATTCTCTGGGCAGTTTACAATAAAAAGCAACAAATATTGAAATAAAATCATAAAGCCATACCATCTAACACAGTACAGAACCAGCAACAGAGGGTAAAATCAGTATAGAAAGCTAATAACAGCATCAAAAAATTCACAGATCTTAAAAATATATATCTGTAATCATGATTTTTTTTTAAGATTAGAAGAACTGAAGCTGTTCAACATCATAGTCTCAATCCAGAGCCTTATTTATTTATTTATTTATTTGTTGTATTTGTGAATCGCCCATCTGGTGCTGAATGGAGTACATCTACCCCTGAAGGACCAGGTCCGCAGCTTGGGGGTCATTCTAGACTCCCAGCTGTCCATGGAGGCTCAGGTGGCAGCTGTGAGCCGGGCGATGCTGTATCAACTCCATCTGATACGGCAGCTGCGCCCCTACCTTCCTAATCATCTGCTCCCATCAGTGGTTCATGCTTTGGTCTCCTCTCGCCTAGACTACTGTAATGTGCTCTACGTGGGGTTACCCTGGAAGACAGTTCAGAAGCTGCAGCTGGTACAGAACGCAGCGGCTCGCCTGGTTAAAGGCAGCCGCCAGCGGGATCACATCACTCCAGTGCTGAAGGAGCTGCACTGGCTACCAGTTGCTTGCCGAGCTGAATTCAAGGTGTTGGTTTTGACCTTTAAAACCCTATACAGCTCTGATCCAGTTTATCTCAAGGAGCGTCTCCAGCAACACCAAGTAGGCAACTCAACAAGATCTGCCACGGACGGCCTTCTCCCTGTCCCATCAGCCAGAGAAACCAGGCTGGTGGGGACTAGGAGGAGGGCCTTTTCTGTGGCAGCCCCAAATTTATGGAACTCTCTCCCCAGTTACCTCCACCATGCCCCTTTCTTGATTAGCTTCCGCTGTCCATTAAAAACATGGCTGTTCAGGCGGGAATATGGGGTAGGTTAGGATTTTAAAATTTTATACTGTTTTAAATGTATTTTATATTTTATCATGTTGTACATCACTCAGAGTGGCCAGTTTGCTGGCCAGATGGGCGATTTATAAATACAACAAATAAATAAATAAATCTGGCTGGCAAAGTAATCTGGCATGGATCTAAGTAATCAGCTTCATCCAAGTGTGCCTTCAACTGAGCCCCCACCACTCGCTCAATCACCTTGCCCAGAAATGGCAAATTGGAGTCTGGGCGGAAGTTGTTCAGATCTTGGGGAAGTTGTTCAGATCTTATGTACAGACTGATGTGCAAATGGACTCTTCTGCATACATAAAGTAATGCTCAAATGGTTTGACCCCCTCCTCTGATGTGATATGGAAGTCACTCTGCATGTTTTACTGACAAGAAGGGGTGTCATGGATCAGCAATGCCCAGTTTCATGAGTGGAAGGGAAAACAGGCACTGGCAGCAGCAGTGCAAGGAGGGGAAATTGGGGCCAGGGAATCCACGGCAGGCCACATAGCTGTTCTCTGGGGGCCACATGCTGCTCACCCCTAATTTAGATACCAAATAATTTTCTGATTGGCTGGCTAGACCCCTGATATTAGAAATGGAGCTTATCTCACCATTCAACAGCAGTCCATTTCCACTAAGGAGCTAGGTTTTACTGGACTCAGATTCCCATAAATATGTGAGACTTCATCCTCAGTTTATATTTTGGGACTCCTTAAGTCAAGGGTCTCATATGCCTTGACTTAAGGCATATCTCCCTCTGGCCCTCTTTTCTGAAAGGAATTCTGCATGTGCTCTGAATTCTACTTAAGTACCGTAGGTAACATGCAACTAGTCAAGTTAGATTAACTTTACTGATTTTTATTTAGAGTTTGCTGTGTGAGATTTGGTGCCTTTCTCCCCACCCCCGTTTGCCCCATTTTCCAAATAAACTCCTTTTTATACCTTGACATTTCGCTGCATTGTTTTAAAAGAGAATTTCTTGCCAAAACCTTCCCCATACGCAAATGCATGGTTGCTAAGCTACCCTTTGTGTCCTTAGGAAATTTCACAAGGTTTTGTTTCATCTGCATCTTCTGGGGTTTGGGCAAATTCTAAAGCACCTTCCTATTTATTTATTTATTTTACACTTTTTCCTATTTCTAGGCTTAAGAACTTGGAAAAATCCCCAGCAGCTGGACAGACTAGGGTGTGTCAAGAGGTTTAACCTGACTGGTGGTCTACCATAATTCTTTTTAGGGGGGACCCTTGGGTGTAATTCTATTGTGCCTATGTGCTTGTAGGAGCAACCGCTCATGCACTGCAGCTTTTGTGCTTCTAATAAGTAATCCAAAACAAGTGGAAATGCTTGTTTTCCAGAAGAGGGCAGGTCAGTGGAGTTTGCAGAAGGGAGCTCCAGTGACCTGACCTGAACTGGAAATGAATATTTCTTGCACTTATTTTTAGAAGTGGAAAAGCCCCGCTGTGCAAGTGGTCACTCCCATGAGTGCAACGGAACCAGCTGAGGCAGAAGTGGCCCCACTAGATACTGCCCCTTGTAAAGAAGGGGATGCACCAGTAGGGAAAGTCATCCCTCCTCTCAGATCTGTAAACATGCTTGAACCCACTCAGGGTTTTTCTACATAAGACATTTATTGTGCACTCATCATTCCCTACTCACAGTTGTTTACGGGTTCTTTAGATGACATCGTGACCCTCCAGCTTTGCTTCTGTGTCTAACCAGCACTTTCGCTGAGTTTCTTAGAGCAGGGGAATGTGGCATTTAATTGTGAAAGAAAAAGAAAGTGCAATTTCCTCTTGCGTCTTTGTGTTATTCCACTATGCCACAGTGCCACCTAGAGCTTATGTAGTGTAAGTGCAGGAAAGGAAATGTTTCTTGTATAGTGGTCTGATCTCACTTCTGCGATAAAACTGAAAGTAGATACAGCAGATTAACAGCCTTGTGTAGAAAAGCTCCCATGCATGCAGTTGTATCCCATATACTTAGGGTTATTCCAGCATTGTGGTTAAGCTGACATGATGTAGTTGGCCCAGGGTTACCCAGTGAGCTGCATGACTGAATGACGATTTGAACCCAGTTTTCCCTGGTCCAAATAAAATACTTTATCTGTTACACAAGATCAACCCTCTTGTATAAAAATGGGGGAGGGGAGGTGTTCAGCTAACTGGGTGAATCTAGTAATTCAGGTAACACTTTCAAAAGCCATATTTCTATAGCAGAAAGTTACAGGCTGCTTTATCCCATAGTAGCACAGTATACCACACAAGATGTCTAGCAAGTTAGTATGAGCATTATATCTATTGCATAATGTGGAGAAAGCCAACCTAAAACCCCTTTCTGACACACACACACTCACCAAGGTGGGGGGAAGGAGACCCGGGGGGGGGAGAGACAGCCAGTCTCCACAGATGACAGAGGGGACAAACAACATCTGCATAGAATCACCCCAGGGGGGAAGGCAGGAAGCATCCCCAGGTTCGTCAATGCTCTCGTATATCAGCCCCATCTACATAAGACTTGAATACCTCGCCAGAGCAGACACTTCAGCACCCATAAGAAAGGACCATTCAACACCATAGGATGGGACCATTAAGCAAGTGGCTTCAAAGGGACCCCATCCCATGGGGGGAGGGCGTCACCCCACCTGACCCAAAAGGCCGCCCCTCAGGGAGGGTGGCAACCCACCTGATTGGCAACCCACCTGATTACGGAGGGAGGGGCTACCTGAAACCCAAGGTATAAAATACCCTGCGCAAGGGAACTGAGTTGTTGGACCTGATCAGCAATCTTGCCCCATGCTTGGGATAAGGGAACGAAGGATCGGCAACCCCGGGTAGCAGAACCCGGCGCGCTCCAGCTAGCTGAAATCACTGGCCGCTAGGGTTGACCGGACCCCGGGAAACCAAGCTGAAATCACTGGCCGCTTGAGTTGACCGGATCCCCGGGAAACCAAGCTGAAATCACTCACAAGCCGCTTGGGTAGACCGGACCTTCGCCGAGAACCCAGCTAGCCGCTTGGGTAGACCAGACCTCCGCCGAGAACCCAGCTAGCAGCGTACGGTTGACCGGGCCTCTGCTGGAGCCCGAGCTGAACTAACTAGCTGAGAGCCCTGAAATCACGGTGTCCTTGAGACCTCTTGCTTGCTACTTTGTACCGTACTGATAAGCTGTATTGCTGGCGTGTGTCTGGGTTTGTGAAGGTAATTTTGTAAATAAACTTGTTTTATAAAAGATACTTTTGTGGCTATAAGTTATCCCTTTGTTCTGGGCTAAGGGTGATAGTTGCTGGGGACCTCAGAGAAGGCCCGCCCCAGGACTCGCTACCCCCTTAGCATTGAACCCGCGCAAAAGTCCAGGTTGTCGGTCTTCCACTTGGTGGCAGAGGTGGGATAACTTATTAGCCCAGAATATCTCCCAGACCCAAAGTAGCAAGAGCCTAAGGATCACCATGGGCGACCCAGAGCCTGACAGAGCGACTGGGGGAGCTGAGCCACGGCGGCCCCTGCCCGCAACCCCCATCACCCCGGGGTTGGCGGCGCTGATCCAGCAGACGGAGCTGCAGAGGGAGCTGCTGACGAGTCTGGCCCCGGGTGCCCAACCCAGGGGCCGCCCTATCCCAGTTCCGACAGATGGGAGAGAGGATGTGGTGACCGAAGACCCCGCTCCTCTGGAGCCCCTCGAGCTTCCCTCGGAATGGATGGCACACGAGCGGGAGAGGATGGCCCACGAGCGCGAAATGATCCGGATGCAGATAGAGTTGGCCAAGCTGCAGCTCGAGGCAGGGAAAACTCCCCTGACTGTCCCCTCTGCTCCTCCCCCTCCGTCGTGGGATCGCAAGGCGTTCCCCTACTACAAGCCAGGGCAGGATGTCCTGATATTTTTCTACATTTTCGAAATGGCGTGCCAAGAGCAGCGGGTCCCCGACAACTTGCGGTTGTCCGCCCTGCGAACCCAGGTCAGTGGGGACCTGGCTGACCTCCTCGGGGCTCATCTACAGAAGACCCTGGCAAGCTACGAGGCGTTCAAGGCAGCGGTCAGGCAACACTTCGCCCTCACCGCCGAACATTGCCGGAGGAGATTTCGAGAGGGTAGACCTTCCCCCGGGACCACCCACGTGGCATAAGCAGCCCAGGTAATGCACGTCTGCAAGTCCTGGGTGGAGGCTTCCCAGGCCTCCACCCTGAAAGAAGTTGTCGAGCTGATCGCCATAGAGCAGTTCTTCACCACCATCCCGAAGGAGCTGGCTGCTGTCGTGAGAGATCAGAAGCCCCGTACCTGTGAGGCGGCGGGGATCATGGCCGACAAGATGGGGCTATACCAGATGGCCCCATCCACCAAGGGAAGTTCCGCGGCCGTGGCCGAGAAGAACCCAGAGACAGAAAAGGGCCTGCCCCGACGGCGCGGGGAGGCCCCTCGGACCAAGGGGAACCAAAACCCTCGGTCTGGGGCGTGCTTCCACTGTAACTAGATTGGACACCTGCGGCGGGATTGCCCCAAGCTCCAACCCAAGAACCGGGATGCCCGTCCCTCACCGGGGAAAGTAAGACGCGTCGCGGGTGCTGCAGCCGCTCAAGACGACGACAGCGACGACGAGCGACGGTCGGTCCTCTCCCTCCATGCCAGCATCCCCGAGGATCGCGGTGCCGAAGAAGAACTCCAGGAGTGGGATTCCTACCATCCTAAACCCCGTGCATTGCTGTATCGCATCGCCTCCCCAGACCAGCTGAGATAGAGCCGCAAGCAATTCTGTGAGTCCATCTATATCAATAATGTTCCCAGGGTGGGGTATAGAGACACTGGGGCAGATGTAACGGCTCTGCCCCGGGACCGCGTAGAGAAGTCCCAACTTTTGTCAAGACGTACGTGTACAATCAAACCCTATAACTCCCCCAACATCACCGTCCCCATCGCCCGGGTCCGGATCAAGTACCAGGGGTGAGAAGGAGAGATAGACATAATCATCCATCGCCAAAAGGAGTGGGGCATCATAATCGAGAACGACCTCGCGTTCCGGGTGGCCAAAGCTAAGATGGGGGTCGTCACCCAGAGACAGGCAAGGCGAGGGGGGCCGCCCGTAACCGCACCAGTCCCAAAGCCTAAGCCCGTGCCCCCTCCACCACCCAGGGTGACCCCATCCCCTGCGGGGCACCCCGGGGAAAACCAGGCCATAGCAGAGCCCCTGAAGAACGAAGGGTTTGCTCAGATGGCTAAAGACTTTGGGACACAAGCCCAATTCAAAGAAGCCCAGCGACTAGACCCGTCCTTGCGAGAGTGTCGCGCTCTGGCCAACCAAGACCCCGGAGTATCCCTTGCCACCGAAAGATTTGTCTGAGACAATAGAACTTTGTACCGAGAGTTCGAGCCAAAGGGGGAAGTGGCACCAGAGCGCAAGCAAAGGCAACTGGTGGTTCCCCAACGGTACCACCGCGCCGTATTGCACCTCGCCCACGACGTGGCATGGGGAGGACACCTGGGGCAGAAGCAGACCCAAGCTCGAATTACAGAGAGGTTCTACTGGCCCATGATCGCCTCCGACATTAAGGCTTACTGTCAGTCCTGCGATGTGTGCCAGCGAGTGAGACACAATCGCGATCACCCAAAAGCTCCCCTTCAGCCTTTTCCGGTGGTGGGGATCCCTTTTGAACAGATTGCTATAGACATAGTGAGTCCCCTGAACCCACCCACCAAGACAGGGAAAAAGTTTGTACTGACAGTAGTGGACTTTGCCACCCACTACGCGGAGGCTTTTGCGCTAGCCTCCATCTCTGCAGCCAGCCTGGCTAAGACTCTGCTCTCTCTCTTTGCCCGCTTAAGAATGCCCCGCACAGTCGTGTCGGACTGCGGCACCGGGTTCATGTCTAAACTGTTCCAGAAAATGTAAGACCTGGGGGGGGGTTGACCATGTAACTTCGGTGCCTTACCACCACGAGACCAACGGACTGGTTGAATGCTTCAACCAGACTTTAGAGAAAATGATCCGGGCGTACGCTAGCCGTCACCCGAGAACTTGGGACCAAGCCCTACCCTACCTCCTCTTTGCCTACCGAGATGCTCCGCAGGAAAGCCTCGGGTTTCCCCCGAATGAACTGATGTTTGGCAGAAAACTACAGAGGCCCTTGGCTTTGTTGCGAGAGGAATAAGAGGGGGCTGCTGGCAGTTCGCCCGTGCCGGTTCACACTTTTCTGCGGCGGCTACAAGACACCCTCCACAGCGTTCGAGAAGCCGCCCAACAGCATCTAAAGGCAGCCCAGCAGCGGCAAAAGGAGCTGTATGATAAAACCGCAGTAGCCCAGACTTTTGAGGTGGGTGATAAAGTGTTAGTTCTGCGTACCCTCAAAACAGACAAGCTGTGTCTTAAGTGGGAGGGTCCGGGGACTATAGTTGAGAAACTTAGACCAGTCAACTACAAAATACTTTTTTGCTAGGACTCCTAGAAAATGTAAAGTGTTTCATGTGAATATGTTGAAATTGTATGTAGACCAGAGTGTGAAACTAAGCTGTGTGAAAGAACATAATGATAAAGATTTCGCTAATAGAGATCTGTTGAGAGAATGGGGGGATGGTAAGAGAATAAAAGAAATCTCACTGTCACCCGCCCTGTCCGAGGCTCAGCAGAAGCAAATGAAGCGGGTGCTGGATGAATTTAAGACCATGTTCTCAGACCGCCCCGGATGGCCCCACTCATCCAGCACACCATTAATTAAAATGGGTGACAGCCCCCCTCTGCAATCTCTGCCATACCGAGCGGTGAGACCCCACGCTCAAGTCATTGCTGAAAAAGTCAAAGCCATGTTAGACCTAGGGGTGATCGTCTCTAGTTCTAGCCCATAGTCCTCCCCGATTGTCCTGGTGGCCAAAAAAGATGGGGGGGTGCAGTTCTGTGTAGACTATCAGAAAATCAACAAGGTAACCGTTCCTGACCCCTACCCCATCCCCAACATAGATGTCTTGCTAGAGAAGCTAGGGAGGGCCAAGTACATTACCACCCTAGACCTCACCAAGGGCTACTGGCAAGATCTGCTGGACGCGGATGCTGCTCTCAAGTCTGCCTTTGTCACACACCTAGGTTTATTCCAGTTCACCACTCTTCCCTTCAGAGTCCAAAACGGTCCAGCAACCTTTCAGAGGCTGGTGAATGGAATGCTGAACGGGTTGAGAGAATTTGCCTGTGCCTATCTAGACAACATAGCTATCTTTAGCTCCACTTGGGAGCAGCATCTGCAGCATGTCCGGCGGGTCTTCCAGCGGATCCGGGACGCTGGGTTGACAGTGAAAGCAAAGAAGTGCCAGGTGGGGCTAGGGGAGGTTGAGTACCTTAGACATCGGGTCGGAGGGGGGAGCATCAAACCCATAGAAGCTAAGATCGAGTCAGTTCAAAAATAGCCCCAACCCGCAACCAAAAAACAAGTGCAGGCTTTTCTGGGACTTGCAGGGTACTATCAGAAGTTTGTGCCACACTTCAGTCAGCTAGCAGCCCCTCTGACTGATCTTTGTAAGAAGCGCCAACCGAACAGGGTCCAGTGGACCGCGGCTTGCCAGACCGCTTTCGACGAGTTAAAAGCCTGCCTCACGGCAGCTCCCATTCTGCAAGCCCCAGACTTCAAATCCCCCTTCGTTCTACAGACAGATGCCTCTGAGGCCGGGATGGGGGCGGTGTTGTTACAGAAGAAGGTGGGAGAAGGGCTGCGCCCCATTGCATACCTAAGCAAGAAGCTCCTGCCCAGAAAACGTAGTCTTGCCACCATTGAAAAAGAGTGCCTAGCCGTGGTGTGGGCCATCACCAAGTTGCACCCCTACCTCTGGGGGAGACGGTTCTGCCTGCAGACTGACCATTCCCCCCTGTGCTGGTTAGATAGAGTCAAGGGCAACAACCAAAAACTCCTACGGTGGAGTCTGGCGTTGCATGACTTTGACTTTGAAATTGAGCACATCAAGAGTAAAGACAATGTCTTGGCTGATGCACTCTCCCAAGCTTTCTCAGGTAATAGGCAAGTCGATGAGAAATTGGAGTGTGGGACCCCAATGCCATCTTTTCCCCGGGGGGGAGATGTGGAGAAAGCCAACCTAAAACCCCTTTCTGACACACACACACTCACCAAGGTGGGGGGAAGGAGACCCAGGGGGGGGAGACAGCCAGTCTCCACAGAGACCAAAGGGGACAAACAACAACTGCATAGAATCACCCCAGGGGGGAAGGCAGGAAGCATCCCCAGGTTCGTCAATGCTCTCGTATATCAGCCCCATCTACATAAGACTTGAATACCTCGCCAGAGCAGACACTTCGGCACCCATAAGAAAGGACCATTCAACACCACAGGATGGGACCATTAAGCAAGTGGCTTCAAAGGGACCCCACCCCACAGGGGGAAGGCGTCACCCCACCTGACCCAAAAAGCCGCCCCTCAGGGAGGGTGGCAACCCACCTGATTGGCAACCCACCTGATTACGGAGGGAGGTATTTTATACCTGAAACCCAAGGTATAAAATACCCTGCGCAAGGGAACTGAGTTGTTAGACCTGATCAGCAATCTTGCCCCATGCTTGGGGTAAGGGAACGAAGGATCGGCAACCCCGGGTAGCAGAACCCGGCGCGCTCCAGCTAGCTGAAATCACTGGCTGCTTGGGTTGACCGGATCCCCGGGAAACCAAGCTGAAATCACTCACAAGCCGCTTGGGTAGACCGGACCTCCGCCGAGAACCCAGCTAGCCGCTTGAGTAGACCAGACCTCCGCCGAGAACCCAGCTAGCAGCGTACGGTTGACCGAGCCTCTGCTGGAGCCCGAGCTGAACTAACTAGCTGAGAGCCCTGAAATCACGGTGTCCTTGAGACCTCTTGCTTGCTACTTTGTACCGTACTGATAAGCTGTATTGCTGGCGTGTGTCTAGGTTTGTGAAGGTAATTTTGTAAATAAACTTGTTTTATAAAAGATACTTTTGTGGCTATAAATTATCCCTTTGTTCTGGGCTAAGGGTGATAGTTGCTGGGGACCTCAGAGAAGGCCCGCCCCAGGACTCGCTACCCCCTTAGCATTGAACCCGCGCAAAAGACCAGGTTGTTAGTCTTCCACTCATAAAATTGAAATTCATTCTGTTGTCATAAAAAGCATATTACTCATGCCTTGGGTTAGTTTTTGATTTAGTGTGAGGCAGTTAATTTTCAATCACCTTCGCAAATCTTCAGTAATATTCTTTGTGAATCACAGGTGTGAATATTTTCAGCATAAGCAATTAGTACCTTGCCTCACTCCTTCTTCTCACCTCTACCCTTCTCATTAAAGCGAATGCCATGTAAATGGAGTGTTGTATTAAAATCTTAACACTTAGATATCAGTAATACAGCAAAAGGGAAGAAAATCTAGAATTCTAAGAGTTAGCATATTCATGATATTCAGAGTGATCAGTCTTTAAGGAGATGGCCAGAAGATCTGACTCCAGTGTCTTTAACAGCTGTAGGGCAGGGACTGAATCAGTGGGAGAAAACATACTTGCCTACCTTACCTGAATTCTGAGTTTCTTCTGCTATGCCTTTCATGCTTAAATTAACACTCTCAGATCTAGGAAGCTCTATGCTACGTATCTACCTCAGTCAGGAGGGCTTTCCAATATGACTGCAAGAAATAGAAGAAGAGAAGATGAAAGGAACGTAATAATATTTTGGGCACCATCATACTACAGTTTCAGCATAACCACACAGAACTTCTGCCAAGAAGATCAATACAAGAAAATCAAATCTTTATTGAAAGGTGAATGGTCCATCATGTGATGGGATAGGGTTGAGGAGGTTGCACTTCTATTAGGGCTTCCTTGTTGTAGGAGATATGGGATTTAACCTGCAATTCTGTTCCCACTTTCCTCCATTGAACTCAACAGAACTTTCTTCTGAGTAGATTTGTATAGGATTGTGCTGTTAGACATTATTATTATTATTATTATTATCATCATCATCATCATCATCATCATCATCATCATCTATAATATAGGTAATTATTATTACCTATATATTATTACCATAGTATTATCTATGTAGCACCTCTATAGCAAGATATATTTTTTTCATGAACCCTGGGACAAAACCATAAATGGTGGAGTCTTTGCTCGTATAACTTATTTTGATTATATTTCAGTAAACCAGGCAACTGACATTGCACTGAAAGATTCATAGTTTAATTTTTAAAAACAAAACCACAAATTTTTAACTAGATGTTTTGATTTTCTGTTAAAATATCATTTCCAAGTCCCAGGATAAAGAATGGGAGAACTCTTCCATTCTTGTTTGTGACCTGTTTTTCTTTATGTTCAAATGGGAAAAGTGCACATTTTCTAAAGAAGCTACTTTTCTCCCATTGACTAAAGTCTGAAAATGTGTTTGTTTGTTTTTTTAAACCCTGCACATTATAGAGTGCACATTTTTCAAACAGGATTACAAGTTTGGGCATTTGGAATTCTTTTCTTTAAAAAAAAATGCTGTCGTTCGCAGTTGACATTGCAAATGGGACAACTTGAAATGGTTTGCATACTGAAATGAAATTCTTATGTACCCCTAAACAGGACCAAGTTCTGGGTCCTCCCTGCCCCCCTTCGCTTGGTAAACACCAAAGTGGAGGATGAAATTGGCAAGTTCTTTGACAAGTACAGAATTTGTCTCTGCTGGGCTAAAAGAAGTAGTGTGTGGAGATGTTAGTTCAGGGGTCCTCAAACTTTTTAAACAGGGGGCCAGTTCACTGTCCCTCAGACTGTTGGGGGGCCGGACTATAGTTTGAAAAAAATATGAACAAATGGATCAAGTAAAAAAAAAGGACCCGGGTCCTTTTTTTTTTTACTTGATAGGGGTGATTTTTTTCCCCTTAAACGGAAAGTTATTTTATTTATTTATTTATTTATTTATTTATTTCATTTTTTATACCGCCCAATAGCCGAAGCTCTCTGGGCGGTTTACAGCAATTAACAAGACAGTCCCTGCCCGCAGGCTTACAATCTAAAAAGACACGACACACAAGGAAAAAGGCATGGGGAGGGAAGAAGGGGGAATATTAATGAATACTCCTGGCATTAATGAATACTCTGATTGGCTGCCGGGCTGGATAAAAAGGCAAGGCAGGCCAAATGCGGCCTGCAGGCCTTAGTTTGAAGACCCCTGTGTTAGTTAGTTAGTTAGTTAGTTAGTTATTATATTTATACCCCTCCTTTTTTCCTGCAAGGAACCCAAGGCGGCTTACATAATCCTCCTCCTCCTCTCCATTTTATCCTCACAACAACCCTGTGAGGTAGGTTAGGCTGAGAGTCAGTGACTGGCCCAAAGTCACCCAGTGAGCTTCATGACCGAGCGGAGACTAGAACCCGGATCTCCCGACTCCCAGTCCAACACTCTCACCACTACGCCACACTGGCTCTGAAACTGACAAGGATATTTACAATGGATATTTACAATGGGAATGTGCCTCTGTGGGGCTACATAGCGGACAGGTGGACTTGTGCAAGAAGTCCTTGCACAGGACCCCCAATAAAAACTCTATAAAAACAATTACAATCCCATTTGTGCAAATTTAAAGACCTGAAGGGAAAAGGGAAAGATCTCATTTGCGCAAATTGTCACTGCCATTAAAAACAAACAAACTGAAATATGGATATTGGAGCTACTACTTGCTACAGATCTAGTCAGTGCCAGTGGAGGGAAATGGAATGAAATCCAAAAGGACTGAACCAGTAAAATCTGTCAAAATTTCACGCCAAAATGGAATGTCCATACATCCCTAAATCGCAGGGTGGCTAATAAGCCATGGTGGCTTGTTAATCATCCATGCATGCTGGGCACAGACTGGCTGGATTTACATCATTACCCTCACCGGTGCAGCTTGCTGTGATGTCTGAACCTACCCAGAATGCATGGCTTGTTCTAGGGTTGCTGGGTGGTTTGTTAACCACCCACCCTTGCTGGGTTCAGACATCACAACAAGCTGCACCAAGATGGTGTTTGCTTCTCCAGCTCCACCGCCCTCCATCATTCAAAGGTCTTCGGCTCACTCAGAAAATGCTGCCCTTTTCCTGTTGTTGCCCATATGCTTGGAATTGCCTCCCAGAGCTCCTGCGTGATGCCACCTTTCTTACATCCTTCAAACCCCTCCTCAAAATCTAACTTTTCTATGAAATCTTAGGAACAATCCTCTAGTTCCTATGCTCTATTGTAATAAGCCTGTCACCAAGGATAAGCACATGTAACTGAAACAACCACATATTGCTTTCCTGTTTTCTCCATGTCACATTTTATATTGTAAGCTCCTCCGAGCTGCAATCTGTCTTCTTACACTCTGTAAAGTACCATGCACAATACAACAACAACAATACTTCTGATGAGCTGCCATACAAGACTGATGGGTTGCATTCAGCTTGGTATGCCACAAGCTGTGCAGGCCCGCATTATAGTGTACATATGGAGTACATATGGTGTTCACAGAATTGATATCCATGTAGCAAAGCAAATCTTGTGATTTCAGTTGAGTCTATACTAGTCTCAAATTGGGTTGGATCATAATTTTCATTGGCACTTGATACTCTCTTCAAATTATGAGTGGCTTGCTGTTGGAAGCATCTGTTCCAACAAAAACAGCAGCTTATCATCAAATAGGAGAAAATGGGTGATGATTTTTTTTCCTTGATTGTTCTTTTAAAATGTGTTTCTTATGGATCATGAGTCCAAATCTGGTCAAACTAAAACAACTGGCATATGGAATGGTCTACAGATGGCTCAGCAGAGGCACACATGGCTGTACATATCTGGCAGGGAGTTGCTTCATTTTGGACTTGCTATGTAGCCAGGTTTTATAGGGGGAAATGTTGAAGGCAGAAACCAAGAATATATAAGCCAGTTCTACTGTTAGTAATGGTCATTCTTATCGATAAGAAGCCATGTAATGGAGCCAAAGCTACTGTTCTTACTTTCTACTTCCTGATATGCAGGGATGGGGACTCGGACTCGAGGACTCGACTCGTGAGTCGGACTGAGTCCCCCCTCTGACTCGACTCGGACTTGAGTCCCAATATTTTCAATGGGACTCGGGACTCGACTCGGGACTCGAGACCAAGGACTCGTGTTCCAAAATCGTGTTCCTCAAGTGCAACATGGATAGGTTTTAGGAAGTACAGCAAGTTTATTTTTTTAAATCATTTCCCTAAAATGCAACCTTTCAGGCATTTTGGGTTTGTCTGCCTGGTCTGTTCTTGCCAAAATCAGTTGCAGAGTTTTGAAATAAAAAGGCACACTTGTGCCTAGAATTTATTTAAGCCACACATCTGAAGTAGCCTTATTTTGTTGGGGGAAAACCCCATTGATTTTAATAGGGACTCGTGGAGTCAGTTTTGGGAGGGACTCGTGACTCGTGACTCGTGAGTCACCATTTTGGACCAAGGACTCGGACTCGGACTCGAGACTCGGGTCCAAAGACTCGTGACTCGACTCGTGACTCGAGACCAAGGACTCTTCAACATCCCTGCTGATATGGAGTCATGATCATATTGCCTCCCATTACTAACAACTGGAAACTCTTAGGGAAAGATTATTTTGGCTGGAAGCTGATGTACACAGATGGTACCACCAGCTGTGTGCACTCTATTTCTTGTTGGTCATCTGATAGTATTGTGTCTTTTGCATTCCATATAGTACTAACACAGTGGGGGAAACAGAAATAGGAAATGCACTTGATTGGATTGCTAATCATCTATCAATATATTTCAAAGGAAGAGTAGGATCTATACCACCTTTCTTTAAGTTGTGAATGGTGAAAGGCCATTGCTCAGTGGTAGAGCACATTCTTTGAATGCATAAAATCCCAGGTTCAATCCCCAACATTCCCAATTAAATGATCAAGTAGCCAGAGACCTTAGAGAGCTACTGCATGTCAGACTAGGCTATGCTGGACTATATGGACCAGGATAGGGCTTCGTATGTCTATAGGCACAAGTGCTACACGTGCTGTAAGGTTGGCTTGGGTGAGTAGGATTTCCAAGAGTTTGGTGATTTATTTATTTATTTGTACTATTTCTATACTGCTAAACATTAAGAAAAATCCCTAAGTGGTTTCCATATAGATATTAAATTCACAGTTAAAAATCACATTTTAAATATATACAATTTTAATAGCAATATAATTACAATAATAATAATAATGCATAATAATACACAGCATTACAGGACAAGTAAAATGGGACAACATGGTTAATCTAATCATGGACCAAGGAAAGCCTGGGTGAACAGGTGCATTTTCAGGAGTCATTTAAAAGATGCCAAATTTTCTGCCTCCTGAACTGCACGAGGGAGTTTTCTCCACAGGTGGGTGCCCTATCAAGAAGGCGTTGAGTTGAGTGTAACACCTCAAGTTGAGGTGTTGCATGGTGACATTCCAATAATTTTGGAATTACCAGCAAGGCCTCCTCTGATGATATTAATGGTTGGTTGGGTATATATAAGGGAAGGCGGTCTGCTAGCTATCCTGGTCCTAAGTTGTTTAGGGCTTTGCACGGCAATTGCGTAACCTTGAACATGGCTCCGTAGCTAAAAGGCAGGCAGTGCAATTCTTCTAGCACAGGTCTTACGTGAACATAGCTGGGTGTCCCAGTGAGCACCCTAGCTGCTGCATTCTGCACTAGCTGCAGCTTCTGAACCAGGCCCGCCCAAGTGCAGCCCCACATAAAGCACATTACAGTAGTCTAATCATGAGGTTACCAGTGCAAGGATCACCATGGCTAGATTATCCCTATCTGGGAATGGGCATAGTTGGCATACCAACTGAAGCTGGGGTGGTCCTGGGCACTCCGGACCATCAAGGTCACCTGGTCCTCCAGTGACAAAGATGGATCCAGGATCACCCCCAAACTACATACCTGCTCCTTCAGAGGGAGTGCAACCCCATCTAGAACAGGCAAACAGCCCAAGTCCCAGACCTGGGAACTGCCAACCCATAAGGTCTCCGTCTTATTGGGATTAAGCTTCGGTTTATTAGCCTTCATCCAAGCCTTAATTGCATCCAGGCACTGATTCAGAAGTGGTCACACCACTGCCTCCTTCAAGGCAGTAGGGACCACCCTATCATGCAATGATGCGTTCGCCACTCCCCTGATCCGTCTGGTCAGTCCTCCATGGCTAGCTTGAATAAGCCATGAAGGGCAAGGGTCAAGAGAGCATGTGGTGGGTTGTACAGATGCAAGCATCTTGTCCACATCATCAGGCTCCAAAAACTGAAACTGAGCTCACAAAACAGAAGACGACGATGCACTGGACACCTGAACAGGTACTGCACCAATAGCGGTGTGTTCAAGTCAGCATGAAGGTGAACGATTTTATCCTCAAAGTATCTTGTAAACTCATCACAGCAGGCCTCTGAGGGTTCCAGTACTGGGTTCACTGGGTTAGATGAAAGTAACTCCTGAACCACGCGGAAAAGCTCCATTAGATGGTTACTCAAGGATGCAATGGAGGCAGCAACATAAGCCTTATTTGTCTCCTTCACTCTCATGCAGTAGGCATGATTATACGCTCTTATGCATGCTCCATGATAACTCTTATGCCACATGGTCCAGCCGCCTTCTGACCTGTTTCATTGTCTGGAGCTCCCCATTAAACCAGGGAGCTTTCCCGGCTCCACAATGCCAAAGAGGGTACTCAGGAGTGATTGTATCAATAGCCCACCGCAACTCACCATTTCATAGTGTGACGTAGTAATGTACGTGTACCTGTTGGGGTGCTCGCCGGGTGCTTGGCAAGCACTCCTGCTGCTCGATTCCTCTCATGGCGACATGGGGACTCCCGGCAGACTTTCTGGGGACCCAGAAGTGATGCAACAAGTCCCGGCGCTGTGCCAGGAACTGATGCGACGGGACCTGGGCGCTGCTTTTTTTTACATAAATACCATAGAAAACCACCTTAAAATGGCCGAGTGGCTGTTTTAAGGTGGTTTTCTATGGGAAAAGGTAAGTTGCGGGGCTCAAGGGGGTCGAGCGGGGTGAGTTTGCCCTGCTTCCACCCCCTATCGAGACAAGGGTCTTGACAGAATTGCTGGCTCTGGCTACTGAGAAATCCCTCAGAGCATTGAGGAATCCCTCAGATTCCATAAGTCTCCAGGGGTGGACCTACTTAATGGATCCCCCATCCCTGCAGAGGGGGACTGGCACTGTGAGACCAAACTTCACCAGGGAGTGATCTAACCATGACAACGGGGTGATTTCTACCCCCCCCCCCAATATCCAGACCACCCCACTCGTGCCCAGAGGCAAAGGCCAAATCAAGGGTATGCCCTGCCACGTGAGCTGGGCTGGTGACAAATTGAGACAGCGCAGGGTTGTCATGGAGGCCATGAAGTCCCAACCTGGTCCTGCTAAGGCAGCCTCAGCATGGATGTTGAAGTCTCCCAGGACCAAGCTCCTAGGGTTCTCCAACACCACATCCAAGACCGCCTCAGTCAGCTCAGTCAGGGAGTCCACTGGGTAGCAGGGTTGGCAGTACACAATAGTGTCATATTTACATTTATACCCCATCTTTTCTTCCAAGGAGCACAAGGCAGCATACATGATACTCCAGTCCTCCTCTCCATTTTATCCTTGCAACAACCCTGTTTGGTGGGTTAGGCTGAGATTCAATGACTGGCCCAAAGTCACCTAGTGAGCTTCATGGCTGAGTGGGGATTAGAACCCAGCCAGGTGTTCCCAGTCCAACACTCTCACCACTATACAACACTGGCTCTCAGAGTGGGTGTCTGAGCAGTATTCTGGTGCACAGACCTAAGCCTATCAAGTAGCAGAACAGGTTACAAGCCATCAGGACAATATGTAATTAATTACTATATTAATTGAAATCAATCAGTGCATGGTTCGGAACATTTTATTCTAAATAGGCATGATAGAATTGGAACCCACTGAAGCACGAGCTTTAGGGGAGTCTATCATGGTATATCTGCTGATGACACTTTGAGGTATGAGTGCAGCCTATAAGAGTAGGAAGAGGTTGATTGAAACCATCTCAACCATTCCTACTCTGGTGGAGTATGAGAACTAGGGCTGGTCCTACCATTAGTCAGAGTGAGACAGTTGTCTCATGCAGCAGATGCTCGGTGGTGTGGAGGGGGAAGCAATGGCAGTTCCCTGGCCACTCCACTGTGTGTTCCAGGCATCCTGCCCTGCACACCCTAAACTAGACTGATGCCTTCAAGTGAGGTGAAGGATGCTGTCCTATCACCAGTGCTGAAGTAAGATTCAGCTACCAGTCTGGTCAGCATCTCTAGGTGAATGTGGGACACCATAATGTCCTTCAAGTCAGTCAGCAAAATGACTGCCAGCCCTGATGAGATTGGGTTTTCATTTTGGTGAAACTGCCCCGAGAGCTTAGGCTGTTGGGTGGTATATAAATAATAATAATAATAATAATAATAATAATAATAATAATAATAGTAGTAGTAGTAGTAGTAGTAGTAGTATTCCATCTGTGGAATGCCAGGGATAACTGCTTGGCACGAACATTGATGTCATTTCAGTTGCAGGTAGTAACTGACCTTTTAATTTGTCTGAGAGTTTCATCATGTAATGTATGCTGCCTCAGCTATTTATTTATTTATTTATTTATTTATTATATTTATGAATTGCCCATCTGGCCAGACATCTGGCCACCACTCTGAGCGATATACAATCCAATAAAATACAAGAGGGGGGGGGGAAACACACACACAGTATAAAACACAATTAAAAACAGTACAAAACTTAAAAATCCTAACCCACCCCATATTCCCGCCTGAAAAGCCACGTTTTTAATGCACGGCGGAAGCTAATCAAGGAAGGGGCATGGCGGAGGTCACTGGGGAGAGAGTTCCATAAATTGGGGGATGCCACAGAAAAGGCCCTCCTCCTAGTCCCCACCAGCCTGGTTTCTCTAGCTGATGGGACAGGGAGAAGGCCGTCCGTGGCAGATCTTGTTGAGCGGCCTACTTGATGTTGCTGGAGGCACTCCTTGAGATAAACTGGACCGGAGCCGTACAGGGTTTTAAAGGTCAATGCCAACACCTTGAATTCGGCTCGGCAAACAACTGGTAGCCAGTGCAACTCTTTGAGCACTGGAGTGAGGTGATCACGCCGGCAGCAGCCTTTAACCAGGCGAGCTGCTGCATTCTATACCAGCTACAACTTCCGAACCGTCTTCCAGGGTAACCCCACTGTAGAGCGCATTACAGTAGTCTAGGCGAGAAGAGACCAAGGCATGAACCACTGATGTGAGCAGATGATTAGGAAGGTAGGGGCGCAGCTGCCGTATCAGATGGAGTTGATGCAGCGCCGCCTGGCTCACAGCTGACACCTGAGCCTCCATGGACAGCTGGGAGTCTAGAATGACTCCCAAGCTGCGGACCTGGTCCTTCAGGGGTAGATGTACCCCATTCAGCACCAGGTCAACATCCCCTAACCTCCCCTTGTCCCCCACCAGAAGTACCTCGGTCTTGTCGGGGTTCAACTTCAGCATGTTCCTTCCCATCCAGCCACCCATTGACTCCAGGCACTTGGACAGGGTCTCAACAGGCCAACCTCGGTAAGGACTTGAAAGAGAGGTAGAGCTGCGTGTCATCCGCATACCGAAGACACCGCACCCCAAACCTCCTGATGATAGCTCCCAGCAGCTTCAGGTAGATGTAAAATAACATCGGGGAGAGGATGAAACCCTACGGCACCCCAAAAGTGAGCGGCCAAGGGTCCGAAGCCTCCTCCCCGAGAACTAGCCTCTGGTACCTTCCAGAGAGGAAGGACTGGAACCACTGCAATACAGTGCCTCCCACGCCCAACCCCTCCAGGCGGTCCAGGAGGATACCGTGGTCAACGGTATCAAAAGCCGCTGAGAGATCGAGGAGGACTAGAAAAGAGCATTCGCCCCTATCCAAAGCCCTCCTCATATCATCCACCAAGGCGACCATGTCCAGGCCTGAAGCCCAACTGGCATGGATCTAAATAATCGGCTTCATCCAAATGTGCCTTCAACTGAGCCCCCACCACTCGCTCAATCAGCTTGCCCAGAAATGGCAAATTGGAGACTGGGAGAAAGTTGTTCAAATCTTGGGGATCTAAGGAGGGCTTCTTTAGAAGCGGTCTTATTACTGCCTCCTTAAGGGCTGATGGCATCACTCCCTCCTCGAGGGAGGCATTCACTACCGCCCTGATCTCCCCACCCAGTTTTTCCCTGCAGCTCATAACAAGCCAGGACAGGCAAGGATCAAGCAAGCAGGTGGTCAGCTTAACAGGAGAAATCACCTTGTCCACTTCACCAGAAGGAAGAAGCTGGAACTGATTCCACAAAACCGGACTCCTCCTCCTCCCGTTCACCCACTGTGTCCACGACACGCAGAATCCCACTCCTAATCCGATCAATTTTATCTGCAAAGTGCTTTGCTAAAGCCTCACAGGAGGCTTTAGACTGTTCCAACGGATCCGGAGCAACTGGACCGACCAGGCTCCGGACCACTTGGAACAGCCTCCTGGGGCAGCACTCCGCAGACGCAATAGAGGCAGCATAGAAATTAACTGCCACCTGGTAGGCTGAAGATGCAGCTCTGACCTGTGTCCAATCGTCTTCAGAGTGGGATTTACGCCATCAGCGCTCTAGCCTTCTCACCTCCTGCTTCAGAGCTCGCAGCGATGGAGCAAACCAAGGTGCCGTGCGAGCTCTGTTCAGGTGAAGAGGGCGCTTCGGGGCCACTCGGTCTAATGCCCTGGTGATTGCAGCATTCCAGTCATCCACCAGGGTCTCAACCGAGCTACCGTTTGCGTGCTCCAGTTCCCCAAGTGCGTTCAGGAATCCATCCGGGTCCATAAGACGCCTGGGGCAGACCATCCTAATAGGTCCTTCACCCCTGCAGAGTGGAATCCAGCCCTACCAGATAGTGATCTGACCATGACAAGGGGGTGGTGTATATATTTCCTCCCTCTCCGGAAACAAAAACCAAGTCTAGCGCATGACCAGCTACATGGGTAGGTCCAGTTGATACAGGATACAGCTCCCAGGAAGCCATAGTCTCCATGAAGTCCCGAGGTGCCCCCATGATGGCAGCCTCCGAGTATATGTTGAAGTCCCCCAGCACCAATAGCCTGGGGGACAGCACACACACGCACATCGGAGACCACCTCCAGCACCTCGGCCAGGGAGCCTGACGTGCAGCGGGGTGGACAGGTACACGAGCAGAATCCCCAGACTGCCCTTTGGACCCAACCTCCAGTACATGCACTCGATAAACTTGGTCTCCCGGAGAGGGAGTCTGGTAAGGACCAAGGACTCCCGGTAGATAACAGCCACTCCCCCTCCCCATCCTCCAGTCCTCAGTTGCTGGGCATACATAAACCCAGGCGGACACAAGGCCCCAAGAGTTAGGAGCAGTGGCCCTGTCCAGCCAGGTTTCCATAATACATGCCAGGTCTGCACCCTCATCCAGGATTAAGTCATGGATTAAAGATGATTTTTGAATAACAGACCTGGCATTATACAGCAGCAAACGCAGGGCAGAAGAAGGAGACATGCATCCCCCAGTTATCCCTTGGCTCTGAGCAGGCCCAGAACAAGGGATAGATATTAAGCATCGATCCCTTGCTCCCCTTACTCGGCGTGACCTGCCCCTAGTGCTCTGCCAGCGCCTGCCGCTCAACATTGGTACACTTTTGTCCCCCAGAACTCCCCCCACTATCTCCATTAGATAGGCACATGCCCCTTTGCTTCCGCCGATCAGGCGGGAACCCACCCCCACCCCTCCCTTGCCCTAACAATCAGGGGGAAGGGGCCCCGCCCTCGTGCCACCCCCAAAGTGGCTCCCCCAAAGGGCCGGCAGATAAAGGCCTGCGGAGTGTCAGGCAAGCCAGGTGGCAGGTGCTACCAATCAGGCAGGCCAGGGGGGGGGAGTGTTGCCCTCCTCCTGATGGCAGCAGAGCTTCCTCCCAGGGAAGGAGCCCCAATCCAGCCAGCAACAGCGTCAGCCAAGGCAGGCAGGTAGACCACCAGATGGTAAGGCAGCTGGCGGGATGGTAGAAAGGCTGGCTGGAAGGTAGAGTGGCTGGCAGGATGGTACAGCCAGCTCAGGCCTCCTCAACTGTCAGGTGTCAGTTGGAACTGGGCCCCGCTCTGGGCCGGCAGATGAAGGCCTCCTCCTCCTGAAGGAGCTATGGTTTTATCCATTCTGCTGAATGTTGTGGTTTGTTTTGATTGCTGCTTCTGCTGTTTCATTATTATTTTTTATTTCTGTACTGTTTTATATCGTTAACATTTTTATTAGTTTAAGGGCAGCATAGAAATTTTCTCAACAAATCAAAGAAATGAATAAGGAGGACACTAGAAACAATTTTAGAATGGGCACATGGATTTGTGGTATAATGCCAGTGGCTAAGAATGCCAGGAAAAAAGCAAAACTACTCTGAGATTGAACAGCTGATCAAGGAAATACCTAGTTGTTATGAAGCATGCAGAAAACTAATAGAGTTGCTCAAGTAGCCTACTTACTTGAGGGGATATGGTAAAAGTGTATCAGAATGTTGACACACTTTGTGTCATTTCCCCTTGACATCATGCTTTAGTCTCCATGCTTCTTGAGTTCCTTTTCATTCTGCTCTTAGCTTCCCTCCTCTTTCTCCCCTCCCCTCTCTTCTTTCCTTGATATTGCTTTACTTTTTGATCTCTCTCTTCTGTTTGCTCTTTCTCTACTATTTATACATCTACATATGTATGATAAGGTGAGTTCGAGAGGGTGAAAGGGAAGAAGGAGGAACTTTATGATAGTGAATATTCAAAAATGTTAATAAGGTTTAAACAAAGAAAAGATTTAATTAAAAATTAAATATTTGCATTCAGTCATGCAGTTGGGCCATCACTCTTGTGAATCTGTTTAATTCACTCCCCCTTTTTCTTAAAATTAATTTTAAACACATCACATCTTTCCTAATGTTTTTGGCAGTGCTCAATCTGTAGTATCATTTGTGGACATTTTTTTTTTTAAATCTTTTTGCCTTTGCACCAAATGAGTGCTTAATAGCAGGGAATTTTTTAAACACACACACACACAGAGAGAGAGAGAGAGAGAGAGAGAGAGAGAGAGAGAGCTTTTATCACATTTGCATGCATTACAAAAAAAAGTGAAAGTGATGTTGATCATATGAAGAGTATTTGAGGCAAATCTGCTTAGCTTTCACCCACAGATTCAGCTTTGTAGAATTTCCTTTGCATATTAAAACACTGCTGAAATGAAATGTGCTACTTAAAATGGTCCTGGTGCTGCCCCAGCTATCTGGCTGCTGACAGTACTGGATAATGGAAGTGTTCAGCAGAGTTAGGCCCCTATGAAGCATTACATTAGTGCCATAGGACCTGTTTTTCTGTGGGTTCTTGTCATGGTGTTGCTGTAATTTTTAAAGCAGAGGTGCAGAATATGTGGCCTTCCAGATGTAGTTGGACTTCAACTTCCATCAGCCCCAGCCAGCATGGGCAATGGTCAAGAACGATGGGAATTGCAGTTCAACAACAGCTGGAGGGCCACACATTCCCTCATTCCTGGTTTAAAGGATCACATCTATATGGGAAGGCAAACATGTGGGTCTTTAATGTGAAATTGTTGCCCCCTAGATCCCAGCTAAAATGCACACTTTCCAATATAAACACAAGCTTGGGAAACTGTGAACATTTCCTGAGAATTATGCTCCTGCACATGTACATGGCTGTGAAAGGGGCATGTTCGGACGATTTGCAAACTGAAATGAAATTATCAAAAGTCACTAAAGCCCACACAATTCAGGAGAATCCCCCCACACACCCCAGATGGTTTCTGGAAGGTTCAGAGGGCTGCAGTGCCAGTGGGGACGAAGAGAAGAGAAAGACTGGTTGTGTGAGATGCCTTCTGGTTGCACAACCACTGCTGAATACAACAACTCATATTTAAATGTGTATTTTGAGAAGATTTGTGTGTTGTCATTTTTTAAAACACAGATCAATGCAGAAATGGAACTGACGGGAATTATGAGTAAAAAACATGCAAAAGTGACAAGAGCCAGAAAAACACAGTCACCCATCCCTGATTGGCCCCAGCCACAAAGTTGCAGGCCTTTACCAGTACAGCAACACTGTGGGATTAATCCAACATAAAAAACACCTTCCATGACCCTGCTGTGACATTTAGATGGTACCTCAGAGGCAGCCTGCCCTTGACCAGAATTCACTGCATTGTCTGCTCTGTCCACAGTGCTGCATTCCCGACAAGACTCGTTTCATTTTATGTTATCCAAACTTTAGGGGTTTTTTTTTTGTTTTTTTTTTTTAAGACTTTCCCTGATGTTTTTAATTAATTCATTTCTTAAACCAAAAGAAATCTTTCTGGACAAATGTCTCTTGCCCTTTAAACATGCCACCTTTGCACAAATCTTTCCAGGCGAGGGGTTTTGTTTCTCAGCATTTGCCTTTATTAAAATCACAGGTTTGACCCAGGGCAGCATGAGGGACAAAGTGTTAAGACTGTGCTGAACTGGATTTGGACGGCGGGAGCAACGGGTGCTAACCGCTTGGCAAGGAGTGGTGGTGCCATTCTCTGTATGTGTGCTGATCATCAGAGCCTTGTCTGGAGTGAATGCCACTTCAGTTTTACTAGCTTTTTATGTGACGTGGCATATCAAATCTGCCAAGCCGAAGACCATCTGGAAGCAGGTCAACGGAATGGACTCTGACACTGTTTGACAGACTACAGCAAAGACAAAGGACCAAAAAGGGAACAGAATTGGCCTACATACCAAGAGATTAGCTGAAACAAACGCAGTTTCATTTGGTGTTCTGCAATTATCTGTAACCTAATAAATGCTGTCAATAGCTGCCTTGAGGGTTTTAAAATTCATTTTAAAGGGTACTTCTTTTTCTTTTTATCCCTTTACATTGCCAAATTTTCCCACATGCAATGTCAGTGTTCAGCTGATGTCGTGGGATTGTTTCTCAGAGCTCCTGCTTGGGTGGCTCTAATTTTCTTCCTCAGCAGCAACGCAGTTTATTGTTTCTGAGCAATATCCTCCTCACCTGTAACATAAGAAACATACACATTTTAATATGAATTCTGATTGCTTTGGGCTCACCTTGGGTTCTGCCATGCGAAGATACTGCACAGCCATCTTTTTTCACTCTAAAACAAATGAGTGTGCTAAATGTCACCCAGTTATTCAAATATCACAGCTGCTGCTATCTTGACCTAAGTGAAGGCCTAAAAATATAGCTTCATTGTTGGCTCTTCATCTGGAGCCCTGATCATGCAGAATTCCAAAATTGTGCGGAAGCCTATGCTGCACATCTCTACTTCTATAGCCTTCCCCTCTGCATATGTCTGCAATTGACACATGGATGCTGGGGAGTGGGATGCACAAAATTGGGGCAGGTGAGGTCCTACTTCTCCTCCACACGTTAGTTCCTCCACACATAGGGCTAATATTTGCAATGGGCTTCTGTGAGAGCCTTACAAATTGAAATATTTACAAATGAAGAATATCAAGATAGATGTAGCTTTGAGTTAATATTTGGGGGGGGGGGGAATAGGGCCAAACTACATAATCACATAGTTTACCATGGAGTACAAGCTTTTTCTTTCACAAATTTGTCAGTGTGGGGAACCCAATCTGGATCAGGAGCTTAGCATGAAGTGTAGAGGGTTTTAACCCTTTGCCCCTGCCTGCAGTTCCATTGGGACAAAAAGCTCCTGCTGGAGTGAATGGGGGCTCCCCCCAATGAAAATTGCAGGTGCAGGCCCTCCGATCTGGATTGGGATCACAGCAAGGGGCAAAGGGTTAAACCCCCATCACCTTCACACCAGGGTCCCAATCCAGACCTTGTAAAAGGAAGAAGTTTGAGTTCGAGGGCAAACTACATGAGTAATGTCACATGCCATTTGGCCCTAAGTCTGGATGTTTGTCAGGGGAAGTGTAATGAAGGTTTTTGGCATTGATTGATTTCCTGCGTATCGAGCTGGCTTAATAATTGTTGATTTATATTATGAATCTCTATGTGTAGATTTTATTTTGATGTTTTGCAGGCTTGAAATCTTGGGTTTTTCCGTATTAAAAATAATAATATTATAAATAAATAATATCAGTATTAAAATCTGAATAGATCATTTTGTTAAATGCAGGTAGCTCATGTGAGTGCCTGCCCAATTATTGGGGCCAATCAAGTATTACCCGTGATTCAGAGATTACATTCTTTTGGATGAAGGTTCTTACCCGGCTCTTCCAGATTATGGAGGATCATCAGCAGGTTGTTTACAAAGAAATGATACTGCTCTGTGCATGGCATGAAATTCATAAAAACAAAATCTTGTCCTTTCTGAGCACATGATAAATGCAGGTGATACAGCAAAAAGCAAAACCAGAGTGGCTCTGGTGACTGATCACAGTCAGCAGATAATAAACCATGTTTTAATCTCTTAAGGTGCCTTGAAAAAACTAGATGCTGTACAAAATGTTAAAATAAACATGGCCCTACTCATACAAGGTTATAGGAAGCTAGTAGCAATCAGATGGCTAGTAGCTATCGCAGGGAGAGAAGGCTAATGCCCATCATCCAGCTCCAGCTGAGAAACATGTGGCCTTCCATTGCTGAGGCCATTTTAAGGAGGGATGCCATGATCTGCTTTGGGAGCCATGTTTTGCCTGGAAATTAGGATTAAAAAGTATTAATGAATGAACAAATTACATTGCAATGCTCTGCATTTCTATTCAGAAGTAAGTCCCATTTAGTTCACTGGGGTTTATTCAGAGCAAGTATCAAGGGTAGGCATGGCTGTGCACCTGTCAGAGGGCCCAGTGACAAGAGGCCCCTGGAGTTGCTCCTCCTTTGCAGCGTACTTGTTCACTGGCCTCTCATCCTGGCCCTGACAATGGTGATGAAAAGGAAGAGCAGTAGATGCCGCTACCTACTCACTGGCTCTTTGCCTGTCAAGTAAGCAAGTGGCAGCAATGATGAGGAAGAGGATGAGGAGGAAGAGAGCTGGTGACAATGGCAATGAGAAGGTAGACTCACTGGGGGAGGGTTGCTTGCCCAAGGACCCTCAAAATCCTGGAGCCTGCACTGGGCATATATCTATAAGTAGATATAGGATTGCAGCTTAAGTTTGATTTCAGAATCAGGGCCAAGGAAACACAATACTTCTAAAATATCTTTTTAAATAGTTTGAGGGAAAATAATTTGTAGATGGAAAAGGCATTGATTTTGATAGTCAGAACTGGATCAGGTCAGGTGAGTGTAATGACAAAGGGTTTGAAAGGAAATGAATACTCACACATGTACGGAGAACATAAGTTCCAGCATAGCCAAAAAAGAAAAGAAAAAGGGATGGGGGGCGCACAAGACATGAAGGAAGAAAGATAAGATCAACACCAGCACTGAATGAACTAGACAAGTGGATAGATCTTGCATCTCTGAGCACTAATTATTTATTGCTAGGGAGCAAGAGACCAAATGGACTCAGTTTCCTTTATAAATCTGGTAATGGTTTTTAAAAAGGCAAAATTATAAACCTCAGAGATCTGAAACATCCTTTGTTCATTATATAATGCAGGTTGCTCCTTAGCACTGTCTATGCTTGTTTGATTTATGTAGAGGCACTAGCACTGAAAAAGTAGGACAAAATATAATAGTATTCATGTTCATAACTCCAAGCATATGTTTTCCCCCCTGCTTTGTAATAAATAAGTCACTGCACACATTTTATACTGGTTTTCTGACTGTCTTATACACCACACCACAGCAGATTTAATTATCTAATTTTCTGAAAGCAAATGCTCCAGCTACAAACCACTTAATTTATTTACTAAATAATGGCAAATTAAGGGTGTAATAAGGAGTAAATTCTTTCCCCATACATTCCTGAAAAGCAGCTTACCAGCAAAGGCCAAATGTCGAGAGCAATTATACAAAATATCAGAAGTGCAAATTCCAATGGAAATAATTTCACTCTTTTGAAGTATTCCCAGAAGGTATTTTTAAAATATTGGGCAATAAACACATTTTCTTTTTCTCATTAGCAATGAACATTTACTGGATTGCCCTTGTATCATTTTTAGTTTCATGAAAGGGATTAAATTAAGTAATTCATTATGGGCTGGATCTAGACCTCAGACCAGGGCTGCTGAACCTCTTTCAGCCAAATTCAGTTTTGGAGAACCTCTTGGGGGGGGGGGGGTTTGCATTTCAGCGGTAGGCAGGACCAAAGGCAAAAGGGGCAGGGCCAAAGTACTTTAACCCAGTGCAGTGTTCTCCAACCTTAGGTCCCCAGATGTTTTTGGCCTACAACTCCCAGCATGCCCCAGCCAGCATAGCTGGCTGGGGCATGCTGGGAGTTGTAGGCCAAAAACATCTGGGGACCTAAGGTTGGAGAACACTGCTTTAACCTGAAGCTCTTATTGCTTGTAACTAAGCCTTAAGAGAGGCATTTTAACCTTTTTGAACAGGGGAAAGAATCTGTGCAAAAGCCAGGAAATCACCAAACAGCCAGCGGTTGGGGGGAATAGTGGAGACAGGGCAAGGGGGCATGGCCATCTGGGGACCCCTGGAAGGCCAGATTTTCCCCACGGACTGGAGGTTCAACACCTCTGCTCTGGCCTAACTTAGTTGCACTTTGGTCCCATTGAAACCAGCAGGAGTTAAGTTAATCATGGGGACTGACTGCTCACATTTACTTCAATGGGATCTGTGCAAGCCCAATCTGTACAGATTATTGTCTTCACCAAAAAGAAGAATGGAATGGCTTTTGTTGGTAAGATACACTAAGTAGGTGATGTGGGTTTTTTTGCTTTGAACACTTCAAAACATGATGAGAGTTGAAGCTCTAACTAGAATCTTGTTGTTTTTTGAGGGGCCTACCGGTCAAAAGCTTGCAGTATATATCTGAGAAACTGTACTGAGACTAGGATTGGTATCCAAGGTCTTATGGAAGCCCTTTTGTCCACAGTGTAGATGAATCAATGCCTCATCAATGCCTATGAATTTATGGCAGAGGTAAGAAACAAAAACTCTCTCTCTTCCATTTCTTATGTCCTTTCCCCTTCGTCCTGGCACTGGACATGGCACAACAGACACAATGGCTTACTGAAATTTTGCAAGGGGATGTAAACATCTGTAAATGTTTCAGTCTCTATTTCATTCCCCATGAAAGAAAATCTTTGGACATGATTTTTCAGTGGTTTGCGTAGGAAAGATTATCAGACATAAAGAGTAAGATCTGGATTTGGTCAAATCAGGTTAGCTCAGTAGGAGAACTACTGGAATCTTCAGATTTATGAGGAAAACATGATAATGAAAATAAGCAGAGCAGAGTGAAAATGTCACTGCTCAACTGGCCCTGCAGAAACAGTGGTCTTGCTTGCCCGATCAGCAGGGTTCAGGTGACCATTTTGAATATTCAGGCCATGACTGCGGCTTGTCATGTCATCCAAACTTGGTGAAGGTGGGTTGTTGGTGTGGTTAACATGCCAACAATCCACCCTCACTGTGTTTGGATGATATGCCAAGCTGCAGCAATGGCTTGAATATTCTTTCAAAAGTTGCCTGGCATGCATCAGCATGTGCCGCCCGCAACCACGGTGGGCTGCAGTTAGGGATGTATGAAAAAAATCGATGGGGGGTTGAAGCGGGGCGAACTCACCCCGTTCGACCCCCTGAGCCCTGCATAACTTACCTTTCCCCGGCTCGGCTCACGTTCCTCGCGAGACGAGTCGGGGAAAGGAAGTTCCTGGTCCCCGGCGCTACTCTTCCAGGTCCCCAGTGCTACTATGTATTTTACATAGAAAGCAGGGGGGGGAGAACCACCTTAAAACTGGCCACGATTTGCGTAAGCGGTGCTTAAGGTGGTTTTCCCTGTTTTCTACATAAATTACGTAGTGCTGGGGACCCGGAAGTGCCATGAGCGGCTCAGCGACCGCATCAGCTGGTGGTTGCCGAGCAGCACCAGAGCAATCGCAGTGGGGGAGGTCAACGGGCATCCAGCGCTTGGACAAACAGGAAAGTTTACATCCCTAGCTGCTCTGCAGTGATCGTGCAGACCTGGTCAATGGCTGTATTCACACATAATACTAAGCCATGCTTTATGTTAACCATGGTTTGTTGCTTTAGCCATGAATTGTCTTGCAGATCATAGAATCATAGAAAAGTAGAGTTGGAAGGGGCCTACCAGGCCATCGAGTCCAACCCCCTGCTCAATGCAGGAATCCTAGGTCAAAGCATCTCGGACAGATGTCTGTCCAGCCGCACCTTGAATGACTCCAGAGTGGGAGAGCCCACCACCTCCCTAGGTAGTTGGTTCCATTGTCTTATTGCTCTGACAGTCAGGAAATTTTTCTGATGTTTAGGTGGAATCTGGGTTCCTGTAACTTGAGCCCATTATTCCGTGTCCTGCAAACTGGGATGATCGAGAAGAGATCCTGGCCCTCCTCTGTGTGACAACCCTTTAAGTACTGGAAGAGTGCTATCATATCTCCCCTCAGTCTCCTCTTCTGAAGGCTAAACATGTCCAGTTCTTTCAGTCTCTCCTCATAGGGCCTTGTTTCCAGTCCCTTTATCATCCTTGTTGCCCTCCTCTGAACCCTCTCTAATTTGTCTATGTCCTTCTTAAAGTGTGGTGCCCAGAACTGGACGCAGTACTCAAGATGAGGACTAATCAGTGCTGAGTAAAGGGGAATTATCATTTCCCGCAATTTGGAAGCCTATAAAGCATAGCTTGTTTTCCCTTTTTCTGGTTTGTTTCTATCTGGATCATTTTGCCAACATTCAGAGTGGTTTCATTTGCAGACTGCTGTTGCTGGGCTCCTCTGATTCAGGTCAAGGCAGCAGCACAAACAAGCCAGATATAAGCCACAGGTTCAGACATCATGTCAAGCCATGATTTAAACAAGCCAGACTTTGTAAACCAACAATAAGGCCTGGGTTCTATCTATAGTTTTATATCTGGTTAACAAACCATGGTTTATTTGCAGGGATGGGTTCAGATTTCAACAAAACTCACTATGGCTTAGTGTTAAATGTGAACCAGGCCAATGGAAACGGGAAAGAATAATTAGTGACCATTCATATGGTAATCAATGTATTGTGCTTTCCAGGAATAGCAAATGGATAAGGATTTTCTGACTACACCTATGTAAGTTAATGCACTCCGTTTCACTTATATACAGAATGAAAGGAGCACAATCTAGAAAACTCTTGTCTCAGTATATATAATGGGAGAAAAGTACACCCCATCAAGATTTTTCTGCATTGTATCCTTACTTCTTGTCCATGACCGCAGTGAAGTTGTCGGGTCCCCTGAAAACTCAGAATGCCCCCCTTTCTGCCAGTATCTTTGTTGGACATCCTATGAAGATAGGGTATTTCACAATTATCAAGTGGTGTGCGTTGTGCGTGGACAACAGAATCTATCTAGATAATGTGGTGACATGCCCGTTAGCCGTTTTAGCAAGCAAATGTTGTGCTCCTGTTATCACCTCTTTGTACCCAAACAAAAATCCCTCAGTTTAATGCATTGGTTGTGTCATTTAATGCTTCTGTTTGACAATGATAAAATGAAAGCGTGGGAGAAGGATGCTCTTTCGATGAAATATGAAAGTGCAACATCAAGTATTTCAGTGGTCATCATGATATATTATTCTGTAAAGGTGCCAAGCTCTCTCAACAACTCAATGTACCAGGAAGAAATTATTGCAAAAGGTGAAAAACCTTACATAATGTTGGCCAGAGACCTTTGAAAGGGAATAACAAGTGCAGATATATGGCATTAAATGAATCAAACCATGGGAGTTCATGTAGTAAATTTGGTTAACAAGTTATTGTGCACAGGAATGCAAATTGTTGCCCTTCTGTTCATTGGAATTAAGTAGATTAGGCATTTCTAATGACCTTTTTTCTCTCTGTGTGTTCACCCATGACCATTCATTGGTTTCCTTTTATTTATCATAAACATGAAATTCTGACAAATCTAGCAATGCAGTGCAGCTAACTCAAAGGAATATTGTGAAGAATGGACAAACAGAAGCTGCTCACTTTAGATTGCAAATTGTAAGGTTCATAGAAGTATTCATCAAGTATGTAGGGCAATATACATGTTCATACCACTAAAAGAATACCTTTATTAGAACCAACTAAGAAACAGAATCAAAGAAGTGTGTGAAATATCAAGAAACAGAGAACCTTCTAACAGAATGGATGTTACATTTAAGGAAGTAGAAAATGATGTATCTGGTAGGGTGTGTGTGACTGAACTTTTATTCAATCAATGCAATAAAGGAGGAAACACTTTGAGATTAGACCTGTGCCTAGTGCAATTGATCTCAGAACACACAAAGACATGAATGGAGAAAAGAAGCAATGGAGACTCATTACTGTATATGTGTATGTATTTATTTATGTATGTATGTATTTAAAGCATTCCATGGCAGTTACAACTGATTTGAAAATCCCTTGGAAAATGAAAGAAAAAGCAGTTATCTGAATCTGTCTCTGGCACTAATTGGAGCCCATGGGTCTCTCAAATGCCAGTTAACAGCAGTAAAGAAGAATGTGGTAGTCCTTATTAGCAAAGCTGAGATTCATTTTATATAACCTATAGTATGTTGTCTGAATTTTCGTATACTTTAGCAGGGTCAGAAAATGTTCAGGCACCAACATGGCATTGTTAAACAAAGAGGCACACACCATTATTCCAGCCTTGACTTCTAGTAGGTAGTAAATATGCAATCAACCACAATCTCCTGAACACCAAAACTAGGATTTTGATACTATGAAAAGTGAAGGTGACTAATAACAAGCAATGAAAGGACCTCCTTCAGTTTTAAAATATCAGAAAATAGATTAGAAGGTAAATCCTCATACATCACAGTTAAGTGTGTGGATGGGTGAACCCAATTAAAAAATCTGCCATTTATGCACTTTGGAACATTCCCCAATCTGAAAAGCTTAAGCAGTGAATTACAGTTCACTGTCATTTCACAATTAACCCACTTTGTAGCCTGGATCCAAAGACCTGCATGACTAGATCTGCATGCCCAAGGGAGTTTTAGAGTTTGAACAGTAGCCCCTGCCCCCAAATGCTGAATGGTAACCTCTTTGGAAAGTGAGAAGAGTTTCAAAAGTAGTTGTAATGTGGTATGAGAATCTGCAATGTGAAAGAAAAATTTCAACCATTCCACTGGGCATGCCCAAACTCTTTGTAGCAATATAGAACCTAGCCAGTGCCTTGGTCCTCTGGGTTACATGGGCACAGGTTAGGGATGCTCAAGGACATGATTCAATCTGTATTTTGAATCAAACCACCCTGATCCACATATTCTGGACTAATGTGTGGATCAGCACACAGTTGTCCTTATAACTTCGCACTTCTCCAAATATTGTGATGTAGTTCTTAGCTCCAAAAATGCACCATAATGCATATAAAATGTGTATTTTAAGATAATGCACATTCAGAAATGTGTACTTTGAGAGGAAATGTGTTTAAACATTTGTATTTTGTGAGAAAACATGTTCAAGAATATGTATGTAAATGCAAATTCTGCCAGTCCATTTCCAGGCCTGATTCAAAGTGCTGGTACTAAAATTCAAGGCACTAAATGGCTTGGGGCCAGGTTACCCGAAAGAGTGTCTCCTCCCATATATACCTGCCCTGACCATAAGATCCTCTTCAGTGATCCTTCTCTGTTGGGAGCCCCTGCCAAAACTAGTGTGGTGGGTGGCTATTAAGAAGAGGGACTTTTCTGTTGTGGCACCCTGGTTGTGGAATGAACTTCCCAGCGAGTTCATGTAACCTGGCAGCTACATTGTGCTCCTTTTGGTGCCAAGTGAAGACCTTTATATTTTCTCAGGCATTTTAAAACAACAGAAACTGACATTCTAAATCTGTTAGGGTACAAATGCTATGGGTTGTGGCCTTAATGATCATAAGACTCCAACCTCGGAGTCTTATGAGCATCCTATGCAGGGCAGGAGGAACAGTGGAGGCAATCTTTGTCTCTCCATCCCACATCCTGCATCTTTCACCAGATAGGCTTTTATGCATCAGAGGGGTGTGTCAGAGGGGGCGGGAAGGAAACTGGAGATGCCTCAGGATAATTCATATTCTGGCCTCTCCAGTTTCCTCCCCTCCCTGCCCATCAAAATGCCCCTTTCTCCCTTTGCCGAGGTTGAGTTCCTGACCTTGGAAAGTAGCCGGCACAATTCTTTCTGCACTGGCTACAAAGTGGCAGGGGAAGGGGGTCGGAGCTCCAATTCCCATCTCCAAGTTCAGAGCGCTGCCTCCCACCTTGGATTGGGCAATCCAAAAGATCCTATGGCCCCTCAGACCCTGTCTAGGAGCCATAGGATTGCTCCCCCCGTATTTTAAATCTTTACACTGTTGCTAGGTTTTATTTGGTTATTATTTTCATTTTATAATGTAGTTTTAAACTTTTATATTATATTTTATTGTGTCGTGTTTTATGGTTTTAATAGTTGTGAGCCACCCAGAGAGCTTCGACTATTGGGAGATATAGAAGTGTAATAAATAAATACATAGATAATTTTAATTACTAATTTTCATGCAGATTTTAAAAAATGCAGCTCAGTGCAGAAATGCAGTGGAATGGATATATGAGAGAACACATGTGAAACTGACATGAATCAGTAATAAAGTGATCTGTCCATCCCTAGAATTACTTATTTCACATTTGGGACAACCAGTAACATAGCAGCGGATTAGAAAAATCTGCTTCCCACATCTTAGTAACCATTAGTGTAAATCATGTTTTATAGGGTAAAATATATCATTTTTAAATCCCTATGTAACTTATATGAGATGAGAATGTACTTGTGCTTAATAATTGTACAAAGACCATGATTGTATCCCATCTACATGACATCTAATAATAACCCTGTGATATAAATGGGCAAATGTACCCCCTTCTATATATAGTATGTACAGAAGAAATATAATGAAAAAGTAAGTTTCAAAAGTTACAACAGCCATCCAACTTCAGTAATTAATCTCTGGATGATTGGTTTGTGTTTATGCTCCCAGTTACAAGTATTTATTTTTTTTAAAAAAATCACTCTAGATAATGACCACATTATGCTTATTCTTGCTACAGATGCTCAGTTAGAGAAAAACCCACTCCCACACCGCAGGCACTAAATAGTTATTCACAGCTGGTAGGTCAACACAAATTACCTGCAAAATTCCATGGCAAATTATTTATTTTATAAAATAACACATGCAAATATAATGTACACTGTAGGAAAATAGGCAAGGAGCTATGATGAAACAATGCCTTTGAGTGCTCTTGGTGCTCTTTTGCTATACTCTGCCTTAATTTCATTAAGATAATTATTCATAATATTAGGGTCTACCTTTAAAATTGATGCTAATGACTGATAGGCCAAAGGGTTCACATACCAAGTAGTCTAGGGCAGACTTCGACCTGAATGACTATAGGATTTTTTTTATATCCAAGAAGAAAAAGCTCTAAAAATACAACAACCCTAACAAATTTCATTCATTTAGTTAGATTACTATCTCTGGCCAAAGATTTGCCTGAATATGTAAAATGAATGTTGAGAGTCTCTTTTCCCTTGGATCCCTGGGCCATAGTTACCCAGTCTTCAAAACTACCTTGTTAGTCCAGTTCCTCCTTACCAATTCCTACCCCTAGCCCTAGACCAGAAGTAGGCAACTCGGTGCCCTCCAAATATTTTGGACTACAAGTCCTCTGATCCCTGTCTATTGCCCTGCTCAAGACCTTCTGGGAGTTTTCCTTTCACTTTGAACACTTCTTTCCTCAAATCCTTATTTCTTTCTGATTCTTTCCCCCTGAAACCTCTTCCTTCACTCAAGTTCTCAGTCCCACTGTCTCCTCTGTTCCATTCCCCCACCTACTCGGCCTCTGGTCACAATCATCCTTAACTATTCTATTTCATCCACTCTTTCCCCAACCAACACTGTGGTAGTTGGCTACTTTGCTTTGTTGTGTAGGGCCATTGCACAAAGCTTCTACTGCCCTTAGGTCTTTTGTCAAGCTTTTCTCACAGAAAGCTTTCCATTCCAGCACATCAGGGGGCTTACACACACACTGGATTGTGGCCATTAGCTACACTGTTTGGAAACTTTCTATGACATTACTCTTTCCCCCTCAATAGTTAGAATGGTTCTAACAACCCATGACATCAAAGTAGTTCGGCCAATGGGATTTGCAGGGAATAGCTGCTTTTTACCTATTGTATATCATGATATCGTAAGCAATATCACACATGAACATTATTGATGTAACCCATTTGCAATTACAAAACATAAGTTCAAAGGTGCATGAAAGTTAGGGTTGCTATATTGTTCGGTTGGCCCGGTTTTACTTGGATTCTTACCATGCTTTCTAATGGTATCCGTTTGTACCATAAACTGGCCTAGATTCCCAACTTTCATTAAAAAGGAAAAAAAGCAAGTTTCTAGCCTTTGTAGAACCCAAGATTCAAGGTAAAATGTGCAAGCACTATTATGCCCAATTTTTTGTTCAAAACAAGTCCACTCACACCTTTCAGCCTTTTTAGTCGGTGAGTGAAGTTGCAGCTATGACTGACATTTAGGGTACAAGCCATAGAAAAGGTCTGGAGAAGGACTTTCCAGTAGGGATGTACCCGAGTAGCCCGGCAGACAGGAGCAAGGCCCGAACTGGGCCTACTTGTGTCCGCCGGGCTACTCGGCCACCCGCGTGGACTTACCTGCAGGCTCTCCGGCTCTGCGGAGAGCCTGCCTCCCCGTCTGCTGGTCCCGCCGCATCACTTCCGGCGCAGAGGAAGTGACGCGACAGGACCCTGCTCCGTCGCGCTGGGACCCCGCGCTCTGTTTTTGGCGCGGGAAACCAGGGCAACAGGGCTGTTTAAGCCCTGTTGCCCTGGTTCCTCCTGCCAAAACAGAGCGCGGGCGGGGGTCCAGCACGCCGGAGCAATGGCTCCGGCGGCGGCAGCGGCGGCGCGCAGGACCAGGCAGGCGGCGGGGGGGTCCTGGTGGCAGCGGCGGGGGCGGGTCCAGCAGCGGCAGCGCGGGGGGCGTGCATGGGGGGTTTCTCTGGCGGCAGCTCGAGCGGTGCGAGCGGCGCAGAGAACGCTCCGCGCTGCTCTGAAGAGCGAGATCGGGCCGCCGCCGCTCGCGGGGGGCCGAGCCCGGAGCAAGCATCCAGCCGACTCCAGGCTCGGGCCCACCACAACTTTCCGGTTCATTATTTTTTAACTACCCCACTCTCCTCCTCCTCCTCCTCCTCCTCCTCCTCCTCCTCCTCCTCCTTCTCCTTTTTCTGTTCTTCCCTGGTGGAGAAGTGATTGCTATTCATAGAAAATAATTGAGAAAGCTAGAATCTCAATATAGCTGTAATGTAGCAGTGGCATATCCATCCCCAAAGAAAAGATAGTAGCAAAAACATTTCATTTCATGCAAAAAATTGAAACCCTACCAATTGCCTTCCACCAGCCACGCCTAGCTGGGGTCGGGGAGAGGTTTACGCATGGGGGTGGGGAGACAGACCACAATCAGGCCATATGTGATCAGCCACTGGGCTTCTTTGGGGCGGGGAGACTGGGAACCCCATTTAAGGGCCAGTCTCCACACCCTTTGCATCTTTCGTTTTTGGCTGCAGAGGAGAAAAATTGGTTTGGAAGACTCCAGTTAGAGATGTAACTGCTCGTCTCGTGTGGGCGTAGCGTGGGCCGAAATCGGCCCCGCTCATGTCTGCGCGTGGCTTACGCGGGCCTACCTTTGTCCAGCAGTGGTTCGCCTCTCCACGGTGACCTGCCCGCGCCACCCGCGCTGGTCCTGTCACGTCACATCCGGCCCCGGAAGTGACATGATGGGACCCTGCGCAGGCGTGCTGAACCCCTGCGCGACGTATTGTGCCTGCGCAGGGTTCCATCGCGTGACGGTCGCGTCACTTCTGGGGCCGGATGTGACGCGATGGGACCAGTGCCTGTGGCTCGAGCGGCACGGAGAACTGCTCCGCGCCACTCAGAAGATCGAGGCGGGGGGCTGCCACCGCGGAGAGGAGAGGCGGCGTAGAGGTGAGCCCCCCCACAGGTTTGTGAACGCCACTGACTCCAGTTCCTCGTGCCTTCCTTTGTTGGAGTCTTCAACTCGATTGGATTGAGAACAACTATGGTTTGCTTTATGAGGGGGTGCTATTTAGACAGGCCTGTGGCTTATGCTGGCTCAGCTTGTCTGAGTGTGGAAAGCTAAGCAGGGTCAGGCCTGGTTATTACTTGGATGGGAGACCCCTCTGCTAGTTTCCTGCATTGAGCAGGGGGTTGGACTCGATGGTCTTGTAGGCCCCTTCCAACTCTATCCTGTTGCGGCCGTGCCCCAGTTAGGGTTGGGCTGATATGGTTTGTTTGTTTGTTTGTTTGTTTGTTCACCCCCGGGTGTTTTTTTAGGAGCCTCGTTCTGCCTTGGCTGGGTAGTTCAGGGAACTCTCGCTTTTTATTTTAGTTGAGTTTTACTATGCTAGGCCTAGTAATTTCTGGGCCACTAACCCTGGGCTTTTCTTTCATAGACATTAATGCCTCAAAATTTGCCTTGACACACTTTGTTTTGAATTATTGGGTGCTCCTTTCAAATGAATAAATATGTAATGAATTATATTGATGATGGTGAAGGAGGAGGAGGAGGAGGAGGAGGAGGAGGAGGAACAAATACATGAATGGGGTACATCTACCCCTGAAGGACCAGGTCCGCAGCTTGGGGGTCATTCTAGACTCCCAGCTGTCCATGGAGGCTCAAGTGTCAGCTGTGAGCCAGGCGGCACTGTATCAACTCCATCTGATACGGCAGCTGCGCCCCTACCTTCCTAATCACCTGCTCCCATCAGTGGTTCATGCCTTGGTCTCCTCTCACCTAGACTACTGTAATGCGCTCTACGTGAGGTTACCCTTGAAGATGGTTCGGAAGCTACAGCTGGTACAGAACACGGCGGCTTGCTTGGTTAAAGGCAGCCACCGGCGGGATCACATCACGCCAGTGCTGAAGGAGCTGCACTGGCTACCAGTTGCTTGCCGAGCCGAATTCAAGGTGTTGGTTTTGATCTTTAAAACCCTATACGGCTCCGGTTCAGTCTATCTCAAGGAGCGTCTCCAGCAACATCAAGTAGGCCGCTCAACAAGATCTGCCACAGACGGCCTTCTCCTTGTCCCTTCAGCCAGAGCAGCTAGACTGGTGGGGACGAGGAAGAGGGCCTTTTCTGTGGCGGCCCCTGTACTGTGGAACTATCTCCCGAGTGACCTTCGCCATGCCCCCTCTCTGCTGAGCTTCCGCCGCTCATTAAAAACCTGGCTGTTCAGGCGGGAACTATGGGGTGGGTTAAGATTTTTAAAAAAATTATACTGTTTTAAATGTATTTTATCTTGTTTTTATCCTATGTACATCGCTCAGGGTGGCCGGTTGCCGGCCAGATGGGCAATTAATAAATGTAAATAAATAAATAAATACCCTTTTACCCTTCAATTGCGACCTAAGTGAGCCTTGCTTGGGCCTTGGGTCTGGTTCAGGCCTTCTGGCTGCCTCATTGGCCTAGACTACTACTCCATGTGCTGGGCCCGGTTGAATATAGTAGCAATATTAATATAGAAGGGAACTACACAGCCCAGACCAGTCTCCGCTTGTCTGGGCTTGGAAGCTGGGCAGACTCAGGTCTGGTTAGTATTTGGATTGGTGACCACCTTTAATTCCAACTTCCAAGTGCTTTAGATGGGGAGCAAAGCTCAGTGTGATAGAGTACGTTTTCCTCCTCTTGAAATAAATGAGTAAAAATGATAATGTTTGCCCTTCCATATTGTTCCTTTTGCTTTTGGCTGCCTTCCCTTTTGGGTGGCGATGTTTCATGCCTTTATGAGGGAGGAAACAATTAGCATATCATTCTTATGTGCGCGGATTGCCATGGTTGGTGCTGCTGCTCTTGTCTTCTCTTTCCAGGTCACCGGAGTGGGGGCAGGACCATTTGTATATTGATCTCTGGACACAGTATGGTGTACTGGCGGCAAGATGGGCTGCTGCATCTAGCTTCAGGTACCATTTGAGGATCGGGCCTTCGGTCAACGTCCAGTGGCTGGGTTGCCGTGGTATGAGATGGTGGGATCTCCTGCACACGTTATTCCAGTTTGACCTTGTCTCTTTCCCCCCGCAGTTGTTGGTGCTGCATTTGGGGGGAAATGATTTGGGCTTGTTGAAAGCAGGGATGTATTACGAGCCTTACCGTGGCTCGTAGTTCTCCTGCGGCTCGGTCCTCCGCACCGCCGGCCCACTCTCGATCTTCTGAGCGGTGCGGAGCGTTCTCTGTGCCACTCGAGTCGCCGGTGCCACTGCCGCTGAAGCCCCGCCGCTGCCGCAGCCCCGCTGCTGCCGCTGCCGAAACCCCGCCACCGCCGCTGCCGGAGCCGCATCATCCTGCTGTTCCAGCGCGCTGGACCCCCGTGCTCTGTTTAAGCCCTGTTACCCTGGTTCCCCCCACCAAAAACAGAGCGCGGGGGTCCATTGCACCGGAGCAGGGTCCCGTCGCATCACTTCTTCCACCGCGCCGGAAGTGACGTGATGGGACCAGCGCGGGCGGTGCGGCCCGCGCGGCCGGCTCTACGCGGAGACCAAGAGCCAGCAGGTAGGCCCGCACTCGCAGTGGAGAGCCCGCGCGGATATGAGCAGGCCCAGTTCGGGCCTCACTCATATCCGCGCAAGAGCTCTCATACATCTCTAGGAAAGGAAAGGCCCTGATTTTGCAAGTGTCTCACGACATTGCTTGTATCCAGCAGCACTGGCCGGGAGTACGGATTCTCTGGTCGTTCATGTTACTGCGCTTCTGTTGGTGGGGAGGTGCAGACCCCAAGGCCTTGAACAGAACAGGTAGGAAAGTGAATGGCGAGGTCTGTAGGGCCATAGGAGAGATCGGTTTTTGTATACTCCATCCCATGATATCCTTGGCCCGGAGGGAGCTGTACCAGCCAGATGGTGTTCACCTATCCAACATCAGGAATGATCTTTTTCTCGGAGATCTGTGAAGGGCCCTGCTCGCTTTTCTATTGGGCAGGTGCAGGAGATTCAACTAAGTGAAAGCTTGTCTCTCTCTGTGGCAGGAAGTGCAAAATAGGCAGTGGGGTTAGGGTTCCGGTGATCATCCAATGGCACCTTTCAAGGTGACTGGTGGTTACCCAAGGCTGCCCTAGCTAATTTCGTGTGGCTTAGCAGACAGGGAGATTGGGCCACCTTTGGGGTCTACCCTTCTCACCTACATTGGCTGTCATGTGGTGCCAATGGGAGGAGACACCGGTAAGGCCCTCCAGCTCCACATGGAGTGCAACTGGAGGGCGGCGAGTCTACCCGCTGCTGCTCCAGTTAGGATGCTTTCGCCCAAAACTTGTTTTCCTGGCTGCACGGCCGGCATAGATTAGAACCGCACTTCTCCCTTCGCAGATCTTTGATTCAATAAATGTGGCCCTGATTTGAAACCATATATTTGTGTCTGTCTCTTCATTATCACCCATTACACGCGCAATGCAAATACAGTTCACCATTATTATGCCCATACTGGTGTGGCTGAGAGAACATGGGTTGTACCTGAATAGTACCTAGTGTTATGTTGGAATATGGCGTCTCATATTCAGGTTTGCCTTCGAGCAAGAAGCTAACACCACAGAGTTTCAACAGACATGATCAAGGTCTTGGATGAGATCATTGTCACCTTTGGCCCAGTGTAGAAGGGCTTACAGTTTTCTACTAACTGGCTTCAGGTGATTTGGAGCCAGGGTATGATAGATTGATTTCAGCTGGGGTTACATCATGCTATGGGTGCAGCTGGCATTACATCATTCTATGGGTGTGACTGTACAGGCATGTATATAAGGTGTGCAATGTCTCTGTGTTCTTGTTGGTGGAATAAGGAGTTAATTGTATGAAGGAGTTATTGATTATATTGAGTAGAAGCATTCTGTAAGTATAGAGATAGTTTATGTATGTCCAGACTGTACTTGTTTTTGTCTGACATACTGTTCTCTTTCACTTTTGTAAAATAGCACTCTGTGTATGTTCTGTTCCTGTTTTGCAAGTCTTAGTCTTTTAGTAAACCTTTGTGTTTAAAGAAACAGACTTGTGTTTTTGCTTTTTAACCTACTGGCCTAGCACTCGCTTCTCACGCCACAATCTCTCCGCTGCGGATTCTGCAGCTGCTGGGACAAAGTTGTTTAACTTTGTTTCCCCCCCCCCCCCCGGCGGCTCAGATTTCCAACATGTTATTATACCCATATGGCTGGAAGGTGGGCCTGAGACAGAGTCACATATGACAAACCTGCAGTGTAGTCCAGTGTTGTTATCCAGTCTCCTGGCATCTTGATTTCTTTTATTTAGTGAAATGCAGTCAGGGTGAGTTGTAAACCTGATTGTAACAAAAGTGCATGGGGAGAGGGGGTGAATTAGTTGCTTTCCCACCCAGTGGCAGGGGGGGAGAAAATAGGAGGAGTTTTGTGGGTAGGTACACGTGGATTCTGAATGCAAGAGCATACTGAAGGGAAAGTCTTAATCACTTCTCTCCTAGTGCCACTGCAACTATCATCTCTCACACAGCCCACCATATTTCCCATTAAAAACCCAAAACCAGCAGAAACACCAATATGTAGTTTAAGCATCAAGGATGTTAAGGGATGTTTTAAAATGTTGCAGTAAAAGTTACCATCATCACTACCCCATCTCACCTGGTCATTGTCTTCCAATGGCTGGTTTTCCAGCCAGAAATTCCCACCCACAAAACACAATGCAGATCACAGCAATGACCAGTTTAGTTCAGTCAATTGTGTCCTCTTGGACTCTTTCCCATCCCCAATCCAGCACACCCTTGGATGCAGATGCCTCATCATTCTCCTTTGACCTGAATGCAGCCACAGCAACCTCCCCCACCCTGGTGCTCTCCAGACATTTTGGACTTCAACTGTCAGCAACCCCAGCCAGCATGGCCAATAGTCAGGAATGACGGGAGTTGCTGCGAGTCCAAAACATCTGGAGGTCACCAGGGTGGGGGAGGTTGTGCCACTGTACACACTTTCACCCCAGCATGGTGTCCCATGATCATATCATGCCAAACCTTAAACGGAACAGTGTCTTGTGCTCTTGCATTTTCTATCTCTGTGGTAATAACCAGACTAAGTTCTGTCATAGAGAGAGTCAGGGAAGCAACAGGTTAAATTGTAGAAACTGCATATAGTCTGAAAGTCAGTGGCTGACCTTTGTTTCACACAGACCCTGCAAGCTGCCTTTCCAGAGGAGAAAAAGTGAATGGTGCTTATTAATGGCTAACTTTTGTTTCACCCTTTCCCAATATCCAAGAGCTGATCAGGCTACTGTGTCAGTTTCACAGGAATGGTCCTATGAATAGGAAACACTGTCTTTTGGTAAGGGCCTTCACTCAGAGTTAGAAAAGTCTGGACTTCCTTCTGGAGCCCATGCTGCATGTCCCGGCGGGAGAATCCCCTCCAGTAAATTAATGCTCTAAATTAGTCCACTCTTTCGGATGCCTCAGGTAAGCCTATAGTTGCCAACCTCTGTCCTCCTAGTCCTAACCCTAAATCCCATGCTCCCCATGATCCTAATCCCCAATCCCACTTGTTGTTCCTCCCTCCTAATCTCAGAACTCCCCCCCCCCCATGCTGCCAACTCCCAACCCTAAAGTACAGTGCATGAGGAAGAACAATAGTTCATGTTCTGAAGGGCTAGGAGAAGGATTGCATGCAGTTTAGTAACTACCAGCACAATCCTATATATGTCTACTCATTGAGTTGAGTGGGTCTTACTCCCAGTCCCAGGTAAGTGTGTGTGTGTGGGATGTTTTGAGGAACATTTCCTGGTTGTTCGGTCTAGAGCGGGGATGGGGAACATGTGGCCCCACAGTTATTGTTGGACTGCAATCCCCATCATCCCTCACCATTGGCTATGCTGGGTGGGGCTGCTGGGAATTGCAATCCAACAACATTTGGAGGGCCACATGTCCCCCAACCTTGCCTCATGAGTATATATAATAGTTTATCAAACCATTCATTCACACATTGTAGACTTTTCCCTCATTGCTGAAATCCGAATATTTCATGCTATACTTTTAATTACTTACTAGATTTATTGATATGTAAAGATTTTTTTCCTCTGGGTGACTGCTTTCATTGAGGAAACATTCATAGCCCCCATGAGGAGGAAGATAAATATATATATACCAAGAGTTTGTTCTATAAGATCACAAGTGAAAGTAATGGGTTAAAATAGATATGAAGCTGCACACATAACTCAGTACCTTGGATATTTGAGCAGATGAGAATAGGGAGAACAGAAGATTTGAGTTATGGCTCAATTTGTGAAGGACAGAAAGAGCTAAAATAAACTTGGCTACTTTTCCAAGTCTCTTTGGAAAGACCTGTTCTTAAGAAGAGAATGTTCTCCCCTTCTAATCAACTCCAAAAATGAAAAGAATGGTAAAGGCCATGGGTTTGTTTTTTTTAAAAAAAAAGGGGGGGGAGAACCCTTCTAAAAAAATTTAGATTTCATAGCATGAATACAAATTTGAGATTTGATGGAATTTAGGATTAAATCCTTCTAAATAAGAATGGTTGAATAATTAAACATATTAGCATTTTATAATGTGTCTATATATTTGAATTTTTGGTGACCTTCCATTTTGGCACACTCCTAATTTTTGGGAGTGGGGCACTCTTGTAGCGTTTTACACACTGATTTTAGATCCTTAAGTGCTTCTTTTCTAGTTCTTGAAAAAAATAAAGTAAAACTTCCTTTAAAGGGCAAACATGTAAGAGGGCTCTTTTCCCCTTAAAGATGATCCCTAAGGGCACATTCCTAGGCAGTAAAAAGTTCCAGCCAGCTGGGGAATGCTGGGAGTTGTAGGACTTTATACTGTCTAAATATGCATAGGATTATGCCCTAAAACTGTCAGGACGGAAAAAGTTCATACTTGAGACAACAATTCTCTTTGATTGCATTCCATTAAAGCAATCTGTGGTTAATTAACTTCCCATTAAGTAGATATAGGGGGAGAGCTTGGAGCATCATTGGTTAAGCCATGCTCTATTCAGAAGTGGGCTCGTGTGTTGTATCAAAACATGAGCAGGATAGAGGGACTAACTCTGCCCCCAGCATCACATACTCTGTGTAACCCTGCCCCTGGCATCCACACATACCATGCAAATGTCCACCGAAAGGGAGCCTTCACATGTACAGCTGTACTTTCAAAGTCTTCCACATGATATGGAATCCTGTGCCATCAGGCTTCCAGATCGTGTGAAAGCCTTTGAAAGTTCAGGTGTAGTGTGCTCGCTTTGCAGATATTAATGCTGTATATTAATGCCCCTTTATATGGCATTTATCGATTTGGCTAAGGCCTTTGATACTGTAGACCGTACAGCTCTCTGGACTATCCTTATGAAAATTGGATGCCCCAATAAATTTGTGAATATCTTGCGACTTCTCCATGACAACATGACGGCAACGGTTTTGGACAACAACGGCTCTCATGGTGCTCCATTTAAAGTGGGATCAGGTGTTAAACAGGGATGTGTTATTGCCCCAACATTATTTGCCATTTTCATCGCCATGGTTTTACATCTTGTCAAGGGGAAACTTCCCACCGGTGTGGGAATTATATATCGAACAGATGGAAAGCTTTTTAATCTCAGCAGGCTGAAAGCAAAAAGTAAGGTAATTACAACCTCCGTTGTGGAACTTCAGTATGCTGATGATAATGTGGTCTCCGCACATTCAGAGGATGATCTCCAAACTATCCTAAATGCTTTTGCAGAAGCATACGAAAAACTTGGTCTCTCACTTAACATCAAAAAAACCAAAGTGCTTCATCAGCAAGTGCAAGCCAATCCTTTGGTGATGCCATCTATCCAGCTGGGCGGGACAATACTGGAAAATGTCGATCATTTTCTCTATCTTGGCAGCTATCTTTCTGTTACAGCTAACATCGACAGTGAAATCCAGCATCGTCTGAGCTCCGCAAGTGCCGCATTTTCTCGAATGAAACATAGAGTGTTCGAGGATCGGGATATTTGTAAGAAGACCAAAACACTGGTTTATGAAGCCATTGTATTACCAACTTTATTGTATGCCTGCGAAACATGGACTATCTATAAACGTCACTTCCACCTCCTTGAAAGGTTTCATCAACGTTGCCTCCGGAAAATCCTGCAAATTACTTGGGAAGATAGGCGAACAAATGTCAGTGTACTGGAAGAAGCAAAGACTACTAGCATTGAAAAAATGATCCTTCAACGCCAACTTCAGTGGACCGGTCATGTTGTTCGAATGCCTGACTGCCGTCTCCCAAAGCAGTTACTTTACTCCCAACTCAAGGATGGAAAGCGGAATATCGGTGGTCAATATAAGAGGTTTAAAGATGTTCATAAGGCTAATCTAAAAAAATGCAATATAAACATCGAAAACTGGGAAGCTCTGGCCCATGAACGATCTAAATGGAGGTTGGCCTTTCACAAAGGTTCCATGGACTTTGAAGAAGCCCGAGTGCAAGGTGAAAGGGAGAAACGTGCTAAGCGAAAAGCGCGTCAAATGAATCCTTTACAGGACCATCTTCTATCTGATAACCTGTGTCCTCACTGTGGGAAGCTGTGTGGATCTAGAATTGGCCTCCACAGTCACTTACAGACCCATCGCTAAAGTCTACACAATCTTCTTTAGAATTTCCTCCTTTTATCCCGGAAGACAATCTTACTCGGTCACGAGTGATCGCCTGATGATGATGATGACAGACACTGGGGGCAGGGCTACATGGAATGGGTACTGTATTGACCCTCCTGGCTTGCCATACCAGGAAGTGCCTCAGCCAGTTCTCAGGCACTGTACTTTCAGTTTCCGTTCAGCATTGCCTGCAGCAGCATGCTGCATGGTCTGTTCTCAGTAAGCTTTATTCATTAAAGTTGTTCGTTTTTCATCCTCTGTGTGGTCTTCTCTTCAGGATATACTCAGAGTGTGTGACATTACAGGTGGGGCTAGCCACATATTGCTTCCTAGTCATGCACTGCTATGATGCATGAGCCCCAGTTCTGAATAGGCAATAGAGCTTCACACACACGCACGTGCGCGCGCGCACACACACACACACACACACACACACACACACTGCTTTGTGACAGATTTGTCCTTGCCTAGGGCTATTATGGTATGGCATTTTTATATTTAGCTAGATCAGCATGGATCAGCAGGTAACATATCCCGTGCCATATTCCAGGAACAAAGTGCCATCAAATAATTGTAAGTTTACAAAATTCCTGGTATTAGCACACATAGTTTTTAAATAGAGGACTCTAAGATCAGGAATGTCTTTTCATCTTTTACTTTAAAATCTTAAGCAGTTTTTACATTTCATGATATAAAAGCATTAAACATACAAGAATACATAGCAGCTTGTCTTTTTATCTTTTACTTCAAAATGTTAAGCAGTTTTTAAATTTCATGATATAAGAGCATTAAAGATAGAATAATGCATAGTAGTTGCAAACAAAACATTTTAAAAGCATTCTAAGTTTAATTCTAGGATAATTTCCTTTAAAGACTAGTTTCCCAGAAAACAAAGTTTCTCTAACTATTATTATTTTTTCCAAAGTTCCCAGCTATGGTTTGAGAGTGATATATCTACTTCATATCTTGTCAGCTTTTCTGAGCACATTTCCTTAAGTTTCCCAAACAGAATATCACCTGCATTCTTTTCTGTAGGTTTATGGTCTTGGACTATTTTTATCTGAAGTGTCTTTTCAGTTCTATTAACTTCCTACAATATTTTATGTCCACTTATTTGCATCATAAACTGAACAAGTACAATAGTCCAGTAAGCAGTTACCCTTCCTTTTTCCATCTTTTTAAAATCTGAAATACCTGCTGGCCTTTCCTGAGTTCAGCTGGGAAAATGTCATCTTTCCCTTAGCCAGGCTCAGAGGTCAGTGAGAAGTTACAGCATGTCAGCATGAATGCTTCTGTTAGAATGCCTTGCTGGAATCAAACTGATTCAAACTTAATACAGGAATAGATCTTCATCATATTGCATTGCTTCTTTATGAAAATCATAGCTTAGCAGAGTTACCACTTATGAGGAAAATGTGGAAGACCAATAACTATTTGGATAAATATTTGCAAGGTAGCCTATTATGCACGTTGGAGCAGGAGTTTTGCAAGATGCAAAGGCTTCTGGGGCACATATTTGCCACAACTTGCTTTATTTATGGCCAGACTACATTATGTGCAAATTCATACAGTTATAACACACACACACCCTAATGGTTTCTTCATCTAAGGAAGGGCAGCTTGAAGAAGAGGACAAGCAGTGAGTGTATACATGCTTCATCCTTCTTTAACCACTGCTTTTTCTGCTGCAACTCTCCCCTTTATAAAACTCCCCTAACCCCATGGGGTTTCATACACTTGCAAACACATGTCTGGAATCAAGCAAAGGCAACGGAGGGAATGATTTGGGGATGGGAGGCTGACAGTGGAATAGCAGTGGGTAGGACAAGGGTTATATACTCCTTTCTCCCTTGTTGTTTCTCTGCTCCCAATCACCCCCTCCCAAAGCTACTTTTTCTTAGAAGAAAAACCCTGGGGGCACCAGGGTTTTGCATATGATGTGTAGTTCAGTCTTTAGATATAAGATTATTCATGCCACAACTGGATTCTGTCATGGTCCAGGTTGTGATGCCTCCACTGGAGGAATCATCCTCAGAGGATGCTTGAACATTTGAAGCTAGATGTCCCTGGGGGAGAAGTCACCTCAGAGGACCCCAACATTACCAAGATGGTCCTGGACTCTCAGGGGTGAGGTCTTATCTGCCTCCTTGAGAGGTAGAGAGCTCAGCTTCTGAGACAGAGGGAGATGTTAAGCCACCAGCAAGCCCCAGAGAGCACCAATGCCTTAAGATTCAGGCTAGGAGCAGGGCCGGTGCTACCATTAGGCCAACTAGGCAGCTGCCTAGGGCGCAGGGCTAAAGGGGGTGCCAGAAATGCCTTGAAAAAAGATACAGCGCTCTCAAGTGGGAAGGGGGGGGCGCTAAATATCTGATCTTGCCTAGGGCACCAAACTGCCTTGCACCGGTCCTGGCTAGGAGTGCCTGCTTGTTGAAGAGGACTCCTCAAGAGTAAAGGACTCCTCTTAAGTAGGACCCTCCTCATGAGGGAGACGTATTTCAGAAGCCTTTAAATGTGATGCAGCTGGGTCCTAGGTGGGACTGTGGAAGCTCCAGCATATATAAGCTTTCAGTCAGAGCTTATTAGTTGCTTAAAGTAGTATCTTTATCAGTTCCAGTGCTGGTTTTGTTCCATGATTGAACCCTTATGCTACTGACCTTTTGATTCCTGGCTGTTTGACTCTACTTCTTGGACTGTGTTTTGTATTTGACTGCTTATTTGTGTTTGGACTGTGGATGCTTCTCAGACTTCTCTCTTGGAACTCTCCCTCTTGTCTGGTCAAGCTGTGCCTCTATTGCTTGTTTACTGACTACTCCTACCTGGAGCCTTTTTCTTGTTGGACTGACATCTCTGTGCCTGACCTTTGCCTGTTTATTGACTGGCATTTGAATTGCCCCTTAGTTTGCCCCAATGTTGAGCCTGATAGCCATAGCAGGGCAGATCAAATGCTGTATTTGTTGTCCCCATTGCCCAAAATATTGAGATTTTGTGGGCATGTTTGGGGATCCTTGACATAATTAGGGAGAGAAGCCTTTTCAATTTAAATTTTAGAAGAAAAATATGGTGTGCACCATACCAGTCTCCACTGGAAAAATAAGATGCTCTATCCAGCACCTTTAAAACAAAGCTGTCTTAAGACTTCTTCTCTTTTTCATAGAAGCCTGAATAGTGAGCTTTGCCTAGACAAAAGTCAGAATGTTTAAAGACATCAGAAATAAAGTTATTGAGAGACAGTTGTAGCCTTCAGATGACTTGCTTCAGAAACATGCATGATTCAAGGGAACAATGATCTGCTCTGGTGATCTGTCACATATTGTTATGTGATCTCTAATAGGTAGCCGTTGTGTACTCTGATGCGAGTACCAGAATAATATTGACAGTCCTGCAGTCCCCCCTAGTAGCCAAAGAACAGTAATTGTGGTTCTGACATAGCCTTAGCCTGGTATCTGTGAATGTGGTAGAATGCTTTTGACATATATTATTCCATCCCAATAAACCTCTAGTTTCTTCTTCTTCTTCTTTGAGGCCTTCAATGTAAAGAGGAAATTCAAGGGAAGAGAAGTGTTTTGATTGTGTGATGTCAAAGCTGGCAGTATTGCCGTGTACCCCTGCCTTCTCATTCATGTATAAGTAAGATGATCAGTGAAACATTGGTGTATTTTTTCTATAAGAATTCTGAACCTGAAGGATGAGATAGAATGTTAGGTTTTAGTGGAAGTAGTTTGTAGCTGGTATATGCATGAAGTGTATTGACGACATATAGAAATGTGAGCATGACGTACAGCTCCAGAAGAAGCCACTGACTGGGTTGGATCTGAGCATGTGACAGGACTTCCCCATCCTCTTGTCCCCCTTGTATCTTTCTGTGTTTGTCCCACATCTGCTCTGGAGGGTCCCCCAACCTCCTGGAACAGATTGGGGGCACACAGGAGGCTGCAGGGGGGAAGGGAACAATCAGTTACACCAGTGATTCCCTCCCACTAATGGAACAACAAAACTGAATGCAGCCCTTTGTACATGGCATTGGCAGACTTTTCCAACCTGGTGCCTTCTAGAGGTTTTGGACTTCAACTCCTCACTGGAGAGCCAGTGTGGTGTAGCAGTTAAGAGTGTTGGCCTGGGACTTTGGAGACCTGGGTTCTAGTCCCCACTTGGTCATGAAGCCCACTGGGTGACTTTGGGCCAGTCACTGACTCTCAGCCTAACCTGCCTCACAGGGATGTTGTGAGGATTAAATGGAGAGGAGGACAATGTAAGCTGCCTTGGGTTTCTTGCAGGAGGAAAAAGGTGGGGTATTTATAAATAAATAGTTCAAAACATCTGGAGGGCAAGTGTATGGCTTTTGTGTGGACCTTCATTTATTTGTCAGCCAATTGCAGAATCTCTAGTTTTTTCTTAAAAAGCAAAACCAACATTAAGGATCGGTTATACCTCTCTGAGAATTTAGGCAGTCTCATTTTCCTCATGTGGAGTTTCCTCCTCTGGTTAAACATCTGCTTTCCACTGTCTACTTAAGAACTTATTTCCACCTTTCAACCTTCCAAAGGTAAAAGATGTGCTCTATTATTCACTTAAAGCTTCTTCTCTGAAAAACCACAGTGATAGGCAGGGTAACAGCCTAATTGCTGGTAGGCTATTACCCTGCCTATCACTCTCCAGTGCCAGAATGTATGTAGCCCACCTCCTCCCATACTTGATTAATCCAAAAGTAATCCATGGACCATCAAAAAGGAGTAAGTACAAATACTGATTTTGTGAATTTTACCATTGCTATGGTAATAAGTGAATGAAAGCAAATTTCATCTACTAAAACTTTACTGAAGTCAGCAAGAATTTCAGAGTGCAGTTTAGAAGAAATACTGTTTAAAAAAAAAAAAATTAGAATCCTTTTGTTTAAAGTCCCCCCCCCCCCTATTTTACCCCAAAGTCATTCTACAGCATTTTTCCATTGTTATACATCACAGGGCACTTTACAGACAGAGCTATAAAATAATATTAGACTGTCTAATCTTGATATGTGATATGGTAGCAGGACTTTAATGCAAGCATAATAAAAAGATTGTGAGCTTTTAACCTTTATTTCATAACAGTTAGAAAGTTGAGTTTCATGAACAAAATGGCATAACCAAGATTGTTTCATTGACCAGTAGAATATCAGTTAAATCTATTACCACTTAAAGCTAACAGGCAAACCTTGAGAAGCCAATAGATTTGACTCTACAGGCCCCAGAGACATTAAGTAGTCAGTGCACAATGAAAGATGAAGGCCATACGGTACTTACAGGTTAAAACATTGGGCCTGCTTTAGCCAGATGAACACTGAGTAAGCAGACCTATTTCCCACAGAAGCCCTTGGGCCAAATTTATTATTGTCTCAATTGTGACATAGTTTGAAAAAGTATCCATTCATATATATATATACACCTATACCTAAATATATATGTCTAGTAATAATTACCAAACTAGTCTGACTATGAATGACATGATTAGAACAATTTACAAACTGCAGGTGCAAAGAACTGATAGCAGATTTAAGCATCAGAGAAATCCAATAAAACTATTTGCATGTTACTTCCCATCACATAAGCAGCAAAGCCGGGCAGGTGCCTAGAGCTCTACAAGTGTAGAAGGACCCACTGAAAGCAAACTCGGAAATAGTCAGTTAATGAATTATGGGTAAAATCTGAAGTAAGGCCTACTTGGAGCAGGCCCATTTAAAATCAATAGGACTGAAGTTAGTCATGGTGAACTTAAGGCCCATTCATTTTAATGGGTCTACTCTAAGTAGGACATTGGATTTTACCCTGTGTTCCGACGACCAGAGCCCATGTTGTCTCAGTCACTCAATACTTGACTGGAATGATTTATTCAAGCATTCCAACTCCACACAAGGGACATCACGTGAACAGAGGGGAGCTATACATGCTTGCCTTGGCCCTCCACTGCTGCTGTATTATGCAGGTCTGCCACAGGGACACTCTGCTGAACAGATGTAGGCTTTTCCCCATGAACTGGAACCCAGAAAATGTGCAGTTATGCACTATTGACAGGCCCCCAACATGTGGATAACTGTGGGTAGAGCCAGCAGCAGGGAATGCGGTGACAGGGGTGAGGCCTCTCTCTTTCCATGTGATGTTAAACGCATGGAGAGAGAATGCCTGAGTAGGGATAGGGAAGATTCCTATTTAGTGAGCCAAAAGAAGGATGAAGATAGAAGCACTTCAAGAGATAAGAGCGGCACCTCAGGAGAAGACTGTGTTTTTTCTCTCTCTCTATGAAGGAGGCATAGTATTTTTTTCTGCCTCTTTCACAGGGAAGAAGAGAATTTTGAATAATTTTCTCCTTGGGGAGGGGGGGCAGAGTTTGCACAGAACTTTTTAAGTGTAGGAGGTGGCTGAAGGATGTTCGATTAAAACTTTAAAAATGTCCTGTGTACTTGCAACAGGACAAGACTCTTTACAGAGAGGCTTATCCAACACAGCAGCACTTCCCTGTATTCCCATGAGACCACAGGATGTTGCCCTCTCTCATAGGCATTCAGGAATCCCCCCCCCCCGGCTTCAGAAGCCTCTCTGCAAGAAGTTCTGGGCTGCTGAAAGGAAGAACAAAAAGGACTTTTAGAGCTGTAGAAAAACTCTGATCTTATTTGCAGCAGGACGGAGCTCTTTCTGGAGAGGCTTTCAGCCTAGCAGGAGTTCCAGAAAGCCTCTCTGAAAGCAAGAACGTGGATGCTCTAAAAGCTCAATTTGTTCTTGCTTTGTAGAGAGGCTTCTGCAACCCAGGAGTGGTTCAGGAATGCCTAGGAGAAAGGGAGAAGTTATGTGGTCTCATGGGAGCTGCTGGGCTGGAGAAGCCTCTTTATAAAAGAGTCCCGGGTTGCTACAAGTGCAGGGGGTGTATTTAAAGTAAAAAAACAAACAAAAGATAGACATTCCCTCAGCCACTGCCTACACTTAAAAAGCTAAGTGGAAATCCTGTCGTCCTCCTGAAGGAGAAAGTTATTTGAAATTCTCACCTCCCCAGCCCCTTTCACCAGAGTTTTCACTTTGTACCCCTCACTATCACGAACTGCCGAAAATGGAAGAATGGAAATATTTGACTCAGCACTAAATATAATAGTAAAATTCTTCTTAGGCACAGAAGGAGGATGCAAGGAATTTGGAAGTTGCCTGTCCTTTGTAAGCAACCATATGTAAGCCACTGCAATTGCCAGAATTTTTTACTGCTAATGTTGTGAACAATTCAAGCAGTAGGCAGCCACAGGCAGCTTGACATCTTTAAGACTAAGAAGCAAGCCTTTGGATTTTCCAAATGTACATCTCCCCATCACCACCACCAGCAATAGGGGTCATTTCTACAGTTTAGCATGGAAAAAGGCATGGATCCCAGAACATCTTGTGAAGACAATTACAACAAAATAAAAAATACAATACAATAAAATAAAAAATAAGACATTAGAAAAATGAAATTACTAAAACTAGGCGGCCGTCCTAAATTTATTTATTTATATTTATTTGTTATATTTATACCCTGCCTTTTTTCCTGCAAGGAACCCAAGGCGGCTTACATAATCCTCCTCCTCTCCATTTTATCCTCACAACAACCCTGTGAGGTAGGCTAGGCTGAGAGTCAGTGACTGGCCCAAAGTCACCCAGTGAGTTTCATGGCAGAGTGGGGACTAGAACCCGTATCTCCCGAGCCCCAGTCCAACACTCTCATCACTACGCCACACTGGCTCTCTCTATGCCACACTGGCGTACACATATGATATTATAGACCCTCTGGTTGCTGGTGTGAGTGTGTTTTAGGTCTGGAATTACAGCTGCTAGATTATCATGCAGAAGATAACTAAGGCTAACTGCAACTCAAATTCGAATAGTAAATGCAGTAATAGATTAGCAAAAACAAAGACTACTCTTCATACCACTGGGGATCCTTATTTATGTAACTGGGTCAGGAACTACACTGAAATATGCTAAGAGAGTGAATTTTCATCAGCTGAATGAACTGGTTCCTTATATAATCAATATACATCTGGATCTTTATTCTAATATGGAGAAACATGTGTATAAATTATTCTTAGTCAAAACTGTAGGCTTGTACTACTAATGATGGTACTAGTGAACTGGAACTTCAGGGGGGGAACCACAATTTAGCTATATAAACTATATAAAATTATTTTTTGGGCGCCATTAAGGGTGAAACCTTCCCAAGATAGAGAACTTTTTTTTAAAGCAACAATACAAAACAGTAAAAATCCATTTTAAAAAATGGCAATTACAGATAAGACCAGCAACTCAGAAATAAAATTAAGGAAAGGCCAATGAGAACAAGTGGGTCTTCAGAGTTTTCCTGAAAACCTGCAAAGAGGCCTGATTATCCCATATCATCGCTGTTATCTTGATAGCTGCACAAAAGAAATGTCCAACAGTCATTCCCTTTCATGTTCCGTGCTATCCATAGTTAAAGAATACTTGGTGATCCACAGCTCTATTTGTCCCAGAATATCATATAGAATAGCATATAAAGTACCATAATGGGGAAACTGAGAGCAATTCACTATTGATGCTTTTATTCTAAAATTAACCATTTCCTCATGTGATGTCTTCCATTGTGAAGGCGATGGCATGAAATTCAACATCTGATGAATAAAATATTTGGGTTCTACTGTTTCCACAGGCTTCCCATTCCCCCCTCCCCTGAAACCCCTTATCCCCTCCAAATCTGCTCCTGAGGGCCCCCATTTCTCCAGAGAAAATTAATTGGTGTATGGATGGGGAATTGGTGGCCCACTCTTTTGAGTGTTTGCTGTAAGTAGCCCAAACATGAATAAGAGTGACATAGGATCCAGGAGACATCCATCCATCTTCACCTATTTTTGTAAAAGCTACTAAATTTTTTGAATTCAAGCACATTCAAGAGTTATTGGAACCTTTTCAATATAACATTTGGTCATGGTGGCATTAGTCCTCCCCACACCTGTGCCAACCTGAATGCATTTTGTAGCGTCCTTGATTAAATCACCTGAGGGTGATGACCTAACAAGCATGTTCCTCCCCAAACATACAAATCTGTACTTTATATAATATGAATATATACTGAATCAGTCACAAGATCAGAAAGCCCATATGGATTCAAGTGTACAAGTCAATATGTGACAGGGGGGGAAAAAACACCAAACATGTGGTTCTACCCTTAAGCTCATATCTCTTACATCCATGCCCATGAGATAATTTCAGGAGGCGTTCATGATGTTTATGACTTTGCCCCATATTTTTGTTGCACTTTAAGATTGTGTGAACATATTTCCATTCAAGTATTCCTATAAATGGCTGAATTTTGAGCTCCTATCTTACTGCCCCATGACCAGGAGAAGAAAGCAAGTGAAAATGGTCACCATCACCAGCTGGGACTGGGCCGGCCCATCCTCCCCTCACGGTGACTGTCTGCCCAGTGAGCAGGAGAAGTAGTAAGTGAGGTGAACTACTCTCACCACTGTCATTTCTACCTGCTGGGGTTGCACCTCTCTTTTCCATAGCAGGCTATTAAATATCAAATTCTGTTTTCTAAGCAGGGCAGAAGGAAATAGAGTTCTAAGGTTATTTTACTTCATAGATTATAGATTTCATGGATCATAGAGTTCGAAGGAGCCTACAAGGCTATCGAGTCCAACCTCCTGCTCAATGCAGGAAACTAGAGGAGGGGTCTCCCATCCAAGTAATAACCAGGCTTGACCCTGCTTACCTTTCCACACTCAGACAAGCTGAGCCAGCGTAAGCTTATTATTTATTATTTCTCTATTTACTTTTAGTTATGTATTTGTAGTTAAGGTATTGGGAGAGGGAAGTTAATGCTAGAACAAAGTGTGTGTAAAGAGGAAGAGAGTAACAATGGAAATAATGTTAGTGAGTGGAAAGAATGTATTACCGCGCCTGGGTGCCGGTAGACCGGGCCTCGGGCGGCCACTTGGGCGCGGCGGGGCCCGGGCGGCCCGCCGGCGCCGTCCGCGCGCTGCCGTATATACTCAACTATAAGTCGGCCCTAACATAAGTCGAGGCCCCTAATTTCACCCCCCAAAACTGGGAAAACTTATTGCCCCCAGTATAAGTCTAGGGTGGGAAATGTACGAGGGGAGACTCCCGCCGCCACCCCCAGACACCCCCCACCCCCGTACCTGCACCCACTGCCGCCGAAGCCCCGCCACTGCCAAAGCCCCCCCCAGGACCCCTGCCGCCACCCCCAGACACCCCCACGCCACCCCAAACACCCCCACGCCACCCCAGACACCCCACCCACACCCCCGTACCTGCACCCGCCGCCGCCGAAGCCCCTCCCCGCCAAAGCCGCGCCGCACCGCAGCCCCCCCATGCCACCCCCAAACACCCCCACGCCACCCCCAGACACCCCCACGCCACCCCAGACACCCCACCCACACCCCCGTACCTGCACCCGCCGCTGCCGAAGCCCCTCCCCGCCGAAGCCGCGCCGCGCCGAAGCCCCCCAGACACCCTCATGCCACCCCCAAATACCCCCACGCCACCCCCAGACACCCCCACGCCACCCCAGACACCCCCACGCCACCCCAGACACCCCACCCACACCCCCATACCTGCACCCGCCGCTGCCAAAGCCCCTCCCCCGCCGAAGCCGCGCTGCGCCGGAAGTTCCCCAGACACCCTCATGCCACCCCCAAACACCCCTGCCACCCCCAGACACCCCCCCGCCACCCCCAGACACCCCCCGCCACCCCCCGTCACCGTGACTACTCCTGCCGCCGAAGCCCCACTTCGGAAGGGGAGGGGCGCGAGCGATCCTCTTCCCGCCCGAACCTGCGTTTGAATCGCGGAGGCCCCTTGAGAAATCCTGAGGAAAGCGCCTTTCGCGGCCGGCCGGGCGAGCTGGCTGGCTGGCTGGCGGGGGCCAGCTCGGAGCGTGGTGCCATCGCGCTGGGGGAGGGCGCACGGAGGCCCCCCTCTCCGCCGCTCTCCACCAGACTCCCACCCCGGGGCCTGACGTCAAGGAAGGAGGAGAGTGAAAGAAAGGGAGCCAGGCAGGCAGGGAGGGAGGAGGAGGAAGAGCGCCGAGGAGAAGCCCGCACGCCGGAGCAGCGAACGCGTCGGATTCGCGGAGCGCAGCGGAGAGGGCGCGTGGTGGACCGGCGGCTCCGTCTGCGCGGCACCGAGGCAAGCGATCCGGCCAAAGGTGAGCGATCCAGGGGGGCGCCTGAAGTTTCCTTCCCCCCTGCTTCTCTCTCTATTTTTCTTCCGGCGGGGGGCGGCGTTTGCTTTCCCTTGTCGTTCGTCGTGGCTTGCGGGGAGGGGAGCGCGCAAGACACCGCTCCGGAGAGCCTGTTGTTTTGGATCTAACGCCGTCCCCGCTTGCCCGGGCGCTGCTTGAGCGGAAGGGAAGAAGGGAGGAAGGACGAGCCGCAGAGCCAGGCGAGGCGGGGCGGACGGTCGGGGGCTGCCGCCAGAGCTGCGAGTGCGAGCGCACCCCCCCAGATGTTGCGCCCGGTGCGGCCGGCCCCCCCTGCACCCTCCACGCTACGCCTCTGGCTGCGGCGCGGCTTCGGCGGGGGAGGGGCTTCAGCGGGAGTGAGGCTTCGGCGGCAGGGAGGCTTTTCGGTGGCAACGGGGCTTCGGTGGCGGGTGCAGGTAGGGTGGCGTGGGGGGGTGTCTGGGGTGGCGTGGGGGTGTCTGGGGGTAGCGTGGGGGTGGCATGGGGGTGTTTGGGGGGGCTGTGGCGCGGCGCGGCTTCGACGGGGGAGGGGCTTCGGCGGTGGCGGGTGCAGGTACGGGGGTGGGGGTGGGGTGTCTGGGGGTGGCGGCAGGGGTCCTGGGGGTGGAGGGGGGTGCCTGGCGGTCCCTTGCGGTGGCGGCGGGGGTCCTGGGGGGGCGCTGACCCACGTATAAGTCGAGGGGGCATTTTTCAGCACAAAAAATGTGCTGAAAAACTAGACTTATATTTGAGTATATACGGTACTTTTAGGCTATAGTCCTATATACAATTACCTAGGAGTATGTTCAGTTGAACTCAATGTGGTTTACTTCTGAGTATACATGATTTTACTGTTAGCTCTCCTCTGTTTTCTCAACCCACCCAAACTTAATACTTGGGTTGTGTGTCCGTTGGGGACAGAAACAAGTATTGATGAAATTGCTGTAAGCTGCCATGAGTTGGAGTGGTAACCAATAAACCAATTTTGGCCCACTCCAGTTTATTGGTTACTATTTATCAACTGCAGCCTTTGTTGTTTATGAGTTGGAGTGGTCCAAAATCCATTCCCCATTTTTGCAGGTTCCTGAGAATGTGGGGGGTTTCTACAATTTTCATTTTGCTGCAAGAAAGTTCCCCAACATGAGTGCTTCCCTTCCCTTAGTTATTTTAACAAGCTGAGTGAGTTTTTCTGTAATTATCTTTTTTAAAAGAGAGTCGTGTCTCTCAATTGATTCCTGGGGCTGTCAGATTTTATTTCCCATTATTTTGCACTTTAAAAATATCCTCTCTCTTTAGCTTCCCAGGCACTCTCTCTCCCTCCCCCCCCCCACCTCCAGTTTAAAATCAGTGTCACTGGTCTCTATAGTTTGTCAGCCTTGTCATGTTTCCTGGAGTGTCCATGGAAATGTGCTGTTTCCATGGACACCCCAGGAAACAAGACAGGGCTGAGAAACTGCAGAGCCATGAGGCTCATTTTAAAGTGCAAACAACCCCCCCACACACACACACACAAACACACCCAGTGGGGCCTGGGAAGCTTCAGAAAGCCAGGAGGATCTTTGTAATGTGCAAAAATGGGGAAATGGGCTGTGGCTGGTATGGGGACCAAAGGAGGGGGCGGGGAACTCACGCCCACCTCATAAACTAAACTACACTACGTTTACACCCATCTCATGATCTTGACTAAGGTAATTACTAAGATAATTTTGAGGAGACTTCTCCTGCCACCTTACAGTGTTGAGGGCATTTTCTTCCTGCCCTCAATGTATAAATGGGGTGGGGGAAAATTACTAAAAATGTGACATACCCTAAGTACCAATTCCATGGGATAGGGTGGAGTAGGGATGCTTGAGGAATTTGTGGGGTGGAGGGAGGAATTCTGTAACCGACTGTTCTGACTTGCACCTCCCCAAATGCAGTGATCATTTGAATTTTGTACTCCCCGAATTTTGTGACTGAGTTCTCTGCTCAAACAGTGGGCCAAAATGCATATACTGTAAAATGTGTGTTTTGTGAAAAAGTACATTTAGAAATGTGTATAATGAGGTAGATATGTTTACATATGAATATATTGTGAGAAAATCATTCAAAATATGTATTTTTAAGTAATGAATTTTCATGTGATTTTTTTTTAAAAAACTGCAGATGAATGTGGATGCAGGACAGAATAAACTTATGAATGCATATATGTGAAACTGATCCATCCCTCCCTATGATGTGAAGTATAAATATAATAAACAAACAAACTAAATATAAGAATGGAGCAGGCCTTTAGCTATACAACATCTGGAGTGATCCTATGATATTTATATTTATTGTATTATCGTGCTTTTCAGACAAAGTAGCTCACATCAGTAATTTAAAAAAAAGGAGGGACAGGCCCTGTCATCAGGCTTTCAAACTAAAAAAGACAAGATGTACAAGGGGAGGGAAGGATAAATGAAGAGGAGGGAGATCAGTTTTTCAAGGCAAGAACAAGGTGGTGAGTGGGCATTTAAATTAGCGATGCTGCCAAATTTTGGAATTAGTCAGCTCGCTGGTCAAACTTCACCTATTCATAATGCTCACCTATTAATGAGCCTGGACCGGTGTTTTACAAATTCTATTTTAAGTTCAGGATTGGGCACAGGCTTCTGATCATGTACAGTCTGTATCAAAACCACAGTACTTCTATGTACGCACTGAGTTGTTTGGATTAATCCATTTCTTGTTTAAACTGTGATGATGCCACTTAACCCTGCGACTAACCACGTTTGAAGAAACAGACAGGTAGGTGTATACACACCCCTTTTCTTAGGGCGTGTTCGCATGACACGGGAACTGTGGAGGAGCAGAAGTCCCCCGCGGTTTCTGTGTCGTGTAAACGCTGACCGGGGGGTGCCCACATGGGATGGCCGCGCGTGGGACACAATGCAAAGTGACCATGGGCGGTAGAGGGGTAAGTCCCTACTGTGCGTGGCCACCCTGCTGTGCAAACAGCAGGCGGCCATCCCACGGGGGCTGCACAGTGGCAAATGGCATCTCTGGGCATCCTGGGGGCCTGCCCCCTAGCGCCAGGAGGCCCGCACTGCGGTGCGGGGACTGCCGGCTCCACCGGGGTCCGCCCACGTGCGGGGGGCACAGGTCGTCTGCGGCACCCCGCCGGACCCCGCAGATCGCCCTGTGGTGCCTCCTCCGCCCGCAGCCTGAGTCGTGCAAACCGGCCCTTAGTTTTGTTTTCACACGTGGCTAGGTTTCTTATTCAGGTAGTCAGGCTTGGCACACTCTCTCTCTTACTCTCATTGGATGAGATTTGGGTGATTGTTGTTAGTTAGTAGAGTACATTCTTTTATTTTGTTCAGTAAGTACACATGTATTTTACTTACTGCTCCTGGTGGGTGGAATGTTGTGTGATGCCACGTACAAACAACCAATCAGGAAGTACATAACATGGTGACATGACATCATAATGCACTATACCTTTCCAAACTACAGCTCCCAAGATGCACTTCAGTACTGCTCATTTACGCGGAATGAGAGTTTGTTTTAAGGGAGAACTCTCGTCTGAGCTTACATGGCGTGTTTGGAAGTAATGAATTCACCCGGAGTAAGTTTGCCCATCACTAAATGCACTTCGGGCCAGGCTGATCTTCCTTTGTTGCTATTCTTGCTTGAATAGCAATTGGTGACTATTTGGCCAAAGGATGGGGCCAGAGTGTTCTTTCCCTTTACTTCTACAGTCCCAAAGCTACAGGCATTTGGAGTCAAGTGTTCTTTCTGGCAGGGAGGGGGAAGGGGAAGCAAACTCTTTGCAACTGCTGCTTCACTGGCCAATGGATGGGCCAGATTGGTCTCCCCTTCGCTTGATGTTATTCCTGGGAAGCAGGGGGAATACAGCCTCCCAGTGACCATATGTCCCCTGGCTGATAGCAGAAGCCAGAATGTGCTTCCCTTCTGATCTCCAGTCCCAGGGAAATGACATTCATTTATATGTACTGAACTGGCCTGTCATGAAAACCTTAATATGCCAGAACCTCTTGACTCACAGAAAGAATTTATTTATTTTATAAACTTATATATTGAAGGGTGGGATGTAAGTATTTCATGGCTCATAAAATTCAGAAAAGGTAATAAAAGTAATATCTAAGTACAACATTAAAAGCAGAGTAGGAAAAGAACAGATAAAATAATGTACATATTTAACAGAAGAGAACATGTTCTGGAGTCCAGCTCCAGAGGCTTAAAAAACGATAATGTAAAGATAATATATAGCAAAGTACCTCTTAAGATGGGCTGAGAGCATTATCTCTGATACTGAGCAACTACAATCAGCCTACCCATATGTCTGATATTAGGAATAAGGGCATCTAGGTCAGAAAGACATGGCTTTGAAGACACTTTTAGAAGTTAGCACCTGCTGATAATTGTGTGTTTTCCTTTCCAATTGACATCAATTGGTATGGAGGTCATTCAGAACATCGTAAAGCATATTATGTTTATGTCTGGGCCAGAGTACTACTAAATCAGCAGTAATGTACAGTTCTAGTATGACCAGTAATTATGGATTATGGGTCACAGTGATGAATATATAAAACCAAAGTTCACAGTGCTGCATATTAAAGAAAAGAAAAAAAGAGAAATGTTTACCTTCCATTATGCACCCTGTTGGATGTTTTATTCCACAGATAGTGTACCACCACTGAAAGTTATGGTAATACCTCAGGAGTAAGCGGTTATTGAAAATCACTTCTGTATCATTTTCTACCCCTTCTGTCCCATGAAGACATTTCATTTTTAGAGGGAATTCGCAAATGTGATTCAGAACCACAGGAACTTTTAAATGAATGCTTTTAAGGCAAGATATCAGAGGAATTTAGGATGAAAATGTTAGCTTAAAAACTTCGATGTTCTACTAATGGTCTGATGAAAAAGATTCTGAAATCCTAAAGGATAAAAGAGAACCTTTCCTCAGACTGGAGTACATTTTTAAAAAGATTTGTGGGGCAAGTAAAAGGGATAGATTTCTATCTTTGTCATTTTCAAAAACACTAAATTTACTTTTCATTTAAAATGATAGTTTGCGAAGCCCATGCACCCTTTATGCTTTTCTCTGTTGTGCACTCTCTCTAATACATACACACGGCTCTGATGCCTTACATGAAGCATCATTCTATATGATGATAAATTCTTCCCTGTCGTTCCATTTTTTAACAACCCCAGTCAGCCATCGCTATACTTCTGCACTGCCAAATATATACTACTTAAACTAGGTGAAAAAAATAAGAAAAGGGGGATTTGGAGATAGATGATGATGGTTCCTTTAGAAACCCCTTGAGGTTTCCATGGGGCTCTTAGTCGTTTTTCATCTGTGCACTGATTAAACCTTCTTAGCTTCAAAAGCACTATATAAATTAATTAGAAGTACCGTATATATTCTATCTAGACCATTCACTGTACCATTGAAGTTAGTATCCCTTTGGAGGGACCTTTAGAGATAACAGTGTCATTATTGTAATGTTCAAATTATGCAACAGAGTATGGCATGTCTAGCAGTGGGCAGAAGCAACTGTCAGAAGTAGTATAATGGATACGGTCGCCCCCCCCCTTTTGAATAAAAAGGATAACAGCCTAACACTGGAACAAAGGGGAGATCTGCCAGGTTCTTGCTCTTCACTTCAGGCTCTGCCTACTGATAACCCTTTGTAGAGTGTACACAACAATCCATACTGATTAACTTAGTGGCACAAGCCATTGCCCTTACTTTCAAAGATAAGGAAAATGGTTTAACCCCAAGTTCAAAGAGGCAATCTAATCTACATCCCCTTTTAACAGAAAGATCAATCATCAAGTGACACATAGGTAAGTTTCCAAATATGATGATCTTGAAGGTGTCGCATTGCTCCAGCTGAAGCCAAATATTGATAAGAGATACATCATATATATGTACTGAGGCAGAGGAAACAAATTGCTAGATACACAGTCTAGGCTGCTACATTTTAATGTAAAAGGCTAGCCAGTTTTCTTAGAAATGGGGTCATTTTCTCAGAGAAAAGATGGCATGTTTTGACAAAAATATGGCCACTTTTTTTCCAAATGTAGCTTAGCTAGCATTCCAAGCAAAGGAAGCACTCATCATTTTTGTGTAAGTGCGTGACAATGTCAATTGCTCCTCAGTTCCCTTTCTCATTAAGAACAATACAAATCAAATGAACAATCCATGGATAAGAGAACACAAATTCATGGATTAGAATGCACCTACAACAACCCCTCTTCCCTAATTCTAGGTGAAAGATCGGGGCTTTCCAAATGCTTCCAGGAGACTGAGAGAGAACATAAGGAGCTGGACTTCATCATATACAGTGTGAAATTTGAGGAGGTTATCTTTCATGAAAAAAGCAAAAAAAGGAATTTAATTTCTACGCACAGCAATTGCCTCTGCAATTTCAGTTTAACATGTGGCGTGTCAAACATTTGCTGTCAAATCTGAAATACTGCCACCTGTATACCTCTGCATTTTTATCCCCTCCCAGCTGGGCTCACTTCCAGCGTCAGAGTCTGCTTAAGGGAAAAGTTACATCAGAGCAAACTGCAGGTGGAGAGAGGTGAACACCATCTGCCTGTGCCCCATGCCGGCATTTTTCTGTGTAGGGCTAAAGTGTGTTAAAGTTAGACCTTGGCACGTTGCTATGGCAGGGTTCGCAATCGCAGGAACTCTGTAAGCATGTTACAAAGCCCTCTTCAGACCTTTGCACTCAATGCACGAAGTTCCAGCTGGGTACCGGGTGCACAGGTACACGGGAGGCAGGGCTTACATGCCTGCCCACATCCCCCTTCATACTTTAGTCCTATACAGGAGCAGGCGAACACCTACATAGGGCTTTAGAATTGGATCTTTTCACTCCACATAGTTTGTATGTGGTTGGAACAGACCAGGATGGTGGTGCTGCTGCTGGTGGTGGTGTTTTTAAAGACCATCACATTACAGTAGTTTGAGCTTTAGAAACACATTAACATAAGGCGACATTCTGAAAGAAGTGTAGCAAGGGTACAAAATAAAATTTGACTAACATGACAAAAAGTACACAAAAAGTTGAGAAAAATAGAAATTAGGAACATGTGCAGGTATTAGGTTACTAAACTTAGATTGTTTCCACACATGTCTCTTAAACTAGTCAGGGATGGATGAATCTGTCAATTTTGGTTTCTTTCAGTTTCTCATTTTTCCAATCTTAAGTTCAGCTCCTCTTGAACTTTGAGAATTTCTCCAGTCGTATGTGCAGTTCGTCTCAAGCCTTGAGAATTTTTTTTTTAAAAAAATGTTCTCAGGAAAATTCATGAGCATTTTTGTGCACATTTCTCTTAATAGATGCATTTATGTATGTATTTTTACCTAATCACATTTTTTTGCAAGTAATTTCCCTAATGCTTCACATTATCTTCCCTAACATTTGCATTTTTGTACACTTTTATTGGCCACTCCACTGCAATTGAATTTTGAAGAACAACTGAGTTTCACAAGTTCGAAAGTGCAAACTTAAGTTCACATTAAACTGTGATGTGAACAAATTTCTCCTCCATCCCTATAAGTGGAGTACACTGAGGCTACAGTCCTATACACTGATATATATGGAGAAAAATCCATATGGCATAGTGGAACAAATTTCTGAGTAAACATCATTTTTTTCTTCCAAAGCCTGTCCTGCATTAGCAGCATTCATATATAGCACAAAAAAGTGCAAGAGGGGCTCTATCCAACCCATTTCTTGGTGTCAGGTACAAAAAAGCCCTTAGAGTGACTCCAGATGTTAAACCGCCAAATGCTAGGGGTAGAAGACAAAGAATCGTCTACTCTTATGACACTGGGCTGTTGTAAACTAATGCTGAGCATTCAAATCTAGCATCTGTCAGAGACAGGATACTAGGCTATATGGATCATCTGATCCTACAAAGCTGTTTTTTTCATGTAACAAAGAAATAAAATTATCACATAAAAAATTCAAAATAAAAGACTCCATCTGCAAATTATAGCTATGGTGTTGCTAGCATTGCAGTACTTCATGATCATCATCTAATGAGGAAATAGTGAACTATTATGATGTCTTTTCCAGGCACACTATGAAAAGAAACTGAATTAGCAACTGTTTGAACTCAATAATGAAATCAAAGAACAATCTCTAATTTCATTTCTTGTTAATTTATGTTGCTTCATTGGCATTAAGGAAGCAGCTATTCTCATTTAGCTTTTGATTTAGTTTATGTCTAGAGAAATATTTCAGTGGTAATTTAAATTTTTTTTAAAAAAATCTTCCTCTGTCCTATAGCGGAAAGAGTCATTTTGGTACAACTCTGACCTTATAATATTTTGCTCAGCCTGAGGTAAGTAGGCATCTAATGAGATGGGTACTTAGTCCAATGTTGCCAGCGTTAACAAGAGAAGGAGAGAAAATGTATTTCAGTCAGAAACCACAGAGGGTGATGTTGACTTCAGTTTGCTTGCAGCCCCAAATGACACACGTTCAAATTCTGAGCAAGAAGCACTTAATTTGCATCGACTGTTGAACAATCTTTTTCATGAGAAACATCCCCCTTTTTAATTAGAAAAAAGCTGGAGGGTTTCTTTTGTGACAAGACAGATTCTATACAAAATTATACTATGCAGGATTCTATACTATGTATGGCTCATCTGAATATGCACCTATGGAAATCTGGAGGCTGGGGCAAATAGTGGGTTTTAGGCAGCTCAAATATCACACACACACACACACACACACACACACACACACTCAGTACCATTTTTTGTACTATTTTTCCATTGTTTACGAGAGTTGTTTGCACTGGACTGGTGCCATTCTCCCTAGCTGTTATCCTTCCATGAATGATCCTAGACAATTAAGGAATGCTTAATAAACCAACTGTTGCCATGATGTCACATAGTGACATAGCCAATCAGATTTGGTAACTGGACAGCAACACAAAGCCAATGACATAGCCAAACCTGATGACTATGTGGCATTGTCATAAATTTATTAAACTATTTTATTTATGATATTATATTTTTAAATCGCCCATCTGGCCGGTCACCAGATTCATTAAATTAATGAATTTAATTAATTCATTAATTAAATATAGTTAATTATAATTAATAATATAATTAATTATATTTAATCCAGGCAATAAAATAAGATCTCTGGGTGGATTATATAAAGCTAGAAAATAAATTACAATACCAATCTCTCACCCCAAACCAGCACAGGAAAAACAGGACCCATTCCTTGCTGAAGTAACAGATATCCCCTAATACTGAGGATGTGCATCCAGGGGTGAGGCATGGGGGTGCTCCTGATACTGAGTTGTTTGATCATTAGAGACATACAATGGTGAGTTCATCATGGGTGTGTAGATTGCATGGTGATTTGCTTGCCTGATGTACAAGTTGCAGATAACACGCACCATCTAGATCAGGGGTTCTCAACCAGGGGGAATTCCCCCCAAGGGGGATTTTAGGGTTTCAGGGGGGGATTGGGACCACAGACTCAAACTGTTGGAATACTGATCTTTCAACAAATTACAATTCTACAGATTGCACATAATCTATAGGACATCACACCTTATTGTATGGCACAGATTAAATTAAAAATAAAGATAAATATTGGACTTATCTGTGGAAATATTCCATTTATAGTTATTATATATTATATGCATATTATTTGGAATGCAACTTTTGAGTCAGACAATCTTGGAAAGGGGGGAATGACATTCTGACATATGGTGAAAAGGGTGCATGGGGCAAAAAAGGTTGAGAACCACTGATCTAGATAGCCTGGTAGATAGGACTAGGGTGTAGTCAGCTATTGTGGTGCATGTCGGCATGAAGAAATGTAGTTGTGGCCCTGGAAGCTGAATTTAGGTTGCTAGGTAGATGGTTGAAAGCCCAAACCTCCAAAGTAGCTTTCTCTGAAATGTTACCTGCTCCACCAGATTCACCTGCTGCAACACTGGAGTCTTAAGTCTTGATGGATGCAAGATATTTTATCTTGGAAGTGCCTAGCAAGTGTATTAAAGTGGGCCTCAGATGGATCCACAGCATCCCTAGGGCCAGCATGTAATAAGCCCCAGACAACCATGAACAGCTTCAATGGGTGGCACAGAGGATTTAATAGAGGTAGCAAGATATTGTTTCTTTGCCACCCTCACTGCCCCTGAATATACATGGCCATAGGCACTCCCCAGTATTAAATTGCATCCACTAGGAGATTTTCCTCCATCTGCACTCAAGCAGTCTCCTATTTTGCTTCATCACTCTTAGCTCTGGAGTATACCACCAAGCCACACGAGCTCTACTTCAAAGAGGGTGCTCAGGAGTGTCTTCTCCCATGGAGTGGAGCCAAACAAACCCCTGGTTTTCCAGTGCATTGTAGGTGATGAAACAAGTGGGATGTCAACAAGAGTGATGTTGGTGAAAACTTGGAATGAGTCTGATCAAACATGGGCTAGAGCTCATTTGAAAGCCTGCTCCATGGCAATGAAGACTTCAAAGAAGAAATTGTACTTCTCTGCCACCATTATGTCTGCTCAGAGTTACCTAGCAGAGCTTTTTTAGGTGGTCAGAGGACTGTTACACCCTGGCTCACAAGAAGAGTTGGACCACTTGATAGTCTGCTGTGACTAATGGCAATGTCGATGCCATAGTTGATACAGGTCCAGTAGATGTAACTTTGGTTCCTGCTTGTCCACTTACAATGGACACTTTCCAATTCATACAGCCCAAGGATGTGGACAGGATCCTTGGTGAGGTGAGACCTGCCACCTGTGTTCTTGATCCTTGCCCTTCCTGGCTTATAAAAGTAGCCAGCAGGGGACTGGCTGAGTGGGTAAGGGTAGTGGTGAACACCTCTTTACAGCAAGGTGTGATTCCATGTTGCTTAAAGGAGGTGGTGGTAAGATCTTTGTTTAAAACAAAAAAACGAAACAAAACCCCCCCAACCCTCCTTGAACTTCACTGTATTGGATAATTTCCAGCTGGTCTCCAGAATTCCATTCTTGGGCAAGGTTCTGGAGTGGACAGACTTTTGACCAGGGCCAGTTACAGGAAGCATGCAACTCCCTTGTTACAGCAGCTTCACAGTCTGTCTGTGGGCAGAATTTGAAGTGCTGGTTATGACCTATAAAGCCCTATATGGCTTGGAACCAGGCTACCTGAAAGACCACCACCTTCTCCCATATAAACCTGCCCAATACTTAAGATCTTCTGGAGAGGCCCTCCTTTTGTGACCACCACCTTCAGAGGCATGTTTGGTATTGACCTGAGAGAGGGCCTTTTGATGGCCACTCCCAGTCTGCAGAACTCACTCCCAAGGGAGGCTAGGTTCGCACTCCCTCTGCTGTCCTTCCATCAGCAGGCAGAGACTACTTTATTCAAGAAGGCCTTTGGCCTGTAAGTGGGTCTGTTGGTTTGAGTGCTGGATGATGATGATGATGATGTAATGTTTTTATTGTATTTTAATGTATTGTTTTGGGTTTTTTAATCAGTTTTAATCATGTCTGTAAGCCGCCTTGAGTACCATTTTTTGGTAGAAAGGCAGGGTAAAAAAATCAAATAAAATTTCTCTATTGTGCTTTATGTGAGGCTACCTTTGAAGACAGTCCAGAGGCTTCAATTAATTCAGAATGTGGTTGCCCTGGTTTGACCAGAGCCAGTAGATTGGATCATATTACACTGGGTTTTTACTAGCTACAATAGTTATCAACTTGTTATGGGGCTCAGTTCAAATGCTGGCTGACATTTCATGCCATAAATAGCCTGCAGCTAGGGTATATAAGGAATTGCCTCCCCTCATATGACCCGGCCTGTGAACATTGCTCTGAGACCTTTCTCTGGGTCCCTCTGCCATCAAAATGTATGATGGATGGGTTATGCTCTTTTGGTTGTGATGCCCAGAATTTGGATCCCCTGTGGGTCCCCCATATTCAGAAACATTTCAGTCTGACTCTGTATAGCCATTTGGTATAGAAGCCAACACATTCTTTAATTGGATATGACAAGTTAGCAAAGGCCTGAAATTATAACCAACGGGATATAAACACCAACACTTCCATTCATTGCTATTAGGATGTTTCAGTTCTGTCCAGTGTATTTCTAATGTAACCCAATGAATTCCTGATGACAGTGCGTAATGGAAAGATTCTTATTGCTAAGAGGCAGAGGGAAAAACAATCCCCATTGAACCAAATGATTTCTCTGTCATTAGTAGATGATATATGGCACTTATGAAATGCTTACACAATCAGAATTACTTTAGGGTAATAACTGGGAATAAGCACCAAGTCACCCCCACCCCCAAGAAATGTACTTAAACTTAACTTCCAAAATAACATAATTATATATTTTTATTTATTTAAGGCTGCAATCCAATACCCACTTAGTGGGGCTTACCTCTGAGTAAATATGTATAACATTATACTGTAAAAACCTCTCCTTTCCACTAAAATGCTCAAGCCTCAAGATAGCTTACTATATGAATTTAAAAAAAGAAAGAATACACCTTGTTTTATTAAAAACACAAGATAAAAGGTGGTTTTTAAAGTATTATTTTAAACAGGCTGACATTTTTTTAGCTGATCTGATTTTTAGGCAGTTTTGTTGTGATATTGCTTATTGGTTTTTGTTTATTGTGGATCTTACTGTTAGCTGCCTTGAGCATTTTGTAATGGAAAGGGCGGCACAAATACATACAAATAAATGCACAAAAGAGGATTAGAAAGCAGGGGATGAAAACTCAAAAACTAGGGAGTTTAAACTATCTGAAGAGAGCCCCCTCAGAAGTTACTGCTCCTGAAGTTGAACTCTGTGCAATTGGGGTTCCAGGTTGTGTGGAAGCCTCCACGTGTACAGCTGAGTGTACAAACACACCATCCCTGCAGATGTTTGCACTGTATACACAGATGCCAGGGGTAGGGCTAGTTGGCCAGCACAGTATCGGGCATGGCTAGTTGGCATGTCCTGCTCCTTGCTCACATATTGATCTCTTCTTAAGTAATAGCTTCTGAACAGGACTTAGTTTAGCAGGACAAATGCCTGCATAAGAGAAAAGTCATTGTGAAACAGTGGAAGGCTATCAGGGAAGGGCTGAGGCATGTCTCTTTCGGGAAGGCAGTTCCAAGGCATGCCTGTAAAGAAGGCTTTCTCCCAGAGTGTTGCACATATCTTGTACCCAAGCAAGAAACAAGTTAAAATTCACACTGTATTTCTCTTTAGGTGAAATTTATGGCAATTCAGAATTTTGTGGAACCTTCCTGAGAAAATTTACTAGTCATATCAAATCAGGTTCTAGCTTCTTTCAGAACTGGTGAGACAGTTTGTCTGAGGAGGTGCCTCCAGTTTCCCTCAAATATCATTTCAGATTAACATTTTTTGTTTAAAATAAAAACACATTGATTTGATTTGACTTATATTCTGCCTTTCATATAATGTACTAGCTGTTGCCCGCGGCTGCGCTCACGTGGATTTTAGGATTTGGTATAATTGTTTTTAAAAGAAACATGTATGGAAAAGATGCAGTGTCTCTGACTGAAAGTGTAACACTTAGGCTGGGTGCTGGCAGCAGCAATCTTTTGTGACAGAAATATCTGTTCGTAAAGAAAAATCAGGTTTATCCTGAGAGTCTACAGGTGATGAAGAGTGACCATGCCAAGTTTGGGGTAGATCCGTCTAAACGTGATGGAGCCTATGCAACGATGCCCCACACACAACAGTCAGTCAGTCATGTAAAAAGTTCCCCTCCCTTTTCACCCCGTCATGTAAAAAGTTTCCCTCCCTTTTCACCCCCTCAGAGAACATTCTAAATGGCCTAGGGGAGATTTGCATACCCAGCCCTATTGGCCCCTGCAGGAATTCATACAAACATTCTGTCGTATGGGTTATTTGCATAACTGCTGCTATTGGCTCCTGAAGCAAGTTGGCTCCTGCAGCAGTTATGAGGTGAGGCCTATTTGCAGAACTGCAGGTATGAGAGTGGGGCGATTTTGCCCCCTTTTTTCACCCCCTTAGGGACGGAATTTCCCAAAATCCTTCCTTAGTGGGGGGTCTACATCATAAAAGCAATGTCCCTTCAAAATTTCACGTTCCTAGATTAAACGGTTTGAGCTGGGCGTTGATGAGTCAGTCAGTCAGGACACCTTCTTTTATATACCGTATATACTCAAGTATAAGTCGAGTTTTTCAGCACATTTTTCGTGCTGAAAAATGCCCCCTCGACTTATACTTGGGTCAGCGCCCCCCCCAGGACCCCCGCCGCCATCGCAAGGCACCGCCAGGCACCCCCCTCCACCCCCAGGACCCCTGCCACCACCCCCAGACACCCCACCCCCACCCCGTACCTGCACCCGCTGCCACTGAAGCCCCTCCCCCGCCGAAGCCCCCCCAGACACCCCCATGCCACCCCCAGACACCCCCACGCCACCCAGACACCCCCCCACACCACCCTACCTGCACCCACCACCGAAGCCCCGTTGCCTGCCGAAAAGCCTCCCTGCCGCCGAAGCCTCGCCGCCGCCGAAGCCCCTCCCCCGCCGAAGCCGCACCGCGCCGCAGCCCCCCAGACACCCTCATGCCACCCCCAGACACCCCCACGCCACCCCAGACGCCACCCCCGTCACCGTACCTGCTCCCGCCGCCGAAAAAGCCTCCCCGCCGCCGAAGCAGCCCCGCTGCCACCAACTTCCGCCGCCGAAGAAGCCCCACTGCTGCCGACTTCCACCGCCAACTTCTGCCGCCGAAGAAGCCCCGCTGCCGCCGAAGAAGCCTCGCCGCCGCCGAAGCCCCGGCGCTGGCTTCGGCGGCTGCGGGGCTTCTTCGGCGGCAGCGGGTGCAGGTACGGGGGTGGGGGGGTGTCTGGGGGTGGCGGCGGGGGTGCTTCTTCAGCGGCACTGGGGCTTCTTCGGCGGTGGAAGTTGGCAGCAGCGGGGCTTCTTCGGCGGCGGGGAGGCTTCTTCGGCGGCGGGGAGGCTTTTTTGGCGGCGGGAGCAGGTACGGTGACGGGGGTGGCGTGGGGGGTGTCTGGGGTGGCATGGGGGTGTCTGGGGGTGGCGTGGGGGTGGCATGGGGTGTCTGGGGGGGCTTCGGCGCGGTGGGGCTTCGGCGGGGGAGGGGCTTCGGCGGTGGCGAGGCTTCGGCGGCAGGGAGGCTTTTCGGCGGCAACGGGGCTTCGGTGGCAGGTGCAGGTAGGGTGGCGTGGGGGGGTGTCTGGGGTGGCGTGGGGGTGTCTGGGGGTGGCGGCGGGGGTCCTGGGGGGACTTTGGCAGTGGCGGGGCTTCGGCAGTGGTGGGTGCAGGTACGGTGGCGGGGGGTGTCTGGGGGTGTCTGGGGGTGGCGGCGGGAGTCTCCCCTCGTACATTTCCCACCCTAGACTTATACTGGAGGCAATAAGTTTTCCCAGTTTTTTGGGGTGAAATTAGGGGCCTCGACTTATATTAGGGTCGACTTATACTTGAGTATATAATAGATAAATAGATAGATAGATAGATAGATGATGAGTACACCTAATGTATAAACATAGGTATAAATACAGATACCTATAACGAGAGCAAAAACCAATATAATTTATATATATACACATACAAATAAGACAAGACAAAACAGAATACACACATGCATATTAACATTCCGCAAAGCCAGCCTTGGCAGGTGTACCTAGTTCTAAAGAAGTTTATTGCTTTCAGTATATAGTGAAACTTTTCTAAGGAGCCCAAACTGGAACTTCTGGTTAACCTAACCTGAAGTTCCACCATGCCAGAGTAACTATGCAAGAAATGAAAATTGAATGGTCGGTCTACTGATGGCATTTAAAAAATGTATAGACTAACCACAAGGAATACGTAATGGGGGGAGGGGGGATAATGCTAGCCTCCTCTTGGAATACAGCAATCGTAGAGGGTGTGTGTGTGTATATGTATACACGCGTAAAATGAACTTGTAGGTAGTTGTTTTATTATTTGTTTTACAAAATCTTTTTTTTTGCATTCTTTAAGATCTTTTTTTTTTTACATTATTTAACCTTCTCCAAGACCACCCTGATCACTATAAGCATATGATTTATGACTGAACTAGGGAGAACTGATGGCAATCATTGTTTTATATTGAATTCTTCAAAAAAAAATAGAAGCATCTATGAAATCCCACAAAGCATACAACTAAAAGCAAGTTCAACAGATTTTTCTATATTTACCAAGGAGGGTCAAATACATGGCAGCCTCTGCAAGTGAACGGTGTCTAAAATATGCAGACTAATGATCTGTCCAGACTCTGCAGAACTCTAGGTATCATAGAAGTCAATGAATATTTTTATTTCTGGAGACCAAAGGAGATGGATCACTGGCCCCATCAAGATGGAAAAAACCCTTAGGACAAATACACAAGGTAAACACCATTACCCTCCCATTGACAACATGACTTCTTTCCAGGGAAACCTTCAGAAATTCTTGTGAACTGGATGCTGAGAAAGCTTTTTGGAAACAGAAACCCTTGTAAGACTGTGAAGAGAGCACATGCAAAAGAGGAAGGAGATATCAACTTTAAAATAGGGGTCTGGAACCTGTGTTCCTCCAGCTGTTAGACTCTACCACCACCTGGAGGGCCACAGGTTCCACACCTGCCACACTGGGTATGCTGTGTGTGCGCGTGCATGCAGGTATGTGTGATGAAGAGACCAGTGTGTCTCCAAGAAAGACAGAACATTAGAATATACAAGCCAATGTTGTGCACTTTGAGTAAAGATAACCCTTCTCTCTAGAATGTCTTCTCATGATACACACATGGAGTTCATATGTAATGTCCAAAGCACCAGCTCTGCATCTTCCACTACTATAAGATGCATGAATTCCATACACTTGGAACTTGAACATCTCAACAGTGGAAATGCACAAGATGTCATTTCAGATAAACACAAGAAGTGCATGCATGTGCACATGTGTGTATGCACACACACAACAGGAAATTAGGCCACTCCCTACACTCCCCCTGCATGCGTATTATGTATGAGCGTGAGCATGGAAAGCTAAGCAGGGTCAAGCCTGGTTGTTACTTGGATGGGAGACCCCTCCTCTAGTTTCCTGCATTGGGCAGGGCCAGGGGGTTGGACTCGATAGCCTTGTAGGCTCCTTCCAACTCTATGATCTATGAAATCTATGAAGCCAAGGTACTCTTAAGTAAAAATACATGAGTATACAAGCCCATATCAATCTGCCATGAAATGTATCAACCTGGCTATATCACAACATTGGATGGATAAACACTCACCTCCTATACGGCAATGGATTAAGGGCCTTACAATGCTCTCAGTATTTGAACTGATGGTATATGGACACCACTTATTTGGATATCTGGTCCACTTTTGTTGAAACTTATGCATAATTGCTAGAAAGCTGTATTGTCATATACAGTCATGCCTTGGATTGAGAGCATAATTCGTTCCGGAAACGTGCTTATAATCCAAAACACTCTTCTATCAAAATACCACCCAAGATGTGTATTTACAAAAATAATTTACATGAGAGAATGACAGGAGAAAGTCCCTAATTGGTGAGCCATATTTTGTGAGATCTGTCCATTTATCTATCTATCTATCTAAATACATTGCTTAATCTAACAAGAAGAATAGTATATTAACTAAGAAGCAAACAGAAGAGTTAATTTCAAGCAAATTTCAAACATCATAGTAATGTTAAGGCCACAGTGGTCCCTGGGATACATACATAGGTGATCACTCGTGACCGAGTAAGATTGTCTTCCAGGATAAAATTACAAAAAGAAAATTATAAAAGAGGAAATTCTAAAAAAAAAGTGTAGACTCTAGTGATGGGTCCGTAAGTGACTGTGGAGGCCAAATTCTAGATCCACACAGCTTCCCACAGTGAGGACACAGGTTACCAGATGGAAGAAAGATGGTCCTGTAAAGGATTTGTTTGACGTGCTTTTCACTTAGCACGTTTCTCCCTTTCACCTTGCACTCAGGCTTCTTCAAAGTCCATAGAACCTTTGTGAAAGGCCAACCTCCAGTTAGATCGTTCATGGGCCAGAGCTTCTATATTTATATTGCATTTTTAAAGATTAGCCTTAAGAACATCTTTGATCTTTCAGATTTCCCTCACTGGGAGGGGGGAGGGAGAGAGAGAGAGAGAGAGAGAGAGAGAGAGAGGGAGATCCACCTTCAGAGGGGGACATCTGATCTCCAGTTCCCCATCCCAGCTGATGTAGAAACCTCCAAGGCTGGCTCTTTACCAGTGTCGGAACTTTGATGGGGGAAAGGAGACATTTCCTGCATACCAGGAAAGGCTATGATCCACAGGATCTACCCCTAGACAGACTCCTAAACCCAGGAGCTGGCATAAATCAATTCCTTCCCATTGAAACCAATGGGAGGGAATTTGTAAAAAGAGAGAGGAGAGGGAAAAACAGAAATACTGCTCCTCCCCCTCTTTTGCCCTTTGCATTCCTTGGAGTCAGAGATCTATGGTCAGAGATCTCCACAATGTAAGGTAGGATTGCTCTGTTTATCAAACTGGCAAAAATATGCTAATTTGTAGTAAGTAACTAAAGGTGAGCTTGGTTATATAGTTTATCACTGTGCTTCATTGCCCTCCCTCATTGTTAAATGACTTGTTCATATTCCCTGTACCAGGGTGAGCTGGTTGCACATGGCAAATCCAGAAGTTCTCCAAGTGCCTGTCCCATTCTTGACACCCCTGCTATGAAAGTCTGTTCCCAACCTTACCAAGAACAGTTCTGTAGTTCAAGGACCAGGAAGATCTGACTAGCAAGGGAGAGAGAGAGCAGAGAGCACAGCAAGAAAGGTGTAGCTTCAGCAACAACTAGGCTCCAACTGAGCAGCTTGACAGGAAATGCTGATGTTCCACCCCTTCCTGGCTTGTCAGTAGGGCCCTGATTCACAGCATGCTTGCTCCTCACGAGTAGGACTCAAATATATTTGATGTGCTGCCAGATGGGTACTGCATCTCCAGCTCTGAGCTTTTGTCTATACCCACTGTTGCTTTTGTTCATTGGGTTCTGGGGGGGGTGAACCTGGTAGGCCTGAAGCGGGGGAATTGGACGAGGTGCCCACATGCCTTCAATGCCACAACCTCTTCAAGTGGGGCCATTGTTTCTGGTGATGGACTCAGAAAGGCTATTGGCATCCTTCGACCTCCCCTGTCTCTCACAACCACTTGGACCATGACAGGATCCTCCTCCTCCACTTCCAAGGACTCCTTAGGTTCCAGGGCTGTCCTGGCTGGAAGTGATGGCGCGTGAGTGACAGCAGAGCCCCGTGTGTGCGAGATGGGAGATTAAAAATCCTGTTCGTGTGTAGAGGCCCATTTATCCACACACAGAAATCCAGATCTTTCTCCCCCTCTCTCTGCGCAGCGTGCAGCGTTTCGGTTGCAATCAGCCAGCCAGCTTTCCAGCATGTAATCCGACTCCAGCAGCCAGCTCCCCCGTTTGCAGATAGCAAGGAAAAAACTCTGTAACTCCACAGGTCTATTCTACCTGTTTATTTACTTAGCAAAGTAATATTCTACAGAGTATACATTTCCTAGTTACAGTCCATGTGCAGAGTACAATGCATAGCAAGCATTTATTCCAGTGGAGCAAGTTGAGCTTTACCCCACCTCAGCAAAGACGCTACATTGTTGCATAAGTCCAGCAAGCAATAGTCAGAAGAAAAGAGTGAAGAGAGAGAACAGTCCTGCTCCTCTCTAAAATGGCTTCAGACAGAAAAACAAGTCAGTACGTCACCAGAACATCTAAACCATGTGACTAGCTCATACTGTTTCCCAGGCCTAGCTTTCCCATGAAAAATAACAAGGGAAAGTAAGAAGACACAACATTCTTGTTTACCGCCATTCTGTTCCTTCCATATTGTAAACAATGTGCTCCAGCTTGTGAATGTGATACATATCACAACAGGAAGGTGGCTGGACACAATGGTGCCACATACAAGAACATTCACCCCTTGGCTCTAAGATGTGAAGGAATGTCCCACAAGTTTCAATGGAACAAAAGTTGGACTATAAAGCACATAGTCTTTGATTTCTCTATACTAATGCCCAGAGTATGGGCAACAAACAGGACGAACTTGAACTCTTGATACATGAGGGGAAATACGACTTGATAGGGATAACTGAAACCTGGTGGGATGACTCCCATGGCTGGAATACAGCAATTGAAGCGTATAACTTGTTCAAAAGGAACAGAAGCAACAGAAAGGGAGGTGGAGTTGCGCTGTATGTTAAAGATACGTATATCTGCACAGAGATACAGGAAGAGGAGCTTGGCAGCCCCATTGAGAGCATCTAGGTTAAAATAAATGGGGCAAAGAATAAAACGAACATGGCGGTTGGAGTCTACTACCGATCACCCAATCAAGGAGAAGACGAGGATGTGGTAGTAATGGGGGACTTCAATTTCCCCGATATCTGTTGGGAGACTTATTCAGCCAAACATGGCCCATCCAAGAAATTCCTGAGTTGTGCTGCTGATAACTTCCTCCTACAGAAAGTGGAGGAAGGAACTAGAGGATCTGCTATCCTTGACCTGATTCTAACCAACAGAGACGAGTTAGTGGATAAAGTGGCAGTTTCGAGAACTCTGGGGAAAAGTGACCATGTTATACGGGGAGCAAAAGCTGAGTGTAGCCAAACGTGTACCCTGGATTTTAGGAAAGCCAATTTTAACAAACTCAGGACAATGATAAGTAAGGTCCCATGGCAAGCAACTCTAATGAGAAAAGGAGCCCAGGATGGGTGGGAGTTTTTAAAAAAGGAAATTTTAAAGGCACAACTGCAAACAATTCCCACAAGGAAAAAAAGGCAGAGGGCAACAGAAGAAGCCAATGTGGCTTCACAATAAACTCAAATATGACCTGAAAACAAAAAAGGACACATATAGGAAGTGGAAGGAAGGATAGGCTACAAGGGAAGAATTCAGGCAGGTAGCACAGAACTGCAGGAATAGTGTCAGGAAGGCTAAAGCTGAGAATGAACTAAGGTTAGCGAGGAATGCTAAAAACAACAAGAAAGCTTTCTTCAGATACATGCATAGTAAAAGACAGAGGAAAGAAATGGTGGTTCAATTATGCAATGAGGATGGCAAATTGATAACAGAAGACAAAGAAAAGGCAGAAGTGTTCAATTCCTACTTCGGCTCGGTCTTCTCCCAAAAGAGGATCTATGACCCCCCTGGCACGCCTGAAGTGCAGACTGAAGGGGCAGGATTGCAGCTTGAGATTGATAGGCAAATGGTCAAGGAGCACCTGATTACTTTGAACGAGTTTAAATCTCCAGGGACTGATGAGCTACATCCTAGAGTAATAAAGGAACTGGCAGAAGAACTCTCAGCACCACTATCTATTATCTTTGAGAAATCATGGAGGACAGGTGAAGTGCCAGATGACTGGAGGAGGGCAAATGTTGTTCCCATCTTCAAAAAGGGCAAGAAGGAGGAACCTGGGAACTATAGGCCAGTCAGTCTGACATCAATCCCGGGGAAAATTTTGGAGCAGATTATAAAAAAGTCAGTTTGCAAGCACCTTGAAAACAATGCAGTGATTACTAGAATCCAGCATGGATTTGTCAAGAACAAATCCTGCCAGACTAATCTGATCTCATTTTTTGATCGGGTAACCTCCCTTGTGGACTGTGGGAATGCTGTGGACATAATATATCTGCACTTCAGCAAAGCTTTCGACAAAGTGCCTCATGATATCCTGATTAGCAAGCTAGCTAAAAGTGGGCTAGATGGAACAACTATCAGGTGGATCCACAATTGGCTACAGAATCGGACTCAAAGAGTGCTTATCAATGGTTCCTTCTCAAACTGGGGAGAGATAACGAGCGAGGTACCACAGGGCTCGGTCCTGGGCCTGGTGCTCTTCAACATTTTTATTAATGACTTGGATGAGGAGGTACAGGGAATGCTTATCAAATTTGCAGATGACACAAAGTTGAGTGGAACAGCTAATACTCTGGAAGACAGAAACAAAATTCAAAGTGACCTCAATAGGCTGGAGTGCTGGGCCGAAAACAACAGAATGAAATTTAATAGGGATAAATGCCAAGTGCTGCACCTAGGGAAAAGAAACCAAATGCACAGTTACAGAATAGGGAACACTTGGCTCAACAATACTATGAGTGAGAAGGATCTTGGAATTGTGGTAGATCACAAACTGAATATGAGCCAGCAATGTGATGTGGCTGCAAAGAAGACAAATGCTATTTTGGGCTGCATTAATAGAAGTATAGCTTCCAAATCGCGGGAAGTGATAATTCTCCTTTATCACTGGTTAGGCCCCATCTTGAATCGCGGGAAGTGATAATTCTCCTTCACTGGTTAGGCCCCATCTTGAGTACTGCATCCAGTTCTGGGCACCACACTTTAAGAAGGACGTAGACGAAACTGGAGAGGTTTCAGAGGAGGGCAACAAGGATGATAAAGGGACTGGAAACAAGACCCTATGAGGAGAGACTGAAAGAACTGAGCATGTTTAGCCTTCAGAAGAGGAGACTGAGGGGAGATATGATCGCACTCTTCCAGTACTTGAAGGGATGTCACACAGAGGAGGGCCAGGATCTCTTCTCGATCATCCCAGTTTGCAGGACACGGAATAATGGGCTCAAGTTACAAGAACCTAGATTCCACCTAAACATCAGAAAAAAATTCCTGACTGTCAGAGCAATAAGACAATGGAATCAACTACCTAGGGAGGTGGTGGGCTCTCCCACTCTGGAGGCATTCAAGGTGCAGCTGGACAGCCATCTGTCGGGATGCTTTGACCTGGATTCCTGCACTGAGCAGGGGGTTGGACTCGATGGCCTTATAGGCCCCTTCCAACTCGACTTTTCTATGATTCTATGATTCTACTTTGAGGTAAAAAGATTTGTATTTTCTCACTCTCATCATCCATGCACACACACACGCACGCACGCACGCACATGCACACACACGGACCACTTTAGCATTCTGCATGTGTGAGTACCAAATGTGTGAAAGTAGGGAGGCAGCAGGAATAATCAAGTCTAGTCAGACTCCTGCTCTGGTGTTATGCATGCTGTTCATCATTCTTATTTGCTGTCTGTGCCCCTGATGAAGAATTTTAATTTGAAATGCATTAGGCCAATGAAATGTTAAGATTTCCTCTCCCCCACCTCCTGATGGTGGTGAGCAACTCCACAGAAGACACAGTGGGAAATGGAAAGGAGTGGTGGCATAGTTACATATTATTTCTTGTAATGCTCTTTCTACCTCCATTGGAAAGTCCTTTTCAGCTATGGCCAGCATGATTCCCATAGAAACAAGCCACCTGGATGACATGTTCTATGGAAATTACACGGGAGTGTAACGGAAGGTGCCAAGCAGGAAGGGAAAAGAGGGCTGATATTTGTCACATTTCTTTTATAGAAAAAGCTCAGTTGCCCATTTATAGCATTGCTTTTTTGAGATAAGCTAGTACTGGCATATCTCAAGAGACTTTACCTTGATTCATTCACTGAGTGGTTCCCCCCCCCTTAACCCATAGCAAAAACGGTGTGTGTGTGTGCGCGCGGGGGGGTGCGTGCATGTGTGCATCAAGGCATCTCCCATAGCTCAAGGGATTTTCCTTCATCCGCTACTATTGTCTTAAAAGTGCAGATGAATAACCTGCAGACAGAGCAAAAAATAACTTGGCACTGCTCCCAAAAGTATAAATTGTCTCATGGCCTTGTGCTAAGTGTGGTGAACATCAAGGCACTGAAACCAGAATGCCACAAATGAAAATCCCTTGAGGTTTACTTCCCATTTTCCTTTTTTTGTAAGACTATTGCAGAAACAAGACAGAGGTTTTTACTTTTGTCAAGCTCAACATGACTGAACTTCTTTTAAAGTGTTAGATTTTACAGCTGGAATCCCATTTACGGTGTAGTTTTGGGTGATGCTACTTCCCCAAAGCCTGGTTTTCCTTCATTATAAATGGATCCCTCCCTTCTAAAATTATTGCATTTAAATAAAGACAGCTGTGCCCAATTGATATTCAAACAGCTGTAAAATACAGAAATGCTACTGGTCTTATGACTCCCATCACATCCATCATCACATCTTATAACTCCCATCACATCCATACTTTTCAGAGAATTGAGGGGGGAAACAAATTGAACTAAAACCTAAACTGACCCTTATCCATTAATTTTTCAACAGAATTTCTGCCTTGACTCTATCTGAACATAAGCCCCTCAGATAGGGTATGTCAAATACTGAACCAGAAAAGGTCACTAGTAATCTGAGATCATTTTATTACAGCATGAAAGACTAGCTAGCTATAAATATGGAAAGTGTCATCATCATAGGATCAAGGATTAATTTGGATATTCCAGATGGCAAAAAAAGTTCTAACCATGCATGTGAGAAGCAAGCATCATGTCCGTCACATCACAAAAAGTTGTGTGTGTGTGTGTGTATGTGTATGTGTGTGTGTTGATTTTGGGGAAAGGTAACACAGAATGGGGAAGACCTGAGGTGTGGGCTCCTTCCATGTTGCCCAGGCCCCTCATGCTTTCTTGGTGGTGTGGGAAGGAGGAAGTGACTGCAGCAGCTCACGTGTCATTGGTGTAATGAACGATGATAATCCCCCTTTCTCTAATATTTTTTTCATCTTGTCTAAACACAGTCTCTTACTTCAGCCTTTCAGCATGCATTTGACTTGTAGGCTATCATAGCTACTCCTGACCTGAAAGTTGTGGCACATTCTGCAAGAGCAGGCAATACAGGATGCGGGGTTGCAGTCAGACGAGGAAATTGCAGAGCCTGCAGTCTGTATGCCAAAGCATTGTGGTGCACACAAACTGGTACACCCATTCTGATGGCAACCATCAAGGGCCCTCCTCCTTCCAAGAAGATCCAAACAATGGCTTCTAACCAAAAAGCTTTATTAGGACAGATGCCAGCCTAGCAAACTGGCTTAGAAGTACAAAAGAAGTGGATTGCAGAGTCAATCACAAAAGAAACAAGCTTAGTTAGAATACCAGCCATTAAGGAAGATTGCCCTATTGCTGAGAAGTTGATTCTAAACTGGAAACCTCTCCTCCCTTCCAGACTCAAATTACCCCACACCCACACTCCTAAGGCGGTTCCTTATTCTTAAGGGCCAATCTCTGGCAGCACCTGACACTCCTCAGCTGGTCCATCCTCCTTAGCTGATGTCTGACCTGGGGGTTAGTGATGCTTGACTCGCCCTCCTCCCGATCAGAGAGCTCAGATTGCTTTCCCATGGAATTTGACACTGATCATCATCATCAGGCGATCACTCATGACCGAGTAAGATTGTCTTCCAGGATCAAAATTTACAAAAAGGAGATTTTAAAAGGAGGAAATTTTAAAGAAAATTGTGTAGACTCTAGTGATGGGTCCATAAGTGACTGTGGAGGCCAATTCTAGATCCACACAGCTTCCCTGATGGTTGGGTCTAACTCTAAGTCTGCTGGCCTTGGGGCACCAGCTGCAGGTTCCCTCACCTCCTCCTCCTCCTCCCCATTGTCCTCAGAATCTGTTCCCAGATCCTCCTCTGTAGGAAGAGTGGGCCCAATCCTTACATCAAACCTCTTAGTTTGACTAGAATTGGGCTTGGTAAATATATTTATTTTGCAAAAGGAATCATAATATAGCTATTCCCCCCACCCGAACCGAATTCTAAAGTTTTGAGACATTCACATGTACTCTCCCCCCCCCACACACACACCCTGTCTCGTCACCATCTCATGCAAGGTCTGTACTCTGTCCTCACACACAGGTTCTGTACACACATGTGCACAGTGCATGGGCAACTTGTATGCATATGTCCTCATTTCACACCTTCAGCACAATGAGTGGCTGTCAGGAGTGGGAGAACAGAAGGCATGATACCACCCCTCCTCCAACATAACTTCAGTGAATGTATTATGAAAGGGGATAATGACTCTCTGAAGGTGGTAGCCATAAGAACAAAGGAGTTTTAGTATGACAAATGTATTTTATAGCTCTTGTTTAGTAGAGGAATTATGTGAAGGAGTTAACCATCAGCAGGAAATGGTGGCCCACAGTGAATCATGTGCTGTCATTTTTTTTACCAGTAATATGATAAATTGCTTGCTGAGTGAGGGGGAAATGAAGGTGATGCTTGTTGAGTATTAGGCAGTGTAGTCCAGGGACTGCTGGTTCCACAGGCAAGACTGAAAGTGTGAGCCAAGCAACCCCCTTGGAAGTATGAAAAGCTATTAATATTTTGGAATTTCCAAAAGGCCTCCAAGTATAGGTTAACATACTAAGGGGATCTGTGTGGCTATTTTTTTAAAAGGTACTTTAAGGTTGTGTTGTGCTTGTCTGAGTTAGAAGGAAGGTGATGTTGTTGAGGGGGGAAATAGCCTTGATTCCCCATGCTTGTTCCTCTCTTCAATCCTAAACAGGACAACAGTCTGACACTTTTGTGTCTTTTTTTCATGATTAAAAACAAAACAAAACAGTTTTGAGCTATCAACCCTTTGTCTATTAGTGTGATTCTATTATTATGAAAGAGGAGCACATGGAATGTACACTTGCTCAGATACTTACTTTGCAAATGCTAGGGAAAAAAACCAAATTACAGAGTACAATATGGTTCCTTGCAGGAAAAATGGCGGGATATAAATATAATAAATAATAAATAAGTATGCATATACACACAGTCTTACATTTATTTACTCATACTATGACCCAGACAATGTTATCCTAAGAACCTAATTTCCCAAGACTTTAATTTCTTTTTTTTAAAAATAAATATTTTAGCAGCTTAAGTTGAGAGAGTCAAACTGGAATTGGTGGTGGGGAAACACACCATCATTTACTATGTATTGTAATACTAAACTGTGGAGAAATAAACACACAGCAGTTAAGCTTTAAAAAAAAACAAAAAAACAAACAACCTGCAGCACATGGAGAGGGCCAGCCCTTCCTTCAGCAGCTGTGCCCTCCCCCCCCCATGGGTACAATAGTGCTGCTAGGATTAGTTTGTAGCATGCAGGTTCCTGACGGTGCCACTGATAGGGTGTGGGGTTTTCTAACATCTGAAAAACATATACATCAGAATAAAGTAGATATCAAGCAACTGAAACCAAAGAAATGTCTGTTTCTAGCACCTATAGAACATATCACTGGCACAGGTAGCAAACCAAGAAAATACAGGACAATTTATATTTAAGTGGAATGTTTGATATGCCACACTTTAAACATGGATTCAGTAATGTTCAGTAAAGTACGTAATTCAAAGCAGCCAACGTGCTTTTTGATGTGAGATGACTGGAGTAAGTCTGCCCTTGCAGTACATACTCATTCTGTCCCTTTTTTGTGTGACAATGCACTGTAGTATGCCACAGTCTTTAATTACTGCATTCCCTGAATTAGTGTTTGACAGAACTCTTGCCAGCCTTCAGTGCTGGGCGGGCACTGAACAACGAGAAAAAGCAGCCAGCTGCCTAATCTTAAAATTTTACATTCATTTGACAATGTGCACTTCCTTCCCCTGTTCATTCAATTGTTCCCCACCTCACCCATGCACTCAAGGATGCTACACAGAGATTAGGGTGGCATGTGCCAATATTAGAGTTGCTGACTTCTGAAATATTAAATCTAGCCGCCCTCTGCCCTTTTTGGTTTGACTTTTTAAAAAAAACCTTAACTCTGTTGCCTTTAGAAATGTGAGCAGCCTGTAAGAAGATCCATGCAGGGAAAAAAAAAAAAAACCATTTGTGATGTTATTCTCTCCATTTCCACTGGTGCCCCCTCCACCGCCAGTCAACTCATTACTCCTTTCAACTAGGAGACCTACAGCTCCTAAGAGACTTGCTGAACTGTGTCTGTTAAAAGAAATGTGATGGCAGGTGCAAAATGATAAGGATTTGGACTAGCATGCAAGATATTGCACAGCTACAGCTGCCAACACTTGCTTGAAGTCTATCAGTGAAGTACATTGGCTAGAGGAAAATAAATATTCATATAACTAAGAAATTTGATTAAACAAGCAATCCAGACACTTCGGCCTGAAGAAAATAGGTATGAAGAGATAAATAGAGATGATAAAAACTGGAGTACCCATTAAAGCAAGGTGGTGGGGGGAATCTATAATCCCTAGGGAATAACATGTATTTCTAAAATGGAGGCATTCTTTATGAATGAATAATAATTTCAGGGGGAAATTCACTAAACTCTTCCACTGACCAACAAGCCTAAATGGGACTAAATGGAGCTTCATTCTGCTATAATAATGTCATCCATATTGGAGCAAATGTGAGCAAATTTTGTCTGCCAAATGCTGAGCATATTCATCACAGCAGGCAATGAGTTCCATGACCAACTGCACAGGGCCAGATTGTAAAAGTCTCTTCATTACTTGGAAAAGCTGCACTGGACAGCCCTAAATAGATAAAATTGTGACAGGGAAGTGAGATTTCTTTGCTACTATTGCCACCATATCATAATCTCTCAAGTGGTATCTATGCTGTGTTTCATAACAGGACTTGGCCCCAATGTGCTGTCGCTTGCAGTCTAGCCAACATCCAGATACTTTACAGCTAACCATTTCTCTGGAAGCTGAAGGCAGAGAAAGAGAGAGAGAGAGAGAGAGAGAGAGAGAGAGAACCAGCCAACCAAGTTTATGGCCGCTGTAAATTATTCCTCAAGTTATTCAGGCCCTCTAGTGAACAGCTATTGATGCTGGCAGGTAATTCTCCTTGAGCATTTCGGAAACATCCTTGACCAATAGTAACTGAGGGCAGAGCATTGTGTTTGGTTGCGGAGTCTTCAACGATGTAGAAGTCACTGCTACCCCACTTTTTCCAGTGGAGGCTGGTGGCTCCAATGTCAGCGGGGCTCCATATCTGCTCTGGATTTTACTTCAAACTTTTAAGGAGCTATCCATGGTGCCGAACTGATTTTGAGGGTGGTGTTCAGCACCATGGATAGCTCCCTTACAGTTCAGAGTGAAATCCAGAGCAGATAATGCAGCCCCGTTGACATTACGCTGGCTCAGCTTGTCTGAGCGTGGAAAGCTAAGCAGGGTCAAGCCAGGTTATTACTTGGATGGATGGGAGACCGCTCCTCCAGTTTCCTGCATTCAGCAGGGGGTTGGACTCAATAGCCTTGTAGGCTCCTTCCAACTCTATGATATATGAAATCTATGGGAGCCCCCAGCCCCCACTGACTTTTTCCAAGTAACCATCTGATCTCAGCACTAGTTAGGCAGGAACCACAGTTCGTCAGGAGCCCTTTGAGCCCCGTCCTACATTGTTCAGGCAGCTCCCGCCTGACCTTCTAGAGATCCTTTTGGGGAGGGGGGTGATGTTGGTGGCAGATGGAGGAAATTTTCTATCTGTAAACTTGCTTAAGTTAAGACAATGTTTCATTCATTGTGTTTCAGGTAATACTGAATATACTGGAGATAATTCTGTCAGCACCAAAGAGTTTTCTTGTAATTCTTCAAGAGTGGCTTGAAATGTACATTCAATATTTTTTTGCTTTCCACCGGTATAATTGTCACACCATCAATCCTGCTCAGGGTGAGAGAATTCACTTTCCATTCATGTATAATGCATTGTGAAAATAAGACTAAAAAAAAAAAAAAAAAAGCGGGGTGGAGGAAGAAATCCATATTACTTTTTCATGATTCTTTTCAATACAAGTAATTTTAGCAGAGGAGCTAATATAAAATGTCCGATTACAGCACAGTATACTAGAAGCTGCTTAATTGGCACACCCTAGTGGAAAAAGAATGTGCCAATTAAATGATCATCCCAATTATCAGAGACTCACGGGAATACATTGTGCTGGCAAGGTTTATAATCGCTTTCATTTTATGGATTGCCTTAAAACTAGGCAATGGTATCAAGCTTCACATCTTAATTACGGTATCCAACTGGAGTGATATTTCTTCATTGATTTAATAGACATAAAGACAGCTTGCCTTTTCCATGACAAAATAAGCAACAATCCCCTGGACAATCTATCAACCCTCATATTTGAAAAGAGAGCAGAAGATGTACACTAGGTACTATATGGAGTTAGGTATAGAGAGCTTTAGCTGTATTTAGGGCAGTATTGAAATCAATATATGAAATGAAATAGGGCAAGGAAAACAATGGATTGATTATGATCTAGTCAAGTAAATCAGGCATTTCTGGAGATGGTGCTTTTATGTATTAGTAATCACTTTACAGTGATACAAGACATATAGACACTCCACATTCCATAGAATAAAATATATGTTTATATTGCACTACATATTCTATATGTTAGAGATGCAGGTACACACACACACACACACACATACCTGGATGTAAGTGAATGATAAAATGGATAGCAAAGATTGGGGGGGGGGATCTGCCTGAAGTTCAGCAACCATAGCAGAGAGCTAAACTGGTTTCTAATACAATGTGAAGTTGAATTTATCTGAATGTAATGACAAGAAGCATAGACAACGTCCAGCCACTTATCCCTGGATGGGGAATCATGGGTGTAGGGGCACTTTGCTCCTAATACCCATTCCAACCTCCAGGGTTGTGTGCTTATAGCTCTTTAAATAATGCTGAGACCTTGCTGATCAGCTGTTCAGGAAGGAGGAGTAGGGACCTGAATTCAGTCCCCTCAAACCCGCTCCCCTACCAAATAGCAAATCAGGGAAATGGGATCATGACTGCAATATTCTTCATGTGCTCTAAGCCTATCAATCTTCTATGGCAAAGTTTTCCCATAAAAGCGGTCAGATGTTTTGATTAACCACAGTCTGAAAATATATATAGCTGAAACAAGGCTGGGTTTATATGTGCTAAAAACATCCCTCACATAGAGTGGTGCCACAGCTGAAACACCACATGGGGAACGTGGCGTATGATCCAACAAGACCATGCAGCTCCCCCGGAGCCATTTTTGTGAGTTTGGGGCAATACACCCACACACACACACACACACACACCCTCTACTCATGTCAATCCCTGCCAGGAGGTTCTGTAGCATGAACTGCTTGTACAATTCTTCCTCCACATATCTAAAGACAGAGGACTGCTCTGCATGGCTAACTTTGGTGCATATGAGCTGGCCCTAACCTGTTGCCAGGTTAAATATATCAATGCATTCCACACAGCAATGCGTATCCAAGAATATTGTACATTTCACCATAAGAGGCCAAAGGAGAAAAGATAACTTAGGGCAGCCTCCCCAACCTGGTGCCCTCCCGATGTATTGGACTACAACTCCCATTATCCCCAGCCATCATGATGGGTGTCATGCTCCAACACATCTAGAGGGCACCAGGTTGGGGGAAGCTGGTTTAGGGTGACTTCCTATGATAAATAGGTTTGCTCTAAGAGCGTGCCATTCAGTCACGGGAATATTTTCCACCCCTTTTTCTCAAAGTAGCTGTACGTAGCTGTTATTTGGATTGGACATTTCTTTCCCCCACAGGAGGGAGTGATTTTCATAAGAAAAATAACTTGCAGGGAAAGAGATACATTCCCCCTCCCCAACACATGAATATCTGATCCAAATTGCAGCTTCCAGCAGCTGCTTCAGGTTAAAAAAGAAAAACGAAAAACTTGGGGAAAACTTTCATGCATGTAATTTGACCCTAAATATCCATCATTATGAGGAATCCTTCATTTGATAGAATTGAACAGTGGCCTTGACTTCTCTTGCTGGAGGGCACAAGTCAGAGTCCCAGCTGTTTTCTTCTTGTCCCCCCCCCCCCCGTGGCAACAATTTATTTTGCCAACTGGGAGGTGGAAGAGCAGAGCAGAAAGAAGAAAGAAAGAAAAAGATGGGGGGGGGAGAGCAGCTGATGCTCGAAAGGACAAAGAATGTAAATAACTTCTTCTTTGACTCCCTTCTCACAGCAAGGAGCTAAGATGGTGAGTAGGAAGCAACAGTGGTGTCTCTCTCCTAGCTAATAGTGGGGCCAAATGAGGGCAAGGAGTAGGGTGCTCTCCTGCTGAAGGCAGCCATCTTTAGATGGCCACTACAGCAGCTTCGAGGCTTCTATACATATACCATCTAATTCAGGGGCTAACATGGGAACCCACCTCTAAGGCACCAAATAAAAATAAAATGCATAAATTTGTCTCAGACTGTTGACATACTGATGAAGTTCTTTGCTGTCCTCATGACTGGAACATTCACATTATCGTTAGTTTTGTGTGGCACCTTAAAGACTGATCAATTTATTATGGCATGAGATTTCATGAAAAATAGTCCACTTCATCAAATGCATGAAGTGTTATCGAGTGTGTGTGTGTGTGTGTGTGTATGTGTATGTGCGTGCGTGCACGCTTGGGAGGGGGGATTTTGAACAGAGAGATCAGAAGGAAATTAAATGCTGGAAGTACCGAAAGCGACTATCACGTTTATTTATTTATTTATTTATTTATTTATTACATTTTTTAATCGCCCATCTGGCCGGTCACCCGGCCACCCTATTCACACACAGTGCCATTCACAAAACAGTTGTTGCTGATGACACACATATCCTGCCACTAGGTAAGCCAATGAACACACTTCAACTTTTGATAACACTCCATGCATTTGGTGAAGTGGACTATAGTTCATGAAATTTTATGACATAATAAATGTGTTCGTCTTTAAGATGCCACAAGGCTCTGGGTTGTTTTTGCTGACATGACTACCCCTCTGGAAATTATCACTAATTTGTGTTTTTGATACATCGTTTTTGTGTGTGATGGTATTGCTGTCATCCTCCCTGGTTCTTATTGTTATTGCTGCTGCTGTTGTTATTTACACAGAGGCTTTCAACATCTGACTTCTCCACCACTTGTCATATCAGCAATATTGGTATTGCAACAAAAGGGGTGGTCCCGTGACCTCCTTCACACATTCAGAGCATGTGTGAGGGGTCTCAGGGCTGAGTGGACAAGCCCCACTGCTGGCGCACTGCCCCATCCACCATCCACACATCCTGGGGGGGTGTCTCTATGCATACACCAACATACTTGTATAGAGCTCCTCTATGCAAGGGAGGATCCTGGTCCAGTCCTGGTGGAGCCATGCATCATGCATACAAAAGAATGCACAAAGAGCCCTTTCTCATGCATGCTGAATGCTTGGACTATGGGAGGCATGGCCACTGGATAGGGGTGAGGATAGCCCACATGGACCCCGGAGCCCCCTCACATGTTCTGTAGTGTGGGGATGGGGTCATTTTAACCCCTTTATGTCTATGTTAGTCTAGTTTCTATATTTGCCAGACCTCGTAGGGATGGATTAGAGCGACCACTTGTGCATCACCCAAAAAGAGAACAAAAGAGAACACCAATTTTCATAAATCTGCATATGCAAATGTGCACAAATTTAGAAATGATAACTCTTATTTAAATAGAAATGCAGGCCAGATACTACTGAGTAGGCGACCTGTTGTGTGCCTGCTCAGTCTGCTGTCCAGGTGCTCACTGTCAACACCCATGTTCTCCCTCCTTATGGTTCTTTGGCTTTCAACCAGACATGGTCTAGACAGCCCGTTAAATAACGGACACCTTCAAATAGAAGACTATCCTTTGCCAGCTCTCTTAAACAGAGGACTGTCCTCTGTAAAGTAGGGCATTGGGCACCCCAGGCTGTACATGTAGCAGAAGGAGGGGTGGTAAAAAGCTGCGGTAGTAGAATGGACAACACTTCAGATGGCAGCTAGGGTTTCACATTTTAATACACCCTACTAACTAGCACAGCATAGAAAGGTTGAGATTAGAATGTTTCTCCCTTATGTGCTAGTTTTCTATTTCCAGGGAATTTCTTACATAGGGCAGCATTCAAAAGTAGTATCTCCCACCTATAAGCCGAAGTGGAACTACCCATCTGCCACCTCCTGCTTCTGCATGTGTAGACACAGCCTCAGTAGGTGCTTCCACACTAGGACTCTTTAATGCTACTGTGGCGGTGCCATTCCACAATCGGCTGGAAGTGGAATTTGAACGGGGCTCTAATATAGCATTATTTTCCTCATTAAATTTTGCAAGGCCTGTCCACATGACAAACAAGGAAAATGCCCACCGCTGAAAAGGATGGCGTTAAGGGACCACTTTCCAAGTTATTTTAATTTCGAGGAGCACAATTCTGTTCCAGCACACCAACAGATACTTCAAATAAAATTATTTTGCATCAAGGAAGCTGGGACAGATTCCCTCCAATCTCACACTGAGCAGGGATGCCAAGCTTCCTCTTTCTACTCCTCAGGAAGTGCAGTTCTCCCCTGCTGCTGGCCTGAATCTCTCTCTTCGCCTCACCTCATCCATGCTGAGGCTGCCTATCTTATTCCTTCCCCTCTCCTCCCATCCTCTTCCATTAGTCCTAGGCTAGACTCAACGGAGATTCCTTCTGCTCTAGGATGACCACGTACACATCACCAAAAAAGATGAAAAGCATCCAAAAAAGAGGACAAAGGGGGTCACAGATTTTCATAAAATTTGTGTGTGCTAACGTATATGTATTATACATTACATATATATGCACATATAGAAATGATTGTTGTTATTGATTGCACATGTAGAAATGATTGTTGTTATTGAAATAGAAACACAGTATATCTCGCCAGAGTGTGGAAGACTGTGCCCAGGTGACCTGCTGTGTGCCTTGATCAGTTTGCAGTCCGGGTGCTGTTGATGGGCAACTTCAAGGCCCCTGCTGCTGCTTCCCCTCCTTATGGTTCTTTGAAACCAGACTTGGACACGACAGCCCATGAAGCAGGGGACACCTTCAAATTGAGGACTGCCCTTTGCTAGCTCTCCAAAGTAGAGGACTGTCCTCTGTAAAGTAGGGCTAGAGGGCCACCCTAGGATAGACAGAATTCTGCCCCTACTGGAAACTGGGTAGGAACAACTCCTAGTGGGTACAGAAATGTCTTTGAATTGGGCTGGGACCCATGGATTTCTAGCAACTTCCACACTCACTCCAGAAATACTGGAAGGGGAAGGGCTTTTTGATTTTGTTTTTCTAAATCATCTTCCTGATCTCAATGCCTTTCCAATGTAGCAAGTTGGAAGCTTTTCACCTTCCCCACTCTGAACTGGAGACATTTTGCTTCTGGGATGCTGAAAACCATTTGCACAGAAGTAAAAGTCTGTTTTCCAGCCGGGTGGTGGTGAAAATCCTCCCCCCCTGTAATACAGGCATCAGTATATCCAGCAGTAATCAGTCACTGGAGCCCCGCCGCACACCCCAAGAGCTTTCTGGTTCCACAAGGGGCCACCTTCTTTTACACTCCTGTGTAGCTGCCACTTCATCCTTTCAAGAGAGGAGGGGACAGGAAAGCCCATGCTTACAGCCTTCCCCAACTTAGGTCCCTTCAGATATTTTGGCCTACAATTCCCATCATCCTTGAACATTGGCCATGTTGGCTGAGGCTGATGGGCACTGTAGGCCAAAACATCTGGAGGGACCCAGGTTGGGGAACGATGGAATAGAGGCACCAGATGAGGGGGGGGGCAATTTTGTTATGGCATTTGTTCGACAGAAGAAGAAAGACAGAAGAAAGCACCTTTTCATACAATGCACAATGACACTGTGGAATTTGCTGCCACAAACTGATGATGTCTACTGGTTTAGGGCGAAACTAAACTTTTGCTTAATTTGTAGCATGAAGCTATGCACCATGCTTTTTCTCAAATAATTACAGGAGCTGCAGTACCCATTTTTTTCCTGGCAAGGCAGAGTGCCAGGAGGGGAGTCTTATCTCTTCATTTCCCCATGGGAATCAGAATGAAAATCCCCCTCACCCCCAATGTGGTTAGGAGACTTAAAGGGGAAAAAAATCCATTAGTGTTTGTATTAAGCAAACATCTAGCGGGCCTTCGGATCGCTTTAAAAGGGAATAGCCATGAAATCTAGGTCTATCAGTAGCCATTAGCCATGATAGCTACATCATGAAATCTCCAGGGATGTTGAAGAGTCCTTGGTCTCGAGTCACGAGTCGAGTCACGAGTCTTTGGACCCGGGTCCAAGTCCGAGTCCTTGGTCCAAAATCGTGACTCACGAGTCCCGAGTCCCGAGTCACTCCCAAAACTGACTCCACGAGTCCCTATTAAAATCAATGGGGTTTTCCCCCAACAAAATAAGGCTGCTTCAGATGTGTGGCTTAAATAAATTCTAGGCACAAAACTCTGCAACTGATTTTGGCAAGAACAGACCAGGCAGACAAACCCAAAATAACCAGGCAGGCAGAGGAGGCAGGGAACCCCAAAGCAGGCAGGCAGGCAGAGGCGTTTGTCTTGGACAATTCAACTGTTTAACTGGTCAAGAAGAGACCAGGCAGGCAGAAGAGGCTGGGAACCCCAAATAGGCAGGCAGAGGCAGCCAAACCCAAAATGTCTGACCCTAACCCTAACCCCCACAACAACACATCAATCAAAATAAATCTCAACACATTGTTGGGGCTGCGCTCCTGGTAGCTGTCCATAGTGGCTGAGCAGCGGTGCGCCTCACTTCCATGTGCTCTTCACCGGTGATCGCGCTCCTCTCCACTCCTTCTGGCACAGCCCAGGGATGTTGACGAGTCCTTGGTCTCGAGTCCCAAGTCCTTGGTCTTGAGTCCCGAGTCGAGTCTCGAGTCCCATTAAAAATATTGGGACTCGAGTCAGACTCGAGTCAGAGGGGGGACTCAGTCCGACTCACGAGTCGAGTCCTCGAGTCCGAGTCCGAGTCCCCATCCCTGGAAATCTCCAGGTTCAAAAGCAAAACCAGGGAGGGCTGTTGCCTTCAGAGCCTACCTGTGTGCTTCCTGGAAACATCTACCTGGCCACTGTGGGAATAGGTCAAGATGGACCTTCAGTCTGATCTGTTATGGTCCTTATTGTGTTCTCATGAGCCTCTAACCTTGAATTCCTACTCACATGTGCCTGACGTGTCATCTTACTTATAAGCAGTGAACTAATGCTTATATATATTATCCCCTATATGAGGCCTCTGAATAACAGTTGCTGGGGAACATGATTGGGAGTAGGGATGCATGGATTTTGTTAAATCCAGTCTGTCTGCATTTCATGGATTGTCAGGCACCTTTTGTTCCATTATCCACGCATTGACAGAATCGGATTTTTTCCATTTCTTGAACTTGCGTTTGTTTGCACTTGTGCAAATTTGCACTTCAAAAATGCACAAATCCCCCCAAAATGTACTAACCCCCCCCGATGGGTATTTTCATGCTTTAGCCTATGAGGGGAAATGTGCATTTTGGGTCAGTGGTTCCCCCCCCCCATATTTTTCTGTGACTTAATTTGCATAAAATTCCTGAAAGTAAAAAAAAAAAAAAAAAAAAAAAGGTCCATAAGTCCAGGGAATTTGTGTCACTTGGGAAAGGCCAGGCCACTGCAGAATCTATGGGTTGCATTCATAGAAATCTGAACTCATTTGAATCCATTGCAGATTTCTCTGACATCTCTAACTGGAAGGGTGCTATCGCCTTCATGTCCTGCTTGTGGGCTTCTTATTAGAGCATCTGGTTGGCCACTGTGGGAAGAGAATGCTAGGCTACATAGGCCTTTGGTTTGATCCAGCACAATATTCCTAATTGCTTTTTTCAGCCTTTGAGTAACATGATGTCTGGTACCTGCATGCTTGTTGATTATCTTTTCATAATTAATGGTTCAGAATTTGAGGGGTGAGGAGCATTGTAGTGTACATGTCATTGTCTAGGATCCTGTTCTTGATCACCTATTAGCTTGCCAGATAGCCTTGGGCCAATCACTTTTTTTCTGCCTCGTTTCCTACCTTCTCAAATGGGAATAATTAATGACTACCCTCAAGGGCTTGTTAGGAGTATATATGAAATCAAGACATGTTTGGATAGATCAAAAAGGTAATAATGTCATATTTTACATCTCCTCTCTTCTCTTTGGGTGAGGGGTGGGGGTAAAGAACAGGGGGGGGGATAGGCAAAAGTAAAGAGTAGAACTGGCATTGTTCCTTCCTTCCATAGTTTCCACTGTGCTCTATTATTCACAGTTTACCTAAGCAGGAACATGACTTTCCATCTCCTGTCATTTTCCCTAAATGCTCATCTCATCCTTGTCTTTCAAAAGAAACTTTTAGGAAAACTCATTGTTAATTTCCAAAATCCATGCTGCTGTAATACCTTTATTATCAATGTTAAAGTAATCCGAGAATAACTGACTGTACTCTTCATGCGTAGGAGTTGCGTGCTTCTTTTCTTTCCAGTCCTGGTGCAAGTGTGGTGGGTCAACCTATTCTTTTAATCCCTTTTTACATTTTCTCCCTGAACTGCTACCTCTAGCCCCTATTTCTAACATTATTCCCACATAGGGTGCTTTGCAATGTGGTACAGTATCTGTTAAATACAGTCCCTGAGATTTTCATTTTCCTTTCTCTCCAGGTATCAAAATCTAGTTAAGTAGTCTATTACAAGAGTTTCACTCTCATGGTAAGTTTCATGGCTTTCATGACTCTGAAGGGGAAATTTTTCAGTGTGGTGAATGGGGAATTAGATGAGCAACTCCTATTATTGCTAATGGGAATCATGGCATGGTATCCCACACACTCTGCACTGAAAATGTATCCTTTGATGTCTAGGTCATGCTTCAAGGCATGACTAGGCTCTAAAATGTTATAATTGACAGGAGAAATGGAAAAGAGCAGATTGATGATTTCTTAAATGCAAGATACTGTGCTCTTGATTGACTCCCTAAGTGCATGCAAGCTGCCAAAAGGGATAGACCATTAGATGGGGAAAATGTTTTATAAGGGTCTTGAAAATATCTGATTATCTAGGTAAATGAGTGCCCCTCCTCACAATAACCTTTCCTTTAATTATATTTATGTTATTTAGGTGAACAATCTACTTTAAAAAAAAGTTATTAGCAACTCCTAATCATCGAAACCTCCTTCATTATGATGACATATGTAAGTCATCAGTTATATGAGAGATGCTTCCCTGTCTTTAAAACATTGTTAGGTGTGGGATGATTTCTGGATTTGATAGGAATATTACATGCTTGCTTCTGTTCTTTGCACTTTAGAGTTTTCCAAGTCATGTTGCAAAGGCTGCTTAATAATTTGTAGACACATACACACTATAAGCAGGGGAGGCTGGTGACTCCTATGTCACTGGTGTTATACCCCATCCCCAAAATAGATTCACCACCATGGATAGCTCATATAAAGCTCAGAATAAAAGCTGCAATGGATAAGGAGCCCCACTGGCAAAGGAGTCACCAACCTCCCCTGACTATAGGGGTTGTATCCAAAGGGTTACGTCCAATGTTAGTCTAACTTAGGTCTGATTCAGTTCAATGGGTCTAATCTAAGTAGGACTAACACTGGATACAACTCTATTATCACTTTGGGCCCAATCCAACTCCTAGTTAAGTCAAAGGCCTAATTCCCATTGCTTTTTAATGGAGCCAGAACCACAATTCACAAGAGATATACTTACTGGGTGCAATTCACCTTTCATTTTAATGAAATTGGCACATGTCCCCTCAGCCACAATTAAAATGAACACTTATGGCACACGAGTAAACCAGCTGCATCAAATGAAACCACCAGCCCCTACTTGAGAAACAATACGAGAGACCAACTGAGCCACAACCTAACGGAGGATCTGGAGAAGGGGTGGATGTTATCATAACCCAAAGTAAGGATGAAGGCAGACACTCTAAGTTGAATCCTCTTCCTCAACACTTGAGATAGTTTGTCTTCATTCTAATATAACTGCCATGTAAGTACAGATATTCTTTCCAAAACCAAGAGCATGGTTTGCTCTGAATAATTTGGATGGATGACTTTACAAACAGGTGATATTTGATGCCATGTGCATTGTTGCTTTAAGCGTAAAGGATATCCTGCTGTTAGAATCAAAAGGCAAACGGTGATTCTTATGTCTACATATACTGATATTGGCATTTCTGTGCCATTATTTTCCATGCTTTTGCAATCAAAAATTCATCACATTAAGAAACTGCTTGTTAGTAAAGCAACATTTCATTCAGAAAACTGCATACATGATGGTTAGACAATCTGTTTCCTTATTCTTAAGCTGTACATTTTCAATATTTAGGAAATCTACTTTAGGAATTTATTCATGCTATTTGGATTTCTAAATACTTAAAAGACCTTGTTCAGTTGTCCATTGTATTTTGCTAGTTTTTCATCAGTCTCTTCCTATGCCTACACTGGAATTGTGAGCTTTCCCTGATCTTCCATGTAAAACAATGGAGACTCACCTAGCTCAGGTACCTAGCTCACCTAGGCCCCTAGCTCAGGTGTTATCCCTTCAAGTGGTTAACACCATATGCAGTTAGTTATATGAGGGGATAATGCCCAAATATGTCTTGAATGTATGTTCAGTTCCAATAGAGTGTCATAGTTTTTAATGGAAAAGTGTGGCGTGTTTTTAGAAAGCTTCTGTGTCCAGTTGTGAATCCTAGGATTGGGCTTACATGTGAGGAATACTCTTGACTGAGACAAAGCTTATGACCACATTATGTTTGGCAAGCGACAAGCAAAATGCATTGTTTCCTAAACTGTCAGGCAAGCAAGACAGTGCTTCTTCTAGGTTGCTCCCAAACTCTGGAACACACTCCCTGTGGAGTTGCAACTGGTCCTCACTCTTCAGGATACATCTTGAAGAGGCAGAATACTATACATCTTTTTAACTTCGCTTTTAAATTGTTGTTATGGCTTTTATTACTGTTTTTCATGTGTTAGTACGTTTTTATTTGACTATGGTTTTTATATGCATTACTTTTTGTAAACCACCTTGGTTGGACCCAGAATGGCATTATAGAAATACAATAAATAAATCCTGAATATGTCCACTGCCTCTGCACCCTTACATCAGGGTGCTGCTTCCTTCTCCAAAATCCATTTCGGGCAGCTACAGCCCATCCCTGTGATCATGTAAATATGATGACCACCAAACATAATGGAACCATGGCCCAGAGATGGATGTGTAATGTGCAAAGTTTATTTTTTATTTGCCCCAAACCTTAGTGAATGTATCCCTGCTCCCCAAATACCCAATGTCACTCAGAGTAATCCTATGGTCCCTGGGAGAGCCATCTCCATAGGATGGCTTGTAAAGCCCTTCTGAGGTCACAGATAGTGCTCCAACATTGGAAGGGGGAGTCGGAGGTCTGAGCCCAGCCCCCTCCCACTCAAAGCCAGCACAGAGAGAACTGCATTGGCTGCCTCTCAGAGGTTGGAAAAGCAACCTCAGAGCCTCAGGAGAGGGGGTGTTCCAGTGGGCAGGGAGAGGATGAGACCGGAGAGGCCAGGATATGAATTATCCTAAGCCTCCTCCAGCCTCCTTCCTTTCCCCTTCAAAGGGCCCTCGCTAGAAGGGCTGAAAAGCCAGTCTAGCAAAAATACAGGCAATTGGAGGGCAGTGGCATGCCCCTGCTGAAGGACTCCTCCTCTGAGGAAGAACTATTGCTCCCAGAGATGGATGCCATTGAACCATCCATGTCAGAAGACCAGGAGGAGCCTGGGCCCTTGGGGGAGATGGCTACAGGCCCATCCCTTTCAGGAGGAGGGAACTCTGCCACAGAGGCTGAGCAACCCCCTGACCCCCAAGAGTGTTGTTGCCTCAAGCGGCAGGCCAGTAAGGCTCCCATGAGAAGGAGTGCTCACTTGCAGAAAAGAACTACTCAGGAGAAAGTGACTCCTCATTAGTAGGGCTCTGACCAGAGAGCTCTAATATACTGCAGCTGAGCCTTGGATGGGGCTCAGCAGTCTCAGGTGTTAAAAACATTCAGTGTCTGCCTAGCCAGTACTGGAAACAACACCATTTTTTTTTTTAGTTCCAGTGTCTTCTGCCTTGTTTCTTAGACCTTGCTTTGATGACTGATACTCTGTGCTACAGATCCTTGGTTTCCTGCTTGATTCTGCTTCAGGATTATGCAATGTACTCTGACTGCTTAACTGTGCTTTGATCTCTGCTTGTACTTTGAGCATGCCTGCCTGCCTGCCCGCCCGCCCGCCCGCCCCCCCCCTTAGTGGACTGAAACCTTGGTGTTTGACCATTTGCCTGTGTTGTGACTTTGCTTTTTGGATGCCCCATAAATTGGAGTTTGCTTCAGTCAAAGCAGGATAGGCAGGGAAGTGAAAATCACCTCTGCCATCCCTCCGACACTGCTGGCTTCAGCCTGGCAGGGCATAGGAAAGTCAGAAGCCTCTGAGTTAAGGGGCTTCTGAGTGGTATTGGTGCAATAGATAGGATTTCACCCTCAGGCTGCAATCCTATCCACTTACCTGAAAGTAAGCCCGATTGAACCTAATGGGTTTTACTTCTGAGTAGGCATGCATAGGATTGCATTGTCCATTGAATTTCCAGACAGTAGCTGTGCTAGTGGTTGTTCATTTCTATATGGCCACATTTCTTCTCGATCATTTGCTTCCAAGCCCACTAAGAATGGTAGCCTTTGTTTACCCTGTCCCTTGTGTGTGATGTGTTAGTATAGCTGAGGGTGTGTATTAGTGTAGTGGCTGCTGATATCACCCAGACACTGATGGCTCCCTGAAGCAGAGGAAAGCAGTAGTTATGTAAGGCATTATTACAGGAAGTTAGAATGTTAATCTTCCATGCAAAAGTATAAAAATAACCCTGAATAAGCTATCTAGACTTGCACCCAACTTTTCTCCTTCTCAACAGTATGATGCTAGGGAAGTCAGTGAGTGTAGAAGGCTTTTCCAAATCAGGGCATGGAGCTGATTCATATGTCCCAAACTTTAAAAACAGCAACAACACCCCATTGCTGAGCATCTTGAGTAAATAGTTTAGGAAACAAATAGGAAATAATGAATCTATAAATAGTCACTGAGATTAGGCACTCAACCATGTGATGAATACCAATACTTCTTCATCTCGTCATATGAAATCCATGGTTTCAGAAGAAAGGTATTGAAAAGTTCAATTATGCCATAGATGTGTTCTGATTTTTGTGTTCAATTTTATTAGATTTATCAGGGGCATTGAACAGTTGTTTTGCTGGTCTGTAGTTATAACTGCAATTTATGTCAGCATTGCTTGTTCTTGCCACGCTGAGGACTACAAGTGATTTATTTGGATTTGCAACATAATACAGAATATATCTAACTCAGAAATCCTCCCTGGTTGTCTTTATAATTCATCTACCTACTCAACCAGTAGCAACAATGCTTTAACAATTTGATTAATGGAAAGAAGGGTGGGAAAGAACATTCTGTTTTAATCAGGCAATCTCTTTGGACTTCCCCTTGCAAAATCTTCATTTTTGCTTATACAGCTTTCTTTAGGTATTAGATCATGTCAGACTATTCTGGGGGGGGGGGGGGGAATCAGGTAAGTCATGAACCTGATCATCATATGGTGGATTCTGACTTCTCCCTCCCTCATATGGTGATTTTTTGTCCCAATACTGAAGGGGTCACCGCTTATAAGCACTTCCAGAAAGTATGGCGACCCTTCTAGCTGGTGAGCTTCCAGATACCCCAGTCCCACATGGTCTCAACTGTGTAGTGATTGCTAAAGTCATTATGAAAAGGGAAGAATGCAGCCAGCTGCAGGAGAACTTTACAATTTTGAGATTTTGGAAGAAAGGTAGGATATTAAATTTTAGTGGATCTCAAATTCATTACAAGGGCCTACAAAGTGTTATAGGGTTTTAAAAGTACATTATAACCCTACATAATTGTGTGTCCCCCCCCACACACATCCATCCATCTCACAAAAAAAGAGGTATCACTCAGGGAAATTTATTTTCCTTATATGGGTGGGTACCAACCTGCCTTAGTTTCCAGGGCCAGAGTTTTCTGCTTTGCACCTTTCCCCCCAAAGATGCACATCACAAAGGAGGTCTAAAGGAGGCCATTTGCCTTAGGATCCCCCAAGCTGCTAATGCTGATCCACTGAAGGCTAGCTTGCCTTTTGCAGTACGGAATTGGGCAGCGGGGCTTAGGGTTCTGGTGATCATCCAGTGGCACCTTTCAAGGTGACTGGCAGTTACCTGAGGGCTTCCCTCGCTAATGTCTTGAGGATTGGCAGGAGGGAGATTGGGCCGCCTTTGGGGTACTACCTCTCTCACCTACATTAGCTCTTGTGGCACCAATGGGAGGCGACACTGGTAAGACCCTCCAGCTCCACATGGAGTGCAACTAGACGGTGGCGGGGCATCCCGCCTCCGATTCAGTTAGGATAGCTTCGCTCAAATCTTGGGTTTTCCCGGCCAGTGGCCAGAAGTAGAGTGCTACCGCACTTTGCACTTCTCAGATCTTCAACTTCAATAAATGTGGCCCTGATTTTAAACCATATATACTTGTGTCTGACTCTTCATTATCTCACCAATACACACACAAATAATATGCTGTTGTTTCTCATAGCCTGAACTAGTAATGCCACCAAAATTTGTAATTAGCTGGTTGATCTAAACTTGTCTGTTTGTAATGTTCACCTTCATAGCAAGCCTCGATTGATGTATTATGAATTTGCTATTAAGTTCAGAATTGATTGCAAGCTTCGAAACATGTGCAGTAAAGTAATACACAGATCCCCGCCCCATGCCTAAATTCATCATACCACCTAGACAACCCAAAAACATATTTGAAGCAGTCTCTGTTTCCTTAGCTGCTCCCCCCCATTGCTGCCACAGCTCTGCTAGGAGGAGCACGACAACTCCGTGGATCTGTCTTCTTCATACTGGTGATCGGTGATGGTGAGTAAACATCACATAACATCATCATGTAGGCAAGTCATGCAAAAAAATACCAATCAGAAAGGGGGCACATGCATCATGATGCGTGATGTCATGCTGTATGACACTGTTCCAAACTTCAGTTCCCAATATGAATCTTGATATTGCTCATACACAAACTGATTTACTTGGAACAAAATCTTGAACTGAAAGGAGAACTCTTGTCTGCATTTCTGACTTTCTGAGTAAATAATGAATTCACTCAGGGTAAGTTTGCCCATCACTAGCACTACTATGAACTTGCTATGAACTAGACCAGCCTTCCCCAAGCTGGTGCCAGTCAGGTGTATTGGACTACACACCCAACACATCTCTATATGTTAGCCATGTTGGTTGGGGATTATGAGATTTGTAGTCCAACTATAGGGCTGGAGAGTCTTGCATGCACCCTACCCTATTCATTCTGCTCAAGGGAAGTTCCTTCCAGGCCCTTTGCAGATCATCCAAGAAAATATCCATATCCACCTATTTATTTATTTAAGGGTGCAATCCAATGGTGATGCCCATAGCCCTCTGAACTCAGAGGATTATGAGCATCCTATGTGGAGTGGGAGGAGTGTGGAGGTGAAGGTCGCCGCTGCTCTCCTCCCACTGTGCAAAGCAGCTAGATGGACGATTTCAGAGGTCTAACTGCGGTGCTTTGGAGGGGGAAGGAAGGAGGCTGAGGAGTCACCAGGATGTGCCATCTCTTGGTGGTGCCAGTCTCCTCCCTTCCCCACCCCCCAGGATGCTCCTAAATCCCTTCTCCAAGGTTGCTCGGAGAAGCATCAGGTGTGGTTCTTTCTGCACCAGCTGCAGGGTGGGGGGAGGATCTGAGCACAGATCCCCAGATCTGAGGTTGGAGCTCCTTTCCAGCCTCAGATCTGGGAAACTGAATAATCCAATGGCCCTCTAGATGCTATGTAAAACATTTAAAACAACTACTGAAAGATGTATATCACATTATCATAAAGCTTGTTGTTGTTGTTGTTGTACTAATTTCCTAAAGTAAGGAATTGTTGAAATTTGTGTGTGTGTGTGTATTATATATATATATATATATATATATATATATCTTAAAATTTGATTTGAATCTTTGTCACCCAAATGATGGTCTAGAGCAGCCTTCTCCAACTTGGACCCTTCCAGATGTGTTGGACTACAAATCTCATAATCCCCAACCAACATGGCTAACATATACAGATGTGTTGGGTGTGTAGTCCAATACACCTGACTGGCACCAGCTTGGGGAAGGCTGGTCTAGAATGCCAGGCCATGGGCCCCTATCCTGCCAGAAAAGATATGGCAGGAACTGTTTGCACAAGTTTCTGTGCCAACACTGGTAGAGTGGGTGATGTTTCTTCTGTGTGCAAGGTGTTTGCAGTTGGGTGCAGTCAGTCAACAGTAGGGGAACATGCAGATCTCTCATCTGAGAAAACAGAAGAACTGTGCTGGATTGAAATGGCCCAGTGCTTGGAGAGAGAGACAGATGGGCTTGGCCACCCCAAACACAGTCTTTTTTCTAAAATACTTTTCCAACAGCAGCAAAAGCTGAGCTGAATGAAGCTCTTTCTGAAATACAGTAATACCTTGGATTGCAAGTAACTTGGTTTGAGAGCGTTTTGCAAGACAAGCAAATTTTAAAATATTTATTTATTTATTACTTGATATACAAGCGACGTCTTGCAATACAAGTACTGTAGTAACAGCTTAAATTTAAAATCTCTGTATAATTTTTTTGGGGGGTGGGATTTTGTTTTGATATAAGAGTGTTTTGGATTACAAGCACGTTTCCGGAACGAATTATGCTCTCAATCCAAGGCATGACTGTATGATTGAAGAGAGGGCAGCCATCTCGAATCCTTATGAGGAAGGAAGAAACAACATCTTGAGTGGGTCTATTTGGTCAGTATATTACATATGTGGAAGGATAGAGCAGGACTAACGTTCTGCTCATACGTGATGCTTACTATGCCCTTCTGCCTTTTCCCCTCCAGCTCTAGTTAAATTCAGCCAATGTATCTGTCACACTCCAATGATGGTTAGAAACTCTCTTCTGATCTACAGGGTATATTCGAATGGATAATTTTTATATACATATTTTTAGGGATGGCTTAATCTGTCAATTTTGGTTTCTCCCTGTTTCTCATTTTTACAATCTCAAGTTTGTTCGTCCCATTTCTGCATCAGTTTGCATCGTTTATAAAGAAAGCTCCGCACACAAAAACTCTGTGCATTTTCATGTACATTTTATTAACAGATGTATCGTTGTATGCCTAATGTACACATTTTTGCAAGCACTTTTCCTTAATATAATGCTTTTTTGTATGCCCCTGGGCCCTGACACTAATATACACACTTTGTGCACAATTTTCTCTAATATACTCATTTTTTAATTTTTATTCTTTGTTCAAAGAAGTGCATGCATCACAAAGTTCTGAGTAGTGTGAATATCGAACGATAACTCTGTTCTGGTTTGCATATTGATTCCTGAAGTTGAATTTTGTAATTTTTTACCAAAATGCAAACCAAACCAAATTCTCCTCTCCGCCCCCTCTCTCTCACACACACCCTAAAAATATATATTGCAACTAAACTATACTTTCATCTAACTGTATCGACGCACAGTTAATATGAGAGTCCCACCATGTTATACTGGGAGTGTTATGTTAATCCAGTTTCCCAAGGGTTGGTGCTGGGTTGGGAAGGAGTTGCAGTTTGCCATCCTGTTCTATGGTCTGAAGCTCCTCACTTTACCCTGGTAGCACAGGAAGATGCTGTACTGTAGCAGTTCCCAGGCTGTCAGGGTAACACTACCAGGTCAAAGGGTCAATGCCTAGTCAATGCAGGGCATTGTTCCAAATTTCTCTTTGAAGAACAAATTAACATTACAGGAGCTTATAGGCAATCTTTAAAAACCTGCAGACTAATTAGTATACTTCCTAGCATTTACATCATCCACAGTCTGCAGAAAAGCTTGTTTCATGCACACATGCACATATATCCTAAACAAAGTGTGGGTTGACTAGTTAGTAAGTTGCACTTCAACAGCTACATAATCTTTTCAATAAAATATTTATGCATTAACCATTCCAAAAAGACCTGCCTGGTGTACATCATCACCATCACCATCATCATCATCATCATCATCATCATGGAAAATCTGAGCAACAGTTTTTGGTAGGTAAACAAGCTTAAATTGAATATGATGAATTCAGGATTAGTCTTATTTGTTTTTCACTTCAGCATATTCTGTCTTTTGTGCTCTGAGAAATGTCAGTATCTATTTGAATGGCATCCTATTCATTCATTTATGGGAATTAATCTGCACCCGGTCTATTCAAAACCACACAGACTATGGGCCAAATCTGCCTCTTATTCAAATGGATATATATGGAAACTACTCATTTGTGTTAGATGAAATAAGTCTTTTTCCGTTTTCACCAGTTTTACATCACAGGGATTTGGCCCTGTTTTTGCTTATTGGATGTCCTTCCATAATTCACATCAATAATCTCAGACTGAAATAAATAAATTTAAAGCAGTTTGCCAGTTAGTGTGGCATCCTATCATTTATGCGTCCATATAACCTTGACCTACAGTAAGAATATCGCTCGGCCCTTTTACAAATATTAAAATGTATTTTGTTTACTCCTTGTTGAAATTTCTTTAAAATGTTTGCATAGATTCCTCTTTTTCTCTTTATGAATACAAATAAATAAAAGAGTTGTCAAGAATCTAACAAGCCAGTAAATGCAAAAAGTACACAGGAATTACTCGGACTATAAAAAAAAATATCGATCTGCTTTTAAACATTGGCAAATGCATTACAAATCTCTGCACAGCTAAAGCAAGAGTGGAGGGGGCATTGGAAAAGAAACCTTGGAGTTCAATTCAAGATCATTTATTATTTCCAGTTCCCAGGGATTTGTGCCAAAACAATTGGGTTCTTGGTACATTTCCATAAACAGGTTTATAACTTAAGGGCTATAACATCAAGGGAAAATATGCATGTGTTCCACAGACATCTTGCAGAACAAACTTTACACAAGAGACAGAGCTTTCATATTTGACATCATAAAAGTCACAACACTTTTCAGTGGAGGTAGTTCGCTCATTCAAGCTGAGCATCACTGAACACTGAGTAATCTGGCACTGACTCATTGAATGGCATACATGCATGAAACCATCCTAACTGTATGGAAAGGTTTGGTCAGTTCAAAACCCATGCGAGTGCTGGCTCAGCTTGTCTGAGCGTGGAAAGCTAAGCAGGGTCAGGCCTGGTTATTACTTGGATGGGAGACCCCCTCCTCTAGTTTCCTGCACTGAGCAGGGGGTTGGACTCGATGGCCTTGTAGGCTCCTTCCAACTCTATGATCTATGAAATCTATGAGTTTGTGTCCTTTATGTGCATTATTGATCATATAAAATGCCCTCCATGTAGAGCCACTTCCTCTGAGTCACAACTGTACTACCACCAGTGATTACTGCTTAGTCAACTTTGGCTTCCAAACCAATAATCTGTGGGCTTGTATTAGTTAGCCTGAAGGGAAGCAAGCAGCCTGCCCTAATCTAGCACAAGTAACAATTCCCACATCTGGCACAACCATGGCAAGTGGCTTCATACCAGCCTTGGCTGTTGGAAGCTTGAGGGAAGTGGTCATGTGCTTCCCTCAGGCTGCCTTGATTTGGGATTGGGGTAGGGGGATGTTACCATGTGTCCTGGTTCACCTGTGTATGATCATATACATGTATATGACCAAATTACATATATTGGATTAGTTAACTCAGGCTGTGCCATGGGAAGAATTAAGTCCCAAACATCTGGAGATCTACTTTCTGCCCATCCCTGGTGTATATGACACTGATAGAGTTTCACTTTCCAGCTGCGGGTGTTCTCAGCAGAACATTGCAGGGTGCAAAAGGGGGTTGTGTGCATCTCTTCGGTGCAGTTTCCTAACCTTAATGGGTGCTAATATTTTGAATGCATTGTTCTCATGTGAGGTTCCTGCATGGTGCTCTTTTCCTCTGAGGGCTCTGAATAGCCAATCACTAGGTAAATTGTGAGACTTGTAGGGATAGATGCACCTGTCAGTTTCAATTTCTTCCACATTCATTTAAAAATAAATAAATCTCAAGTTCTTTTCATCCCATTTATGAAAACATTTGCAAATTTTGGTAAGATCTTATAACACCCCCCCCCCAAACAGAATGAAGTTTTCACCCATCCATCATCATCATCATCATCATCATCATCATCATCATCATCATCGGTATAGATGGGTGAGAATTTTGTTTCAGTAAAATTTGTATAAGAATTGACCAAACTTCACAAAGTTTTAGGAGAAAAAGAAATTTAGATTAAAAAAAAAAAAATGAATGTGGAAGAAAGTAAAACTGATAGATTTGGCATCCAGAAAAAAGAGGTGACAACCCTAATTTGGTGCCACAAACGTAATTGAATACACAGGGCTTCAAAGCTAGACTTTTAAGAACTAATCTCCCAAAGTTCTCTGCCTGGATGGATGAATCTGTGTCCATTTCGCTTTCTCCCACATTCATTTTTTTTTTTAAATCTCAAATTCTTTCTGTCCCCTGTATTTACAAATTTTTGCACATCTTGGTACATTCTCATAAAAAAAAACACCACCATGCCAAGCAAAATTCTCACCCATCCGTAGAACTTGATTAGATTGGGATTGGGTGGAAAGTATGGTGTATAATCTCTTCCAGAGATCCCATGCCTACTGAATAGAGTGGGAATCATTCCCTTTGTTCATGCCAATAGAGGAAACCTAGTGAGTGCTTGCAAGCTACTACACCCTACACAGCCAGCTTAATATCAACTAAATGGAACTGATACTTTGGGGCCCTAGGGAAATACTCAGAATAGTGACAGGGCTGCTCTCTTGGCAACAGGGGGTAATGGCAGGGAGCCTGTTTGATGCCCCACTTTTTCTTTTTCTTTTTAAATGGCAAGGGTTTTGTTGTTGTTTTTATCCTCATCTCTCCTTACAAATTTCCCTCCTCAAACATAAATATACATATTTATATTGTGTCGGATCCAGTTTTATGCTGGATCAAGTGCACTGGAGGAAGTGGAGGAGGAAGTGGCTTCTCCTTCCCAGAGTGGCTTCTCCTTCCCAGAGCTCCCTGAAAATGCTACACAGAGAGTCAAGAAACCTACAGCACAGCTGTGGTGTGGGCTTGAGGGAGAACCCCAAAAATCAGGGGCAGGGACCTTAAGTGAGCAGAGCCCTTCCTCTCACAGGAGGCAGATTCTGGATCCAACCCATTATACCTACATCTATATACCTTTATGTGTGTGTTTATATAAATGATAATTCCTTTTCACACCATGGAGTAATACATAAGTGCAACATGAATGGTTTCTTTCCACTTTCACACATGTAATTAGAAATGTTTATTTGGTATTTATGTAAAAAACCTCAAGGATCTAATATTTATTATTCTCCTTTATCCAGATTAGCACAAATTTAGAAAGATATATGTAACTTGGTCTTTGCATGCAATACAGATATAGGTATTAATAACCAATATATTGCATGTTTTCCATTTTTTCCATTCTGACATTGGCAGTTGGAGGCTTTCAAAGCAGAAAGGTTTGGGAAAATGTACTTCTCCCTGAGGAAGCTGTTACCAGTTGGGTTTGTCTGATTATATATTCATATTTTTTTTAACCGAACCCTACCTGTTTAAGGCCCAAGTTAAGGCTATCTCTTGTTGCCTTGAGCAGCTTCACAAAGTCAAGAAATTGGAAGCTAAGGCTGATGCCTTAACGGACATGCTCTGTGATCAGTAATGATGTTGTGCAATGTTACAAATTGTGTTTGCTTACACTCACCCTCCATGCATCTACACGTTTCCTTGGTCTTTCAGGCCCAAATCCAAATCGGGAGGATGGAGTGCCTGGGGCCAGCAAAGATGTCCCACATTGTCCTGGTCCTGTCTTGCCTTATGAAGCATCTGGGCCTTACTGTTTTGCTAGAGCAGAGCTCTCCAACCTTGGGTCCCCAGATGTTGCTGGACTACAGCTCCCAGAATCCCTTGCCATTAGCCATGCTAGCTGGGTATGCTGGGAGCTGTAGGCCAGCAACATCTGGGGACCCAAGGTTGGAGAGCCCTGTGCTAGAGGAATCCTCCTGTGAGTTGGCAGATGTCCAAGTTCCTGCCCTATGCAAAATACATATATCTATCTATACAAGCATAGATTATTCCATAACACATAATGCCAGGGTGTCCTCCCCTGTTATAATCTGAACAGCTCTATCTGGTCTGCCCCATTTGACAATGCACTATGCAGCAACACCAGTGAGGGATGGGACATTAGGATGGATAACTGTATAAGCAACAACCAGCTATGCCACTTTCTGCACTGCAGCTCTGTCCTCATCTTCCCTCACCACAACGCCTGAGGCAAACAGCCCCTAACTGAGGGCAGGAACTGCCCTTTGAGTGCTGCTATTCATGAGCTATTCATAATGAAAATGTGCTCAGTTTTTGAGAATTGAAATGAGGTGCCTGGAACTTTTTGTACCCTGCTGTTTTAATTTTTATGTGCTGCTTTGCCTCTTGCTTTAGTCAAGAATCGGAAACAGTTCTAATATACCCAGAAATAGGTCTTTTGTAGTTATTTCTAGTTGAAATAGTAAGATGTCCTTTAAGAATCTTGCAGCAAAGCATCCTTGAAAGTATATACTCAAAGAATATTTTAAATAATTTGACTTTTTTCCTTTTTTACAAAAAGTCAGATTTTAAGATGAATTAAGGTGCAATTCCTATGCATGCTTAGACTGAAAAAAGGTGTACGACTCCCAACATGCCCCACCCTGCGTGGCTGGGAGTTCTAGGCCTTTTTTCTGTTTAAACACGATAGGATTGTGCCCTATCTGTGTTAGTAGGGTTGCTTTTTCAGAAGAACCTTTTACAGAAAATACAAGACCGGACCCACCAATTCAAATGCAGCCTGCCTGCCACATGTCGGACCTTTTTATAAAAATAAAAAAAAAAATACTATCACAGAGATATTCACTATGTGCTTTGAACTATTTTGCTGCTCCAATCCAATGAATGCAGAGACAGGGCATCTTCTAGGGATGTTGGAGAAATCTGAAACAGATTCAAATGACTTTGGATATCTATGAACCCAACCGATGGATTCTGCAGCAGAGTGGCATCTCCCAAGCCATGCAGAGTCTGCTGGCTTGAGGACCAGTTTTTTTACTTTCCAAACTTGTAGGCAAATTTAGTTGTACAAAAATACGAACATTGCTGGAAAATACACTAATATATACACCATTAAAAAACAAACCCAACAACATTTTATACATTTCTGATCTCTCTTCAGCCTCTGTAGCAATCTTTGTGTGTGCGTGTGTGCGTGCGTGCACGCTCTTTTCATTGATTGTATGCTGAGCTAAGAAAAATACACAAAATGTTACATGCCAGTGAAAGTTCTGTAAATTGTGGTGGGCTTTTTTTTTTTTTTTTTTGCATATTTTCTGAAAGGGGGGGGAACTTCAAGTCCATCAATTTGTAGATGATGGAACGAAAGACGTCTGACAATCTGGAAAAAACCAACAGAACGGATTAAACAAAATCTATACATTCCTAGTCTACATGGTCAGTTTCCCCTCGAGGGGTAAGGGAAGTAGAATCATAGAATCATAGAAAGTAGAGTTGGAAGGGGCCTACAAGGCCATCGAGTCCAACCCCCTGCTCAATGCAGGAATCCAGGTCAAAGCATCCCTGACAGATGGCTGTCCAGCCACACCTTGAATGCCTCCAGAGTGGGAGTACAAATACTGATTCCCTTTCACTACTTCCCTTGATAGAGGTGTGACAGTGGTGGTAGTCAGAGGAGAAGGGGAAAGTGAGGCAGGCAAACAGAGCTGGAAGTGGCAGACTAGTCCTTCATAAGAACATGAGAAGAGCCCTGCTAGACCAGCCCAAAGACCCATTTAATCCAGCATCTTGTTTCCCACAACCTGATGCTTCTGGGAAGCCCACAAACAGGGACTGAAGACACTAGCCTTCCACAACTGCTGATGCTCCTTCCCACTTGATATTGAGGGCCAAAACATACATTACTTTAAATGTATGTCTAGCAGCTACGTACATATTGTCCCCATTTTACTCTAGAGTAGGTGCAGGGCCCCAATTTGGATTGGGACCTTACTGCAGAGGCAGGGGTCTTTTCAGATCTGGATCAGACTCCCTGCACCTTCTCTAGAGTAAAAATGAAAAGGAGACATAGCTAGACACATTTTTAAGCAGTCTTGACCCCAAGTGGCATGCTACCTCTGAATAGGAGCATTCCATATAGCTATCATTTCAGGGGAGAGTGTGAATCCTTATTTATCCACGCACAAGAGGGAGGCATCAGCAGACTTGAGAGAACCCCACAATTTTCAGAAATATAAAAAAATCTTAGGGGGAGAAAACCTCCAAAATAGCCCAATGAGGACTGAGCACGCTCAGTAGGCATGGGATGCTAACTGACTATTGGAGAAAAACAATGAAAAACTGTGGGGATATGTATATATGTATATATCTCTAAGAAGTCTGCATGGTTTAGTTTCTCTTTTTTCTCTGGAGACCTGGGCGGGGCCCTTCTTTTAGTGCAGGCCTTTGGAACTATGGCTCCTCAGAAGTTAGTCTTCTCTCTTGTATATAATAGTAAAGAATGCTTTTGTGAGAGTTCGAGGGTCAGGGTCTGAAGTGTGTTGCCTGGAGAGCAGAGCCTAGAGGTGGACTGCAATTTGAGCAGGTAACCTCACCTCCACATTAACTATGGCCAACAGCCATTTCAGAATGGAGTGAACAGGAGTGCTCCACAATGCAACATTTGTAGCAGATCCCACCCTGTCATAGCTAATAGTCATTGGCAGGTCTCTCCTCCATGAATTCAATAAGTAATTACAAGGCTGATGTAGTCAGTTAGGTGACTAGAAGACACCTCTTATTTGCTACCAAATTTCAATTTAGGATGGATTCAGTGGCAGCCATAGTTAGTTTCTAGCTGCAAACCTAAAACACCTCCTCAAGACTTGCATTATTTCAAACTGGGGACCTGCATGCTTGCTTTTAGTAAAATATTTCCCGATAAAAAAAAGTCAGTAAAAATCCCACCCACCACCCCCACATCTTCCTTCACTCACAGAAGCTATTAAGATATGTACAATGCTGGGAAGGGCTCATAAAGATCTAGTTTGATGAAAGAGAGCAAGAAAATTTTAAATTATGTTTTCTGATTATAAATGACTATATAATTATTAAGCAGTAGATTCTAGAAAGGTTGTTTCTATTGTGATGAAAGCGGCTGACATCCTGAATTCCATTCACATATGCCTAATCTTTTCAGACTGCACCTGCATTATCTTCAAAGATGACTCTGTGTTTCAGGGAACGGAAAGCTTCAGGTAAAAAGCCTTAGTTTGGCAGAAAATTCAGTATGAGGCACTTTGGATTGCTTCCCAGATCTGCTGTATCTCTTTCATGCTATATAGTGACATCAGCATTTTATACTTCAATATTTATTCTAAGGAGAAAATAATTCTCAAAGCAAGGTAAACAATGATTTCATTAAAATAGCAAGCAACTAGGTGGTGGGAGGCAAATAAATAGTCCATGTGTACACACTACATAATGTGGCCTGGATTTGAAATGTGAATCAGATGCGTACAATGGAATTGCCCTTTTCCATCAGTACCAATGGCTCAGAGAGAAAAAAGCTTTTTCAAATTTTGACAAGTGGTTCTGTAATTTGACATGAGACTGAAGAATTTCAGGACCTGACCTCTGATCTTCTCCGAGCCAGGTTCTTGCCTGCTTTCCTTTCAGCCAGCAGCTAAGAATGAAAACCAAAATGAACATTAAACCAACTGAAAAGAAGAAGAAGAAAAGCAGTAATTTCTTGGTCAGTCAGAGTCAATGGAGAATAAAATGTTTGGTCACAGACAAGATTCCAAAACCAGCATTAGTATCCGGGCAGCAGGACCGGTGCAAGGCAGTTTGGTGCCCTAGGCAAGATCAGATATTTAGCGCCCCCCCTCCCCACTTGAGAGCGCTGTATTTTTTTTCAAGGCGTTTCTGGCGCTCCCTTTAGCCCTGTGCCCTAGGCAGCTGCCTAGCTGGCCTAATGGTAGCACCGCCCCTGCCGGGCAGGGGTTCATGTCTGGAAAGAGGGGCTGCATGAGAGCCAGAATAAGATTGGGGAAGCAGCACAAGAGGACAGGGAGAGTCCTGGGCTGGACTAGCAGCATATAAGAGGGAGAGAACATGGGAAAGGAAAATAGGTAAGAACAGGACTGGATACTATGGTAGTAGCAGGTGTTAGTATGATTATTCCTCATCATTTAGCTACCCTAACAATAAACAGAACACTACCTCATCAAATGAAATTGTTTGCTTTCAATCAATCATAGCTGTGCAATCAATTAATAAAACAGTTCTCTTTTACAGTCTGCCTGCTTATAAATCTCTGCGCTGAGGAATCAAGTCAAGGGTACAAGCCAGGATAGCCAGGTGTCCTACTTTACAGATGACAATCTTCTATTTTGGAGAGCTGATGGAGGACAGTCCTTTATTTGAAGCTGTCCTCTATTTGATGGGCTGTCCTGTCCAAGTCTGGTTTGAAGTCAAAGAACCATAAGGAAAGGGAGCAGACGCGTTGAAGTTGACCATCCATCAGTCAGCACCTGGACAGCAGACTGAGCAGGCACCGTGTGTCACCTGGTCGAAGCCTTCTCCACTATGGTGAGATGTGTTGCTTGTATTTCTATTGAAATCATGGCAATTATTTCTGAATTTGCATCTATACATATTAATGAGCATATGCAAATATTATACCAATTGGTGTCCTCTCTTTTGGTGGTGTAAGAGACCACCCACCAGTGTGGCGTAGTGGTGAGAGTGTTGGACTGGGACTCGGGAGATCCAGGTTCAAATCCCTGCTCGGCCATGAAACTCACTGAGTGACTTTGGGCCAGTCACTGACTCTCAGCCTAACCTACCTCACAGGGTTGTTGTGAGGGTAAAATGGAGAGGGGGAGGAGGATTATGTAAGCCGCCTTGGGTTCCTTTCAGGAAAAAAGGTGGGGTATAAATATAATAAATAAATAAAATTAAAAAAAATAAATACAAACTCGTGGTCATGTTATTGCTTGTATGAAGAAATTGTCACAGATCTGTTGTCATGGATCCTTTGTTTTCATCTCCCAGGGCAGGACATGATAAGAATGATGCTTGTGTGAGACACCAGAACTATGGTGATACGAACAGGCAAACAATCATTGGGTAGCTGTCATTCATCCCAGGGAAATTATGTAACATTAACTAAAGCTGTGAGTCAGCTCTGAAAGACATGCAGGATTGAGCCTAATTCCCATATGCGCCTATGTTTATGCGATATAAAGCAGAGGCCCTGCTTTGTACACTGTCTGTGTGCCCACTGACTGAAGCATGGTGGGTGGCAATACAGCTTCACTGTGGTATTGACTTTTAGACATCAGGTCAAGGAGACTATCCCAGAGGACTGGGATGTCCTGATCATCTCTCTTTCTTGTTTCTATAGCTCTTATCAATGTGGCTGGTAATTCTGTATTGTCTTTTTAAACAATAGTATGTTTTACGTGAATTTACATTGGTTTTTAATATGTTTCATTAGCCTCCTTCAAGACTTTTAGTCAAAAGGCAAGTTACAAACACTGGGCAGTATCTATGTTAACACTGGATTAATGTAAAGTATGTCGCACTAGTGTAACTTAAGTGATCAACAGTGTTAGCTGGAGTAATGAGTTTCCCAGCTTATGTTATTGGCATTGTGCTAGAGGTTGCTTACACTAGCACAATGTAATATATGCCTTGGATACTGTGCCATGTAAACAAATACATAAATGAAATAATTGTATCTCTCTACAAAAGCCACGATCCAGTACAGCTCCTCCTTATGAATGCACACAAAGAAATAAGCACAGAGGACTCTAACGAGAACACCACTGCCATGCACCATGTTGCTTATTGCCGTATGTTCATCCAAGTTTAAAATCAGCATGCAGTATATGTGGCCAGGTTTGGTTGGGGGCTCTTGTTCAGAAAGGTCAGTAAAAGGCCCAGCTTCCTGAGTGTATCTCTGGATCAGAGCCAAATCTGCACAGATTCAGTGTCAAATGAATGGCAACTGTTGCAAAATAAGTGGTATGGGGGGGGATAAAAAAAATGAAAATGCAGCTTACAATCAGTGGAGCATCAACAGAGGGCACAGAAAAACTACTGAGTGTTTTCAGTGATGGGAAATGTTGAGGAACCCGAGTACTTGCTCACTTTACTTCAGAACTGTGATGCTGCTGCCCCTAAAATCACTGTCATGAGGAAGCTGTAAATATATGAATACTTGGTAGCATATTCCGAGTGGCATAGACATTTTGCAGAAAGCACTCATGCGCATTTTACATTTCTGCTAAGTCATACATTATATGCTGTCAGGTTGAAGAGCACAGAAATGATGAGATGTATCATTGGACTTTCAGCTGAAGAATACCCAGGGGGGAAGTGAAGAATGCCGTAGTGACTGTGAGACTCTACACATGTATCTTTCATTTTAGATTGGTTTAGCTAACACATGGTAAAACACTTCTGAGATAGGTTGGTGGGTAGAGTTGTTGAGTGTCCTGTGTCTTCAGCCTATAAGTCCCATGAATACCAGACATTTTACTTACAATATGAATAGTGTGAATGTTTGGATAGACTTGTGAATACCAAAAGAGGTGGGACAAAGTAGCCAGTGGGTTATTGAACCCTAATAATAGATCCAACAAGCCATAAGTAGCCATAAGTGGTTTCGGAATTTCAGAATTCACAGTCTTTTGACCATGAACTATTATGCTGATTTTAGTTTGAGACTGCCTCTTTATTGTATTACCACCTGCTTCATGGGATGCTTTCTCATGGTTAATTTGGGTAAGATTATGAGAGTCGGAATTTGGCTGCATAGGTTTGTCTGGAATTTGGTGAATTTCTATTTGTATAGGACTAGTAGCCCATCATTTCCCTTACAGTTATGGTATGGTATTGCCATTCTGCAGTACAAGGTGAACAAATTATGCCTGTGGGTTTCACCGTGATTGCTCAAAGTGGCAATCCTAGTTCACAACTTTTATGAGTATGTCAAATGAGTGCTGGGGAGATGGTTGATGGTTGTGTTTGTGTAGTAGAGAGAGAATGTGAGGGAGTGCAGCTCTGGGGCTTTTTTCAAAGGAAGACCAGTGATGTCATCTGCTCGAGTGCCAGGGTAATTGATGGACTCTCCTTGCTCTGCCAAGTGAGTGAGGTGATAATGAGGCTTTCAAGTTTTACTATTGTTTGTGACAGGTTAGCAGAAGTCAGAGAATAGGAAGTATAATCAAGCAGAGGCTGGATACTTCTCTTTTCTTTGGGGTTCCTATTTCAGTCTAGCAGTTTAAATGTAGCGTGTCTTTGCAAGACAATTTGCATTTCTAATTGAAAGCTAAAGAATGCATTTCAGTTGTCTGAAGATACTTTGTTAAAGCTTGATGTTTTTTTTTTACAAACGGAACCTATGCAGTCAGAAGTAAGCACCGCTGAGTTCAATCAATGGAGCTTACTCCTAGGTAACTATGCATAGAACTGTAGTCATACTGATCCTAATAACTTGGATATTACGCTCTGTCAGGGGTGGGGAACCTCTTTCAGCTGAAGGTGCAAATTCAATTTTGAAGAAGCTGTTGGAGGCCACATTCTGATTGTGGGTAGGGCTGAAAGCAAAGGCAGCAGGTCCAAAATACAATTAAAAAAAACAACCCCAGCATATTGTAACTTAAAGTTCTTACAGCCAGTCATGAAGCCTTAGGAGAGGCATTTCAACCTTTTAGAATGAGGGGAAACTTGCACACCATTTGATTGTTGGTTGGGAGAAAGGGGGCATGAGCATCTGGGGAACCTTGCAAGTCTGGATTTGGCCTCCAGACCTGAGGTTCTCCACACCTCTGCTATGTACTACTGCTCTTTGGCATCATGGCATGTGTGTGTATACAGTACCATGGTGAGCCACTGCACTTCAAAATGTACCAGTATACCAATGATAGTGATTGAGTGGGTGGTAGCATTTTTGCAGAAGATGTGACATAATTTATAACCAGCTGTCTGATGTTTGGACAGAGCTATCCTCTCTGCTGAAATGAACGGGGAGCTCTCTAAACCTGCATTGGAATGCACACAAGGCTCTGAGTGAGTCTATGGGCACAATTCCACAATATTTCTAGTGGCTGAAGAAAATGTATTGAGTGAACAAGAATGACATGGTTGTTTAGATATTATCTGCAGCTATGTAGAAAGCAAAACAAATAAGAAAAACAAAAACTTGAGTTGATAACACATCTGACTTTAAATTATGATGCTCTGAGCCTCATAGAAGACATGTTATAGCCCGTAGGTTTCCATGAGATGTGGAATTCTACCAAAGCTCACTTCTATGCACAAAATAATTGTTATTAGAACAACTTGTTTGTTGTTCATTCATGCAAAAATATGGTAATTCTGCTGTGATTAGTTTCACCATTTCACCTAGATTAGAAAGAAGATAAAAAGAGTGGGGGAAATGTCTGAAATTTGGAAAGCTTGTCCTAAGCTGGCAGCATCAGGTGTTATGGCCACTGTCAATGACAAAGAACCAAAAAGAGCTGAATGAAAAGGATCACTTCTCACAGATTTTGGCCAAGAATGTACCATAGACTCAGTACCATGGAGTGCAGCCCAAAGAAGCAAGGACTTCTTTGGAGAAGGAAAAAAAGAAAAAGCAAGGGATAAAAGCGAAATGAAAGTCAACAAGAAAAGGATCCACAAACAATGGCTAAACATTCCTTTTCTCACATTAGTTGAGTGGAATGAGAGCCACTTTCATAGATACATAGATCATAGAGTTGGAAGGGGCCTACAAGGCCATCAAGTCTTGCCTCCCATGATGGTAAGGTAAAATGAGAATGTGCCATTTTTCGATTCATAGATTTCATAGATCATAGAGTTGGAAGGAGCCTACAAGGCTATCGAGTCCAACCCCCTGCTCAGTGCAGGAAACTAGAGGAGGGGTCTCCCATCCAAGTAATAACCAGGCCTGACCCTGCTTAGCTTTCCACACTCAGACAAGCTGAGCCAGCATAAGCCACAGGCCTGTAGGTTCAGTGTATAGTTGAGGAGATACATTGTTTGTGTATGGGGTGGGTATTTACATGGAAAGAGTGGATTGCAGACAGACTGTTCCAAGGATAAAATGTAAGGGTTTGCCTAAAATATTTGGACTAGGGTTGGGCAAAATGCTCCCTCCTAATTTCTCAGCCCCATTTGCTGCAAAATGGGGTGGACATTTCAGTGATTTGGGGCAGATGCATGGATAAAACTTAGCAGAGTTCTTAGATTTCCTACAGTATACTGTTCTGAGGTGCATGTGGGGGGAAATAGTGCTGATTAGTGGGAGGGGGGCTGCCTTTATTTTTTTTGTGGTGGCCACCATCTCTACCCGATGCCTTTAAAACAGAGCATTCTGAGAAATTTAAAATGATTGTTGCCAAACTGATGGAGCTTTGAAAAGCTCCAACAAACTTCACTTCTCTAAAAACTGAATTCCCAAAATGCAAAAGTGGGAAAGCCATTTCACCCCTTCTATCTGTGGAAAACCTCAAATTTGGTCCAAACATTCAGCCTTTCAAAACTTGGGCCTTGCATAATCTGGACAGCTCATGGCTAGTCAGTGGAAGTCCCCATGAAACACCCAACAAACAACCTGCTACACTGTAATCTCATGGGATACTGATGGAATGTATTGTCACTATTTGGGGCAGGTAAACATATGTATGCTGGTTCATCTAGAACAGCTTCCTTGGTTTCATGTAAGTACAGTCCAGCTGATTTTTTTTTTTTTAATCTTGGCAAATGTATCTTTAAAGAAAATATACAGAATGGCTCAATTCTTTCTACCTTTTACTGATCTGAGTTTTTCCATAGTCATCATCCAGAGGAAATGGCTTGAGGACAACATTCTAACACTCTTTTATAAATTATGGTGACTCAATAAGAAGTGTTCTTTGGGGAATCCCAAGAAAATACATATTAATATGCAATTTGGAGTCATCGTTTTGTGTAATCTAAATGCAGAAATCACTGTAATAGGAGCACTTAAATGAAAATTCAGTTATAAAACTAAATATCATACTAAAATTGACTAAATGTACTTTGCCTTTTCAAATTAAATTTTAACTTCTTAATATATTTTATGTTAACTGGATCTCCACCCCCACCCCAAATATCATTTAATAGAGCTTTATGAAAGCCATTTGATAGTTGGTATTGCCGCAGACTCTACAATATACTGTATGAAGCTAACAGGGGAAATAAGTCTACCGGCGGTGCGCCCCCCCCCCCCGTTAGAGGTCAATTATATAATTGTTTTGGGCTCTTCAAAGTTTAACAGTTAAAGATATTAAATTAATTTAATATCAAGAGATTCCAAGAATTACCAGCTAGCAAATTAAACCTCTATATTGAGGGAATGAGTTTCAAATGTAGCACTATTGAGACAACTGGGATTTGGACTACAATGGCCATATTGATACCACAAACTCTGAGATAATAGCCAAGAGATAGTGGTAAAAGCTTGTCCTCCCCTTCCTCAGACCCCAGAGACTGTTAAGCTTTACCCTGGGCTTACTAACTCAGTGAGTTTCAGATAGAATTCCAAATTCAACAAGAGTATCTTACTAGTCAACTGCCACAAGTCAACAAAAGTAAAAATAGCCTGGCACCACAAAAATAAACTGGTGTTCCACATCCAGAACAAACACCTTGTCCTCACCTTTAAAGCACTCGGGCTTCATAATCCTCAAATGCCTATTCTTGTATCTTGATATATCCCCTTCCACAACCTCTGCTCTTCTGTCTCTTATCACCTTGAGCAACCTGAAGGCCTTCTTCTGCTTCCTTAAAAGACTCCACCCATTCTCCTTTGCTGCTCCCCCAGAACATCTATATGATACCACCACCACCCTCTCCCTTTAAACCCCATCTCAAACCCATATATCAAATTTCATTTATATGGATCATGTTTTTAAACTATTTTTAAAGAACAGTTGTTATTGGGCAACTGATAAAATGAATGAATAGATTCTGGGAAGGACTACAGCTTGGGGGCAAACCACACATGTTTCATGCAAAAAACCGCAAAACCCTGGCATCTTAACTGGCATCTCCACTTAAAACGATCAGGCACCAGCTGATAGGAAAGCCACTAGAAAGCCACTAGCAGTCATAGTATATGATACTGGGCTAAATGGACAGATAGTCTGACCTGGTATAAGGTAGCTTTCTATGTTCTTATGATGGCACTGTATGGGTCTTACGGAGGATGGTGATGATGGGGATGGGATGGGATGGTATGGTGAAGATTTTTCAGTTCAGTGCTCAAAATAGGGTGGGGTGCCATCCCACTTCTTTCCAAAGGACATAATTGAGTCTGACTTAATTTGAAATGGAAAAAAAAATACCATCACACTTCAAGCACTGTGTGAGCCTAGCTATTAGGTGCATGAAGTGGACTGGGTTTGGCTAAGGGCCAAGCCAGATGCCACAGAATCAGATCTATTCACACTTACCTGGGAGTAGGTGCCATTGAACTCAAATTCTTCTCAGTTATAGGATTGTGCTGCACATGTGCAGCTGCTGACAAAAATGGTGGCTTTATCTTCCCTCCCCCACCATAACATCTAGCAAGCACAGTGTTCTCCAACCTGGGGTCCCCAGATGTTTTTGGCCTACAACTCTGGGGACCCCAGGTTGGAGAACACTGATCTAGCAGAGCTTGCTCATGTCCTGATGTCACAATGGTCTGTGTTTCTCCACCCCACTATATCCAGTAGCCAATAAAGTGGAACTGAGGTGCAGAAATGCAGAACATCATGATTTCAGCACACGGTTAATATTTTTACGAGAAGCAACAGAGGGATAGGAGGAGCTAGATACAAATCTGCTGCTTTTGGAGGCAGCCCTACTTTAAGCATCACATCTGGTTTAGCCATGTGGTACAACATGTTAATAAGGTAAAAAATAAGGATAACAGAAATGCAAAAATGAAATAAAATCTCCAACCAAAGCACAAAAACAAAACCCACACATAGCCTGGTACTAATGTGTGATATTGAGATTTGATACAGAGAATGCATATACATGAAAGGTCATCTATAGGGTCTTCTTTTCTATTTGGTAATGGGAAGTGTTCCTAGCCACCTTTTCTGGTAAAATAATATTTGAAGCAAGCACTGTTGGTAAGGTATGAAATTTGGCCTCTTACTTGTGATAGCTGCTGGTATTAAAATATGTTCCTACCAGGAGAATAATCTTGAACATGAAATAATGATCAGGAAAAAAAATCTTGTTAATCTTAAAAAACACACAGAAAATCTACTAAAGATTCAGTATATGTGGTGAACTCTCTCTGACAAATAGAAGTTAACAGCTATCATACAGGAAAAACAACAACAAAAAGCTCAGATACAAATACAGCTAGAGAACAGAGAGCAATTTTGTTTAAACTATCTGATGGGTCAATCTGATTCATTAACACAGTATGTGAGAATACTCTGTTACCGGAAACAGGGAAGAGACTGCACCATGGAATGATTTAATCAGATATATATATATATATATATATATATGCCTTTGCCAGCCCAGTACTTTAGCGGGGTTATGTCAAGACCAATTCAGAATGAATTAGTACTCTAAAACTAAACAGATGAAATGCATGTACACATTAGAGGATCAAATGAGTTTTCCAAGCAGTTCTCATACTTGGTGTGGAACAGATCCCCAGATGCTCAGAAACTCCTCATTTATATGATGTTGTCAAGAGGTGCCTGCATACACTTCTTTTCGTGACATTGGAGATGCCAGGTTAGGTCTTCATTCCCTTCGTCTGTTATTGATGGAGCTGCCAGTATAGATAAGTATTACTTTTCCAGGAATGGTTCAGTTGGCTTGTACAAAGAAGTACTTGTTAGGAGCTCAGCATAAATGTAACCTGTGTGAGACCAAGACCATGATCTAGGGCAGGGCAGTTACAAGCTGCTGGGATTTTGGCAAAGTGGAAAAGGAGAAGTGAATATCTAAAGAAACAGTCAATAATGCAGTGTGGGAATAGGAGAGTGGAAAGGTCTTAGAGATGGAGGCAGGAGAACTGGTCTCAGGCAGGTCTGTGCAGCAGAAAAAGGAACTGCTGGAGGTCTGCAACAAAGATAACCCAGTTGCATTGGGAATAGCTCGGACATGGACAGTTGTCAGACTGTTGGTCCATCTAGCCCAGTCTCGTGTATTCTGACCGGCAGCAGCCTTCCTGGGTCTTAGGCAGAGGTCTTTCACATCACCCACTACCTGACCTTTTTTTAACTGGAGATGGCAGAGATTGAACTTTCAGCCTCCTACATGAAAGCATGTTCTCTAAATTGTAGGGAACGAAATTATCCTTTGGGTTTTGCACTTCTCTGAATTTTGTGATATATTTCCTAGCTTAAAACCATACCAAGATGCATATAAAATGCATGTTTGGGGTTAAAATGAATACAACATATGTTTTAGGATAAACTGCATACAAAATGTGCAAAATGTATGCAGTAACCTAGAAACTTACACCCAAAGTACTGGCTGGTAATTCAGTGTGCATGTTTAGGATATTGTGGTCTGTACCAGCCCTAAGTGTGTTAAAGCCTCCACAGCCTGTGACTCACCAAGCAAAAATGCAGCCCACTAAGAATGTTGGGCATCATAGTATCCCATCAAGGCATTAATAAACCTCCTGTTTTTATTGCCTGCCTGAGAATGCAAAAAGAAGAAGAGTTGTGAAGAACCTGGCAAGCCTCAGTATGTGGCTGGTGGGGTCCATTTGGCCTGGTGGGTATTATTTATTTAAGAGAAGAAAATGTATTAATCACAATTATCTAGGATAATTAGTCAGAACTAGACATGATAGTGGAAAAGGAATTAGAAAAGCATTGTTAGAGAATTAAAGTACCACTGACAAGGGCTGACAATAACCTAGAAACTTACACCCAAAGTACTGGCTGGTAATTGTCAAATCAAATCAGTTTATGAAATTCAACACCTGCCACCATATATTGTCCTCATTTCACCCCTAGGGTTGCCAGGTTATAATGCTGCAATGACCATAGAAAGCACAACTAACTAGCAGGATCAAGACTCTACACATATGTAGCAGCCATATGGCCCTTGACTTCCTGAGCACCCGTCCCTCCACCCTCCAAACTTTCCTTACCTGTCCATTTCCTTCTTGCCTATAGTGAGCAACGCACTACATAGGGATCTCCGAATAAGCAAAACCTGAGATCATTGAGGTTCTCAAAATTCCTCCACAAAGCTCATTCGGATTTGTGTCTGTATCAGATTATAAGCTTTGATTTTTTTCCCTTTCACATATGTATTTTCGTGCACATTTTCCATATCAATTGTGCACATCTTTGAAATGTCTGCATTCATTTCCCATTTTTCAAAAGTATGCATTGTCTGTGTACATTTATCAAATGTACACATTTTTAGAACACATTTTTTTGTTGCACAAATTGCATCACAAGCTCAGAAATGTATGGACTTCAGTTGCAGCAGTTTGTGTTCAGGTCTGCTTTCAGTTCGAGGAGGTGTGAACTGGGTAGACTCTGGTTGAAACCAAACTGAAACAAATTTCTCATACATCCCGCCAGCTTGACTATGTGTTTATTCCCAGACAAACTGTCACCTTTCTCTTCCCTCACAGAAGCTGGACTGCAAATGGTTGAGCTCCCTTAGCAATTAAATATTCTGTGCCACCACTCCAATTCAGACAATCAATGTCAGAGACTTCACTGCCACAAGTGCAGTACAATATATAGAAAGATAGATGGCAGGGTGACGGCACAAAGGTCAGTAGAAAGGACAACAGGTTCCTTGAGAGATGACAACATTAATATACTGACATCAGATGTACACTTTAGTGAAAGGCTGAACACATGCCTCATTGCACTGTTCTTTTAAACGGACAGGAGACAGATGCTGGAAATAGACTTACATTTCCCGGGAGTAGGAGATGAAACAAAGGAAAAGTACGATCACAGCGGAACAGGTGGCCATATGATCTATGAAATCTATGAAATTAGAATGTCGGATGTCTGATCAACCACAAGGGTTAGACTGAATCTTTGAAAGCATAAAATACTGTGAACAAGTCTTTAGATATTGTATCTTGAACAACTTCAGAAATTAGTTGAATGAATAAGCGACAATCCTAAAACATGATTCACCGCTGTATGGGTTGGTTCCAGCTTTGGCACGCTTAGAATAAACCCGTTGAAATCCACGAAACTTAGTGTATTCATGACGACTAACTTAAATCCAATGGATTTTAATGGTTCTAATCTAAGTAAGTCTGGCTCCATCCATGCCATTTATGTCTTTAGGATGGGCATGTTGTGGTGTGCTTCACTGTGTCACACCAGTACTATGAGGTTTCTTAAGATGATCACTGTGGTATAACAAGATAGGTAAAGGAATATCCTGTTTATTTCAGGGATAGCCTTCAAGTGCAGTTCTAAACACACTTATCAGTTCATTGAACTCAAGAGTTAATTGACTATGAACTGAGTTCCAGTGAACTTAGAGGAACTTATTTCCAAGTAAACATGCATAGAACTGGGCTTTATCACTTAGTACTCCTACTTACTATGTTTATGTTACACAAACCTATCGAAGTTTCCAGTTTAAGGCTGGATTCAGAAAGCTACTTAATCTGGGCACTGCCAGTTGGATTTTTGATTGCTTTTGTCTTTAACTACAGGATATCCTCCCTGGCAAATCACAGCCTGTTGTGTGGTATTTGAAAGGGTGGCTGTTTGGGAAACTAAGTCCAAAGTTCCCTTGGGTAAGTGAAACTAATTATGTGGTTCTTTTGATCCAAAGCTTTGTCACTTCATTTATGTCCAATGTGTCGTAAATCCGTCCAGTTCCAAGATAAGCCATAGTCGTTATCACAGTCCGAGGGTTGAAGCCAAAATATATCAGTCCAAAACAGAGCAAATGTAAACCAGTTCGGGATCAGGCAAAGTCATGGTCAAGGTCGTTCCCAGGTTCAAAGGTACAAGTCTGAGGTCGGGAACGTCAGGAGAGTCTGGCTGTAGCTGTAGTAACAAACAATTGCTTCCAGCATCTGAGTGTGTTTGGGACCTGCCTTTTGAGCAGGCGCTGATTGGTAAGGCTGCCCAGCTGGGTCAGGTTGCACTTAGCCTGGCCCCACCCCAAACACACTCCGGCACGGCTGGTCTCTGTCTGACCTACTGGAGGCACAACACAATGAGTGATACTGTGATTTAACTCAGGGAATCTCCATTACATGAGTGGACTTTGGTTCATGCAAATGGGATTTCCCATTCTTCCCATTCCCTTGCACCACTGTTCACCCCAGTATCTGCTCTGGAGGGTCCTCCAATCCCCAGGTCAGATTCATGGGGCACTCAGGTGCTGCAGGGGGAGAAGGAATCTGCTCTGCCATCAGTGTGCAGTCTGCTGGCAAACAGGCACGGTCGGATACAACCCATAGATACCAGAGCTGTGTGCTAGTGGCCTTTCAAAATTCTCCACCCTATGTGTGGACAGAGAAATTGGGGAAACAATTTCACTGAATTTCTCCAGCGGGAGCAGAAATGCTCCAACAATTTCTCACACGTGGGACTCACCATTGGCAAGAGTTGTAGCACAGTTTCTTTCTTTTCATAAAGCTTTTTGGTTTTTTGTAATGTCACTGCAAGTGGCAAGAGAGTCAACTGTGTTGGCAGTCTAGCCTCCATTTTCCATCCTCCATAATGGGGGTGGGGGGGGGCAGTGTTGTATCCAGCTCCAGGGAAGAAGTGGACTTAGTACTGTGACAAAATCCATCACCCAATATCCTGAAATGCCCTATATTCGGGGCATCGTAGTAGAGCTTATTTAGAATTTATTTCCATGGTGTTTTTGAGCTTACTTAATCACTAAGAGGTGGCCAAGGGTGCTGTGTATTTGTGTATATGTGTGCATTTCTCATTGTAACTTCCAGCACTGCATTATATAACTCGAGCATGTCATTCAAATTGTTTAACTTGGGGATCATGATCCAGAAGTTCTGGTTGTATGTATTGGGTTGGATCCAGACTCAATCATAGGCTTATTGGTTTCAGTGTGTCTACTCTAAGTATGACTAACTCTGGTTCCAACCCATTGAACCCTAAAGTCTATGGGCTTCTTTTGATACCAGCCATTGGAGCATAGCCTCCAACATTTCACATGGGACATGCTAGCAATGCAATACCCCTATTCGCATTCCAAAAATTTCTGCCTGAGCATCACCCCCAATTACACATTGCTGAAACCTCTACTCTCTCTGTTTTATTCTGTATTCTAGCCTTCCCCAACCTGGTGCCCTCCAGTTGTGTTGGATGACAACTTCCATAATTCCCAGCCAGCACAGCCAGTGCAGGAATTGCTGGTGCAGTCTAGGAATTATGGGAGTTGCAATCCAACACAACTGGAGGGCACCAGGTTGGGGAGAAGGCGACTGTATTAATTTATTCCTCAATAGCAACCTGTTTTCCATGGAACTAAAAGCCAAGATGCCATTTGTTCTTTAGACCAAAGATATTTTAGGAAAAACATAATTATCTGATAATATGTGGTCACACAGATCAAAATGCAGTTGAGCAACTGCAGTGTGTGAAGTGACAGTGTGCTGTGTATGATGCCTTCAGTGTTCATATTCAGGCATTTGTATGCATGTGCACTGGAGACAAGATGCAGCAGCTACCTCCCACTCAGAAACTTAACTTCTAGGGAACCTGCAGAGGAAGCTAAACCCTGAATAATGATTCTTGCATCTCGCACTAGCAAAACTTTAATGAGGCATCCCCAAATGAAAAAAAAAAACAGGAACAAAATAAGAGACAATAATTTATTAAGGAAAGGGACTAGAAAATGGAAATTGCCCATCGTGAGTAAGGATAGCTGTAGTGTATAGTGGAGTATGTGTCCTTCCCATACCACTTCAGTAATAGTGGAAGTTCTAGGTCACGTGGGGGTGATGCCATAACATGGTTCCTTCCCATGCCAGCACTGCCTCTCTTGGGAACTGGGACAAGGAAGAGCTGCACTGTGGGTTCCTCTCACTACTCAGCGGTGCAGGAGTATTGCATGCTACGGTAGCTCCCATGCCCCTAACTATGATCATGTCAAAATTATTTGCTATTTTAGGGAAACACTTGTGCACAGTGAGAAATGAGCATGTGCACATTAAGTATTTCCCTCACAGATGAGAACAAGAAGGTCTGCATGTGTGGAGCTGTGGATCATGACTTTTGGTCTTTACTAAGCACCTAAGATCTGGTACTCATTGTTGTCATTACATGGTCAATTATAGAACTTGGAAATAACAGTGCCATTCATACTGAAATTTGGTTAGTTTACAAAGGATTCTTTTTATTCGGGGGGGCGGGGGAGATGATGTCCCAGAATCTTTTGATCAATTTACATCAAGTCATTTTTTTAAAAAAGAGAGACACTTCAGATTGTTCCTTCTGATAGAGATGAAGAATTTGCCCTTTTCTCTAAGGATCAGGATCATTTAAAAAATCATTAACCTCCCCTGGCTTCCTTCTTGTCTCCTTTGCAGGAATAAACTGCTATATGCCATGATATAGATCTGTACTGGAGCTGCTGCTTCTTTTAAATAAATAAAAAAAATGCTGTGTCACATCTTTGAAGTCAGTGACTTAACACAAATTTGTAATTTATCAGCCTCTGTTATTCTCCTAGAAGAGATGCAAGAGGTTAATGAGTGCTTATAATTCCTAAATTGGCAGAAGAAGGCAAATCCACCACATTTATATGAATGAAGTAAACCAATACTATTGGCACGTTCTGCTATGTTTCTGTTCCTTTGGAAATGGATATTCATTGTGGGATATAGAGGGATTGGCCAGACAAGATTTGTTATGGCCAGTAAGGGCTGCCAGGTTTTGAGATTCATCTGAATTCACCAGCTGCTGTAGATTTGCTTTTCAATCAAATGTGTTCACATGTTAGAAAATGAGGTTTCATTTTGGCCTATGATTTTTACCTATTTCATTGTGGTCCATAATTTCAGTTCTCTCAATGGAGAAATGTAAACAGTGGGAGTCCCACAAGGATCAGTAGTAGGACTGATGCCTTTTAAACACCTTCAGAAATGATCTGGAGCTAGGGGTGAACAGTGAGGTTGCCAACTTTGCATGCAACCCCAAATTATTTGGGGTGGTTCAAAGAAAAAGGGGTTGTGAATAGCTCCAAAACAATCTCTACAAACTGGGTGAATGGGCATTGAAATGACAAATGCAATTCAGTGTAAGAAAGTGTGAAGTGGTGCTCACTGGGGCAATATATATATATATATATATATATATATATCCTAACTTCACATATGTGTTGATGGTGTCTGAGCTAGCAGTGACTGACCAAGAAAGACATCTTGGGACTGTAGTGGATAGTTCAATGGAAATGTCAACCCAGTGGGCACCTGCTATGAAATAGGAAAATTCCATGCTGGGGTTCATTAGGAAAGGAATAGAAAATAAAACTGCCGATATCATATTGCCTTTGTACAAATCTATGGTACACCCACACCTGGAATATCACGTATAGTTCTGGCAACCACACCTCAAAAAAGATATTATAGAGCTGAAAAAGATGCAGCTCCCTATGAGAAAAGGTTATGAAGTTTGGGACTATTTGTATTAGAAAAAAAGCCAAGTAAGTGGGGGTGGGATGCTAGAGGTGTATAAAATTATGCAAGGTGTGGAGAAAGTGGGGAGAAATTACGAGAACCAGGGTTACCCAATGAAGCTGAATGGTGGGAGATTCAGGACAGATAAAAGGAAGTGCTTCTTCTCACACTGCACAAACTGTGGAATTTGCTACCACAAGATGTAGTGAAAGCCACCAACATGGATGGCATTAAAAAGGGGATTAGACAAATTAATTGAGGATATACATAGCTATCAATGGGTACTAGTCATGATCAGAGGTAATATTCCTCTGTATACCAGTTGCTGGGGATCATAAGGAGGAGGGTGCTAATGTCCTACTTGTGGGCTTCCCACAGGCATCTGGCCACTGTGGAAATGGAATGCTGGATTGGATACGTGTTTGCTCTGATCTGGCATGGCTCTTATCTCCCCATGTTCAGGAGAGATGCTATTTAGAGCTGAAACAATTCTGTGTTATTTATAGGGCTCATCACAGGGGGAAAAAAACAGAACAAAAATGACACTGTATAATTTTTTATTAATTCTTCAGTGAAATTTATTTATTTTATTCATCACATTTCTACCCTCGGTACAAGTGCCCTGGTTCATGCATAATCTGGTCTTTATGTGGGTGAGATGTGGTATGCCCCTTCCCCTCTACCATGCAAATGCCTTGTATGTCTCAGGTGTTCCAGATTAGTTTTATAGCAGCTTGCTTGCTTTTGTGCCCTTAAATGAAATAGAAACAAGTTTAATCTGCTGCATTGGGATTTATGCAAGAGTGATTGTAAGCTAAGGCCTTCCAGTTCACACATGCATATGCACTACTTGATGCCTGCAACATCAAGTGATGACTTTCATACAGGACTAGCATAGCAGAAATCAAACACCATAGAACCAACTGTCACATCATCATCGTCATCATCATTATCATTATCATCATTTATATGTACTATATGTATTTATATACATAGTATCATGTAAAATATCAAATGACAACATTATGAAAAAATACCTAACAATAAAAATACTACAGGAAACCTAAAAAAACAAACTTTCAGTTCAAAGCTTAAACATCAAGTCCATTAATAAACACAAGATTCATAAATACATTAAACAATACAATAATACAACCCATTTTTAACCAAAAATTATCACCTCTCTGACAGACATTTCATTTTGATGGAAGCAGCACATTCGGTTATTAGTCATCCAGTGGTAAGTAATTAAGTGGTGAACATTTTAATGATGTAAATGCATATGTGAACTACCAAACCAGTGAACAGTAAACCAGAGAACATGTGATATGTGCACATAGGTGAGTCACATATACACCTGGAGTCCATACCTTGTTTATCACTGCAGCTGTCAACTAGACAATGACTTGTCTCTTTGGCAGTGGAACCTGTTGTTGTCAAAAACAAAAAATGAAGCTACACATTATTATCCTGGCCTTCAGTACTATATTTTTGTACTTAAGAGCATTTTAGCAATCATGCCAGCATTTTTCTTCACTGAGATAGCTGTGTTTAGTATTTGGGTTTAGCAGGATAAAGAAATCCAAATCTTGGAGATGTTGACTGTGAGGCTTACATTAAGACCCCCAGAGCTGGAAGTAATGATAAAAAAAATCCATGTTTTTTATAAACCTATTGCAAATGTGTTTGTGCTTATTTTTTAATCATGTATATGATGGAAGTATGGTAGACATCCTATTCCATTAAAACAAAGCTCCTGCTGAAAATATGAAAGAAAATGGACACATTGGCTGCTTCATTTAATCACTCTTTAAATGGTACCATTGATTTGTTTGTTTGTTTCTTTTAAGATTCAGTGTATTTAGGGGGGAAAGTGCTAAAAATACTTAATGCAGTTCTTTGGTCAAATGCCTAGTTTGTTGTAGCATATCGAATGTGCATTGGGTCACGTGATTAAATCCTCTCAAGAACACCATCACTAAACCCTTAATTACAGTTATATAACCTGGCTACTGTGGTGCAGAGTTATAACAATTTCCTCAACACTCTAATTGGTGGGAATGCCATCACTAGGGGGTACATGAAAGCTAAATGCAGAAGCAGCTCATGTGGAAGTAAAGGCAGCTGTGGGATATATGTACTTTGCACCAGTAATGAGGGTACTTACTAGGATTAACAAGGAAACAAATCAATGTAAGGTATCTAATAACAACATTTTTCTGGGCAATTCATTAAAATATAGCATTATAGTTGATCTTCAGATAGGTTTCTTTTAATTATTATTATGGCTGTCAAAATGTTTGCCAGTCTAAAAAAACGAGTCAATGGAATGGTTAATCCCCTTGTTTCCGTTTGAGAAAGAATAGACTCTACAGAATAGGGATACCAGAGCTGACCATTTTATGCTAGAAACTGATCTCATATGGCAGCAGATGTCATCTTTACTCATATTAACTCTTTTCACCAGGTGTAAACTTGCTTGGTTCCCAATGGCATAATACTTTCATTGGCACCAAAGTACTTGGATTTATGATGCATTCACACCAATGAAACTGATTGCCCATCACACTCATGACAGGATAAGAGCAGTGTGGCATGGAGCAATGCCATCTCAATGCGGTGCCTGCAAGGCCTAGACTGGAGAACAGCAATCACAAAATTGACTTCCCTGGTCTGCAGTATGGAACCTCTGGCAAGTCGGAACAATGCATCTCCCACAGAGTGTCTGCACAAATGGATTCACAATCACTCCATGCAACAGTGCCCAGGAGGAAATACCTGAACAATCCCACTGTACCATCACCTGGAAGAACATTTTCTAAAAGGTGGTATATACATTTATTAAATAATAATACATGAATAACAATAACAGTACAGGTAATATGTCATATTTGTATTGGCATACTCAGTGGCTCTGGCAGGTTTGAGGGGTGGACCCTGGAGAAGATGCCCTCTTGGGTGGACCCATGCACTGCCTGGGTGCCCCTCTTTCTCCCCTCTTCCCTCTCCCCCTACCCAGCTTAATAAGGCCATAAAGGTTCAGTGTTAATGGAACCTTTATCAGCCAAGGGAGCCTATTGTATCAGATTCACTTTAGATGTGTATGTAAGCAGTCTTGTGAAAGGGAAGCTTTTTATTTCAAAATGTGGGTGCGTTTTAACATATCAGTAGGTAAAGGTGATAAATCAGAACTTTTATCTAATATAACCCAAAGCAGCAATAATAAAAATAACAATAACAACAACAACAACAACAATAATAATTTAAAAATATATAATGGTTGTTGTTGTTGTTGTTGTTGTTGTTGTTATGTCTTATAAATGTTATAAATTATATAACCAGTGTGTGTGTAGTGGTGAGAGTGTTGGACTGGGACTCGGGAGATCCGGGTTCTAGTCCCTGCTCAGCCATGAAACTCACTGGGTGACTTTGGGCTAGTCACTGACTCTCAGCCTAACCTACCTCACAGGGTTGTTGTGAGGATAAAATGAAGAGGATGATGATGATTATGTAAGCCGCCTTGGGTTCCTTGCAGGAAAAAAGGCGGGGTATAAATATAATAAATAAATAAATAAATAAATTATGGATGCATTTTAGTACAGTATTTGTTGTAACTTTTTATAGGGATGTACCGATTCACCTTGCGCGGGCGTAGCAGGCCGAAATTGGCCCCGCTCACACCCGCACGAGGCTCGCGCGGGCTTACCTTTTCTCCGGGGCGGCTCACCTCCCCGCACGCCACACGCGCTGGTCCCGTTGTGTCACTTCCAGCACCGGAAATGACGCAACGGGACCCTGCACAGGCGCACTGGACCCCCACGCCATGTATTGCGCCTGCACAGGGTCCCATTGCGTAATCTCCAGTGCCGGAAGTGACGCGACGGGACCAGTGCAGGTGGCTCGAGCGGCGCAGAGAGCTGCTCTGCGCCACTCAGAAGATTGAGGGGGGGCTGCCACCGCGGAGAGTCGAGGAGGTGGCGAGGCAGTCCCCCTGGCAGGTTCGTGGACACCACTAATTAGACATGTTTCAAGATTTATTCATTTATTTATTTAGTACATTTCTAATCTGCCCAATAACTAATGTTCTTTGGGCAGATTACAACCAGTTAAAAAACTAAAATGGCATTTTAAAACAAAGTTGAAAATATAAAATATAATACATATATTTAAAAGAATAAAATACAGTATAATAAACAATAAACAGCACAGAAATCGATGAAACAACCATTATAACATAGAACTAGGTCTCTAAAATGCCTGGAAGAAAATAAAGGTCTTTGCCTGGTGCTGAAAAGATAATAACGTATGTGCCAAGCGAATCTCGTTGGGGAGTTTATTCCATAAGTGGGGTGCCACCACTGAGAAGACCCTCTCTCTTGTAGCCACCTACCTAGCTTCCTTTGGTGGGGGCACCCAGAGAGGGCCCCTGAAGATGACCTAAAGGTCTGAGCAGGTACATGTGGGAGGAGATGTGCTTTTAGATACTCAAGTCCCAAGCTGCTTAGGGCTTTAAAGGTCAACACTTTGAATTGGGTTTGGAAATGGACTGGAAGCCAGTGCAGCTGATGAAGCACTGGCATCACTTGGTCGAATTGGCCAGTCCCAGTTAGTAACCTAGCAGCTATATTTTGTACTAAGTGAAGTTTCTGAATTGTCTGCAAAGGTAGCCCCACGTACAACACATTACAGTCAACTGGGATATTACCAGAGCATGGATAACTCTCACCAGGCTAGCTCTGCTGGTCGCAGCTGGTATATCAACTTAAGCTGATAAAAGGCACTCCTGGCCACTGGGTCTCAAATGATAGTGATGAATTCAGACGCACCACCAAGCTGCATGCCTGATCTTTCAGGGGGAGTGCAAGCACCTCCAGGGCAGATTAAACAGCACTTCAACCAGGGCCGATGAACCACCTGCTAACAATACCTCCGTCTTCTCTGGATTGAGCTTCAGTTTGTTGGCCCTTAACCATTATAGTTTTTAAAACCATAAATAATGGTTTGCAATGATATTTTAATTACAGCCCCTGAGGAAGGAAAGTCATTTCTGAAACATGTTGGGCATAATAAAAGTTTTTCAGGCACCTGAGAATATTTTCTCTACTCTAAGTAGTCCTAACATGGGATACAACCACATGTCATTCCTTGCTCCTCCTTTAACCCTCCTGGATTTTCTTTCCCTCAACCTCAGAAATGGAGAGGAGGGGGTTAACAAGCACCTGGTTCTTCCTCTTCCTACTCAGTCTTGTCTCCCAGCAGTGGAGGAAAGGCCTAAGATATCTAATCAGCTTCCCATCCACATCAGCTATATACTGTGCTGCAACCAGCACCATCTCGCAGGAGTTCTCTAGCTTCCTGTAGGTGGCTTGCATCCCTGTCACCATGGAAATGGGGCTGCAGTTCACCCTGTCACTCATGCATGCCTTTGAAGGAATACAGAGCTCCTGAAAGGAGCAACACATATATTTCTGCCCTACTGGGAGTTTTGCTTCTCTCAACACCCAAGATGTTGGGTGGATGGGGCAGGGAATAGTATATGGATCTGCCCCCACATGGGTGGTAAGGGCATGATCCCTGATGTCTGCAAGATGTTGTTTTTCATCTGTAGCTTTTCTGATCTGATTTAGGTTCGTTTACACAACAAGAGCTCTCAGAAAGCCATAGCAAATTCAAAGTGAGGAAACCACTTTGAGAGCTCTTTGGTCATCTCAGCTATTTATCTCACCACCCCCCTCAAAAAAAGAATTTTTTAAAAATTAATTGTGATCTGTGGCTGAACCAAGATAGTCAGCAAGGGGGGAAATCCCGCATGCCAAGATGTTCAATTCTGTGCCTAAAAAATAAATCTTAAAGAAATGGAACCTCCAGCCAAGAACTTAAAATATGTTGAGCACTCTTTTAGAATACTATTTTTAATTCCTCTGTTCTGCTACTAGATCTGGGTGGGGGAAGGAGGGTCAGGCACAGGTTAGGAATCACAGATGCCACTGTGACAGATCTCTACAATTACAAATTGAGTTACAAAGTTACACACACACACACACACACACACACACACAAATCTTTAATTTTATCCATGAAAAGACTTATCTTGAGCTGCCTAAAACTTATCTTTAATAGGAGGAAGCATCAGACCTTGTCATTTCCCTGCCAGTGTCACTACAGGAAATATTAGATGGCATTCACTTCTTACTGATGAAAACTGCCTTTATCTGCAACTTTTAAGTACCAGGAAAGGCAGATCTTTGAAGTTTATTTCTATAATTTCAGGAAGTTTGGGAGGCAAGGAAAAGAACAGTGAAGTTCCAAGCCCCCAACAAATAGTATGCCTCAAAACTGATTTTCTATAGGTTATGAAGACTTTGGTCATGTATCTGACTAATAGAGGATGCATTTTACTTTGTCAGTCTAATCCACAAAACTCCTAGGTGCTGGCAACTTTTGTGCCAAACTAGATTAACCAAGACTGAACTACTGAGGCAGATGGACTTCTCAAGTATTTCGTGGATGTAATAGAGCTCTGGGATCCTTATTTCAGTTCTGACTGGTCATAACTGGAGATGGACAAAACCCAGTAGATTCCAGCCCAGAAATAATCTGGGTATCTTTTATGCATATCTTTTTTCTGGCTTTCACGGATGTGTGGAAAGAACTGGGAAGGTCAGAAACATTTCTAGATCCCCTTCCTCTGAAAATGTTAAAATTTCCCTGAAGATCATGAAATTTTCCCCACAGTTTTGCAAGAAAACTTGCAAAAACATTTTTAAAAAAACTGCTATATGTGTTACTACTGTGGGCGAAAGGGATATGGAAGCAGAACTGGTTGGGGCAACAGTAGTAGTAAAACAAGGAAAACCTGCCTTCTCTCCAGCCATACAGCACATTCCTCACACTCACAATCTTGCTTGAGACTATCTGGCTGCACTAGAAACTTCTACTGCTGTGCCCAGTTACTGCTGCACTGAGGGAAAGACTACACATGACATTGGGAAAATGCATATTCCCAAAATATTGTTTGCCAACATAAAGTCAATATGGAGGTGGAGGACATTAGTAGAGTAGAATGGATGAGTGGGACAGGGTTATTAATGTTTCCTCTACTCACCAGTTCTCTCCTGCAAATACCCCAGACCACTGGCTCATGCTGGTAGGCTCCTTCCAACTCTATAATCTATGAAATCTATGAAATTTCCCCACCAAGTAGGCTTGCTTTCAGTCTCTGATTCCAACTCAGGGGGGGAAATGGCCTAAAGGGAGTGTTTGCAGGGGAAAATCAGCAGGTTGCAGGGGAGAATCACCCTCCACCAGCCCACTGATTTCCCCCTGCCAATGCCGCATTGGGAACCCAATGTCTGTCTTCTAATGTGTAGTTCTGTCATGAGCAACCATGAATTCTTGTATATTTGCCCTAGAAAGATTCTTGATTCTCATACATCTGGCAACAAGGTTTCCTCTCTTAAAAAGATAGGAATACATTTATGGAGCATATGCCTATGTAGGGCACTGTAACAAATGATGTGGATATGCCCAGAGGGGTTCACACCAAGGATAGTTTGCATAGGTGGAGAGAGTTGAGAGCACAGCTGCTTCCTACTAGTAGCCAGGGGGACTGGCAAAAAGGCAACCTAATGATTTTGGCAATTTGTTAATGTTGGCTAGTTTTGTCAGTGTTGCTTGGGATCCTTTACTGGTTTGTACTCAGCCCAAAGTTAGGAGAAAGTGTTTGGATCATCCAATTGCATGACGAGCATAGCAAGCCTTCGATGCCAGGATCATCATAATGCACAAGATACAGTGGGTTTCACACATTTTATGTCTCTATAATCTTTGACTTGGCAGAAACAATGGAACACACAAAGCCTAGGGAGGAATTATGGCTTCATTGAAGTCCATGGGAATTTTGCCATTGAGTCTAACAGAGCCAGAATTTCATCCATAGCTTCTAAGCCTGTCATGGATGAGAGCTAGCTCTTTCAAGAGAAAACAGAGAGAATTGCAGGTTGTTTGGGAGTCACAGCCAGAAGAGTTGGCAGATATTTCATTGGCATCAAACTCTACATTGGCTGTTTGTAATTAGTGTGTACCTTGGGATAGTTATCCCTGCTGGAATGTTTCTGAATCCTAATAATGGATACTTCCAACAGGACCTGTTCCATGCATTGCTTGTAAGGCATAAGGTTAAACTTCTCCTGTATGTTTTGTAACAATTACTCTGTTGTTGTTGTTTGCCTGAAATAGGACCATTGCAGTGGCAACAAGATTCACATTGTTGGGCCCAGCTAGAGCAGAACGTGGCATCCTTCTTACCAGAAATGCACTCCACCAAATTATTATTAGTCTAGTCTAAAATATGTGCAGGTTTCCAGTTAGCAAATAGGTGAAAATTTAAGTGTTAAATCTATAATAATCTCTTTACTCTGATGCTATTGTGTTTCTTCAAAGTAATATGAAGGTAGGGCATCATCCATAAAGGTTTACAACTCATTCTGAGCCTCTTGATGAGCTAAGGAGGCCTTGCTTCAAGTTCCATCATACTAAGAGGCCACTTTGGGAGGAGGACCTTCTGGAGTGTCATCCCAGAGCTGTAGAATACTTTCAGTGAGCTGTGTATTAGGCTCCTTCCTTTCTAGCTTTCAGAACATAAGAACATAAGAAGAGACATGCTGTCTCAGATCAAGTAGTGATGTACACGTACCTGGTGGGGTGCTCATTTTGTGCTCGGCGAGCAGCCCTGCAACTCGACTCCTCCCGCGGCGACATGAGGCTCCCGGCGGACTTTCCCAGGTCCCGGAAGTGATGCGACAGGTCCCGGCGCTGTTCCAGAAACTGACATGACGGGACCCTGGCGCTGCTTTTTCCACGGAAATATAATATAAAACCACCTTAAAACGGCCGCATGTGGTTTTCTATGGTATTTACGCTAAAAACACAGTACCGGGGACCCAGAGGTTCCTCTCCCTGGCTCCTCTCCGGGGAGATGTGCTGAGCCGGGGAGAACGTAAGTGCTGTGGGGCTCGGAGGGGGCAAGCTGGGGCGAGTTAGCCCTTGCTTCCACCCCGATCGAGATTCACGGGCATCCCTCTTTGACTCAAAGGCCTCTTTAGTCCAGCATTCTGTTCCCACAGAGGCCAAACAGATGCCAGGGGAAGCCCACAAGCAAGACAGAAGTGCAATTTCATCCTCCTGCTTATGTTTCCCAGCAACTGGTATACAGGCATACTGTCTCTGATCCAGGAGGTAATATATAGACATCAGGACTACTGATTGCCTTATCCTGCATAAATGTGTTTTATCCTCTTTTAAAACCATCAAAGTTGGTGGTAGAAAATTCCTTGTTTAACTATGTTTAACCTTGTTCAACCTTGCAGCAGCAAATTCCATAGTTTAACTATGCACTGTGTGAAGAAATACTTCCTTTTATCTGTCCTGAATGTCCCACCATTCAGCTTCATTGACCCCACTCAGTTCTAGTATTATCCGCTTTCTCTACACCATGCATAATTTTGTGCATCTCTATCATGTCTCCCTGTACTCACCTTTTTTCTAAGGTTAATTGTCCCAGATGTAAACTTTCTTCACATGGGAGTTTTCCAGCTCCTTCCTCATTTTGGTTGCCCTTTTCAGCACCTTTCCCAACTCTAAAACATTCTTTTCCGACGTGGTGGGCAGAACTGTACAAGTATTCCAAATGTGGTCACACCATAGATTCCTATAAGCTATGATATTTGGCAGTTTTTTGTATAAGCACACTATGATATTGGCAGTTTTGTTTTCAATTCCTTTTCTAATTATGCCCAACACAGAATTTGTCTTTTTCACAGCAGCCATACACTGGGTTAACATTTTAATTGAGCTATCCACCACAACCCCACCATCTCTTTCATGGTCACTCCATGCCCGCTTGGATCCCAGCACCAACATATATCAACTCACACTTGCTTACATTGAATTGCATTTACCATTTTAATGCCCATCCTCCCATTTAAGAGAGATCCTTTTGGAGCAGTTTGCAATCCCTTTTTCTTTTATAACCACCCTAAATAATTTAGTGTCATCAGCAAACTTGGCCAGCTCACTGCTCACTTCTAATTCCAGATCATTTATAGTGATGGGTGAACTTAAGCTGGGTGAATTTGTAATTTCCTGGGATAATAATGAACTCACCCATGTAAGATCAGATGAGAGTTCTCCCTTCTGCATAAATGAGCTTTTGCACATATGCAGTATCAAAGTGCATCTTGGGAGCTGTGGGTTGGAAAGGTGTAGTGCATAATCATGTTCTGCATCACCATGTTATGTACCCCCTTCCTGATTGGTTATTTTCACATGGCCTCTCACAGAAACACTTTACCTGCCAGCAGCACATTTACTTACTGAACAAAATAAGAGAAAGGACTATATGAACAACAACAACCCATACCCAATCTGAGGAGAGTAAGAGAGAGATTTCATAGATCTTAGAGTTGGAAGGAGCCTACAAGGCTATCGAGTCCAACCCCCTGCTCAATGCAGGAAACTAGTGGAGGGGTCTGAGTCTCCCACCCAAGTAATAACCGGGCCTGACCCTGCTTAGCTTTCCACACTCAGACAAGCTGAGCCAGCGTAAGCCACAGGCCTGTATATGATGTGGCATCATCACACTTTACCATAACCAAGAAAAGGGTCAATCCATCAAATTCAATAGATGTGTGTGGAAATAGCATTGTTTAGATACAGACTGTGCATGTTCTTGATCAGTTCTGAACTTAATACGAATGTATAAAACTATAAATGATGGTCCTCCAGGCTCATTACAAAGATGAGCATTAGAAATGCACAAAGTTCAACCAGTGAGCTGACTAATTATGAAATTTGGCAGCATCACTAAATTTACAAGCAAGTGAAAAGGCACCACTCCTAATACATATTTTTGTGGGATCCTGCTGTTTACATCTCTCCCATATGAGAATTGACCATTTATTCCTCCTCTATGCTTACTGTTCTTTAACCAGTTTCCAATTTATGAGAGGACCTATCCTCTTGTTCTATGACTGCTTAGTTTGCTCAGCAGTCTTGGATGAGGGGCTTTATCAAAAGCATTTTGGATATGCAAGTAAACTATGTCTACTGGATCACCCCTGTCTGCATGTTTCTTGACACTCAAGCAACTCTGAAAGGTTAGTGAGACAGGAGGATATAACCTTTGGAGAAACCATGTAGATTCTTTTTCAGTAGGACTTGTCCTTATATATGCCTGATAATTTTATCATTCATTTCATAGAAAATCTATGAATGATAAAATTATCAAGCATAAATAAGGACAAGTCCTACATTCATAATGCTTTCCACATATTTACCTGGAATAGACATTAAGCAAACTGGCCTGTAATTACCCAGATCCCCCCTGGAGCCCTTATTTAAAAAATGGTCTTACATTGGCCTTTCTCCATTTCTCTGTACAGAGACTGATCTTAGGGACATGTTGCATATTTTGTTAGAAGATTAGCAATTTCACATTTGTGTTCTTAAAGAATTCTAAGAAGGATACCATCTGAACCCGGTGATTTGTAAGTTTTCAATTTGTCAATAAGATTGAGAACTTCATCTATTGTCACCAGTATTTGCCTTAGTTCGTCAGATGACCTTCCTGAAAAATATCAGTTCAGTCATGGGTATCTGCCCTTATGTCTTCTGCAGTGAAGACAGATTAAAAGTCCTTGTTTAGGTTCTCTGCAATCTCTTTATCCTCCTTTAGTATACATTTAAATCCAGTGTCATCCAAAGATCCAACAACCTCCCTAACCAGTTTCCTGCTTCTGATGTATTTATTCTTGGCCTTAATGTTTTTATCAATATGCTCCTCAAAACACTTTTTTGTATTCCTTACTGTCTGCTTGCATTTCCTTTGGGCAAGTATTTGTTCCTTTTTGTTCTCCTCATTTGGGCAATAATTCCAATTTCTGAAGGAAGCCTTCCTTTCTCTAATAGCTTCCTTGACACTGCTCGTTAACCATGTTGGTGACCTCTTGGACTTGGTGCTTCCTTTTCTGACCTGTGGTATACATTCTAGCTGAACTTCTATTATGGTGGTTTTGAGTAACCTCCAAGCATTTTGAAGAGATTTAACCCTCTTGACTCTCCCTTTCAGCTTCCTTTTTACCACTTTCCTTATTTTACGGAAGTTTCCTCTTTTGAAATCAAATGTGACTATGTTCAACTTCCTTTGCAATTTTTCACTTAAATATAAATTAAACTTGATAGCTCTATGGTCACTGTTTCCAATTGCTTCATCAACATACATGTCACACTAGGTCCTGCAAACAGGTTACGGCATTTTTGTAATTTACTTGTGCACTCAAAATTGTCATTGGGGGGCCATGACTTCATAGTGATCATTAGGTTTGAGCAATATCTCTACTCATAGAAGGAGCAACAATTTTCTTTTTAAGCGGAAAGAAACACCTATGAGAACATGCTTGGAGAGTGCTAATGAAAAAATGGATGTCTGCCATGGGTAGTTTGAAGCTGTACGTTTACATTTCGTTTTCTTCATTGAGAATATCACTTTTCATTGAGAATACTATATTGCAGCCATTCCTGGAGGGCAGGGCATGATGCTGTATGTGTGGACCCATCACCTTCCCTGGAGGCTGGAGCCCTCTTCTTATTTGATTGGCATTTGCCCTCCCACCCTTAAGGATTCATTGTAGATGTTACTGGTTGCTGCTTCACTCCCTGCATAGATTCATAGATCATAGAGTTGGAAGGGGCCTACAAGGCCATCGAGTCCAACCCTCTGCAGGAAACTAGAGGAGGGGTCTCCCATCCAATTAATAACCAGACCTGACCCTGCTTAGCTTTCCACACGCTGATACTATGTGTATCCCACTAGCTGACCAATAACTACCTACACTGAATCCTTACAGGTGGGAGGGCTGCAGAGAAGGCACACATCCTGAGGCACCTTTATGGTGAGAAAAATGCCCAAAGACATCAAAGCCTTTAGCACTTTAGGACCCTGGGGTAAGACTCCCCAGGAAAGACTGAGGGGAGATTTGATAGCACTCTTCAAGTACTTGAAAGGTTGTCACACAGAGGAAGGCCAAGATCTCTTCTCGATCATCCCAGATTGCAGGACACGGAATAATGGGCTCAAGTTACAGGAACCCAGATTCCACCAGAACATCAGGAAAAATTTCCTGACTGTTAGAGCAATAAGACAATGGACCCAACTACCTAGGGAGGTGGTGGGCTCTCCCACTCTGGAGGCATTCAAGGTGCAGCTGGACAGCCATCTGTCAGGGATGCTTTGACTTGGATTACTGCACTGAGCAGGGGGTTGGGCTTGATGGCCTTATAGCCCCCTTCCAACTCTACTATTCTATGATTCTATGACCCTCTTTTGAGGCACACCAGAACACACACCTAAAGTGTTGGGGGTTGGTGAATCAGGGGTGCTCCCTCACCCTGGAGGTGGCCAGCTGCAAAGAAGTAAATTCTGTTTGTACCTAGGGCAAGAACACCTCACACCAAAAACATGCAGCAAGGAGGGGTGAAATGCCACCCCTTCCTTGGCTGAGTACTGCACAGCTGTTAGTGTTGTTGCTGATCTTCTTTGTAACTTAATAAATTATCTGTGGCCCTAGTTCACCAAAACACATGTCTCACCTCTTTGTTCCAAACTGTGGTCACAATGTCACCAAATTTCACACTCCTCAGATCCTTTTTCTTATGGACACACACCTAAACTTTCAGGCTCCTTGACTATGCTTGTCTATGTCTCTGTTCCTCTGTTTCCATGAAGGCTGGACCCTAGGAAGCTAGGGTCATGAGCCTTTCTCCCTAAATACACCAACCACTACAAATCCAAAATGGCTCATTATGCACATTGAACATCCCCCCCCCACATTGCCATGATAAGTGGCTGTAAAGATTTTTTTTGTGTGTGGTAGCACGGCAGTAGCTCTACATTAATTTGGCTAGACTTACATAACATTTCGGCCTTTTTTTGTTGATTCCATGGGACACAATCCATGTTATGGTTGAAGCGTGTGTGCATACCTTCTGTTCTATGCAGCCATCCTGAAGCAGAAAAAAACTAATTTTAGTCAAAATAAGTATAACGGTGCAAGTCAATAGTCTCTGGGATAGTTTCCCATGGCCATAGGATATAGCAAAGAGGCCCAACCTTAGAGGAGGAGATCTGACCTTAGATTCCCCCTTCCCAGCCCCCATGGAAACATCCATATTTCTCACCTCTCTGACATCTGAGTTCAGACACTGGAGAAGGGGGAAAGGGTGTGGTGATCAAGGGTGTGGTATAGGTGGATCAGGGGAGACTTTGGTTCCTCGCCTTCCCAATCTACATTCTACAGTCATATCCCCAACACAAAAGAGAATTTGCACCAGCCTTGGAATGGGAGAATATAATTATGATGATGTAGAAGAAGAAACACTGCAAACAAAACACAACAAGAGAAGTGAACACCACTCCTCCTAGACTTCAGCCATGCCATCAGGAGCCCAGAAGGGCTTTGGGATATATATCTGAGGTTCCTACATCAGCTCATTCTGAACTGGAAGATAGGGTTCCCCTGCCCTTCTCAAAGACACCTGATATGATTGTAGAGGATGGTAGGTGAGTCACTGAGAGCCGGTTCGTACGACCCAGGTGGCAAGCACCAAGGGGCCGTCTGTGGGGTCCTGCGGGGTGCCACAGACGACCTGCACCCTGTGTGCGTGGGCGGACCCCACAGATGACCTGCACCCCATGCGCGTGGGCGGACCCCGGTAGAGCCGGCAGTCCCCGCACCACAGTGCGGGCCTCCCGGTGCTAGGGGGTGGCGGCTCGGGATGCCCAGAGGGGCAGTTTGCCCCTACAGGCTGGAGCGGCTGCAGCTCTGGCTGCTCTGGGCTGCAGCCTCTGTGTGGCCCCTGCGGGACGACTGCCCGCTGTTCGCATGGCAGGGTGGCCACATGCGGTAGGGGCTTAACCACCCATGGTCACTTTGCGTGCGTTCCGCACGCGGCCTGTCCCTCTGCTCCCCCGTGGTTCCCGTATCGTGTGAACACGCCCTGAGTCTCTTCAATGAGACAACTCAGTGGAGACTGTACCCATTAAAAATGGAATATAAAGTTTTATTTATAACGAACAAAATATTTTATATACATGTTTTCAATTATTCTATACATCATCCTACTATACAAACAACATACAAACAGAATGCAATCAGAAAACCAAGTATAAGAAAGCAAAAAGAGAGCTACTCTCTGTTTCCCTTAGGCTAGCATACTTGCAATGTACATGTGGGAAGATTTTAACATGTACTTTTAAACAAACTACCTCCCATGGTATATTTGATGTAGTACACACTTTAGCACTTGGCCTGCTTAATGTTTTAAATCTTCTCATAATCACACTGTAGTCAACTACATCCTTCGCAGCACAATGTAAAACTCATTGCTTATTACCAGTTTTGAAGTTGCTGCTTGAGATTTTTATGTGCCTGTCAGATATAAAGAGGTTTTTATAACACTGTTAGTGTTTGTGGCACCTATGGATATATACATTGAAATAAAAACCTGTATTGGTTCCCTTTGTTCCTTGACAAACAAATAAAGGAGTTTATATTGAGCTGTAATTTTCCATAATACAATAAGTGAAATTACAAATAATTTTAAAATGCAAACCAATGTGTTTTTACAATAACATGTTTTTTTAAAAAAATTCTAACTACAGAAGACAATGTGGCTGTATTTTCATTAGCATAATAGAATATAGTTATTTTTTGCCATCATAAACTGCTATACCATTTTTTCTTAAAAGCAACATCCCAGTTGTACAATAGACAATTGACATTTGAAGGTTCATTCTTGATGATAACCATAAAGTTTATTTGATCAGTTTTCATCATTTTATTCCTAAGCTGTCAAAAATAATTATAGAATCCTTCTGAAAAGCCAGGGGGTTTCAACAGCCTGTCAGTCATCATTCTTCTTGATTTTGAATACTCTCTTTTTAATTAGAATGATTTAACACTATATTATTATTATTAATAATATGTCTGAATAGGATAGGATTCATAATTACTGAGAATGTTTTTCAGACGCGTATACCAATGGGATTTGGGTATGTCTCATTTTCATTTCAGTGCTCCTGTATACCATCTTGTAGGCCTCAGTTGAGCTAAAGTTAGTCATGACTAAGCCCCAGTGAAAGCAATGGGATAATTTAGTAATTGATAACTTGTTCCATTGCTGTCAATGGGATTTGTTTACAGCTGTCTTTAGCTACATCTTGGTCATAAAGTTTTAAGGAACGTCATATGACGCCTAGTACTATGACCCCTAGTACCCCCTTTAATTTGTTGGGCATTCTGACACACCATAAAGATTGTTAAGGATCATCAGGGAGAAGGATAGGCTACTAAAACCCTTCTCTCATATATCTGTGTGACTTTCCCACATACAGTTTGAAGTGCTACAATCTGAGAGCGTTCAGTCACCCCTCATCATCTGTTTGGGCAGATCTGACCATAATAACTGCTGACATTCATCACCGTTTTTTTATGACAAAATCAAAAGTTAACCTATTTTTTATCATAGTGTTTATCAATGATTATTTGGCTAGGATCTCAAACATAGTTATGGGCAGGTGTTTTTTGTTTTGGTTTGTTTGTTTGTTTTTAAATGGCATCACCCATATGTTAGCATGTTCCAGACAGTCTTATGAATTCAGTACCACATTGTTTCATCTGTTGCACACCTGTCCACCTGAGCTACATTGAGAGCTGATTTCAGGCTATACAGCAGCTGGGTTTGTCATCTAACAATCGTATGTCATTCCACAAACACTGCACTGTTCATGAGGATACATAATAGACATTCGAGCATATATCATGGAGCCATGATTAGTCATGTGGCTGCTTTGCACATGTCCACTGCATATTTTCCAATGCAGGTCTCTCACCTCCTGTTCAGATCTTATGGGTGTTCACTGGGAGGGATTAGATAGTTTAGCGGAATAGCTGCCTTCCATGTAAAGTATAATTCATTCCTGAGTACTGCAAACCTAGGTTCAGAAACCCACAGTTATTGAAAGTTTGACTTAAATGTAATGCTAAACTTGCAGTAAAGAAGAACCCATATTAAGTCAGAATAAACTCCATATAAACTTGCTAAGACTGCAAGGGTAAGGCCTATTGCTTTAAAAGTACCACAGTCCTGTCAGTGCTTGATAATTCTGTTTGATCCCCACAAATGAATGCCATATATTTTCCTAAAATTTCATGGAAATAGATTTTAACCAATTCTTTCTCAGTGAGGGACTGACCCGTAGGGATGTGCAAATCAGCAAAACCTGAGCTCACTTAAGTTCTCCAAATTCCATCTCAAACCTTGTTCCAACTCGAGACCGTATCAGATTGCGAGCTTTGTTTTTTTCTTTTCCATGAAAACCCGTGTGTATTTCTGTGTGTATTTTTCCAAACATACACATCAATTTTGCATATTTTAAAAATGTATGCATTTTGAAATGTATGCATTTTGAAATGTATGCATGCTGTCTGTCCAACACTCTTTTTTTTTTTTTTGGTCCACGAATCACATTGCAAACTTGGGAATGTATGGACTTTTACCACAGATTGCATCTGAATCTGTATTTGGTCCAGAAGGTGCAAACTGGGTAAAATCCTGATCAAAAATGAACTGAAACTAATTTCTCACACATCCCTACGAAAGGAGAAGGGTTGCTGTTGTTTTTCACCAAGCCCTCCTTGCTCTTGAGGAGACTCTTTCCTGCCCTTCCCTAGGAACTACCTGGCAAAGGCAACTCCTCCAAGAGAGCCTATCTAGGCATAACATCTGCACTCTCTGATTCTTCCATCCTCCTGCTTCTTGTGGCCTGCCTATATCTGCACACTTAGGATGCACTTAGGGATGCTTTGGGATTTGGCGGAGAAAATTGAAGAAATCTGCATGTGATGTTTAGTGTTTGTATTTAGTGTTTAGTTTTAGGGCTGTATTGTGTTGATCCTATTTTTATTTTGTTGTTATATGATTTTTGATACTTTTATTCCAATGTTTTATTGGAACAATGGTTTATACTCAGAAGCAGTGGATATTACTGAAAGCTAAGCAAGCAGAGTTAGTGACACCATCTGTTTTAAAACAAACTAAGATTTCAGATTTTATCAGTCAGATTTTTTTAGAACCATCTATTGAGACTAACTCGTTTCTTGCTCCTATTGCATTATTTAGTGATACTGTTATAAATCCAAGTAAGGCATAAGATGTAAACCAATTCTCTGCACATGACTTGGAACAAGATGTAGAAGCTCCTCCTGTGATTAATCTCCAAATCTCCTTATTCTCCTATTGATGAGGATAAAAATGTTTTTTCAATGCAGCTATTGGGCAACCATTGTTCTCTGACAAGTCAACTGATCAGTAAATTATTTGATGAAATCAAACAAATTAAACAGTTTCTTGTAAAATGTTACTCACTCCCTAGCTACTACCTGTGCTTTGATAGAAACTGGAATTTTAAGTGTATCTTCTCCTCAAGAACATACACAGGATGTTCTAATATATCCCATCAAGAGAACCTTGTTTCTGATAGGGATCTATTGCAGCAATTCATCCAATCTGGACAAGAAGAGGGATGGTTGTTTAAGAACATAGATGATATTCTCAATAGAAAGGGTGGTAACCATATTGATAGCAGGGTCATTTTGGAGGCTGGCTCAACCAATGACATTAAGGCAGCTGTTGAGGAAGATCTGGGCCTCAAAAGTAATAATTGTCAAAGAAAATGGCAAGGGTAAACAAGAAGGTCAAAGGATTCATTTTAAACCTCTTTTTAAAATGTAATTAATAAACAAGAATTGAAAGGGAAGGGAAAGATGGAAGGGCAGGTTGAGGATCTTAAAGATAGTAAAAAGCAAGTAAAGGTGCAATCTGCCAACTCCCAGCATTCCCTAGACAGTATGGCTAGCTGGGGAATGCTGGGAGTTGTAGGACTTCTTTCTGTCTGAGCATGATAGGGTTGTGCCCTAAGTGTTCTTTACATGCTAAAGGTATTCAGGAGAGAAATACTCAGATTCCACAGTGCCAATTCCAATGCATGAGCATATGATTGCTAGTAATAAGCCTCTAATTCAAGAAAATAGTCAGTCCTCTCTAATTCTAATGAGAAGACATTTAGTCTTTCCTAATTTTCTCAAATTAATGACTTATTCACTTTATAAAGATAAGTTATTTTTTATATGTACTGAGACGGTTTGGCCTTGATGAATTTAATTTGCCTGATATAGTAGAAGTTGAATATTTATTTTTACACGTTCTATTATTATTATTATTATTATTATTGTTATTGTTATTATTATTATTATTATTATATTTTATTTCTATACTGCCCTCTTTGGAAGGTCTCTGGGCGGTTTACAACAAACAATTAAAAAATACAATACAATATGAAATATACACAATTAAAACATTATAAAAAATTTAAAACCAAATTTAAAATGACACAAATAGCTAGAACAAGTTAACACAACGTATTAATATTAATTGTATTTTGAGTATATGAGTATCGGTTTTATTTGCAGATTTCCCTTCCCCCAACCATGCATAGCTGTGGACGGGGAGAAGTTTGCGCATGGGAATAGAGCTGAGACATCTATGGGGTGATCTCACCCCACCAATAAGGCACAAGGAGGGTGGGGTGCTAAGGATGATATTAGGCCTGGCCGCCCCACCCTCAGCCTCTTTCTCTTTTGTGGCTGCTTAGAAAAAGGACTGCTTGACCTGCGATTATCGTGCCTTCTGACTCATACTCACGTAGCATTTCAGCATTCTGGACCGGGACTGCTTAGTGGAGGACAGGTTTTGTTTTTAGGTGTGTGTGGGAGCGTTCACCTGCTGCCCTGCGTCCCCCCTTTTTTCCTTACCTGGCTTTGGCTCAGGGCCCGTTTGGCCAGATGATTGAGCGGCACTGGTGGCACGCTGCAGCGTTGCCCGGCTCCAGAGCTCGGCAGTTTCCCAAATAGTGTGGGCGGATTGCGTCAGCTCTCCCGGCTTGCACCCACTGCGTTCTTGTGATGCTCAGGCTGCTCGCCCCCCCCCCACCTAATCGTCCTTTAGCGGAGTCCCTTTGGAGCCCGGAGGCCTTCTTGCGTCCACTAGCAAGGGCTTGGCCTTGCTCTTTTTTCAGCCCCTCCACAAGGGTGGAGGCCTGGGCTGTACCAAGCTCCCGAAGCTCGACTCTCATCGGCAGCGCTCCTCCCCCTGTTTGGCTTGGAGGCTCCAGATTCTTGCCACCCACATTGGGAGCCGAGAACGCTTTTGCATCTGTAAAGGTTTTCTGATGAGCCATTAGGGAACCTCTGCTGCAGTTCAACTCTTAATGTTATGCTAATTTAACTTGTCAAGCTGGGGGAGATCTACCCTCCAGATTTTTACCAACACCCCAAATCCGACCTCCTCATGCTATTTCTGGCACTATATCCTGGATTTTTTCAGAGCTGTTATATCACAACGTTTTTATATGTTGCATTTTTCCCGCCATATATATTTCAGTGTGTCTGTGTATGAGAGAGACGGGGAGGGAGTTGGCAGAGTGCTTGATGGGTGGGAGCTGTGTTTTGCATGGGGGCTACTCTGATGTAAGTCTCTGTTCTCTCTATGGGTGTTACTTACTCCTCTGCAAAGGCAGACCATTCCCTGGCACCTGGGGCTTCTCCACTCTCAATTCAAAGCAGTCCCAGTATCATTGTGGTGTAAAACTGGGTGGGGAGTTATAGCGCCACCCCTCAGGGTAGGATGTTTTGCCCATAACAGCCTACCAGCCAATGGCCGGTTTAGTTAGCACCTGCACTTCTTCCCTTCACAGATCTATAATTATTCAATAAATGTGGCCCTAATTTTACACCATATATCTTGTGTCTCGGCTCTTTATTTCCCCCTTTACGTGCACAAATACACAATGTTAATTATGTTCTTACAAAGTAGAAAGGGTCTACAAAGTGAGGGAGTATTGACAACTAGATATTTCAGGCAAACTTTTAAACCTCTTTTTGTCAGTTAGTTAGTACCTGAGGGAGGACAAATTAAATTGTCTACTGGAAAATGTTATGATCTACCTAATATTAAAGGGCTAGGAAACTCTGGGGACCGAAATAATTTTCAAGCTTTAGCACACAATACAAAAAAGAGAGCACATTTCCTGAAGAACAGTGAGGTTGGGTGGCAAGCTGAGATGCCCTGCCCACAGGCAGTGTATAGCCCTTTGTTTATAGGATCAGGTGAAGCTAATTAAGATTTAGTAGTGGAAGAAATTGATCAGGTGAAGCATTTTCAGATCATGCCAACTCCTGAACAGGAGGAGATATTGTTTAATTTGAGTTCTCAGCAGGAAATACTGTTTTCTTACTAGAAGAATGGTAGTGTAAAGGATCCGAAGGAAGTAAATTCTAACTCTCCCTGTAAGGCTCACCTCCTGGATGGGTTGGTTGCCCTGAAAAAACTATTGCTCCCTGATGAAGCTGCTATGGTAGCACAGTTTAAGCTGATCCACACAGAGACTCAAGAGAAGATAATAGGTGGACTACATGCTTTATAAGAAATGTTCTCTTTCTTGGGAATAGGGAAGGGTGTATCCACCCCAGCAAAGGGTTCTGTTTATATAATAGGGCCAATTCCCACCAAGATGTTGGTTCTGCAGTGCTAACCCTTTCCCGTCTAGATATATCAGAGACAATTTTCAGCCTCTTCCTGGTCTTCAAACTGTCTAACTATGAAGTAATAGGGATCTCAATATATTGTCTGGGAATATCTCTGGATGATATGATAAATTAGCAGACAAGGTGTTTGGTAGTTATTTACAACAGTTTCATATAATCTTTCTTCAAGAAGCATGATGGAGGATGTTTCTAGCTTGCATCTTCAGGGTTTCAAGGTTTATGCTGCAGCAGCAGCAAGATGCCATAAGATGGGTCGCTGCAGTGGTGGCTTAGCAGTATTTGTTTCTGTGGCAGTGGAGGGGGACTGTTGAGTTATGGGTTCTCAGTCCCATGATGGCATTCTAACACTCCAGGTAAAGCTTAATAATGACATCTCTTTATTTAGTATTAAAGTTTATGTTTTCCCAGAGAACTCTCTCTTTACAACCTTCTTAAGATGTGTGGACACACTTGGAGACTGTCTTGGGGAACACTGATACTCAGTCTTGAAAACCTGCATATTATTATGGGAGGAGAGTTAAATGTTCAGTTGGGACACTCAGATTTGGAGTTGTTTAAACACTTGGACATTTGCATGGAGGATTTCCATTTGTTAGATGGGTATTCTCAGGATAAGAAATTTAATAAGAATGTTTGGAATCTTATTATGTTGGTTTACAAGTATTTTTTAACTTTGAATGGTAGTTGGTTGGATGTATCTGTGGGTTGTTATACATTTCTCTCATCAAGGGGGGGGGCAGCACAGAGAATTATTTTCTGATTTCCCTGATCTTATTTTTTTTGTTTATTTTTTTCCAGTAGATCAACCAGAGAGTGATCATTATCCTATTAAATTAGTTATCCAGCTGGTGGATAACTCAAATCAGAATAAAAGTATATATCCCTTTGAGATGGTCACTTCCAGTAACAGATGGCTTAAATGGTCCAAGACCCTGAGCACAGAGGTCACAGTCAGATTCGTTATGTGGCCTTGTCTTGCAGGAGCTAAGAAACACAGTTTTGGCAGGTAATCTGGAGGTCATGGAGGGGTACCAAAAAATCATAGATCAACTGAAACCCCAGTTAGTGCACTCGGGCCATTCAGAGGCCCCCAGAATGCATAATGCAAGTTGGTATGATGGGGAATGTAGTAGTATGAAAAAAGAATGATCTAGGTTAAGTTGCAGTGTTAAAAGGTCTGGATCAGAGGATCTAACTAAGATCCAAGAAACAATCATTATATAAGGCCTTGTTGAAAAGGAAGATGGACACATTCATTAGAAAAAGATGGATGGACTTGGGTTTGGCCTTGAGGCAAAAGCATGACATTAAATTTTGGAAGATGGTCTATTCAGGTTTACACAATTCCAAGCTTCATCTAGAAGCTCAAATCCCCGCCCTCAAATGACAGCAATATTTTGAGAGTGTCTTCCAAGGCCCCACGCCTGCTGGAGAGGATTCATTTGGTAAAGACCTTCCTGATTGGATGCCTGTCTCTTCACAGGAGATCAGCTGTTTATTAAAAATATATGGGGGAAGACATACTTCCTCCTGAGATATTTAAATTTAATTCCTCCTGGTGGGCCTCGGTTTTGGCCAAGTTGTTTTCCTATGTTAAGCAGACAGGAATGATCCCTGTTGGGTGGTGGTCCAGTATTATTATTCCACTATATAAAAAGGGTGAGAGATATGACCTCCCCAAATATAGGCCAATTAGCCTTCTGGATATAGTATCAAAAGTTTACAGAAGGTTTTTGTTAAATAAGCTTGAAGCTTAGGCGGAGGAAAATGATACATTGGTTGAAGAACAAGCTGGATTTCAACATAGGAGAAGCGCACAATTGATCAATGCTTTGTACTTACTCACTTGATCCAGAAAAGTCTGAGCAGGTCGAGAGGAGGTTTGTATGTGGCCTTTGCGGACTTTACTTCAGCATTTGATTTAATAGACAGAGATTGTTTATGGGGAAAACTGTCATCATGGACTAATATAGACAAATGTTTCATGTTTGTTGTTTCTGATTTGGAAACTTTATTCCTGTACTGATCTAAGAGTGTGTGTTGGTTTGTCAGGATCCCTCTCTGATAAGGTTAACACTAGAAGAGGAATTAGGCAGGGCTGCTTACTGCTTCCCTTCCTGTTCAATTTTTACGTGAATAACCTAGTATCTGATTTAAGTTCTATGGATCTTTTCAAAATAAGAGCTGGATGGCCTCCAACTGACATTTTCTGTGACTTGTGGGCAGGCATAGTAATTTTGTCACAAAGAAGGTTCCTACTTTTGCAGCAGCAACTCAGAAAATCCGTCACAATTTTTTAAAAGATGTCTGCAGTGAACTATAAAGAAGATGATCTGTTGTAGACCTTTTGTAAACGTGTGCTACTGTTTGGTTTGCTTTTACTCGTTTTTGGTATTTTTCATTGCTATATTTTATATAGTACTGTATTTTGTAATGGCCTTTACAAATAAATTCAATTCCATTCTCCAAATCTCTCTCCCCTACCCCACAATTATCAGTAGCTCTATTCAATTCTGTTTTGTTCTATGGGTCCGTTCTATTACCCTTGTGAGATATAACCTTTTGCAAAGGAACATCTCAGGCTACCAAACCTTATTGCATTTATACCTAAAGGTAGCATAGGGAGAGAAATAATTTAAAAGACATGCCGCTACATAAAGTTATAAATGCTTAGCATTGCTTCAGGACATGCTGATTCTCTGCATTAATTTGCACTTCTGAACCTCCTGACAAACCAAGTGCATAGCCCCAGTCACCCAGGTCAGATTTACATGTAGTGTGAAATTCAGCTCATCAGCATAACGCTTGAGTAATTAGACCACACAAATGAAAGTCAAGGAGGTTGCAAAGGTGAAGTTTCAACTTGGTGACAGAGTACCATATTCTCTCTCTCTCTCTCTCTCTCTCTCTCTCTCTCTCTCTCTCATTCTAGTTGGGTCTGTGAGATTTTAATGGGTTTGTGCTGACATTCTCTGCTGCTTGTCTTGAACGAGGCTGCACAGAAATCCCCTGGGTTACCTGTGTGCTTGCTCAGTCTGCTATCACCTGGTCAGTCTCCCCACTCCACTATGTATTGTATTGTATTGTATTGTATTTCTATTTAAATTATAGTAATTGTTCCTGAATTTGCATCTATACATATAAATTAGGACATGCAAATTTTGTGGAAATCTATATCCACTGTTGACCTCCCCCCCCTTTCTTTCTTTCTTTTTTTGGTGACACGTGTTCTCTTTTCTGGGCGATGCATAAATGGCCACCCTACTTGGCATACATAAAATAAATAAAGTTACAGCTTTATTTGCAATTCAACTGCATTCTGTGGATTTAGGAGATTTCAGACTTTTAGGTTACAAAGGAGAGGAGAGAAGTCCAGACCATGTGAACAGCTCCTGAAGACACCACCAAAGGCCTGAGAATATAATTCAGCTGGGGCAGCTCCTCCCTGATCTTCCCAGAAGGTTGATGGGATTGAAGCTTGGTTGGGTCATGTCCTGCACAAATGAACTGGTGCAGCTATTCCTCCACTCTTTTTAGCAGAAAATCCAGTTGTTCCTAGCATCTATTTGAGTCTGAGGTAAAAATTTGAGGGACAGCATTAAGCACACATTCTAGACATTTTCCTCTTTTAATTTACTTCTGCAAAGTTCACATGCTTCCTTTTGCATTTTATAAAGCAGTTTAGCTAACACACTAGATAGTTCTTCCAATTAAACCTCTTGGCCTGAGGATTCATTAATTAGCCTTATCTTATTTCCATCAGAGTATTCCTGCCCTTTTCCTCTGTCCTGCTGCTGGGGTTTTGGACTTGTGCCCTTGTGTGTTCTGCCTATATCTAGTGTAGCAAGAAATGTCTCAGGGCAGAACATTTTAGTACAGAATAGCATAATCCTCCAGGAAATCTTACATAGAGCCCTGCTCTGAACCCTCAGGCAGAACTAGCAGTTAAATATCATATCCACTTGACCTCTTCTGACGGTCATCAAAGTTTATTCTTTTAGCAAGCAGATTATTTATTTATTTTTTTAGTTTGCTTGTTTTTGAAACCAGACACATGCTTCTATTATTCACATGGTTCCTCTTTCTGTTCATAGTTTATTGCAGTTGTTTTCTGGAGAAAGAATTTTTCCTTTCTACTTTGCTTAGGGTGGCTGTGTCCCCCCCCCCCCCCGTTTCTCCGTCTTCAATTCTATATCTTCTGAGATTTGCTGTTCTGTTAAGGAATGAACCTAGGAGGCTGCCAGTACAGCCAGTTTATTGCTAAAATACTTCATGCTTAAGCTGAAGTGCAGAAAGTAGTAACCCAAACCAGAACACAACATGTGGGCTTGACCACGTTCCACCATGCTGATTCTGCCATTATGCTGAATGCACTAGCTATGGACTGGCATGATTTCCATGTGCCTTTCCATCAAACACATTAAGTGGGAAGATACCTTTTTTTGTATCATCATTACAGAACCTGTGGTCATCCAGATGATGTTGGACTCCAACTCTCAGCAGCCCCACCCAACATGGCCAATTATGATGGGAGTCCTAATCCAATATCTGGAGCACCACAGGTCCCTCACCCCTATTATACACCCATAGGTGGGTTCAGATTTAAGTGGTTTTTCATGCTATCTTCTACCAAAATTTGAGTGAGCAGGAGTTGATTCTTGTAATACATCTCAGAATCTCACTGTTTGAGCTCGTACCTCATTTATAAGATATTTACAAGGTTTTGTATGAGCTACAGCTTGTGCAACTTAGCAGACATTTTCCCTTCAGTGCAACTGGACTGAGTGTTATACGTCTTATCAGAACAGTGGAACAAGATAAGAATTGAGGTTCAGTACCTAAAACTGAGGCTCAGGCTCTGTAGTTCCCCCAAGTGGATTAATTTGATGGTGTGGGACAGACACAAGTGGGCCACGCCAACCAGCAAACTAGGGACAACCTCTCTCACCCATCATATTCATGAACCCAAGTAGTGACCATCATTCACCACTTGTCATAGCTCTACCTTGTAGATTTTGTAGTTAGCCCTGTGCGTTGACAGTCATTAGCTGAAGTGCCCTGCATTGCCGGTGAAAGTTAGCTCTGATAGTCAAACTCAAGAAACATATTGTCTGGCCACTGCAAAGAAAGCTGGAAAAAAAAGTAGGGAAATTTGACAAAGAAGAAAAATCTTTGCTGACCTCCAAACAGCAGCTAGACACTTATTTATTTATTATTACATTTATACCTGCTGTTTGTTTGTTTATTTATTTATTCATCATATTTATATCCCACCTTTGACCTGCAGAGTTTCCCCATATGGCCCACAGAGCCTGGGGCTCTTGCTATCGGCCACACATCCGCTCCCCTCCCTAAGTTCCACCGCCTGGCCTGGAGGCTACCAGGTACTTAGGAAGGCGCCTGGGAGAGGAGTCCCTTTATTGGAGATAATAAGGAGATTCCCCCTTACTTAGTGTGCTACCCCCACTCCCATTGGGAAGGGGAGTGGCATGCAGGAGAATCTCTGTGTTATCTCCAATCACTGATCAGAGATAACACGAATTCCTCTCCCCGCCTGCTTGCCAAGTCCCAAATAGCCTCCAGGCCAGCACTCTCTCCCTGCTCCTTTCATCACTGTCAATTCAGCTTCATCCAGTTAAGTGAGTGGTGGAGTAATTTATTTATTTATTATATTTATACCCCGCCTTTTTTCCTGCAAGGAACCCAAGGCGGCTTACATAATCATCCTCCTCCTCCTCCTCCTCCTCTCCATTTTATCCTCAGAACAACCCTGTGAGGTAGGTTAGGCTGAGAGTCAGTGACTGGCCCAAAGTCACCCAGTGAGCTAACACTCTATCAAGGTGCTTTCATATGCTCAGGTCATTGCTCATCACTTTCCAGAATCCCAATGCAGTGTCCTCCTAATACATCCATTATTATTATTTTTTACCAAATTCTCCCCAACATATGCATATTTGCAAATAATTTGTCTAATATAAGGCATTTTTAACATTATTTTCACTAATATATGCAATTTTGTATGCACCTTTCCCTAATATACACATTTTCCATGCCATTTTTGATTGGAGAACTCCACTGCAACATTTGGAGAAGTGCAAATCTCAAGGGATAACTGAGTTTTGGGTTGTGCATTGCAAAATTGGGTAAGTTTTTATACGGCTATTGGGCGGTATAAAAATGAAATAAATAAATAAATAAGTGCACCTTAAAATTTGAACCGAACAAATTTCTTCCCCATCCTTCTGGAGGATAAAGCTATCAATGGCTACTACTAGTCATGATAAGTATATATTACTTTGAGTATCAGAAACCGTATGCCTCTCAGTATCAGTCGCTTCAAGGTTTGGAGATGACATTTTATCAAAAGGTAACCAGATATGCACACCCGAATCTGCAATAAACAAAAAGTTGCGATAGATGGCATATAATTTTATCCTTTCTGGAAAGAAGAACTACTTATGAGCATTGGAAACTTTAAACAAACAAACAAACAAACAAGCAATAGTATATTTAGTTCACAACAGTTATACTGAAATATTTCTCCTATGAGTGTTTCTTCCTCATGAACTGCAATGGCCATGCATCCTCCCTGCTATCTCTCATTCTTAGACTTTGTTTCTACAGATCAAATGTTAATTTATACACCAATGGAATGTTCTAGGTATGCTTCAATAACCTTCTTCAGTTCATCTCAATCATCATCCCAAGGCAGCGGCACATAGTAAAAGCATGTGTTGTGTAGCACTTTCACAAGAAACTGGAAAATGTCAGTTGTTTAGTTACTTTTCCTAAGCACATGTGGTTTTGCATGTTACAAATCTACAAATTACTTGTCACAACAATCATCCAACTCTTCCTCAGCGACATGTTCACCATTTTCTGAACTTGATTTCTGGTTTCCACAGTTTTGAATTGTGAACGTATCGGTGCACGAGAGAGCACATTGTTCTAGGGATGTACGCGGATCTCGATAGGGGGTGGAAGCGGGGTGAACTCGCCCCACTTGCCCCCCCCGAGCTCCACAGCACTTACCTTTTCCCTGGCTCGGCACATCTCCCCAGAGAGGAGCTGGGGGGAGGTACTTCCTGGTCCCCAGCGCTGCATTTTTCATGTAACGGTGGTTTTCTATGGTATTTACGTGAAAAACGCAGCACCGGGGATCTGGAAGTGACGCGACGGGTCCCAGCGCTGTGCCAGGAACTGATGCGACGGGACTCTGGCGCTTCTTTTTTCACGTAAATATCATAGAAAACCACCTTAAAGTGGCCACGTGGGAGAAATTGAGCGGTGGGGATGCTCGCCGAGCACAAGGCGAGCACCCCAACAGGTACGCGTACATCACTACAAGCAGTCTGCATTCCTTGGTGCAGCTGGAGATTTCTAATAGAAGCATAGCCTCGGCAGCTGGCAGATCCTTCATCCAGTACACAACCAGGTGCTCGCTCAGTCCCATCTTTGGATTCCAACTTGCAGCCCCTGCCAAAGAACTTTTTATCTTTTGGTCCTACTAGAAACACTGTCTCCATAGTGCAGCCTCAATGTTTGTGCATTGTGCCTGCTTTTTCAAATTGTCCCTTGCATGGTGGCAGTTGGTAGCACTCTCTCTCCTTCCATAGCACAGAACAGGTGGTAAAGCATGTGAAAATCTCCATTTTTTTCATTAGTTCTTAAGATAGATTCTACTCTGCTCCAATTCAATACATTTCTTCTTTATTGCTGGTCAAGTTTTGTAGAGCAGTTGCATTCCCTTTGTCAGCAAATGCATTTGCATGGTCACATATCTAGTGGTAGCTGTTATGTAACCACACAAGGCACTCTTGGTCTTTTATCCTCTCCTTATGGTGCCAGCCAGAAGTGATGCGACAGGACTGGCGCGGCCAGCTCGCCGTGGAGAGGCGAGCGGGCACCGGGACCCGGTAAGGCCCACTCACCTCGGGCGGGTGTGAGCGGGGCTGATTTCGGCCTGCTACGACCGCACAAGGTGAGCGGTTACATCCCTATGACATGAAAATCCTCATGAGTGCTGCAAGTCTACCTTTTAGTTGCCATCCCTTAGCTTAGTGTGTAGACCTTGCTAAAAATCACTATCTACTAGATGGTAAGGATTTGGGTCCTTATTCAAGGACTATTCAGCTCAACAGGGTTATAGACTGGATTACAAATGAGAATTAACTTATATGTGATGTTTGCACTTATTCCCCCCATTTCTGTGAATCTCACCCAGCAAAACTCATTCATGTAGAGAGGAAACAGGGGACTATGTGGAACTGAACCTTGACATTCCCTATCACCACTAGAATTTCCATTTATTTATTTATTTTATTCATGCAACTCAAGCTAGAAATGTTGCACCTTACTTTAGAAGGGAAACTTTCCCCCCCATGGGTTTATTTATAAACGACTATTCCTGGCCTAGGACTACTATAAATATTTCATAAGCATGCCCTGTGGAACATTTCTTATTTAAATAACTGTAAAGCACAAACCCCAGGTTGCCAAGGTTGAAAGATAATCTTGGAGAAAATAGCCAGAGTCCTAAACCTAGGTTTGCACCAGAACGACTCTGCTGACTTCTGGAAAGCTATATCTGATTTACTCTGCTTCAAATCAGATTTAAATTATAGGTCTTACACCTTTCTATATACAATAGACAAACAGGAAGAAAAGAAAATTGATGCTTTCTTTAGGAAGGAAATATTTCAGAATTCTTTTTAAAAAATAAAATAAAAAATGGTGCTGCTGTTCACACAGCTTCCCCCGCCTCTGATATTGTGCTTTCAATGGTGGTCTGACGTACCACCAGCTATATTCCTGTGAACAAGTTGTTGTTAAATGCACAAGGGCAAGACCAGTAAAAGAAAAGAAAAGATGGCAACTTTAACTGCTTCACTTCATGTACTCTGATTCAAATGACCATTTCTTTTCACACACCCTGCACTTTCACAAGACACATAAAGACATTTAGAGGTATGGGCCCTGGATTCCAATCCTGTCACTTACATTAACTCAGGGGCAAGGGTACATTTTTGTTCCGGCGGGTCTTGCCTCCTCCCCAGACATCATCCACCTTGCCCCACCCATTTTATCTTTCTCCATACAGAGATAACAGTGTGTGAAGCAACTCTGCCACTGCTGGGAGGAATTCCTCTAAGCGCCAGCTGAGTCCCTCTCTCTGTGCAGAGAGAGAGGCATGGAGCGCTGTGCCTCTATCTGGATGGGGAAAATTAAAAATGGGTGGGGGTGACATCAGGAGATGAGGAGGGGCCTATGGAGGTTCCAGTGCTGTTGGACTGGAAACCTCTGTGGGCCGAATTCAGCCTGCAGGCCAGAAGTTCCCCACCACTAAATTAGGTGATATTCTTCCTGGGACTTTTAAAAGGCTCTTTCTCACATTTGTGTATTTAGATATGAACATACAATCATGGTTTCATTTGCAACATGAAGAGGAAAATACATTATATTGTTCTATCCCTTGTGCTTCAGATTTTCTTAGCTGATCAATTGTCCAACTTTTAACTGATTAAGTAATTATTAAGTAATTATAACAAGTAATTATTAATCAGCATAAGTGCATTTTTTGAGATAATTAGAAATGAATGAGCACAGCTTCTATTCTTTCAGTCTGAGTTAATTAACTCATGAAGTATGGGCCTAACAGTGCAGTGGAACCTCCATGTGCAAACTTAGTGTACCTTTGAGTGCCTGGTGTTGGGGATAGATCACAATGGAAGAACATTGCTTTCATGCCATGTTTGAACATCCAGAGACAATGGAGTGGCTGGCTGCTATTGGGGGCGGGGGAGAGAATTGGTCTAGGGCAGAGCACGGAAACTTGTGGCCCTCCAAACCCAGTCAGCCTCAGTCAGCATGGCCAGTGCTCAAGGATTATGGGAACTGTAATCCAACAACATTTGGGGGCCAAAGGACACTGGTCTCATGTAGTAAGACAATTCTTATGGTTTAATATTCTTAACCTAAAATTTAATCATTCAGTACAGGAGTATTTGTTTAAAATAACTGTCATCACAATTGAAAAAATAAACAAAGCACGTCTCAGAAGCTATATTTAATATTATTTTATCCTTCTTTAGGATCTGGAGTGTAGCACAGTATGCATTACAGCAGCATTCCAAAACAAAAATGTCTTCAAAATTGTAATTGCTCAATTCCAATCAACACTGTGCAAGAGTGAGTAAGGCATATTGACTATGATTTCACTGAGCAGTTTGCTACATTTTGTTTCCCACTTTTACAACTTTAATCCATATCCCTTTTCTCAGTTAGCTTTGAAAACACTTTTATGACAGGGGGGACTGTCTTGTTATATGATATGTAAACACAATTCCCAGTAATGGGGCCTTAAGCCCAGATTCCAGTAGTTTTGGGTTTTTTTTAAAAGAAAAATAATAATAAGAATAAGAATGAATGAATGAATGAATGAAAAAAAATCAGGTATAATTTTTTTATTAACCATTATGTTATAAAGAACAAGCTCAGTATGGGGATATTTTAATAGTTACTCTGGAAATTCTTGTTATTTTTTGGCCACAACACTTTACATCTTGATGTACATAATTTTTATTCACACTGAACAGACTTATTTATCTATCAGTTCTAGTGCTTGTTTTGTGCTGCACATTGGTTTTTAGTCCATTTAACAGATTTATTTCTTGACAACATTCACTTAATATTTTTTTTATTGTGAACAAGGAATTGGTAATTTGTGCTGAGCAGATTTATTGCACTAACAGGGTTTATTCTTAAATCAGATATTTATTTACATGAGCCTCACTGGATGTAGAGCAATAGTCACTCTCCCACTCTAAATCAATATTAACTGAGTTCTCCTTAATTGTACTGCTAAATAAAAGTGAGTGAAAGAGAATTTCATAATTTATTAAGAGTTCCTGATTCTTTTTGGAGATAAAAAAAAATCTCAAGGTCAGGAATACAAGGGTTGTTATTAAAAGCAAATCTTCAGACATGCAATTCCCCACCCTCCAAAACTACCGTTTTTTAGTGTTGCACTTTATTCTTAGCACAGCTGTATCACAGAAATGGATTTCAGTGATTGGACTTCATTTCCTAACAGAGCTGAATAAATGAGCATGCACCTACAACAGGAAGAAAATGAAATAAAAGACCTGATGGGTGAAAGGTTTCAATCACTTTTTACTGGCACAGAGAAAAGTTTTCATTTGATTTTTCTTCCCTGGTCAGGGCTCCATGTGTTGCTCCATATATCACAAGCTTTAAAAGCCCATAAGGACTAGAAGGCAGGCACTGAACTGATGCTATGGTTTTTCAGAGACTCAGGAGTAATCAGTGCAGCATGGTTACTGTCCACTGTTTGGGAGTGCGAGCAGTGGGGTGGATTCACTCGCCCACCTTTTCTGCGCCAAACAATTGGTTTGGATTCAGATTTCACCCATTGAAACCAATTAGATTTAAGTTAGTGACTTAAATTATGTCTCATTGATTTTAATGAGTCTACTCTCAGTATGACTAAGGGCTAGATCCAGGATCTGCCTTCCGTGAGAGGAAGGAACCTTCCACAAGAGGAAGAGCTCCACTCCTGAAAAGTCCTTCTACTTGATTTTTGGGGCTCTCTCCTCCTCCCCCATTCAGCAGGGGGTCCTGACTGTAGCATTTTCAGTGGACTGGAGGGGCTGCTGAAGAAAAGGGGGAATGGGGAAGTCTAATCCCATCAGCAGAGTTGATCCAATGTAAGTCTGGATCCAACCCTAAATCTAGATCCAACTCAGTTGATTGGTAGGATGTGGGCTTTTACAAAAAAGGATCCATACAAACCACCCAAGCTGTTCCACTTGACTTGTGTTGGATCAGAGCCACCAAGCATAGGATTACTGAATAATATAAATGCATGTTGAAACTGAATTACAACTAAGGATCGAACTTAAGTGTTAACCACATCTTTAGATCCTGTGTTTGGGATAGTCCTCTTTTTCTTTTCTTTTCTAAGTAGCAGCAGCCACAAGGGTTGCAACAAGGATCAGCACCACAGCACACAGGGAGAGATTTAGAAACCCTTCACCCTTGTGCAGTTTTCACAGGGATGTTGAAGAGTCCTTGGTCTCGAGTCACGAGTCGAGTCACGAGTCTTTGGACCCGAGTCTCGAGTCCGAGTCCGAGTCCTTGGCCCAAAACGATGACTCATGAGTCACGAGTCACTCCCAAAGCTGACTCCACGAGTCCCTATTAAAATCAATGGGGTTTTCCCCCAACAAAATAAGGCTACTTCACACTCAGAGCAGCCACACAGAGTAATCTCAGGTCCTTCTTCTGCCTCTCCCAAGTACGCAACACATCAATCAAAATAAATCTTGACACACTGTTGGGGCTGCACTCCTGGTAGCCGTCCATAGTGGCCGAGCAGCGGCGCACCTCGCTTCCATGCGCTCTTCGCCGGCAACCACGCTCCTCTCCACTCCTTCTGGCACAGCCCAGGGATGTTGAAGAGTCCTTGGTCTCGAGTCCCGAGTCGAGTCTCGAGTCCCATTAAAAATATTGGGACTCGAGTCCGAGTCGAGTCAGAGGGGGGACTCAGTCCGACTCACGAGTCGAGTCCTCGAGTCCGAGTCCCCATCCCTGAGTTTTCACACTGAAAACGGGAAGAGGGGAAATAGCAGGGAGCGATGGTGAGCAGTAGAGGCTGCTGGACCCAAATTCTGATGGGGCTGGACTTGTAGTGAGGTGAGGTTTTCCACATTGCGTGTGTTTGTATTCTGAACTCCTTCAATTCTAAATTTGCCTCCATCATTACCAATTTATGGGATTTTTTTATTTTAAAAAGCATCTGATGTACACAGTGCCGGCTGCTCAAAATGAGTAGCGTTGAATCACAGCCTCAAGGTTTGAAAAAATCAAGTAATGTACATCCAAGTAATGTACATCCAAGTCCATTTTGGGGTGAAATCTCAAGCAATTATACCAGTTGGGTCCTGGCGGATTTCATTCTATTTCCTCTGCTGGAATAGACTCAATCTGTAGTGAGTCAATCCAATATGCAGATTCTGGATTTTTTAAATGGTGGAGGCAATTTAAGCATATGGGATTGTTGTTTTCTTTCTTTCCAGGTCACAGAATTTACACAAATGGGATCATGCTTCGTTGTTGTTGTTGTTATTGTTGTTGTTGTTGTTGTTGTTGTCATCGTCTTTAAATTTGTGCAAATGGGCATCATCATCATCATCATCTTTTTAAATTTGTGTAAATGGGATTGTGTGTGTGTGTGTGTTTTAATCAGTGGTATTTTGCAAGTCCACCTCACCGCTGTGTATTCCCAATTATAAATATCTTTGTCAGTTTCATCGCTGCACACTACTTTGTTTAGCCCAGCAGAGCCATATTTCATATTTGTCAAACAACTTAATTTCATCCTCCAGTTGGGTCGAGTGAAGGGTGGACTTGCAAAATACCACTGATTTAAAAAAATTAAAAAAAAATATGACCCCATTTGCACAAACTTAAAGACCTCCAATACCCTCACAATCCCATTTGCACAAATTTAAAGGCCTGAAAAATAATTTTTAAAAATCCATGATTCCATTTGCGCAAATCACAGGACCTGGGAAAAAAAATGCATCTATTTATTTAATGTGCCCCAAAATACAAACATTTCTGGAATCAGGGAAGAAAATCCACTACAGCTCCCACTTATTGGAATAGAAACATTGCAAAATCTCACCAGGCTTAAGTAGAATAGAGTTTCCAGCACTGCACATGCCTAATCCTGCAGGCCCTTCTTTTGGTTCTGCCACTATCAGAGGCATATTTGGTGCCAGGTGGAGACATGAGAGATGGCCGCCTCAGTGGCTGCTCCCTGTCTGTGGAACTCCCTCAAAGAGGGGAGGCTGCATTGTTCTCCTTTCCCTGGCAGGCAAAGACATCTTTATTCAGGCAGGCCTTTGGAGTGTAATTTGGTCTGTTGCTGAAGGGGGTTTTATTTGGTTGGGTGCCATTTATTTCTTTTATTGTTCTGCTTTTTAAAAGTTATGTTTTAATTAAGATTTTGTTTTTAACCTGTGTTTTATTGTTAGGTGCCCTGAGCACTATTCTTTGCTGGAAAGGAGGGATATAAAATAAATAAATAATGTTCTCTGGATTTTACTTCCAAACTGTTTTGTGTCTTTGTATGGGTTACTCTTAGGGATGCTTAAACAGTTATTTCCTTTGATGAGACAGTTTCAGCTACTATGTCCAAATCTGGGAACCCCTTCCCTAGATCATAAATTTAACTTACATAGTCAACAGGAGAGTCAACCCAATGAAGAAGTACATTTTGTGCACAGAATAGAGCTCCCACATGTGCAGCAGCGTCACTATTACATATATGGAGCTCGGTCGAGTATTTATTTATTTATTATATTTATACCCCACCTTTTTTCCTGCAAGGAACCCAGGGCAGCTTACATAATCCTCCTCCTCCTCTCCATTTTATCCTCACAACAACCCTGTGAGGTAGGTTAGGCTGAGAGTCAGTGACTGGCCCAAAGTCACCCAGTGAGTTCCATGGCCGAGCGGGGACTAGAACCCGGATCTCCCGAGTCCCAGTCCAGCACTCTCACCACTACGCCACACTGGCTCTCAGTATGGAAGTAATTGGATGTATGGATGTCTTCTGCTGGGCTATTCATAAAATGAAACACGGCATTCACTCTGACTTTAAACCGAAAAGCTCTTTGTGCTTTGAAAAAAAAGTCTAGTATTTAATTTATTACCATTCAGCATATAATTTAATATATGATCATTCAATTTTCCCACTAATAGTTAACTGTGTGAAAAGAGCATTTTGGGAATTGATTCATGTTTGCTATCACTGGGAGGCATAAAGCATAAAATGGAAGCCACCATAATTGGTGTACAGGAATTTCCATTTATCTCTCAGAATATTGCCATGTGAGCCCTATAAGGATCTTACTTTCTTCATCTATGTGAATATATATATGAAAAAAGACCACTGTGAATCAAGGGAATTTTACTTATTGTTATTAGCCCCCAATTTCATTTATCTAAAGTCATCCAGCTAGAAAACGTCTTGTTCTCATAAGTCTAAGTAAAAAAATATACTGCCTGACTTTCTAGTTGATAGATCTAGCCTATCTGTGAAAAGTCTAATAGTTTTTTAAAATGACCATATGTCAGTCAGCTACTAAAATGCACTATATTCTATTCATTTATACTTGGAAGCAATTGACATGATCCAACAGTAGTTAACCAATTTTAAAATAAACACTCATAAATTCCACTGTAGTCAATGGGAACTGAAGGTCCTTAACTTTGGATGGATCATGCCTGTTGGGTTGGATCCAGTTCTTAACCCACCAGTGAGAGGAGCCACTGAGCAAAGTTCCACTTGGAATACTCCCACTGGTGGAAGATAGGAGGTGATCTCTGCCCATTTCCCCTCCCTCTACATTCCCCAGTACAAGCTCCCTTACAATTCCAAAGCATCCCCAACCTCTGGAGCAGACTGGGGGGCATAGGAGACTGCAGAGGTAGGAGAGAATCAACAAAGATAATATCCACCCCTTAAACCAATAGGATTCCCCCATTGGGTCAGAAGCCTATTGCAGACAGAAGCAGCCCTTCCATCTGCAGGAGGCTTATGCTGGATCCAACTGACTGCTGACAAGCTTTTTACTCAATTGTATTGATACTAAAGGGAAGACACAAATAGGGGAAATAGTCTGAGGTAGAGTTTGGCATTGCTTCCCCGCCCCCAACATCCAGACTGGAACAATGGCTTCCAGTGGGGTTCAAGTACTCTTGAAATGAGCCCAGGGCCCACTGCTTTTTAGTGGGTTCCAGACCCATTTCAGAAATACAGGGAAGGAGAGTACATTTAGCCAACTCCCTTCGCTTTAATGCCTAAATTTAGTTTCTGTTCACAAATCATGTGAACATGTCCCATTTGCAATCCTGAACCTGAGCAGGAGTGGTTTTTTCAAGAAATGTTCTCAATATTTCTGAATTTGGAATTGTGTTCGAAAAATGCATTTTTTTAAAAGAAATGAGCACTTTGAAATGTGAATTTTTAAAAAGCACACGCAATTTCATGCTTTAGTCAATGAGAGGAAAGTGTGCACTTTGGGGGGGGAGAATACTCACAGAAATGCATACTTTCCCCGTTCATATGAGCCGAAAACTGGTTGAAAATGAAAAAAGGAGCGAGTCGAAATGAGCTTCAAAGTGAATTTTGGAGAATTTCGAGGAGCGTGAAAAATCACTGGTTCTCCCATCCCTACGAATGGAGACATGCCATCCTGGGATGCCGAAAGCTCTTTGCATAATACGAGGGAAGGCCTCTGATGCAGCCAAGGGCCAGTAAAATACTGCCTCCTTGCTATATTGCTGCAGGGTGTTGTGAGAACTATTTAGTTATAGCTCTAGGTTTGTCCAACCGGACTCTGGACTCCAATGAGAAATAGCAAGACAACTGGGATGGGTCTTCAAAGTTTTATTACAGCGCTGGTCTGTCTCTTCTTTCAAGAAAAGACAGCCTCGCCTAAGCGTCACACACACACTTATATACCATGATCAAAAAAAGCTTTCAATACAGGACGTTGCGTGCACATGCTTACAGAATGTGTATGTGCACTTATACTGATTGGCTTATCTGCCTGTTGTCAGGCAAGCTTTCTGTAGTTGTCTGCTGTCAGGGACTTTCTACTTGGCTTTCTAACGTGCAAGGCCCTTGATTGGCTCGAGGCTTGTTGCCAAGCAAGCTGACTAATTTTGGTCTGCCAGGGACTTTCCAAGAGACTTCCTCTGGGCGCCATCTTGCGATTTCTGCCCAGGGTGTAGCTTTTTTGGCAGATAAGGACCTTATTTATAACAAGGGTTATCTCTAGGTTCCAACCTAACATCCAGAGGACACTCTATTCCTGCAAGGGAGCCTTTCCTGCTTCCATGATTCAATTCAGAATGTTTGCAGAGCAGTGTGATTTCATTTGTCTCTCCATGGAGTGCAAGTGGGTAGTTCTGCTCATTCTTCCTGATATTGCAGAGACACAGGTTTAACTATCAGTATTTATGATCCGGTTTCTGTTCTCATAATTATTATACCAATAAAAAGAATTGGAGAAATCATAACAAACAAATTAATGATGAGATAGATGAGCAGACCGGGTGAGATATAGGATAACGGATAACTGCACATTGACTCCCCCCCCCCCCGTATTACTAATGCCACCTAAATAGGTGCAGTGAATTATGAGCAAAAATGCTAGAAAACTACATTATGATAAACTGCTTCTATATTTTTTAAAATAAGCAACCATTATTTTGATCAGCAGTGATCCTTAATCTTCATTAATTGAAACCCTGATAGTATAACTCTCTTGAGAACAGCAAATGTGATTCTATTATCTCAAGGAATAATTATCACTGTTTTGAAATTGCATGCTTTAAATGTCTTAGTGTTGAACACTGGAAATGTGTAGAAGGGGGGGATACAGCCTCCAAAGATAAAGTTTCAAAAATTAAATACTCATCTGTAAAAGGGGTTGAGATAATCCATTAAATCAAGTACTGGCCTAGTGACATACTGCTAATTACTATAAAGCCAGTGGTCATTCTGCAGCAGTTCAATTGGATGTACCAATCTGCAGTACTCTGCAAACCCTTATCTACTACAAACCAAAGTAAGTTCTTCATGTTCAGTGGCTATCTGTGTCTGTTACTGAGCATTTTCCTTTATGAACAACAATAGGAAGCACATGCAATCCTGCCCAATTCCCAAGACTCAGGGTCGATATTGTTTAGAAATAGAGAGACACCTGTTGGTGTCAGGGCAGGGCATAGCTAGCAGCAGGCACAATCCCACACTCACCTCACACCTTCAGTGAATGCTTGAGGGGGTTTGTTTGAGCAACCCTGGGATATTAGAAGAGTGGGATAGAATGAAGCCCACACAGAGGAGGAGGAAACCAGCCCCCTACCTTCTTGAAGTGCAGCCGGCAGCGAAAGTGTCGTGTGACAGACTTGGAACAAGGCAAAGCAGCCCATCAGTACTATCCAGGGGGCAGGACTTCCAGGACCGGAGCTGAGAGGGATAGTTCCCTCTCTGGTCCACTCTAAGGGCATATAGGTAAGTCCTGCATGTGGCAAAGTGCACTAATATGGAAAGTCAGGGCATGATCCCATCAAAGTGACTCAATTTTACATCCTATTGATTTCAATGGGAGAGTTAAGCACATGCTTAATCATCTCTGTTGAAATGAATATACACAATACTGTTTAACTTTTGTTAGATTTTGCCCTAAGGATTTTTTTTAAAATTCAAACTGCCTATGTGACAGAAAACAAGGTCAAACCACTTTAAACCCAGCCAGATGGAACCCTAGTTAGAAGAGTTTTAGAACCTTTAATTTCCCTAGGTAGAAATGCTTTGCATGCAGAAGTCATTATAAAATGGATACTGCCTTATTACTTGTTGTTATAGTACCGACAAAATTGCATGGAAAAATCCACTAGAAGCCAAATGCCAATCAGTCTCTGATAAATTTCCAGGAGGGAAGGACAGCATGCATACCATCATCACCTTTTGGTTTTCTAATTTTACTTACAAAATATCCCTGCCAAAAAGGTACACATACACAAAGCATAAATTAAATTATGCCCTTTTATTTGGAATATACATAGAAAATATTCTTGTTTACCGCTGTGAAAAAGGTTTATGAAGACAAAGATGAGTAGCTAGGATTTCATTATTTTACAATTATTAGATTATGTGGTTTTTTACTTCTGATAAAGTGCTGCAAAAATTGAATGTGATGCATGATAATTTGTTTCTTTATTAGACTTTGTACTTCCCTCATTGTACATTGTAGAGTTAAGCAGATTAAAATGATCTTACCACTTGCAGAAAGATCCACTGATTAATGTTCATGTTCAGAATCGTAGTGCCTATCATTACCACATTACTTGTTGAGTACAAGTTTGGAATAACAACTTACATTTGGTTTGAAATGATGAAAGAAGACAGACGTTGGTATTTAGTTAGGCAGGCTTGCAATAAGCTTTCAGTAAGACAACTAATAAATCCTGTTATTTGAGAAGCACAATCCTATGCATGTTTACTCAAAGGAGAGTTCGTTCCACTGTGTTCAATGGGGCTTACTTCCAAGTAAGTGTGCATATGATTGCAGACTACCATTATTCTTCTGCAGCATAAGAATAAGCTACAAGTATTTTTTTAATTTTATAAATGTATTTGTTGCATTCTGTATTTAAAGTACTTTGAGTAAAGTACAAGGACAAAAAAGAGATGAGATGCCTGATGTTTCTTCCTTGTACTTTTGTGCTGTTGCTGTTGTTCCTGTTACTTGCTTCTAAAGATGCATCATATAAAGGCGTGTGCATAATAAAGTATTAACAACACAAATATTGATGGTAGGAGATGATGCATAAACTACAGAGAGTGACAGTCATTATGATTCTCCTATACATCAGTCAGGGATGGGGACTCGGACTCCAAGACTCGACTCGTGAGTCGGACTGAGTCCTCCCTCCCACTCGAGTCCTACTTGAGTCCCTAAATTTTAATGGGACTTCTAGACTCGACTCGGGACTTGGAACAAAAGTTCCAAGTCCCTGTTTCCAGAAGGTTCCTTTTTCATGCTGCACCACCTCGATACGGGAGAACCATTTAAATGTTGCTCCAGTAGCCGTGGAGCCAGGCAGAGTGGCTGGAGGACAGGAGATGCCGAGGTAGGCAGCACTGGAGAGGGGAAAGAAACTTACAAAAAGAGTTAAGTTAGCTGCTTGCTTTCTTTTTTAAATTGCTGTGTGTGTGTTTCTGTGTGTGTTCTGCAAAGGCAGGTTTCTTCCAGGCAATTCCATCCACTTTCCAAGGAACTTAAATAAAACTCATGACTACAAAGTTTGTTTGATTCCCCCCCCCCTTCTCATCCGTTTTTACAAAAGGTTTGTGTAGTTGAGTTGTTGTTGTTTTTAATTGTTGGGTGTGTGTGTGTGTGGGGGGTAATTATTATTTTCATAGAAAGGCAAAACAAATCTTAAGAAGGTGGGGCGGGTGGGAAGAAGGGGGAACACGTCTAAAGATCTGCCACCTTAAGGAATCTTTTGGTTTTTCTTACCTTGAAGCGAAGGCATCTCTGCATGACAGATTTTTGAACTGGTTTAGGCTGCAATCCTTGATACATTTACCTGGAAGTAAAGCCCCACTGAAAACAGTGGGGCTTGTTTCTGAGCAGATGTGTAGGGTTGCATCCATGCTGCAAAATCATACCTTCCCCACCATAGTTTAACTGGTATAAACACAAATACAGGTTTGTTGTGCAGATCTGCCCTAAGCGATACAAAAATAAGTGCTTTCCCATGCCACCCCCACCCCCCCGCTCTGTTGGATCATTTACTATTGATGTGGGAAGATGCAAGCTTTCAGTTACACAGAACTCTTCATCACTCATAATTCTTTATTTGTTGTTGCTCATGGCTGCATCTCAAGTTCAACACCAGGGTGTTGGAGTGAAAAAAAAGCACTGCCAACAGAGTTTAGTTTTGAAAAAATTACAGTTGTAAGGGATCAAGCTTGCTGGAAATTCACCCCCTCTCCGCCCCTACTCTTTAAGAACCTAAGAAGAGCCATGCTGGATCACACCAAGGATCCATCTAGTCCAGCATTCTGTTCACACAGTGGGTTCTTAAAGCGTAGGGGCGGAGAGGGGATGAATTTCCGGATATAACTGTAGTAATAACTACAAAGTAGAGAGTGGTTATCTACACATGCAGAGATCCTTTCCTCCGCACTGTGTAACATTCAGCCAAGAGTAAGGGCTTTAGGGCAGAGGCAATAGCTTCAAAGCAAGCTTGACCCCCAGTAGCTCTCGAACTAAAAATGAAGCATTTTGTAATCCAGCTTCTTTGTCCAGGGAAAGACCGTAAAATATCTAAAGGGGAAGGGGCTTTTCTAAAGCCAGTGCATGTAGGTTCTCTCTCTCCTCTCTCTTTGGGCATTTTCACTACTGACTCTCTTTGGTCAGTAGAGTGGGTGTTCAGCAAGGGTGGAATTATGACAAGACCTCACCATTCCAGAATGGGGGCCAAACATTTAGAAAAAATCGTGTTCCTCAAATGCAAGATGGATAAGTTTTAGGAAGTACAGCAAGTTTATTTTTTTAAAATCATTTTACTAAAATGCAACCTTGCAGACATTTTGGGTTTGGCTGCCTCTGCCTGCCTGTTTGGGGTTCCCTGCCTCCTCTGCCTGCCTGGTTATTTTGGGTTTGTCTGCCTGGTCTGTTCTTGGCAAATTCAGTTGCAGAGTTTTGAAATAAAAAGGCACACTTGTGCCTAGAATTTATTTAAGCCACACATCTGAAGTAGCCTTATTTTGTTCAGGAAAAAACCCCATTGATTTTAATAGGGACTCGTGGAGTCTGCTTTGGGAGTGACTCGTGGTGTGAGCGATCCTTGCAGCAGCTGGCTCACAAATTCTTCGAGCTAGTCGATTTTCCTTCTCCCCCCTCCACTGTGGCTTACGCTGGCTCAGCTTGTCTGAGCGTGGAAAGCTAAGCAGGGTCAAGCCTGGTTGTTACTTGGATGCGAGACCCCTCCTCTAGTTTCCTGCATTGAGCAGGGGGTTGGACTCGATAGCCTTGTAGGCTCCTTCCAACTCTACGATCTATGAAATCTATGAACCCAACTGAGTCACGAACAGCAAGATCTTTTGCTCGAAGCTCGCTTGAGAGATAGCTCTCAGAAAGCTTTTGTGTTTCTTAATTGGTACATAAATTCCTTTACTAACTATGACTGAGGAAAACCAAAACTTCTCTGCACTTATATGCTAAATATTCCTACTAACACCAGGATTGTAATGCTAATTTGAGAACAGCCTCTCTGGCTAAATTGAAAATAGTCCTTTACATTCCTACTTAGAAAAAGGATTTTGTTACAGATTAGACATAATAATGTGGTAATTCTTGTGAGATGCATTCTTGTGAGATGCATACATTTTTTACAGAGGAATTTTTAATAAACTTAAGAACTTGTGTAGTAAAATATAATTTAATATATAATCATTCATTTCTATTAATTATATAAGCACATAACCTATCTTCTTCTAACTCTGAGAGGAAAGCCTGCTGTGTAGAACCTCTCTCTCATATGCTGTTGGTTCTTCCTTCAAGGCTCCAGACTGCTTTTGCATCTCAATAGTAATGCAAATATCTAAGTCACAGCATCACAGCAGGGTGCTAAGACACAGGTAAAACCTGTTTAACGGTGGAATCTGGCTCGCAGATCTCTGTGAGTGGGGGAACGAGCTGCTGTTAAGATCACAAGAATCTTTAATTCATGCTGAGTGATACAGAACAGAGCTTGCTCGAAGAAAAAAAAACTCGCGACTTTTTTAGCACATCTCGACTCGTGAGTCACCATTTTGGACCAAGGACTCGGACTCGAGACTCGGGTTCAAAGACTCGTGACTCGACTCGTGACTCGAGACCAAGGACTCTCCAACATCCCTGACATCAGTATACACTGGAGTATAAAAACAGGTCAACTAAGAAAGACTTTAAATGTAGGATTTACAGTCCTATTAAAATGAAATCTAAATCCTGATACCGAGAACGTTCTGGCTGATATCTAATAGATCTTGTTCTAAATGGCTTTATGAATTCAACAGAATGGCTCCACTTCAGTAAGTTCCTTTGCGCACATATGCACAAGTCGCAGGCCTGTCTACTTTCATGGATAACAAAAGTGGTATGGGTGGGTTGTTGTTGCTGTTTTAAGTAAAAGGCTCCATTGCACGGTTCTGGATTAGGGCATGGAAAAACATTGGAAGCTGATGGAAGTGGCCAAAGCATACTAAGTGTCCTGTAATATTTTGAGCATAAAAAGTCAAGTCTACCAAGAGCTTTGACCAACTTTTTAATTATCCCTTCTTAGTTTTTGTTTTCCTTTTCCTTTGCTGAAATGTCTGTGTTAAGGACATCTTATATTTCTGCAGATACTTTGTCACAAGGAATGTAAACTATTTAATAAACTGACCTACATATCTCACTGTGTTTCTGTTTTACAAACTCTATATAAACCATTTTATTATGTTTCAGCTCCCCTGATATGGATATATTACTTTGTTAATAAGCACCTCAGTGGAGGCGTTTGGGTTGATATAAGCCCAAGAAATTGGAAATGCATTAGACCCATCCTCAATAGACATAAGAATGTGGGAACTGAACTGTCTACTTGGATGTTTCCACTGTATGGATTTCCTCTGTCTTCTGTTTTATCTTTCCCTTTTTATCTACCGATAGCCCCTCTGCTCTAAGTAGATTTTCACCATAGCAGAGAGTTTACTGTGATCGGCTTTACTGCTTTTTATGGCATTGATGGATTAGCAGATAAGGTAGTATATCAATGTTAATAATAAGTAAATAATAAATAAAATAAGTATCCCCCCACCCCCCCAATGTGAATTCTAAACTTCAGTCATGCCTATGCAGTTCTGGCTTCTATTGAAATTAGAGGACTATATCATACATTCCCACAATGGCATAATTTGCTACCAAAAAACACTTCTAAGTTCTACATGAGACAGAGCTTTGTACAGATACAAGAATGTCAGCATCCATGTGGGTTGGCCACATCGTATGGCAACCTACACCACAGCAGGAAATCTTACTGAGCAACATGGGCTGTCTATGCAAATGTTTCTGCAGTGTTTATGTGTTTGCTGCAACCACTTAGGCATGGGAATGCTTTGGCCCAGAATCTTAATTTAGATTAGATTCCAGTGGAGGGAGAAAGGGCCTGAGACCCTTACTTTTTGTGGTGGTCCCCTTTGTTACTGCTTTCAGAATGCTACATGTGTGGCATAGTTTGGTTAAAACTGGAATGAGAAAGGAGAAGGGCTTGTTGATTTTATTAAGGACCCCTCTGCCTTTCTTCGTATAATTTAAACACTGGATTAGATGAATCTCCAGCAAGGCAATTATTATAGCCTAACCTTTGTGAAACTGCACAGGTTTTAGGGTGCACAGTGCCACAGAATTGAAGAGCTACCTAGACTAATCCCCTGAAATGAGCCAACATTCACAACATTTAAACCGTCTCAAAGAAATTAATCATTAACCTTTCTTAAAAAAACCCATCAAGCAACAATGGAGGCCTGGCCACTTCCCTAGGCATTTTGCCTAGTTTCTTCTTGTTAGGAAGCTTTTCCTTGTAATTAACCTAATTCCACCTTCCTGCCTCTTAAATCCTCCTCATATTTAGTTCTTATTGAAATAAGTGTTATTTTTATTCTTTATGACAACTTTTGAAGGCGTTGGAAAACTGATCATGCTTCCTTTTAATCTTTCTATCTCTGGCCCTTAACATCCCCACCTCCTTCAACCTTTATTCCTGTATCTTATTCCCACCACCACCACCACACACACACACACACACACTTGTTTCGGTTGCACTCAAGATCTCATTAACTTGACCATTGTCTTTGCCTAGAAGGGGATTCACACATTATTAAATAATTAAGATTCCCCCTCTTTAACAAGCAGAGGCTTTAAGGACAGATAAATAATTATGTAGAAAATAATTCAGTGAACCTGTCTTATGAGTCTCTCAGCAACATTCCCCAGATAATGACTGTCTCAGACAGGTCTATAATTGGCAGCCATTAAAAGGGGGAAGATAGGTCTCCCCCTCCTTCCTTCCACATTCAAGGTAAAACTGCATAGGTCTCCCAGTAGCTACATATAGCCCTAGTCACTCAATTAATCTCCCAGTCAGAGATGTGTTCCTCTTATTCTGCAACACAAAGCAGACTCTAAATGGCTTGCCATAATAAAATGTTCAGCATAAAAACGTAGCCTGAAGACATTATGACCTTGCAACATCTCTACCATGAATCCTCCATGGATGTTCTAGATTCTTCCATGCCCATTACTCACCAAGTTCCAGTATGACTCTCCCTGTTCTTCATGCATTTCCAGGGGCAAGGCAATATTTTTGAAATCACAAGTTGGCAGTCCTCATTGGATCTGGTACAACTTTTTAAAGAATTCTTCATCAGAACCTGGTGCCACTCCTAGAAGTTATATTGGGACATGATAACCACCTTTAGAACAAAATCAGAGAACATTGTACAGAGGAAATAAATAAAGAAATAAGTTATGCTTCTGCAATTCTGAATAATAAAATTAGGACCTTTTCCTACATCATTAGCACATCCTAAATAGAGCTATGAGTGGCACTCAGAGAAATGAAGGCTATACAGGCAAGACCCCAGCTGTGTACATTTTTATACTGGTATTTCGTAGCATTTACTTCCTCTATGGAGCCTCAATTAGCAAGTAAATGTAGTAGTTCATCTTCATTCCAAATGCTGCTATTTTAAACTGGAAAATGTGGAAATTATGTTAGATCTGCTTTCATTGCAGTACTCTAGGGCTATGGCTTCATGACAGTTTCTAACACAGTTTTTCCTAGGATGGACAGGCAGGACAGCATTTATTGCTTCAGTATTGGGTTGCTAATGGAAGCATAGTAGAGCCCTCTTTCTTTAGAGAGCCTCAATGGGAGGAATCTTGGCAAGTTAAGACTTTCCCGCAATGGCACAGCAGTAATACAGCTGCCTGCCCGTTTTTTTCCTTCATTGGCTGTTTTAAGAACCAGGACTCAGGCTCTTGCATTGTGTGCCTGTTCAGATGCTTATGGAAACGGTGCCCTGACTTTCCCTGCCAAGTATCTTGCATGTTAGCATTCTCCCCTGCCTGGTATGAATTATAGCATTTGTATTAGGGATTTGATCATGTAACCCAGTGCTGTAAGTCAGGGCTTCCATTGCTGTTTGTGGCTTCTTTCTTCCTGTGCTTCTGGATCTGATGTTCATGATGGGATTCATTCTGATTGTGAAGCAACAGAACTGTCTTTTATTTTTGTATTTAGTTTGGTTTTAGAATATTATGAGGTTAAATCTTTCTTTTGTGTGTGCTATTCGGTTTCAGCCATAATGTTGATAGTTAAAAGTGTAGTTAGAGTGTAGAAGTCAAGAAGACTTATTCAGGAAGTCAGGAGATTATAAAGTTCAGCAAAAGGTCAGAGGAAGAGGAAAAGAGAGAGAGAGAGAGAGAGAGAGATCAGGAAATAGAAACTTGGTTTGAAGAAATGAACATGAAATTACATTCCTGATTGATTGATTGATTGATTGATTGGGGAGTGAGATAAAATTATTTTTAGGGTGCAATCTTATACATACTTACCAGGAAGTAAGTTCCATTGAATTCAGAGAGATGTACTTCTGAGTAAACATGCATAGGATTGCACTGTAAAGAGATAAATGTCTGGGGCAGAAAGGCAGAGAAGAAGAGATAAGAAGGCCTGTGGCTTACGCTGGCTCAGCTTGTCTGAGTGTGGAAAGCTAAGCAGGGTCAGGCCTGGCTATTGCTTGTATGGGAGACCCCTCCTCTAGTTTCCTGCATTGAGCAGGGGGTTGGACTCGATAGCCTTGTAGGCTTCTTCCAACTCTATGGTCTATGAAATCTGTGAAAGAGAGGGAGAGAAGGAAAGAAGCCCAGAGTCTTAGAGGAAAGAAAGTCATAGCTGCTGGAACAAGAATACAGGCAGGTAGCACAGAACTGCAGGAATAGTGTCAGGAAGGCTAAAGCTGAGAATGAACTAAGGTTAGCGAGGAATGCTAAAAACAACAAGAAAGCTTTCTTCAGATACATGCATAGTAAAAGACAGAGGAAAGAAATGGTGGTTCAATTATGCAATGAGGATGGCAAATTGATAACAGAAGACAAAGAAAAGGCAGAAGTGTTCAATTCCTACTTCGGCTCGGTCTTCTCCCAAAAGAGGGTCTATGACCCCCCTGGCAAACCTGAAGTGCAGACTAAAGGGGCAGGATTGCAGCTTGAGATTGATAGGCAAATGGTCAAGGAGCACCTGATTACTCTGAACGAGTTTAAATCTCCAGGGCCTGACGAGCTGCATCCTAGAGTAATAAAGGAACTGGCAGGGAATATGGGGTGGGCTAAGATTTTAAAATTTTATACTGTTTTAATGTATTTTAATGGAGAAAAATGTTTTAATGTATTTTGTTCTGTTTTATTTTCTGTACATCGCCCAGGGTGGCCGGTTTGCCAGCCAGATGGGCGATAGATAAATGCAAATAATAAATAAATAAATAAATAAATAAGAACTCTCAGAACCACTGTCTATTATCTTTGAGAAATCATGGAGGACAGGTGAAGTGCCAGATGACTGGAGGAGGGCAAATGTTGTTCCCATCTTCAAAAAGGGCAAGAAGGAGGAACCTGGGAACTATAGGCCAGTCATTCTGACATCAATCCCGGGGAAAATTTTGGAGCAGATTATAAAAAAGTCAGTCTGCAAGCACCTTGATAGCAATGCAGTGATTACTAGAAGCCAGCATGGATTTGTCAAGAACAAATCCTGCCAGACTAATCTGATCTCATTTTTTGATCGGGTAACCTCCCTTGTGGACTGTGGGAATGCGGTGGACATAATATATCTGCACTTCAGCAAAGCTTTCGACAAAGTGCCTCATGATATCCTGATTAGCAAGCTAGCTAAAAGTGGGCTAGATGGAACAACTATCAGGTGGATCCACAATTGGCTACAGAATTGGACTCAAAGAGTGCTTATCAATGGTTCCTTCTCAAACTGGGGGAGGGGTAACGAGCGGGGTACCACAGGGCTCGGTCCTGGGCCCAGTGCTCTTCAACATTTTTATTAATGACTTGGATGAGGAGGTACAGGGAATGCTTATCAAATTTGCAGATGACACAAAGTTGGGTGGAACAGCTAATACTCTGGAAGACAGAAACAAAATTCAAAGTGACCTCGATAGGCTGGAGCACTGGGCCGAAAACAACAGAATGAAATTTAATAGGGATAAATGCCAAGTGCTGCACCTAGGGAGAGGAAACCAAATACACAGTTACAGAATGGGGGACACTTGGCTCAACAATACTATGAGTGAGAAGGATCTTGGAATTGTGGTAGATCACAAACTGAATATGAGCCAGCAATGCGATGTGGCTGCAAAGAAGGCAAATGCAATTTTGGGCTGCATTAATAGAAGTATAGCTTCCAAATCGCGGGAAGTGATAATTCCCCTTTACTCAGCACTGGTTAGGTCTCATCTTGAGTACTGCGTCCAGTTCTGGGCACCACACTTTAAGAAGGACGTAGACAAACTGGAGAAGGTTCAGAGGAGAGCAACAAGGATGATAAAGGGACTGGAAACAAGGCCCTATGAGGAGAGACTGAAAGAACTGGGCATGTTTAGCCTTCAGAAGAGGAGACCGAGGGGAGATATGATCACACTCTTCCAGTACTTGAAGGGTTGTCACACAGAGGAGGGCCAGGATCTCTTCTCAACCATCCCAGTTTGCAGGACACGGAATAATGGGCTCAAGTTACAGGAACCTAGATTCCACCTAAACATCAGGAAAAATTTCCTGACTGTCAGAGCAATAAGACAATGGAATCAACTACCTAGGGAGGTGGTGGGCTCTCCCAATCTGGAGGCATTCAAGGTGCAGCTGGACAGCCATCTGTCAGGGATGCTTTGACCTGGATTCCTGCATTGAGCAGGGGGTTGGACTCGATGGCCTGGTAGTGGTAGGCCCCTTCCAACTCTACTTTTCTATGATTCTATGAAAATATCCCTGAGCCTATTAGGTACAATAGGGCTTTGGTACAAAGCCCTTTGGTACAAAGCTCTTTTGCTCTCTGAAGACACTTTCATTTTTATATACAGTTTACCAAGTCCTCTCTGTTCAGTTCAGTTATCTGTTTAGTTTCTCTGAAATTAACCATGAGACTTTAGCATTTTTGTGATATATGGTTTATTTGCACATATACACAGTTTTACCATAGATGGGGGTTTGCTGCATTACAATTCCAACAGATACTTCTCCCCCATTACGTTGGGGTTTGGGGGGGTATCGGACGGACACTCGCGATCCCTCCAGAGCTCCAACTCAGCTCTCTGTCTCCCAGCCTGAGCTTGTCTGACTCTGCCCAAGCTGCAACTATCAATATCTGCTCGCATTTTACCTAGAATGAATTAACATATTCCTTAAGGGAAGGAGGAGAGACCTCCCTTCAGATATTTGCTAGCACTTAAGAGTCATTGGCCTAACACAATGGGAATCTACCATGCTAAAAGAGTTCAGCCAGTTTTGGCCTCCCACTAATCCTGAATCTTTTTACAATCAGAGACTTACTAGGCTGTAAGGTAGGGATTGGTCCCCAGCAAAAGTGTTGGCTCCAGCCACTGGGGGAGAAGGGCTTATGGAGGGAGCCCAAGGCTCCACAGGCGAGATGGGGAATCTCCATGGGCCATCCCTGCTGTAAGGGTTCCCTGAAATATCGCCTTGACCAACCACCCCCACCCCCACCCTCATCTCATAACATTACTATATCATTTGTTAATCCTCTTTAGGTTTACAGTATTAGATATGTCTGAGTGCTGGTGTGCAAAGGTGCTCTGCTCCAAGAGCAAACTTGAAATGGCTATGCACCTGGAGCCCCTTTATAGAAAGCTGAGATGCAATGCCAGTGAGCAGTTTGGTGGGAATGGAAGGCAGGGATGGGCCTGCTTCGGTGCATGTAGTTCCCCTAGTTCAGCCACGGAAAACCTCTGTCCCACAAGCCTAATTTAGCCTGGGAGGACTTCCCAGTCAGGAACAACATCCCCTTTCTGGAAACCACCCTTACCTTTGATTTATCCCCTTTGTTCTTTACTCCAACATATCTGTGCACTTGAAGGATGAAACAAAAATGTCTTCTTTCTCCAGTAAGAAGACCTCCTCCCCCTGGTGTCCCCCACACTGTGGGGAGAAGAAAGCGAGTGATGAGAACTTTTGGGTGTTCCTGGTGGATGTCTGCTGAGTGGGTCCTCCTGATTGAAATGTGATCCATTGCCGCTGTTTTAGTTCCTGCTTCTAGGCATCAGCAGTAGTAGTCACAGACCCGCAATTCCTCCTCCCCTTCAGGGTGGAGGAGGTACCAGTTACCCATCCTTCTTCAGTGAAGTCATTTGCAGAAGCAACTGTTCCCTCCCTCTCCCACAGAAAGGAATGCACAGGTGAGGGAGAAAGAATGCAAAGCCTCTGCCACCACTGAGGAAGTCGCCATGTGAGTGCATGACCAGGCCAGTTGCAGAGAGCTCCTCATCTTTTCCCCCATTGTGGCACACTGGGTGGGGAGGTTTGAACTTCTCCACCTAGCACACCATGATGGAAATAAAGATTGGTCCCCTCTGCTCCTCAGCTTTACTGGTGTGGATATAAGCCCCCCGCCCCACCAGCACATCATGGCGGGGATGAAAATACTCCCCTTCCCCAGCTGATCTGCATGGATCAGCTATGGAAGGGGCTGAGAAGGGTGTATGTATATGTACGGACGGTGTGTGTGTGTGTGTGTGTGTGTGAATAGGTTGGATGTGTGTGACTGGGGGTGTCTGTATGATTGTCAATGCCATACCCAGTTTGCGATCTGAAAATGCCCAGTTTGGGATCTGTCCACACCCATGCTAACATGCTGCCCCTGGGAGGTTTCCTGGGTTACAACAATCTGGCTCTCAGATTGAAAAAGGCTCCCCACCCATGCACTAGTTGGCTGGGTATGAAGTTGTTGAACGCTGTGCTTGCTTGAGAAGCTGAGTCAGACATTCTTTCTGTACACAGCCTGATAAATGCAAGTGCCTTTCATCAGAATAAGGGCCTTTGGTTTAAGTATGATTAAATTAAAATGTAAAATATGGAACCTAGATTATTACTATAGATTCCTACATATTTATCCCAAGGTTTCAGAAAGACTGTCCATTGACATCATTCTGGTAGGACTGGCTAAGGAACCCCAGAGGGATTAGAAGATAAAATTAGAGGAAGGAAGTCGTTAAGATCACATTTTATGGTGATGACAATCTCTCATAATGAATAACCCTGAGACATCAGATTAATGTGACTGTTAAATCATTTGAAATATGGCCTTAATAGGAATAAATCAGAAGTCCTTTGTGTATAGGATGTACAAAACCACTCCTGACAGCTGCCTGTTCAAATTTTGCAAAACCAGATGAGCCATTGAAGGCATCTTGAGAACCACATAAATATGGAACCTTAGGAAGTCTAATTGCAACCTTCTTCCTCATGCAGATGGAGATTGGGCTATGGAAGTGTCAAGTGTCTGCTGATGCTACTTATGGAAAACTAAGTATCCATTTTGCTATTTTTTCATGCCAACCTCAGCACAGCACAACTTGCTCAAAGAAACAAATTCTGTTTAAACCAGGACTAATGTATAGATAAAAGAACTTTAGTTGCTCAAACATTTGTCTTAACCATTCAGTGCATCTGTTAATCAGTTAATTATTACATTTGCAATAAATGTATATATTACCAAATTTATTTATTTATTTAACTCTACATCCAATACAATTCCTGAGTGGTGAACAGTAAAAAGAAATCTTTAAAATCAAATTATAACAATAAAACCATGGCTGGTTAGTCAGGGAAGACTTGTTAAAATAAAAAATGTACTCAGCAGGTACCAAAAACAAATCAATGTTGTTGCCTGTTTGACATCGACAGGCAGGGAATTCCATAGAGAGGGAGCCAATGCACTCAAGGCTCTACTCTGAGTGGACTCCAAATGGACTGCAGGTCCATGAGGAACCACCAGGAGTGCCTCATCTGATGACCCCAGTGAGCAGGCAGGCTGGTAAGGGAGAAGACACTCTCTGAAATATCCTGGTCCAAAGTTGTTTAGGGCTTTAAACCTTAAACTTGGCCCAGTTGCAAATATGCAGCCAGTGAAGTTCCCTCAGTAAAGGTGTTGCACACTGAAAAGGGGATGCTCCTGGCAACAGTTGAGCTGCTGTATTCTGTACCAGTTGCAGCTTCTGGATCAACCTCATGGAGTGCATTGCAGTAATCCAGCCTTGAGGTTGCTAGCACCTGTAAAGTCAATGTAGGTGCCCTTTTTGAGATAGTGAAGGGTAACATAAATTTTGTCTATTAATTTTTAAATTACCACTTTTTAATTATTTTCTATAATATATTAATAAATATAAATCTGTTCAATCCTGTAATATTAGAATATGAAATATAAAAGGGTATCAGTTTCTGAAAAAGTGTAATGGGCATAGTTTCTCGCTCCATTCCTTTAAACCATATCTTCTGTTTGTGCAAGGTGTCTTTGCCCAATTCTGGGAGATTTCCCATTTCCCCAAGCAGCCCATCGCATCCCGACCCTCCACAGAGGCTTTTTAGCGGGGAAAGGGGACCTGTGAGGGTGAGGAAGGCATGGGAAAATGATAAATCCCCCTGAACAAACTCCTTTCCACTTATGCTACTCAGATCCAAGCTGTTAGTCATTATAGTTTTTAATGACATTCTTGTGTAACTAAATATTTGGAGTTCTTAACATTTTCATTTGTCCAAGCTTTCCTGTACTAGCAGGCATTTAGACCAACTGCTCTTGTACCTGAACATAAATGGAAAATATATATGACATTGTCTGAGGTCTTTATAGTTTAGTGATGTTTGCAAACCAAGAATATGAAAAGAAAAGAGGGGGGAGATGTGTGGCCAGATTATTTGATAGGAAATTAAGACATGGATCCAGCATCATCGTTCCACCAGCGAAAGGATATCACTGGAGGAACAGGACTTTCACATCCTCTCCTTCCCCCTGCAGTCCCCTGAAAACCCTCCAAATCTCCTCCAGAGGTTTGGGAGACCCTCTGCTGGTGGAATGATGCTGGATGCAACCCAAGGTGTTGGTCATGATATTGCTGAAGTCTGAAACTGATCATTGGCTCAAGTTAAGAGTTTTCTTCAAAAACTTAAAACTTTTATTGATAATTGTCTAGATTTCCATATGGATTTAATAGCTCACTCACAGTGTAATCTATGTATGTCTATTCCCAGTTAAGTATGCATAGGACTGAAGTTTTAAGAAATCTTTCCATATGCCATGGTATATAAACTGGGACTGTCCAGGAAAGGTGGAAAGGTGCTCCTGTTGGGTAATATTGTTCGCCCCATATTGTTCATCCATCCTGGTCCAAGCCAAAGATCCCTGTGTGCAGAAATGGACTAACTGCATTTGGAGTATCTGCACACATGTAGCTATCAGACAACATCAATCACCTATCAGGTTATCATACCCCTCAAAGCTTAGGGTTTCCATCTGCAGACCCAATCCAGCATGAATCACTGTTGGTTGGATCCAGAGCTTTTTGCAAACAGAAGAGTCCCTTCTGTTCAGATAAACCTGGGATCCAGTGGAGGCTTCCTGCTGGAGGAAGGGGGAGTTGCAGCACTTTTCTCCAGTTCCTCCTGGAGCCCCCAGAACCACCTTCCCTGCTGTTCCAGAGGGTTCCCCAACCTATGCACATTTATGTGGAAGTAAGCCCCACTGAGTTCCATGAGACTTACTCCCAAGTACTACGTGTACATAGGAATGCAGCCTTAGCCATTTTTATCATATATATAACTGCCCTCATGCAGTTTATGGTATCTATAAAAATGCATTTACAATATTTTTAAAAAATAATGCTCTTTTTACATTATTAAACTTTGTCTCTTGGGTTTCACTGACATATACATACATTTTCATATGTCTAAGTAACATCTGCAAAGGTGGCAGCAGTTTCATTCTAATTATAGCAGGGAGCTCTAACAGATGACTAGACTAACAGCCTTGTTTTAGTTGTGTCAAATGTAGCAGCACTAAGCCAAGTTTTCAGTGTGAGAAGACTTTATTATATATTTAAAAGTGATTCCTCTGCCCTCTTAAGAGCTTTCATAAATTTGGGTCTGACAGCTCTATTCCAACTGCCATCATCAATACCAAAGAGACCTTTATTTAGGAGTGTCAGACATCTTTATAATTTCACTTTTTGATATACTGACTGAGGATATCCCAAAGATTTCCACAGAAAATTATTGAGGCATCATATCAGTTTCCAGGAACTGACAAATTACAACTATACAAATAAAATAGATAAATAAGGCTGAAAAAAGCACTTTTTTTTAGATGCATGGCTAGTCTATTTTATAAAAAAGAAGCTGTTCATTCCACAGAGTTGCTCTCTCTTCCCTGTGTCTTGCTGCAAAGATATTTCTTCACCAAAGGCGGAGCTGTTAAAATATTGTAGTTATCCAGTTTGCCTTACAGCAATGTAAATTATTCAGTGGCTTCACATTTTATTTGCTCACCTGCAAGTTAGATCATATATTCAAATTAATTTCTATATTAGCATATCTTCATAGAGTAGGGCTACTGCCTTTGTCAGTCGATAGGACTGTTATTCCTTTCAAAAAGAGATGTACACCCTACCCATGCCCTGAACAGTACTGCTAGAAAATTTTCATACCCAATGGCTACTGATGCTTGAGGAATTGGAATCTTTCCATATACCATGGTCTAAACTGGGATTGTCCAGGACAGGTGAAATCTGATCTCTGCAAATTCTGATATAAACTATCCTGATCCACACCTCCCAGACTTATGCATGAATAATTATAACTTAGTGATCCTCCAACTTTTGCACTTCCAAAATTTTCCAGTTGCTTCCAATGTTTTTCAACCATTCTCATTCCATTTGATAGAACATAGAAGAGAAATTGCTTTCAGAAAGAAGAAGAAATTGTGGGTTTGGTTTGGTTCAAGGTTCTTGTGCTTACCTTACTTATCAGGTGGCTGAGGTGTTTGTACACGCACCCTGTCTATCATTGTATAATCACCTCTCTGGCAGCCTGTAGTCTGTTTGGCTTCCTTCAATTAAAGTCCAGGTGGAAGACATCATGAGGTAATTCCTTCCATAGGGATTTATCATATCAGGAAGTACAGGCAGCCTCAGAGGCTGCAGAGCAATGGAGAGATGTGTAATAGAAAGAAAGGAAAACACACACAGCACCCTTGGCCACCTCACAGTGACTAGGTAAGCTCAAAAACACCACCAAAAGAATTTTTAAAATATATATATATAAAATGCCCTAAAAATGAGGCAGAAAAATGGAAGACTCTTTCATGGGGGAAGAAAATTTTCAGGAAATTGGGGTTTTGACACAGCATTGTAAGAGAAATAATTTATGGATAATAAATCTAATTAAGCAGACCTCTTGTTATCTTGACAGGCTCCTAATTCCTCTCTACATCTGGGTCCATAGAACTTTGGTTTTTCTGATGCTGAGGACTCGGTCATTTTAAACTCAGCACTGTTACTCCTTGTATCTCAGCTCAACACAGTTACTTTATAAATAACTGTCCACAGATTGTATTTTAAACATTTATTAACACCAAGCAAGTGTATTTAGTACAAGTATAGAAATAAATTGATACCATGGTATTTGTTGACAAAGGTTACAATAGGAAAAGAAAGTGAGACAAAGCACAGTGCATACATTACTAATACAGATTTCTGCCAGCAGAGATTACTCCCTGCAGGGAGCAACCCCACCCAGTATCTTCCCTTTACTTTTTTAGTTTCACACCTGAATGTGATTTGTGGTATGATTGCTTACTGTACTCTGATTGGCTACCGTGCTCTTTAAATCCTGCCTCTTCAAATTTATTCATATTGGATGAAGGCTTGTTTTTACTTGTACAGTCCTATAGAAGTTTCCTAACTTGTCCTTTGTGGTTTTAACCTGTCCAGGACATGAACATTATTGAGCAAGAATGTTTCTTGTAATGATCCCTATTCCCCAGGTCAAGCTTCCTGCCAGTAATAGGCCAAAAGCAAACTTTGGTTTAAACAGCCATTTTAGCTATGGCTCTTTGATATGCCTGAAATTACCATTGCCGTAAAATTGCCTGCCGCTGCATTAGCTCCACCACTTTTCCGGAGCTGGATACAACGCTGCCCTCACACCTGCATTGTGGAGGATACAAAATGTGGGCTAGGCTGCCAACACAGTTAATGCGGTTGCCACTTGGTGGCAGTGCCGAAAAACAAGAACCCATAGGAAAAAAGGAAGAAGCCTGTACCAGTGGTGAGCACTACCTGTGAGAAACTGTTGGAGAATTTGTCTTCCCACTGGAGAAACTCAGTGAAATTGCTCTCTCCCCCCACCCAATTTCTCTGTCCACATATACAGTGGGGAATTTAAAGAGGCTATTTGCACACTGCTCTAATATATATTAGACAACTTGAAGAAACTGCAGACATAGGGATGTTACCTTTTTTTTTCCTGCAGACAGAACGTCCAGCTACAAGCCCAGCATATAGTAGCATTGGACAGATGCCACCCTTGTCATCTGGGACGATGGAAGGGATAGCTTGGAGAATTTTACTAAGTTTATCAACACTGTCCACCCAACAATAAAGTTTGCCATTAACACCACAACTGAAAACCCCAAATTACCCTTCCGGGATGTCCTCTTAACCATTGAAAACCATCAAATTGTCACAGACTTATATTGTAAGCCTACAGATTCCCGCCTGTACCTTAACTACAAGTCATGCCATCTAAACTGTCTAAAGAACATTATATATAGTTTGGTTCTTAGTATAAAATGCATTTGCAATAATGAAGAAAACTTCTCGAAAAGATGTGATTAACTTAAATAACATCTCCAACAATACCCTAGTCACATTATTGACCACAATATCAATTGAGCATCAGTAATATCCAGGGATATTCTCCTTTATGAAGCAAAGGCTAACTCTTTGAAAGAAAATTACATTCCATTTGTTATGGGCTATCATCCTGCTGCCCCTAATTACCAACAGATAATGAAATATAGTTACCCTGTTACATCCTATTGTGCTCATTTAACAGAAGCCATTCATTCTCCACCATGCATCGCATTCAGAAAACCACCCAATTTGTGTACATTATTAGTTAAAGCAGCACTTAAACAAGATATTTGCAACCCAGGATCACACCAATATAAATCAGTGTGTTGCATTACCTGCAGTTACCTCCAAGAAACCACTCTTTTAGGAGCACAGTTACTAACAAAACTTCTTGCATTAGACAGTCAGTAACATGCACTTCTACTAGTGTGATTCATGTAAAGTAGAAAAATGAAAAGAAAAAAGGATGTTGTATGCCAAAAAACTACAATGGACCTAAGAACAAGATTCCATAACCAGAAATCTACTATTCTTACCCCCCCCAAAAAAAACACCCTAGAGCAGCCTCTTGCATGATATTTTAACTCACCTGCACATAATCTCTCAGATTTACAATTGCTTCCAGCTGAACAAAAGACAGTGATATGCTTGACAGAAAGGGAAACTTCTGGATCTACAGACTCAGAAGTCTTAGTTCATATGCCCTTAATCTGGAGGACAATTCATAAACTTTATACCACTCATACCTCTGGGGGGTTTTCTCCTTAGGAATTTTCATTTCCCAGCATTCCAAACTGCCACTCTTGGTATCCATTTAACAGGACTGTGATGGTAAATATATTTTATATATATGTAACATATATTTAGCTCTAAATATATTTTGAAATTACTCTGCTGTTAGTCTATTTATCTTTTATATATATATATATATATATATATAGTTTAACAGCCTATTTTATGCAAAATATTTAGCATATTTTGACAAAAAATACATTTAGAAACGTGTCTATGGAGATACAATCTATTTTAAAATATGTATTTAAATGTGAACCTCCTTATGGATTTAAAAAAAACCACCCACACCAATGCAAATTAATGTAGAAATGGGAGTGGGAAAATGTGGCAATGACCTGGACCAGAAATAGGCAAATTTGTCCATCTCTACTAATGGTCAGCAACAGAAATACTAGCCCTTTCATAAATGTCTCTAACTTCTTGGTACCTAATCTAGATCTTCCCATGTTTATCTCTCTCTTCTTTCACCACTGAATTCTACTTAGGCATGTTTTGATTCAGTTGCTACTGTATCATCATCATCATCATCATCATCATCAATTTTATTTCTATACCACCCAATGGCTGAAGCTGTCTGTGTCATGGACACATTTAATATTCCTTGATTTCTTTATATCTAGGACTTTACATTACGTATGAAAACAATGTTCAGACCAAGCCTATGTGAAGAGGATTTAAAAAATAATGATCTCCCAAACATTTTCACCTTGGCTGAAGTTATTTTCAAAGTGAATCATTTCCAAGTTCAGAAACATTTGACTAACCTTCTGATTATGAAGAGCTTTCCATTTTCACATGCTTATGTGCTTCTTGATCCCAGCCAGGGCAGGGGCAGAAGTGCCAAAATAGCATGAAAGTCTGTATCACGCTATTTACCAACTCAACTGGGATGTTAAATAGCAGGTACTTAAGAAACACATTAGAATATATGGTCCCTCCTGACATCCAGAGCCAAAGGGAAATAGTTTGTACTAACTTTTGACAATGAGAAGGTTGTATACCTTGTGCACAAATAGTAGCACCCTAAGTCCTGGCAAGGCAAAATTCTCTAAGTTTGATCTACACTGTAGAACTGCAGGAGTGCTGAAACAGAACATTTCACATTGTTATATTCCATATGCTCGCCCAACAAAGAGAATGGATGTTCTGGTGTCAACTGAATGAGCAGCCAAACTCTAAGATAACTAAAGGGTTGGTGAAAATGCAAGAAATGCCCCATAAGTTGAAAAATATGCATGGAACATTGGCAACTAGTGACAACATGGGAAACGAAACAAGGATATTGTTCACTTTGCTACTAGTGATAGCGTCTGTTTATAACTTACTGAGACACCTTGGGAGACTTCAGTATTCATGCTGAGGCTGCCTTGATGGGGGAGCAGGGCTCAGGATTTCATGGCCTCCATGTCAACCATGGACCTGTCTCAATTAATATCTAGCCCAATGCGTGTGGCAGGGCATATGTTAGATTTGGTTTTCTATAATGGAGTAGGGGGATAATGATCTGTGTGTGGGGGGACCAGTGATGACTCCATTGGCATGGACAGATCATTACCTGATCAGTTTTGAACTTCAAGCTGCCTGGAACCTCTCCAGGTATGGTGGACCAAATCTGATGGTCCACCCCAGGAGGCTGATGAATCCGGATAGCTTTGTGAGGTCTTTTGTGGATTTTCCTGCAGGCTTAGCTGGCAGTCCTGCCAAGACCCTGGTCTCTGCTTGGAATGAGGGGATGACCTAGCCCAGGCCCTCAATATAATCACTCCCAAATGTCCTTAGCCCAGTTGTAGAGCTGCAGTGGCACCCTGGTATTCAGGGCAGGTGATGGGAATGAGCGACTGGGTTAGTGACTAGAGTACATAGGGCAAAAGACCTAGAGTGAGTACGACTGAACACAGTTAAGAATCCATAGATTTCATAGATCATAGTGTTGGAAGGAGCCTACAAGGCTATCGAGTCCAACCCCTTGCTCAATGCAGGAAACTAGAGGAGGGGTCTCCCATCCAAGTAATAACCAGGCTTGACCCTGCTTAGCTTTCCACACTCAGACAAGCTGAGCCAGCATAAGCCACAGGCCTGTATTCTTAAATCTGATTCTATGGTGGTGAAGAGATTGTACTTCTCCATCACCACTTTATCTGCTCAGTGTCGTCCAACATCCACAATGTCATGTGGTGAAGGGCCTTATTGTAGTGGTCCCAGGAAAACAACAACCTGAGCCCTCTAAAGCCTGCTGTGATCAATTTGCCACTCGTATCTGTGCTGATTTAGACACCATTGTTTTAACAGAGTCGGAGCTGGATGTGACCCAAGTGCCGTCTAGACATGTTATCATGAATACTTTTCAGGTTGTACAGCCTGAGGATGTGGACAAACTGCTTGGAGGGTTTGTCAAGGTTCCATCCTATCCCCCATGCTTTTCAACATCTTTGTGAAACTGCTGAGGGAAGTCATTCAGAGGTTTGGGTTGAAGTGCCATCAATATGCAGATGACACTCTGCTCTACCTCTCATTTCCATCTAATGATCCTAGGGAGACTCCTGAATGCTGGAATTGGTGTCTGGAGGAGGGCTTGGAATGGATGAGGCCAAACAAGTTGAGAAATCCAGACAAGATAGAGGTATTGTGGGTAAGGAAACCAGCCAACCAATCTGGACAGAGGAATATATCCGGTCTTGGATGGGGCTGCACTCTATCAGTGGTTGCCTTTGGAGACAGTTCAGAAATTCAGTTGCCAAACAATACAGTCTTCCGGATACTGGTGGGGGCTGGGTAGTCTGCTCATATGTCATCAATATTGTACCACCTGCATTGGTTGCCAGTGTGTTACTGAGCCCAATTTAAAGTGCTGGTTTTAACCTTTAAAGCCTTAAATGGTTTGGGCCCAAGTTATTTGAAGGCCCACCTATCAGCCGGCCATCAAGGGTGGTTAGGCTGGTGAGTACAAGGGGGAGGCCTTTTCAGTGGTGGCCCTGCACCTCTGGAATCCGCTTCCATCACCTTCCCCTAATATGTGAATTTTTGTACACATTTTTCCTAAGATGTGCTAGAACAGAAAGCATGCAAAAATGTGGATTTCAGTACTCAACTCTGTCTCACCTTGTTGAAAGGTTTGGGAAGTGTGAATTGGGTAAATCTGTTTAAAAAAAAAAAAAAAAAAAGCAAACGCAACAGAGCAAATTTCTCACCTATCTCTCTACCTGCCAGTCAGTGTAGTAGACAATACTGAGTTAGATGGACCCGTGTCCGACTCAGTAGAAGGCAGCTTCCTAAGTTCCTAGCTTGTCTAAGGCAACTAACTGAGTTTGTAGCAGAGGTGATGCTTCAGTTGAGGATGTTCTGGTTAACACAGCTCAGCTTCTTAGTCACTATGGTTCAGATCCAACTGTGTCCATCCACTAGCAGAATGGATTTCCTACTTCTCTCTGTAGCATCCCTGCACACTCTAAATCATCTCTGGAAGGTTGAGGTAAGCATAGGGGCTGCAGCGGGGAGGAAAAATCCATTCCACTAGTGGTGTCCATTGGGGGACCCTGCAGGGGGGAAGAGAGGACAGGAAAGTCTTGTTGAGGAAGGGACTTCTGCTTGTGCAACAGTTGGATCCACCTCCACATTGCACCAGCCTTTGTCTTGTTAAAGTTGGTGACTATGGAAAGCCGTTAATATCAGCTAATCACTGCCAAACCCAGGGAAGGCTGAGCATAGATGGCCAAAAAAAATATTGCACATTTCTTCATTTTTATTTTTGCTATGGCTCTAACAAAAGGCAGAAACACTGACTATGCTGATCAATGGGGCAGCACAAAACATTTTAATAAACCAAGACAAACTGTTGAAAGCCCTGCTAAGCAAGCATATTAATAATGCTTGCATTTGTTCGTCACTGGGACACAAAATTATTCAGTGTCTCTGCTGTAAATGCGTTTTTGTTCACACATTAATATCCGTATGTGTGGCTTTTGCAGCAGTTTACTCATCGATATCGCAAAACGTTTGCAGCAGTTTACTCATCGATATTGCAAAACGGCTTTGGCACCCTGGACACACACAACTGGCACCTTTGGTTTGTCTGCCAACACAGTCATGGCACTGGCAATTCATTTGTGATGTAGACTGTCATTATTTCCTGGCAAAATATACTGTGCAATTATACAAAATATATATAAAGAACAGTTTGGTCATAGTGAGCCACAGTGACCAGATGATTGAGGATTTCTAAATTCAAAACAGCACAGCCATAAGACCAGTTCACACCTTCATGTTCAGCATTTGATTTCTCTTCACTTGGGCTGCAAACCTATAAACTCTTACAGGCCCATTGAATTCAGTGGATCTTACTTCTGAGTAGATATGCATAGGATTGCACTGTTAGTTAACCAACCTGATGATTCAGCCAAAAATGTGTGAACCCAGCTGGCAGCTGGGATTGCTGTGAAATAGGTACCTGTTGATGCTGAAAACTGTGGGTTCAAAGGAGTTGTTTAGTGTGTTGGTGCTCAGACCCCCACCTCTGCCTTGTATTTATTCTTTTGGGCATGTGACTTGTCCTTTGTCATGCCTCCCATGGCAGCCATTTTGTGGTGGTGACCAGGGCAGTTTCTCAAATTACTAAATGTGTCCATAACCCCAAAAGATCCCCTACCCCTGATCTGGAGGACCACAAGTTGGCCACCCCTGGTTCAACAGTATAATGTTTGAGACATGACATTGGGTACATAAGCGTTCTGACCATGATGTCTGTCTCCGTTAACACATGCAAGTGCCACTTGACATTGCAGTAACCAAGTGATGAACAAGCATGGGTGAACCAGAGTTAGCTTTCATGGCTGATAACTGAATATGTGACTGCATCAAAAAGCACTGCGTTTATATGGTGTAAAAGTTGCAGCTGTGCTGCTATATCTGTGATGACACATTCACCCATACAGTATATGTCATCACTTGATGATGCTTGATGCATTCAGGTGATGAATATGCATGTGTGAACCTTGATGAACATGCATGTGTGAGCCATCCAACTTGACTTGGATTCCTGCATTGAGCAGGGGGTTGGACTCAATGGCCTTATAGGCCCCTTCTAACTCTACTATTCTATGATTCTATGATTCTATAATTCCGTGAACCAGGTTTTAGATTCTGTAGATACTAAATGTTAATTGGGAGATACTCAGCTTAATGCTCTCTTAAAGAGTCTAGGCTTACTGCTTTCACTTTGTAAATTATCAGTGATAATTTTTTGCTCAAGCCAACATTTAAAGCAGAAAATCTGGCTAAGCATTAATCTATGCCTACTTTCTCCCCCCATGATGAACTCTACTGAAAAGAAATGCTGAGATGCTCTAGAATCTTTAGATGGTTCACACTCCCTTAATACTAAAAAATCTGGATATTAACTTTGAGAATGTATTTTATTTATTTATTACATTTCTATACCACCCAATAGCTGAAGCTCTCTTATATAATAGAAATTGTGTTGTGTGTGCCTTTCAGACATGGACAGAAACAGGATTTATTGAAAATAACATGCATATATGCTGAGACCAGTTGCTGGAGATATCAAAGATAAAGGATATTAAGTAGATAACAATGTGTTTTCATAGCATTTTAGGGCTAGAGTTAAGCATGTGCCCTCAAGAATAATGTTTGGTCTTTTGTGGACTGTAGGGAGCTCTTTGGCCTCAAGGCATTTTTCACCCTGTATATTACAACATGTGCAATTTCGCAGAAGTTCTCAACCAACTCTGTGTGATTCTCATTAATGTCTCTTCTTCATATCACATTGATAACATACAACATGGCATGTTCAGATACGCATTTGCAAGATCTGTGAGATTGCTCCTTAAGTAGAGTCATATGAATGACGTTTCCTAGCCTAGGCAGGGTTATTTTTACCATATGTCCTTGCCATTTTTAAATAAACATAGCAGACCCATAATATTGTGCAGAGCTTATTAATGAGATGGGCAACAAGCCAAGCTTTCAAATTTGTAACTAGGACTAGAACCAGACCTTTGGCTTGGCAGCAGATGGAGATCATGTTCAAAGACGATCTAGAGTTTTGAGAAACAGAGGGAGGACAACCCTAGATTATGAGAATTTGAAAATAAAAAATGTGTTTGTTTTCAAATAATTTATTTAACTCCTGATTCTGGATGTTATGAAGGTGTAGGTTGTTGTTTTTTTTAATTCCTGAATCTGGATGTTATGAGTGTAGTTATTTTAATCTGACCTGCCACTCATAATATTTTGATGATTTGCATTAAATTATTCAAATAACAATTTCATTATTTCAAATAAAAATGGTCTCATATCAACTTAGTTCCCAAAGCATTTATTTTAAAGCCAGTTTCATCACCTGTTTTTTTTTTTTTTTTTTTTAAGCATTTATTAAAGTAACTGTATAAATACCCTTTGTTTTCAGTTGTTTGACAGACGGGAAATGTTGGAAAGACTAATTGCTGTATGTGAGAATCCAGTAGCGTGATATTGTCTGAAAAAGAAAGTGCAATGCTGGAATAAATCATTCTTCTGTTCTGATAATTATATCTTTAGATCTCCTTACTCTAATTAGTACCTTGGATTACCTAAGTTGTACAATCAACAGGAATAATCAGATTGACCTCCAGTGCCGGTCAGCCGGTATTTGATACTTAGTATTACTGTTTGCCTTTATTTTTCCTCTTATAAAGACTGAAATGTGATTTATTTATTTTTTTGGGGGAAATCTGTTGATACAGATCACAATTAAGTGTGAAATATGCAACAGATGGCGAGACTTATAATCATTCTATCAGACTAATAGTATACTGTCTGCATTTCAGAATTTGCTTTTCCCCAAAGATGCTGTTGGGTTGAAGCCATATTGACAGCTGGTATGTTCCTAACGTAGTTAGTTTGATATACCTCATCTATTAAATTCTGTACAATTTCCAAAATAACAGATGACAAGTACAATTGACCACCTGGGAAAAGGAATCTTCAGTCAAAAGCTTAAACCGATCACTCTTTTGTTTTGCAACAGTAAAACAAAATGCATACTGCTTTGGGTGACATTACAAAGTTTTGGCATACTCTTTGCATCCCAAAAGTATAGGGTTTTTCTATGCAGATAATCATTTTTTAAACCTTCTCAGAATACTTAACAGATGCCCTGCCTATTATGCTTCTAGAAAACCAAAACAGACCTAGTAGCAACTTTTGTTTCAGATATAATGCTTACAAAATTCATTGTAGAGGTAGTTATATTTTCAATAAGTTCTAAGTACATAATAGAAGAAATTCAACAGATTAGGAAGGCTGCAATCCTATGAAGACTTACCTGACAGCAAGTCCCACTAAACTCAGTGGACTCACTTCTGAGTAAATAGGAATAGGATTGCAATGTTAGGTGCTTTGATATTAATCGGTCTATATAAACCTGCCCATCATTTATGATCATCAGCGAAGGCCCTATTGTATGCCCCACTGCCTAGAGAGGCTAGGTTGGTGGATTATTAAGACAGGGCCTTTTGGGTAGGATAACCCCAATTAGGAGAACTCTCTCCTGAGGGAGGTGAAGTTGGCTCCTTCCTTATTTGCCTTTAGAGAGGCAGTAAAGATTGTTCTGGTCCATTAGGCTTTTAATGCTGAATAACATTTTGTTGTTGTTCAGTTTTAATGCCGCTAAAATGTTGTTGTATTTTGTGTGTGTGCTCCTTGCATTTTTTAGGGTTTTTTGAGAAATTTTAATTATATTTTTATTGTATATCACCCCAGGTGCCTGGTAGGTGGAGGGTGCAATTTATAAATGTAATAAACAAACGAACAAAGAGTTATGAGCTTCAGTAAAGAATTGAGTGATCAGTCAATTCTTTACTGAAGTGCTTAACTGTTTATTTATGCATTTATTTCTTGGTGTAATTTTGATCAGAAGAGAGCTATTCTTCTTCATTCATAGTCATTTAGGGTGTGATCCTATGCATGTTTAGATAGAAAAAAGTCCTACAAGTACCAGAATTACCGAGCCAGCCATGCTGGCTGGAGAATGCTAGGACTTGTAGGACTTTTTTCTGTCTAAATGTGCATAGGATTGTGTCCTTTGTGTAGTATACCAGATAGTATTCGATAGACACCTAGATTCAAAGCTCTACTCAGTCATGAAGTGTTTGTATCATATAGCGCTGTTCAGTCTATATGACCTGTCAAGGTTCCGCTACTGAAGGGACCCCTTATCCTGCCTTTGGGAGATCTCTGCCTCTCCTCAAAGCCCCTCCCGTTCCAGGAGATCAAGTCCTTTTACAGCTTCCAACAGCATAGGTGTAGGCTGTAGACGTGGTGAATAAGTCACTCCAAACTCTCAGGGTAAACAACAACACTTTACTTATAATAATAGGGTCTTTACTTAATAGAGTGGTTAAAATCCAAAAGCAAGTATGATAAAATAAAACAAACAAACAAACAATCCAATGTTCTCTAGTTTAACTTCAGACTACCTATCTCCTATGCAGCCAGTTCCTCTTTCTCTCTCTCTCTGCTGTTACTCTGCTTCTGCTGCTGGCTCTCTCTCAGCACTAACTGCTAGCTGACCACACCCCACACACATATATAGCCTTCCCAGGAATGGAAGGTTATAATCATGTGACCTTGAATAGGAGATCTAATTCTTAACTTCTATTGGGTAAACTAAAACTCTCAAACTCCCCCTCCCATCCAAGTGTTTGGGCCTTCAGGCTTCAACTAATCGAGGGAAGTGTTTGGGCCTTCAGGCTTCAACAAACTCAAGCCTGAGTAGGCCTCAACAAACCCAATCCTGTGTAGGCCTCAATCCCTCACATGACCATTTTATGTTCTCATATTGCAAGAGGTGTAGGGGAACAAGGACATGCTCATTGGCCTCACCCCCTCTATCATCTTCCTGACGGCCTGTCCCTGCAACCCTCCATGTGTGGGTGGTGCCAAGCAAGAGAAGGGCTCAACAAATCTGTTAGTTTCTTATTTTCTAGTCTTAAATGTGGTTCATCCTGTACTTCGATACTTTCTTTTAAAGCTTGCATGAAAAATGGTATGCGTTTTTGTGCACATTTCTCCTAATGCATGCATTCTGGTACACAATTTTGCCTGACATACACATCTTTAGCAAGCAACTTTCCTAACACAATCCATTTCTGAACAATTATTTCCCCTAATACATGATTTCTCAATGTACTTTCTCCCCCTCCCCCCACTGGACAACTCCATTGCAATGAATTTCAAAGGACAGCTGAGTTTCAGTTCACATATTAGTGTGAAATTAGGTAATGTGAACCAAATGAATTTCTTCTGCATCCCTAGCAGGGAGACAGCTGCACTCATGTAGGCTCCCCGTGTGAATTAGAAACTGGTGAGAGCAGAGTACTGCAGCCTTCCTACTGCAGGCGTTCAGCCCCTGTGGAGAGCTGTATGGTTGGGCCACCAGAAATGTGACAGAAGAGGCCGACAAGGGCTTCCTTGCGGAACACCCAAACAGGGCTCATCTCCTAGCCTAATTCTACTTCACAGGGTTTTTGTGAGGGGGGAAAAAAGTAGAGGTAGAGAGACCATGCAAGTCATCCTGAATTAACTGAAAGAAGGGCAGGATAAAACGATAAGCAAAGTAATCATGGCAGCAGCAGGGCAAAAGGAATGACTGCACTTTCTATCTTTTGAAACTTGTAAAATTTACAGATTTGGATGTTAGCCTATAAGTGTGCAATCCTATGCATGTTTAGACAAAAAAAGCATGGCTGGCTGGGGAATGCTTGCTGAGAATTGTAGGACTTTTTCCTGTCTAAACGTGCATAGGATTGCACACTTAGGGTGCAATCCTATGGCCGCTAGACGCTGTCTAGACAGCCATAGGATAATTCGGAGTCCCAGCTCCAACCTCGGAAAAGCGCTCAGAATCCATAGCACCCTCCCTCTGCCCTTGTGGCCAGCGCAGAAAGAACCATGCTGGCTGCATCTCCGAAGTGTCAAGACCAACCTTGGAGCTGGTGCTGGGTGGGTGTTCTCGGGGGGTGGGGAGGGAGGAGCGATGCTGCACCGGGATACGATGTATCCCAATGGCACCTCAGCCTGTAAAAGAAATTGGCTGTTTAAGTCTCTTGCAGGGTGGGAGAAGCATGGAGGTGACCGTCACCTCCCCACTCCTTCTGTCCTTGATTGGATGCCTCTCATCCTCTGAGTTTGAAGGTTTATGGGCAGCCACATTGGAACATACTGCCCATCACTTTTCTCCAGTGAAAGCTTTAGATACTTGAGCTAATTTCTAATCTGACAGGCATAATTATACATTTGTGTTATTTTTCTTCTTTGCATTGTTGCAATGGAAATAGGAAGGAACCTTAGACCTTCAGTTCTCAAAAGGACTTGTGCCATGTGTACATGTGTTTTTAAATAGGAAGGAACTATTTACATATACTGGGAAAGACAGTACAGTTCTATCCTTTGCTGAATCCAAGTCAGATAGGAATGCACTATATTTAACATGTAAAATAATTTGAAGCATTAATAAAATGTGGTTGAATGAATAGCAATTTCAGACTGACAGCTGCTAAGGTAGGTTGAAGCAAATATGCCACTGTGATGGTTTGAGGCCTACACAGGATTGGGTTTGTTGAGGCCTACACAGGCTTCAGTTTGTTGAAGCCTGAAGGCCCAAACACTCCACGATGGGAGGGGGAGTTTGAGAGTTTAAGTTACCCAATAGAAGTTAAGAATTAGTTCTCCTGTGCAGGGTCACATGGTTATAATCTTCCAGTCCTGGGAAGACTATATATGTGGAGTGTGGTCAGCTAGTAGTCAGAGAGTGTGTGCTGAGCAGCAGAGAGAGAAGCAGAGAGAGAGAGAGAGAGAGAACTTGGCTGGCTGACTACACAGGAATTAGGTAGACTGAAGTGAAACTAGAGAACATTGTTTGTTTGTTTGTTTGTTTTATTTTATCATACCTGCTTTTGATTTAAAACCACTCTATTAAGTAATTTCCCTACTACTATAAGTAAAGTTTGTTGTGTACCCTGGAGTTTGGAGTGACTTATTCACACGCCTACAGCCTACACCCACGTTACAGGAGGAAGCAGGCAAAGGACTGGGTCTTTGGGGAGAGGCAGATATCTCCCAAAGGCAGATCAAGGGGTCCCTGCAGTAGTGGAACCTTGACAGATGGTGGCAGCGGAGCGATCCTGAACGGTGAAATTAAGCACTCCTAATTGGGTTTTTTTACTTATAGAGCTGGCAAAAGCAGTGTATGTTTGCACTTCAGGACTGCAGAATAGGGACCCAGTGAGGCAATTAGGATGAGCCAGTATCTCTCAATAAATAAAACTGCCCTGATAGAGCAGTGCAAAAAGGACAATTTGCCATGGGAGGAGAAAACAGCAGAAGAACTAAAGGTTATGCTGATCTCCCAGGCGGCAATAGAAGGAGCTGCACCCTCTAGCCCTAGTACAGCAGGACCCCAAACAAAAGAATGGGAGCTCCGTGAACAGGAACTGCGGTTAGTGGCAAAGCAGAAGGAAGAAGAGACCAGGTTAGAGTGGGAAAAGCTTCGTCTGCAGCAGGAACAGCTGAAAGCCCAGAAAGAGCAACTGCAAGCCCAAGAGGAACAACGCAGACACGAGGAAAAGGCGCGGCAGGAGCAGCTTAAGGCCCAAGAAGAACAACGCAGACACGAGGAAAAGGTGCGGGAAGAACAACGCAGACATGAGGAAAAGCTGCACCAAGAGAAACTTCAAGCCCAGGAAGAGCAACGCAGACACGAGGAAAGGATGATGAAATTCAAAGGGAGAGGAAACCAAATGCAGAGTTACAGAATGGGGGACACTTGGCTCAACAATACTACAAGTGAGAAGGATCTTGGAATTGTGGTAGATCACAAACTGAATATGAGCCAGCAATGCGATGTGGCTGCAAAGAAGGCAAATGCTATTTTGGGCTGTATTAATAGAAGTATAGCTTCCAAATCGCGGGAAGTGATAATTCCCCTTTACTCGGCACTGGTTAGGCCTCATCTTGAGTACTGCGTCCAGTTCTGGGCACCTCACTTTAAGAAGGACATAGACAAACTGGAGAGGGTTCAGAGGAGGGCAACAAGGATGATAAAGGGACTGGAAACAAGGCCCTATGAGGAGAGACTGAAAGAACTGAGCATGTTTAGCCTTCAGAAGAGGAGACTGAGGGGAGATTGTTGGAATATGGGTTCCACATATTCAGGGTTTGCCTTCGGGATAGAAGGCTACAGAGTCCAACAAGCCTGATCAAGGTCAGGACTGGAGAAAGATTCACCTTTGTCCCAGTGAGGGACCGGTACAGTTTTTTGCAGACAGGGAAACTGGAGCAAGGGTCGAGCTAAAGTGGATGCAGCTGGCGTGACATCATGCCTTGATGCAGCTGGCATTACCTAATTTAGCACGTGACTGTATCATAATGTATATAAAGTGTGTGAAGTCTTTGTAAGCTTGTTGGGAGTTAGGAGTATAGGTAAATATATGGTAAGAGAGCATTCTGTATGATAAGAGTTTGTTTGTATGTCATGACTGTAACCTGTTTTGTCTGACATGCTATTCTGTTTTTCACTCTTGTAATATATCACTCTTTAATCTGTTCATGTTTTACAAGTGTAGTTTAGTAAACTTTAGAGTTTGAAAGAAACTGACTTGGTGTTTTGCTTTTTCGCCTACTGGCCTTGCACACGGTTTTTTCTCAAACTACCCTAACGCCACAACTCGAATCTGCAGCCACTGGACAAAGTTGCTTAGCTTTGTTTTTCACCCAGTGGTTCAGTATTCCAACAGGTTATGGGCCCAGCTGTGGCACATGGGTATTGAGATCCGTGGAGTTTTGTTTTTGGCAAAGGTCCAGTGAGGTGTTTTTGTTTGGGTGCTGAGAAGTTTTGATCGCTACAAAGTTCCTGGCTAGGGCTTTGTATCGCAGGTCCTTCTCTGGCAACAAACCCTGAAAAGCTGGAAGAACAGACGGCTAGGGCGGTGGAGTCAAAGCCGGTGATAAAGAGTGATCCTCTGGAGATAGAGGAGGGAAGAATTCCAGAACCAGCTCCCCCTGTGCAGACCGTGGACGGCGTACCGATGGCGGTGGTGCAACAGTACCCGGGAGTGGTGGTGGACAAGCTGACGGGTGAGAACTACCTGGCTTGGGAATTCAAAACCAGAATGCTCCTGATGCGGGAGGATTTATGGGACATAGCTGTTGTCAATCCCCCGTACGGCCCAACCCCTGAAGAGAGCAGACGGATGCAGAGAGCTCATGCAATGATTGTGCTGTCTCTGTCCGATGCACAACTCTTGCATGTCAGAGCACTGGAGAATGCCGCCGACTGCTGGGCTACTCTCAGGAGGATACATATTCGGGACTCTGCAAGTTGTAAAATCCTGTTGGCACGGCAACTGTACAGGAAGCAGTTGCTGCCCGGGGAGAAAGTTTCTGACCATTTGCAAGCGATACAGGAGCTGCTGATGAAACTTGCTGAGCGGGGTCAGAGATATGAAGAAATCCACCAAGTCCAGATCGTTCTGTCATCCCTGGATGAAAGCTGGGACTTGCTGGTCAGTAGCGTTGCTTCGCTCCCAGAAGACGATCTTACTATGGATTATCTAGCTGGCCGTCTCCTGGAAGAAGAGGAGAGGAGGAAAGCGAAACAGCAGCAGCATAAACAGACGGCAGCTCCCTCCATCCGAAGGAATTCAGACCGAGGAGTGGTGAGAGTGTCGGGTTACAGCAACAGCGCAGAGCAACAGAGAAATGCCGGAGAAGACACGGAAGCAGCTTTGAGCGTGCATAGGTGCTTCAGATGCGGGCAGCCAGGACACATCAAAAGACATTGTAAGACGGGCTTGCAGAAGGGCGGTCCACAGAGGAAGAAACAACCCCAGGAAGATGGACGTTGTAGTAACTCTGTGTCTGCCACTGTGAGGGTGAATGTAAGTCAGCCTACATCAAGGTGGATTCTTGATAGTGGGAGTTCCAAGACAATTTCTAACTCGTCTTTGCCTTTTGTATCATTTAACAAAGTGTCTAAAGAAAGCAGTAGTCACACTGTCACGTTGGCAGATGGGAGCACGTGTCCTATTGTGGGTGAGGGGAAATGCAAAGTACCCTATCTAGAAACAGAGATGGAAAATGTTCTGTGTGTCCCCAATTTAGACTATAGCCTATTGTCTGTATCTTGTTTAACCAATGATGGGTATGAGGTGGTATTCACAAAAGCTGGCTGTGAAATACTCAAAGGTGGGAAGCTTGCTGCCAAAGCCTCCCTGGTAAATGGGCTATATGTGTTGTCTCCCCACATTGCCATGGTTAATAATACACCTTTACACGATGGATGTTTACACACATTTCACAGAAAATTAGGGCATTCCGGATTTGGTGTAATTAAGAAGACTGCTGAGTCTTGTACTGGGGTTACATTGAAAGGGTGCAAAAAGTATTTAAACTGTGCAGTGTGCAAACAAGCGAAATCTAGGGTGCAGCCAATAAGTAGAAAATCAAACAGGCAGGTCAATGAAGTGTTTGAGTTGGTGCATTCCGATGTGTGTGGCCCCTTCAAACCCAGTGAAGGTGGTGCAAGATATGTGGTACTGATTATGGATGAGTATTCCAAGTTCACATGGGTGTATCTGGTGAAGCAAAAAGCTCAGTGTTTTTCTGTGTTCCGTGACTGGGTATCATATGCAGAACGGCAGTTTAACACGAAAGTACGTACTCTACAAACAGACCGGGGTGGGGAGTACTTGAGCGGAGAGTTTCAAAAGTTCATGAAAACAAATGGTATAGTGCACAAACTTGCGAACCCCCATTCTCCATGGGAAAATGGTACGGCTGAGAGAAAATTAGGGGCTCTTCAACAAATAATGAGGTGTTTGTTAACTGACGCTGGTCTAAACACAAACTCGCATTTTTGGGGTGAAGGAATCCTTGCAGCCAACTACCTGTGCAATAGAACCTGGTCTATGGTGATTGATAATATACCGTATACAAAGCTATTTAACAGGGCTCTGGAGCTTGGCCACCTTCGAGTCTGGGGTAGTTTTGCATACGTGCATATTCCCAAATCAATGAGAAGGAAGGGAGAACAGAGATCACAAAGGTTGCGTTTTGTGGGATATGCTGGCGCTGGGAAATCCTGGAGGTTTTCACGAGGTAATGCCAGGGTAATCATATCTCAAAATGCAGATTTTGTGGAGGAAGGTTGGCAACGTATACATGCAAACCCAGAAGTTTTAATTCCGATAGATGACTCTGAGCCAGCCAAGCCGCAGCAGCTGGCGAGAGAGGGGGGCCAAAGCCCAAGGAATGTAAAACAATCTGTGCAAGCAAGAGAAAGTGGGGAGGAACAAGCCGGTGAAGGCAGTACTGAAATTGAGATCCGAAGATCTCAGAGGAGTAACAAAGGTGTTCCACCCCAGAGGTTTGTGATAGGAGGGGCAAGAGTTTGCAATGTAACATATGTTGAACCTTAGAACCTTGAACAAGTAAATAATTTGCCTAATACTGAAAAGCAACAGTGGTTGGAGGCAATGAGCAGTGAAATGGGATCATTCAAACGAAACAATGTATATACAGAGGTGAAAGCACCAACAGGAGTAAAAATAACTGGCAGCAGGTGGTTATTCAAACGGAAGGTGTCGATTTCGGGAGAATACATATTTAAATCAAGATTAATTGCCAGGGGTTTTTCGCAAAGGTGGGGAGAAAGTTATGATGAAACATTTTCACTCACTGCAAAAGCAGAAACAGTAAGGTTGCTACTGTCACTGGCTGCGAAAAGGGATTTACAGGTGCATCATTTGGATTTCACGACTGCTTATCTAAATGCTCCTCTGGAGGAGGAAATATACATGGAGCCGGCTCCGGGGTTTGAATGTAAACAGGGAAAGGTCTGGTATCTTAACAAAGCGGTTTATGGGCTGAAGCAGTCAGCCAGAGCCTGGAACATCTGTCTTAACGAAACATTGCTGAAATTTGGTTTCAAACGTGGTGTAGCTGACCCGTGTCTGTACACTAGAGGGTCAGGAAACAGCTACATGGTCTTAATCACGTTTGTTGATGATATTTTGTGCGCTGGGTCAAGCAGCAGCCAGATATCCACATTTGCACAGCAATTAGGGCAGAAATTCAAAATAAAATCTCTGGGTGAAGTCTCACAGTATCTAGGTGTGCAGGTGGTCAGATCAAAAGAGTCTATTTGTCTGAACCAGAAACAAAAGGTGATAGCATTACTTGACAAATATGGTATGCTAGAATGTGCACCGGTCCTGACACCTATGACCACAGATTTTGTTAAATCAGTAACTGCAACAGACAAAGTGTTCCATGAGGTGGAAAGATATCAGTCCCTGGTTGGCAGTCTGCTGTATCTGGCTCAGTGGTCACGACCAGATATAGCTGCCAGTGTGGGAGTTTTGTGTCGGTTCACAGCACAACCCACTGTTCCTGCATGGAATGCAGCAAAGAGAGTACTGCAGTATCTCAAAGGTACACTCGACATTTGTTTAAGTTTACCGGTAAAGGGGTCTGAAAACTTACAAATATGGGTGGACTCTGACTGGGGAAACTGTGTATTGTCCCGGAAATCAGTCAGTGGCATGATCATGCAATTTGGTAATACCGTAGTAAACTGGGTTTCAAAGAAGCAAACAAGTGTAGCCACATCCAGTTGTCAGGCCGAAATGGCAGCAGTTTCACTGGCATGTGGGGAGATAACTTGGTTTCTACAACTGTTCAAAGATATGGGTATTGATCAACAACTGCCGGTAGAGGTGTATTGTGACAGTACAGCATGTATATCTTTGGCCAACACAGAACACTTGAAAGCCCAGACTAAACACATAGCGGTGAAGTATTGTAATGTAAGGGACCACATCCAAACTGGTGTAATTAAACTGATGTACTGCCCGTCAGAGGGGAATTTGGCAGATGTCATGACCAAGGCTCTGCCCAAGCCCAAATTCCATGAAATCATAACAAAGTTTGGAATGTTGTAAAAAATGAATGTGTTTAGTAGAAAAATGCAATAAAGCTTCAAGCCTCTCAGGCAAGGAGGGGTGTTGGAATATGGGTTCCACATATTCAGGGTTTGCCTTCGGGCTAGAAGGCTACAGAGTCCAACAAGCCTGATCAAGGTCAGGACTGGAGAAAGATTCACCTTTGTCCCAGTGAGGGACCGGTACAGTTTTTTGCAGACAGGGAAACTGGAGCAAGGGTCGAGCTAAAGTGGATGCAGCTGGGGTGACATCATGCCTTGATGCAGCTGGCATTACCTAATTTAGCACGTGACTGTATCATAATGTATATAAAGTGTGTGAAGTCTTTGTAAGCTTGTTGGGAGTTAGGAGTATAGGTAAATATATGGTAAGAGAGCATTCTGTATGATAAGAGTTTGTTTGTATGTCATGACTGTAACCTGTTTTGTCTGACATGCTATTCTGTTTTTCACTCTTGTAATATATCACTCTTTAATCTGTTCATGTTTTACAAGTGTAGTTTAGTAAACTTTAGAGTTTGAAAGAAACTGACTTGGTGTTTTGCTTTTTCGCCTACTGGCCTTGCACACGGTTTTTTCTCAAACTACCCTAACGCCACAACTCGAATCTGCAGCCACTGGACAAAGTTGCTTAGCTTTGTTTTTCACCCAGTGGTTCAGTATTCCAACAGAGATATGATCGCACTCTTCCAGTATTTGAAGGGATGTCACACAGAGGAGGGCAAAGATCTCTTCTCGATCATCCCAGTTTGCAGCACACGGAATAATGGGCTCAAGTTACAGGAACCTAGATTCCACCTAAACACCAGGAAAAATTTCCTGACTGTCAGAGCAATAAGACAATGGAATCAACTACCTAGGGAGGTGGTGGGCTCTCCCACTCTGGAGGCATTCAAGGTGCAGCTGGACAGACATCTGTCAGAGATGCTTTGACCTAGATTCCTGCATTGAGCAGGGGGTTGGACTCGATGGCCTTGTAGGCCCCTTCCAACTCTACTTTTCTATGATTCTATGATTCTATGAAAGAGGAGCAGCCTGTCAGAGTTACCCCGAAGGACTTCACAGCATACACCCCAGGAGAAGACCCACAAGTGTTCCTGACCACTTTTGAAAGGGCAGCACAGAAGTGGGGATTGCAGGAGGGTGATTACATGAAGTTTGTGCCTAATTTGATCAAAGGGGAGCTGGCAGAGATTTATAATAGTATGCCAGAGGGGGAGGCTGTTTCCTATGCTCAATTTAAAGAAACGGTGTTTAAAAGGTTCAGGTTAGGCCCTGAGCACTTTAGGAAAAAGTTCAGAAGGTTAACACCTCAACCTGGTAAATCTATGGTAGAGTTTGCAACAAAATTAAAAAACCTGCTATTAAAATGGGTGGGTGAAGCAAAAGTTGACAACAGGGAAAAGGTGTTAGAGCTTATGGCCCTGGATCAGTTTTATTTTCGGTTGCCCAGAAAAATAAAACTGAAGGTTAAGGATAAAGATCCTGAAACTGTAAACCAAGCTGCAGAAATGGCTGACAAACTGATTGAAAACCGGGAAGGGTTAGGCCCCAGGATTGAGTCTGAGAAGAAGGGGGGGAAATGGGAAGCCCCAAGTAAAAAGGAGTTCAAAAAACCTCCTTTTGATCCTTCTCACCCCAGAGACCGTGCCTGCTATTCGTGTGGTCAGACAGGCCACATCAAGAGTAGCTGCCCCAAGTTACAAGCAGTAACACCAGCTAAACCAGGTAGTCCTAAACCCGAACAAACCAAGCCACAAGGTGTAGCAAGCATAAAAAAACCTTATAATTGTGGATTTGTGATCACCAACAGGGAAGAGGTTAATAATCAGTTTAAAGAACCTGTTTATGTAAAGGATAAGACCATTATGGCAATGTTGGATTCTGGAGCTGATGTTTCTCTGATCCGAGCAGATTTGGTGACACCTGAAGATTTGGTGCCAGCAATGTCTATTGAGATTCAGGGAGTGAATGGTCCCTCCTTTGAAGTCCCAGTAGCAAGGTTATCCATAGAATGGAGGGGATGGAGGGGTCTGTATGAAGTTGGGGTGATGGAACCTCCAACTCAATTTGCCCCTATCATTGTGGGAAGGGATATAATGGGCCCAGAAGCTCAAATATGTGTGGTAACCCGCAAGCAAAAGGAAAGGGAGGAAACTGCAAGACAGGACCAGGTAAAAGCTGATGGGGTAAAAGAAAAGGTACTAGAGGTACAACCCACAGTGATTCCGGAAGGTCCAAAACCAACCCCAGACCCTCCCCAAACCGAAACAACAGAACAAGCCTCCATGCAACCTGGAGACCTGAAAGCCAGTGAAACAACCGAGGCAGGTGGTTCTGTAGAGGAAAAGGCGCTAGAGACCCCTTTTCCTGATTTGAGAGGAGTAGAGGAATTCAAGCAGGGAGTCCTCAGTGATCCCAGTTTGGAGCCTCTGAAAGGAGTGGCTCTCCCTCAGGAGAAACCCTTCTCTGAGGAAAGAAGGGAGCAGATTATTTGGGATAAAGGATTGCTGTATAGGCTGTGGTTACCAAAAACCCAAGAGTTAACCTGGGAACCACTAAAGCAACTGGTAGTACCTAACCAATTCCGGATAAGGTTGCTAGAACTAGCCCATGATGTGCCTTGTGCAGGACACTTGGGGAAAAACAAGACTAAACAAAGGCTCATGGCAAACTTCTTTTGTCCTGGAATTGCTAAGCAAGTAGCAGAGTACTGCAGGTCTTGTGAAACCTGTCAGCGTGTGGGGAAGGCAGGGCATCACAGTAAAGCCCCTTTACAGCCTCTGCCTATTATAGGAGAAGCTTGCTTCAGGGTGGGCATGGATATTGTAGGGCCTTTCACTAAACCCACCCGCAAGGGAAAAAAGTACATCCTCACAGTGGTGGATTTTGCCACAAGATACCCAGAAGCTGTAGCACTAGCCTCTATAGATGCTCCGTCTGTAGCTGAGGCTTTGCTAACTATTTTTTGCAGAACTGGATTTCCCTCTGAAATCTTGACAGATTGTGGGTCAAATTTCCTCTCCGAGATAATGGAATGTCTGTGGAAGTGTTGTGGGGTAAAACACTTGAAAACCACTCCTTATCACCCACAATGCAATGGAATGGTGGAAAGATTTAACGCCACACTCAAAGGAATGATTAGAGCTTATGTAAATACACACCCAAATGACTGGGATGACAAACTGCAACACCTACTTTTTGCCTACAGGGAAGTTCCACAGGAATCAACGGGATTCTCACCTTTCGAGCTGTTGTATGGCAGAAGAGTGACAGGCCCTCTTGATCTCCTGAGGGAAAACTGGGAAGGTAAACTCGTAGAAAACAAAACCTCTGTGGTGGATTATGTGTTAAAACTTAGACAAACCTAGATACACTCTGTAAACTAGTTCAAGCCAATGTAACCGAAGCCCAAGAGGTGCAAAAGTTCTGGTATGATCAAAAGGCACGCTCTAGAGTATTTGAGGTAGGGGATCAGGTAATGATATTTCTTCCTCTGCGCAAAGACAAGCTTAAGGCTGCTTGGGAAGGCCCCTACACAGTCAGAGAGAAAATGGATGATTTAACCTATGTGGTGGTTAAAGAAAAATCTGAGAAAAGACCCAAGGTGGTACATGTAAATATGATGAAGCCACACTATGAGAGGAGTAAAGTAGTTTTACAGGTGCAGAAGGTGCCAGAGGTAGTATACTTAGGACACAGGGTTGGAAATGGCCATATCACACCTTTATGGGACAAGGTTGAAGCTATCAGAACCTGGGACGTACCTACAACCAAGAAACAGGTCAGGTCCTTCTTGGGATTTGCTGGGTATTACAGGAGATTTGTTCCCCATTTTGGTGAAATTGCTGGACCTTTGACTGATTTAACCAAGAAATGTAAACCTGACAAAATTGTGTGGACTGATGAATGTCAGAGAGCTTTTGATAGACTAAAGGACATTTGAAGCTCAAAGCCTGTGTTAAGAGCACCTGACTTTGAAAAAACCTTTATTGTAGCTACTGATGCTTCTGAGACTGGCATCGGTGCTGTATTGTTACAAGACTATGACTCTGTTAAACACCCAGTAGCCTACCTGAGTAGGAAGCTTCTACCCAGGGAGAGAAACCTGTCTACGATCCAAAAAGAATGTCTGGCAGTAGTGTGGGCTCTGGACAAGCTCAAGCCTTATGTTTTTGGACAAGAATTTACTTTATGGACTGATCATCATGCCTTGCAATGGATACAAACAATGCAAAATACCAACTCCAAGCTTCAGAGATGGTCTTGGAAATTGCAGGAATTTCAAATGAACATTGAACATGTGCCTGGGAAGGAGAATGTGATAGCTGATGCATTGTCTAGGAAATAATCAAAAAACAGTTGCTGTTTGTGTAGGTTAACGTTTCACAATTCTCTTCTGTAAAAGGGAAATTGTTCCACTTGAGGAGAAGGAGGGGAAGATGTGAGGGTTTGAGGCCTACACAGGATTGGGTTTGTTGAGGCCTACACAGGCTTCAGTTTGTTGAAGCCTGAAGGCCCAAACACTCCACGATGGGAGGGGGAGTTTGAGAGTTTAAGTTACCCAATAGAAGTTAAGAATTAGTTCTCCTGTGCAGGGTCACATGGTTATAATCTTCCAGTCCTGGGAAGACTATATATGTGGGGTGTGGTCAGCTAGCAGTCAGAGAGTGTGTGCTGAGCAGCAGAGAAAAACAGCAGAGAGAGAAGCAGAGAGAGAGAGAGAGAAAGAGAACTTGGCTGGCTGACTGACTACACAGGAATTACCGTATTTTTGCTCCATAAGACGCACCGGACCATAAGACGCACTTACTGTATGGTACAAATTTAAAAAAAAAAAAAAAATCAGCTGAGAGGCGGGGGCTTCCCCGGCCCCACCCAGGAGTCCTCCGCTCTTCTGGACCAGCAGAGGAAAGTAAAAAAAAAAAATTAAAATTTTTTTTACTATATTCACTCCATAGGACGCACAGACATTTCCACCTAGTTTTTTTGGGGGGTAAAGTGCATCTTATGGAGCGAAAAATATGGTAGGTAGACTGAAGTGAAACTAGAGAACATTGTTTGTTTGTTTGTTTGTTTTATTTTATCATACCTGCTTTTGATTTAAAACCACTCTATTAAGTAATTTCCCTACTACTATAAGTAAAGTTTGTTGTGTACCCTGGAGTTTGGAGTGACTTATTCACACGCCTACAGCCTACACCCACGTTACTGGAGGAAGCAGGCAAAGGACTGGGTCTTTGGGGAGAGGCAGATATCTCCCAAAGGCAGATCAAGGGGTCCCTGCAGTAGTGGAACCTTGACAGCCACTTCTTCAGCATCGCTATGGGAAAAAGAAAGCCATATTCAGTCTCCATTCATCCAAATAGTTCATCATAAGTGGCCTCCATATTAGGAGCACAGGTTCAACAATTTGGGACCCACCAAGCCAAACACAGCCCACCAGTGGCTCAGTAAACATAATGGACTGATTCCAATGTTACACAAGTGGATTTCTGCTCATGCAAAGGCAGTTTCCCTTCCCTGCAGCACCTGAATGTCCCCAAAATCTGCTCTGTGGGGGTTCCCCACACCTCTGGACCAGATTTGGAGGGATCCAGGACACTGCAAGGAGAGCGGAAATCCACTCTGCCAGCCGTGCCATTTCTACTGGTTGAAGGGCACCATTGGGATATGGAAAGCGGTTCACAAAGTCTTATTTCAGGTGCAGTCCTGATCCACTATTCTCAACTGGTGTTTTGTTATAGACTTCAGTTAGTGCAAACTGCAAAGTTCTCCTGTTGCTCTTGATGACAAATAATGCACACAATGCTGTTTGCCATGTGTTTGTTGAGACTTGGGCTGATACAGTGAAGACTCCTTCCATTTCTACTTTAATGCCTTATGCCATTCTGCTTCATCTTTCCATCTTTCTGTCCACCACACGCCTTAACTCTCAGCCTTTGAACCCCTGCTTCCATAGAGACTTCCCTGGACCACCGTAAGTACAGCCTTTCCAAGCTTTCTGCTATTGCCAGCTGAGCCTTTTCAGTGGCTGCACCCAGACTTTGGAACTCCCTGCCAAGAGAGGTTAGATTGGCTCCCTCCCTGCTGTCTTTCCACCAACAGGTAAATACATTTTTTATTCAAATAGTCCTTTGCCATGCAAGCTACTCTGTTGGGTTGGACACTCTTTTATTCTTATACTGCTGTGTTTTTAATGCATTTGTTTTAAAAGTTTTTTTTAAAATTTTGGTTCCTATTATTGTTAGCCACCTTGAGCACCATTTCCTGGGTGGAAAGGCAGGGTAGAAATCAAATAAATAAATAAGTTGACTCTCCTGGTTATACCAAATTCTACCACTCCTAGATCTGTCCCTGTTTCTCACTTTTCTTTTCTTTTTGCTTGACCACATACCAGCATGTTGCTGCTGCTCTTGCTTAGCACAGCAGAAACCACAAACAAGTTCAAGGCACAGCCAACAAATTGTTAAAGTAAAATCACTGAACCACCTACCAGCAGTTTCTTCCTGTTTCCTTTTAAAGGGACTTCTGAGAAGCTGGGGCCAAAGAGAACAGGAAAGCTCAACAGGTGAGTTATAGCAGGGTGGGGCTGCAGAATCTATCTGAGATGATGATGATGATGATGATGACGATGATGATGATGATGACGATGATAAATTATTATTATTATTATTATTAGCACCAATTACTTTGATTAGTTAGTTGTTTACTGAAAGCACTTTTAACCTACTCTTCAGCCAAAAGGGCTCCCAGTACAGATTACTACTACTACTACTACTACAAAAGAGTTCCTGTCCTCAGGCAATCTAAAAGGCAGGACACAAAAAAGAGAAAAGGGGTGGGGATGGCGGAGGAAAAAAACAAATGCAGGCACCAATTCTTAAAGTTATTGTCCTTATAACAGCTATATGGGATGGAAACAGTATAGGTAGCCTGCTAGGTGACACTTTCATCCAGCATTTATATTAGGAGCACAGGTTCAACAATGTGTGACCCACCAAGCCAAACACAGCCCACTAGTGGCTCAGTAAACCTTATGGACTGATTTCAATGTTACACAAGTGGATTTCTGCTTATGTTGTATCCGGGGTGACCAAGTCACCCCAAACAAAAGTGCCTCAGGCAAGGCAAATTGTGCAGAGGAAAGGCTTTCGTTTGACTGAATATTTTCCCCAAGCTGTTAGGATCAGAATAAGAATGGATTTCAGGTTTCAGCTAGTTAAGGTAAGTTCAGACTTAATATTTCCTGCACCAATGTAAATCCAGGAAATCTGCCCTAGCAGTACAAAAGCCTGAAAAATGTCTGAGGCCTATAAACTTTAAGTCAGCGTAACAAAGCTTTCCCTCAGTGGATTTCTTTTCTGTTTGGAGGAGGTGTTTGCTACTGTTCTTGGCTATCAAAAGAATAGTATGGATGACCTCCTTTCGTCAATTGTTTGGGGTATAAAACTACCCAATAAAGCCTATTGTTATGCAGATTTCTGGGACATTTTATGTCCCTGGCATGTTTGGTTTATAGAAGGAAAACTGTAAAAGGCAAGTGGCTGAAATATGGGGATATTGTTTTACTACCCTGCATTTGACAATGCCCTAGCAGACTGGCTTGTAGGTCTACTTATGTGCAAATTACACAACAAAATGTGAGCCTGGGGTAAGAAAATATCCCAGGTTGCAGGATGAAGTTATCAGAAAGGCAGCTGGTCTCTCAAGAGAACTGATGGAATAGGTTTGTTCCTTCTTGACCTCTGTTGCAGCCTGATAGAATGGCTGCAATCCTATGCCTCTTGGGAAGCCCACTTCCACCAGCCCAGTTGCATGTGCCTAAACCTGGATCCAATCCTCCACATCCCCCCTGGAGCAAGGACTCAGTAGAAGGTCTTATCAAACAAGCAGGGTTCATTTGGGAGCCATCCCTCACCATTTATTAGGACTTTAAAGATCAAAAGCAGTATTTTGAAGGATGGCTGGAAATGAACTGGTTGACAGTGCAGATTTAAGGAATGAGTGGGCTGTGATTGGCCTTACACATCTCAGTAATCTGGTGATCATATTCTGAAACAGCTGAAGTCTCTGAATACTCTTCACAGGCAGCCCTGCTGTAGGCATTGCAGTGGTCTAACCAAAGCAAAGATCACTGTGGCATAACTCGCACGTTTTCTTCATATCACCTTAGATTTTGTCCAATTCAATGATCAAAAAACCTGCCAGATTAAGAAGACCTGTGTTAAGGCTATCTCATGTTTGCTCAGGCTCCACAAAGCCAGGAAATTGGAAGCTAAGGCCAATGCCGTGCCCATGATCAATGATGATGTTCTGCAATGTCACAAATTGTGCTTGCTTACAACTTACCCTCTATGCACCCACACTTTTCCTTGGTCTTTCAGGCCCAACTCTAGATGGGGAGGATGGAGTCCAGAGACCAACAAAGATGCCCCATGTTGTCCTGTTCTTGCCTTGCCTTACCTTATGGAGCATCTGAGCCTTACTGTATTTTAAGAGGATTCCTTCAATGAGATGGCATAGCGGTTAGAGTGTTGGACTGGCACTCGGGAGATCTGGGTTCTAGTCCCCACTCAGCCATGAAACTCACTGGGTGACTTTGGGCCAGTCACTGACTCTCAGCCTAACCTACCTCACAGGGTTGTTGTGAGGATAAAATGGAGAGGAGGAGCAGGAGGATTATGTAAGCCGCCTTGGGTTCCTTTCAGGAAAAAAGATGGGGTATAAATAATAAATAAAAATAGAAAAAATATTTTTTTAAAAATGACCCATGTTTGAGAATTCAAATTCCATAACTAAAGGAATAGGCATTGTAGATAGAATTCTCCAGAAATTTATAATATGCATCATTAAAAACTGGAGTAAAAGGGGTACATGTGTCAGTTTTCAGCACTTTTTATGTTGCTGTGCCTGTGGCAGGTTTTATCAGATTGGTTTGAAATCTGACGCAATCATAGACCTCATCATGTAGATCATGGATGCCAAGTTTCACATTATTAGCCCAGCAGCAGGTGTCATTTTTAAAAGCAACAGAATTTTGAGGATTATACTGGTGGAACCTTTTTTTTTTTTTGCTACTCGACTTAAATAAAGGGACAGTCCTCTGTACCTTTAATTTTGACTGATACTGCAAATCAGCTGTTGGTTACTACTAAACACTGAACTCTGCTACACAAACTTTGAATTGTCAAATGAAGACCCTGAATAACAACATCCAAAGAATATTTGTATTGCCAAGGACTATTCAAAGAATATATGCTATTAAATTTCTCAGAGAATAAGTTTTTTGTAGTGCTTTTTTTCCCCCAGCTCCAGTACTAGAGTTTCAGTAGAAGTGCTGATGAGAAATGTCCTTAAAATATTGCTTGAAACGATAAACACCATTTGTGTGGCATATTCCATTCTGTTTAGCTTTACATCTGTTTGTGAACTTGGGGATGATAAAAATGAATTTCTAAAGAATAATATGAAAGGCATATAAGGCAGGCTCATTGCTTTTATTGTTTGCTTTTTGAAATCTGTTTTGACAGAAGAAGGAATAAGAAGCATGCCAACAAATAATAATGAACAAAAGATAAGCCTTTGTTCTGGTGACTTGAGAGGATTCAGCCTACAAAATTGTAAAGTATCAAGATAAATAGTGAAAGGAGAAAAGTATAAGTGAATGCTGTAAATGATAGAGGTTCTCTAATAATTAGAGAGAGGCAACTTGAGTAGAAGCTATCAGTAAAATCAATGCATCAGTGGAAGAGAAATAATAATCCTATTTTCCAGTATTCCTACCAAGTGGGACTAGAAGTCCCATAATATTTAGCAAGAATTTATTTTTCAACGGAGTAGGTTTTAGTTAAAGATGTCACTAGGGTTGGGGGAATCTGCAAAGCTCGATTCATTGAGGTTCTTCTTTTTCCACTGCCAAGCTCATTCCATCCTGGTTCCATGGATAAGCCTTCTCTCCCACCCTCTAACCAGAAATGCATATGTATTTTTGTGCAGTTTTTTGCATATATACTTTTTTTGTACACATGCACCCATTAACTAAATTAGGGATGGGTAACCTCAGGCTTGCGGGTCCAATATGACCTGCAGAGTTTCCCCATATGGCCCACAGAGCCTGGGGCTCCCGCTATCGGCCACACATCCACTCCCCTCCCTAAGTTCCACCGCCTGGCCTGGAGGCTACCAGGTACTTAGGAAGGAGTTTGGGAGAAGTCCCTTTATTGGAGATAATAAGGAGATCCCCCTTACTTAGTGTGCTACCCCCACTCCCATTGGGAAGGGGAGTGGCATGCAGGAGAATCTCTGTGTTATCTCCAATCACTGATCAGAGATAACACGAATTCCTCTCCCCGCCTGCTTGCCAAGTCCCAAATAGCCTCCAGGCCAGCACTCTCTCCCTGCTCCTTTCATCACTGTCAATTCAGCTTCATCCAGTTAAGTGAGTGCTGGAGTAATTTATTTATTTATTATATTTATACCCCACCTTTTTTCCTGCAAGGAACCCAAGGCGGCTTACATAATCCTCCTCCTCCTCCTCCTCCTCTCCATTTTATCCTCACAACAACCCTGTGAGGTAGGTTAGACTGAGAGTCAGTGACTGGCCCAAAGTCAACCAGTGAGTTTCATGGCTGAGCGGGGACTAGAACACGGATCTCCCGAGTCCCAGTCCAACACTCTAACCACTACGCTGCCACACTGGCTCTCTCCAGTTTGATGTGCAATCTGAGCCAAAGAAGAACCCTTTGGATGGCAGGGGAGGGGCAGTGGTAGCTTGGTATATTGTCATACTTTACAACCATTGAAATAATGAACCAGGCCATTACAAAGTCCAGTGACTTTACTATTATTTAATAATAATAATAATAATCACCATCATCATCATCATCATCATCATCATCATCATCATCATCGGGAAGAGTGAGCAGGGATACTAAATGCCAAAGCCAGTCACACATTTCAAATATTTATTTATTTATATTTATATCCTGCCATTTTTCCTGCAAGGAGCCCAAGGCAGCTTACATGATCCTCCTCTCCATTTTTATCCTCACAACAACCCTGTGAGGTAGGTTAGGCTGAGAGTCAGTGACTGGCCCAGAGTCACCCAGTGAGCTTCATGGCCAAGTGGGGACTAGAACCCGGATGTCCCGTAGGGATGTGTACAGAGCTCGATTGGGGGGTGGAAATCCAGCAAACTCACCAGGCTCGCCCCCCCCCCCCGAGCTCTGCTTGGCCTTACCTGCTTCCCCGGCTCGACTTGTGTTCTTGCAAGCTGAGCCGGGGAAGTGCCTTCTGGGTTCCTGGCAGTACACTTTTTACATAGAAAATGGTGTAAGATATGTTAAAAACGGCCACGATTTGCACAAGTTATGCAAATTGCAGCCACTGTTAACGTATCTAATGCCATTTTCTATGTAAAAAGCATACTGCCAGGAACCCAGAAGTCCAGAAAATGCCTCAGCTGGCGCTCGCTTTTGGCCTGGCCCCGCAGGTGTGGTGGCAGCACTCGCTGAGCGCACAGCGAGTCAGGTGGTGGGCAGATCACCCACCCCTAGGACTCCTGAGTCCCAGTCCAACACTGTAACCCAAATTAGAAATAGCCCAAATTATAGTTCTAGTTTAATTCAGAGGGTTTATTTAACTACTTGTGCAGCATAAATATTTGCCTTTAGCTACATCTCAAAGAACCAGAACCAATCTTTGGGAAAGAAAATCACCTCCATACCTTTTCCCCATACCAAGATACCTTTTGGACAGGAATTTTTTATGTATCAAAAATTACAACAGACCATTAAAAAAGTATAAGTGAAACTGGTTTACAGTTTCAACCATATTGGTTACTACTGGGTACCCAATTTAATGATACTGCTGTTGCAGCAGTAATCCTACCAACAGAGGGGGTTTTATAATCTTTTCTCAGTGATTGTGAAACTGAAATACTTTTCAAGAGCGAAAGCAAATGTGGCAGACTTACAGTTGTAATGTGCTATAATGTTTCTAATGGCCTCAGTTTTGTTGATTTCCAGTAAAAGAAGGTAAGTAGGGTATCATCATCCCTACTTTACAGATGGGGAAAACAGACACTTTACAAAAGCAGTTCAAAGTTGTAGTATATGTTTATGGAAAAATAAAGAAAATGTGAACAGATTCTCAATTTTATAATATAGCCAAGTAAAATATCAATTGTCTTCTTTTCCTCTGAAATTTCTTGTCATTAGGAGAGGAAGAATTAATTTTGGAGAGCTACTTACTTCATTTTGTGTTTGTTTTCATGAGTGACACAAAGTCCTATTTTTTTATTATTTTAAGCATTTACTGCATTGATTTGGTGCTATTTTTCTTGGTACTAATTTCCTTCTTTATCTTCACTGTCTTCAGCAGCGTTGGCCCTCGCCACTGTCTAATTTGATTGGCTGTGGTGACTTATGTTACATCGATGATGACATTATATATACATGGATGATATTGTGGATGAGCATAAACAAAATCTTATAGATCATCACAGCCAACAGAATCAAATGGCAATGTAGGAAAATGTTGCCCTGATACAATGAGAGCAAAGAAGGAGAAATAAAATGATGCTGAAACAAAATAACCTTCAGGGGAACAAAAGGGGCTGAATTGCATTGAAAGTAGTAGCAGTAGCAGTAGGAACAGCAGCCAACTAATGATTAATTATAGTTCTGCTTCTACTCCTTTGGTGCAGTTAAAAGCTATGACACCTGATATGGCCAGAGCATCCTGCCTGTTAGAACAACATCTAAGTCAGGGGTGGAGAACCTCAGGCCTGCAGGCCAAATCCAGCCCTCCTGGGGTCCCTAGACAGCCTCACCTCCTCCCTTTCCCCCAACCACTGATCATTTGGTGGTTTCCCAGCTTTTGTGCTCAATATTAGATAGTATTACATTTCCAAAAATCTGTATGCACTGTATGGAAACAACGCAAGTGGGCTAAATCAGCATAAATTCAAGTAGTGCATTTTAACAGGTGTGTGGCTTGAAGCATTTTTAGAGGATGAAAGCAAGAGCATGAAAGCAGAAGGAAAAGCAAAGTGGAAAATGCTGCAGCCAAAGTCCAAGTTAGTGGCAAGTTTGTGGGAATTAAATCCAGATTTTGCACAACTTTTTATGTAAGAAACTAAGCCAAAGCTTCTAGAAGCAGATTAACTTTTAGGCTGGGTGGAAGTGGGGATTTTGAGCTTTTGCTTATCTTTACAAGGAAACATTTCACTGAACATCTAAAGCATATTTCTAGCTGCATGGTATCAGCTGTTTTTAATCAAGGCTGTATATTTCATAAAGTTTGTAACAGAAATGTACTAGATTGAAAAAGTCTCTTGGGGTCATGAAGATCATTCTGTGTCTAGCAAGTGCCATGTGCATCCATGATCTTAAATAATAAAGGATGCACTGTTTAATGTAAAAACACAGTCTTGGATAGAATGTAAAGTATTGTAGCTTGTAGTACTGCTACCAGTTGTAGTTATCAGAGACACCAGAAGTGCACTCTGAATGTACATGTGCAAGTGTTATCTCAGGGATAAGGGGGAGAATAGTAATCTTTATATAAAATTAAGTACCTTTTTTAGTTCCTTGAGCTGCTCTCATATTGATCACACTCATTTAAAAATAGACATAACCAAGGCTACCATTTTTAACCTGCAGTGTGTGTAAGACCAAAGCCAGGGACAGAAGACACTACAGCCCAAAGCAAAAAAAAATATGAGGCATTATTTACAAAGTAGGGAGTTGTGCAGAGGTTTTTGTGATGAAACTTTAAATGTCCTTGATTGCAATATCGAACACATCTTCAATAGGGGTTGTAAACTGATCATACAGAGGGGCTGAGAGGAAAGACTCTGATTTTGCTATTTGGTGAGACTTCAGGACATCCTACCCCAACCTAGTGCCCACCAGATGTGATGGGCTACAACCCCACCATCCCCATGCTGACTGAGGATGATGGAACTTGTAGACCGACACCTCTGGAGGGTACTAGGTTGGGGGGAAATCATTAGGAAAGGAATAAAAAATGAGACTGCCAATAGTATAATGTTTTTATACAAATCTATGGAATACTGTGTTCAGTTCTGGTCACTAAACCACAAAAAGAATACTGTAGAACTGGAAAAGGTGCAGAAAAGTACAACCAAAATGATAAAGGGGCCAGAGCAACTCCCCTATGAGGAAAGGTTACTCATTTGGGGCTTCTTAGTGTAGAAAAAAGGCAAATAAGGTGGAACATCATAGATGTGTATAAAATAATGCATGGTGTGGAAAAAAATGGATAGGGATAAGTTCTATCTTCTCTTATACTACTGGAACCTGGGGTGATCCAATGAAGCTGAATGGAGATTCAGGACAGATAAAAGGAAGTACTTTTCCCACACAGTGCATATTTACTATGGAATAGTAAACTATGGAAACTATGGAATTCACTGCCACAAGATGTAGTGTAGACCACCAACTTAGCTTTAAGGCTACCACTTTGGATGGCTTAAAAGGAGATTAGACAAATTCATGAAGATAAGGCTTCTCAATGGCTACAAATCATGATGGTTATGTATTACCTCCAGTGTCAAAAGCAATATTTTTCTTAAGACCAGTTGCTTGGGAACACAAGCGGGAGCATGTTATAGCACTCATGTTCTCTGTGGGCTTACCAAAGTCATTAGGATGACCCCACTGGAAACAGAATACTGGACTAAATAGGCTTTTGATCTTATCTAGCACAGATTTTCTTATGTACTGACATTCTTATTGATTTACATTATTACAGCCATGCTGCGAAAAAACTTTGGATACAATCGCTTTATGTTTTGTTATTGAATACAGCAGTAATGTTATGCTGCTAAAATATCTCATATCAATATAAATGGGGCTTAATAAAAATGGTTAATTTTGGCCGAATCATGACCTGACATTTTTAGTAAATGAAAAAAAATGTCAGTTAATTCTACAGTCATTTCATAAACTGACTAAATTTCCAGGAGAATCTTAAAACCCTGTTCACTCTTCTCATCGGTTCAGCATGGATTCTCTCCTCATGTCTGGAATAAATGCAGAACCATGGTTTACAATCATTGCTGTGCCATCAAACTCAAATATTGTCTTTTGGTATAATGTGCATAGCCAGAAACTCTCTGACCTCATAATTTGTTTGCAACAGGAGCATCAGCATCTGCCATCTGGTTTGTAGCCAGTATTTTTTTGTTCATCAGCTGCTTGCTGCTCACAGTTTGAAACTCACATAGGAGGAATGCGGGCAGCCATAGTTTATGGTGCATAAACTGCAGAAAGGCAAACTATTAAGATGGCAGCACTGTTGTAAATGGAGCCCTAAATATGAGAAATGATCATAACGTGATTGGGACTAGAATATCCTGCAAGCCTTCCATCTGCCCAAGAATTGTACTCACTCTACCAAAAACAGGTCCATAATGTTCTGCACAACACCCCTAAGACCTTGGTGTTATGATATCTCACTCAAAAAAGCTGTTTCTTCAAAATCTGGTGAATCACATCCTCCTAAGAGGAATGCCGCTAAGGTTCTCAATACACATGCAAAGGAACCTTAGATTGGATTGTATTGTATCCAATGGTGGCCTTGTATAAGTGCAGTGCACTTCTGCTCACACAAAGCAGGGCATCCAATTTTCACCAACCCTCCCATACTCACTGTATTTCCCCACACCTCCTGAAATGATGCTCCTGAGGGTTGGGGGACCCATAGGGAACATGCCACAAAGTGCTGCAGAAGGTAGGAAGGGAAGGGATCTAGAGAAGTCCTAACTTGTGCAAGTACTTTTCACTAGCACAAAGCAGCCATTGGATACAATGCATAATCTCTAAGGTGGTTGTACACCATTGGTCTGATTTCTAGTTCAGCACTCTGTTGGCCAGCAGTGGCCAAGCTGATGTGTTAGATATGACTATAAATAGACATCATTTATTTATTTATTTATTATATTTGTTAATCACCCATCTGGCCGGTCACCCAGCCATATCCATATCCAGAGATGGATATGACATCATGGTCATATCCATCTCTTGCAGTTGATGCCAAGGATCCTGTAGTAACAGGTTTTGTCGGTTCATCAAAGATCCTCATTTAAGATAAGATATTTATGCCTATCTTGTGTGTGTGTGTGCGCGTGCAAACATGTGTGTGTATAGATCGATTGATAAATAGATAAAAAGCTGTATGTATAAATATTTATTTCTTTTCCCAAAGTACTTTTCCCAAATATTTTTTTATATATTAACAACACAGATGTAAACACATTTTGATATTCATAAATTGTGTTCAACAATGCTGAATACAGCCTAGTGGACATGTATTGTGGCCCAACAGAGGCTTGATAAAACCCATTTTTGTACTCCATGCTTGGAATTGCAAAAATAAGGCGGCGCTCAGTTACCTGGCATATCACAATACATGGCCAGTGGACTATGTTTGGCTTAGTGGGTTAAATTTTGTGCAACTGGCTCAGTCCCATCAGAGGCCTTTTCCTCCCTCTTTATCTTGTTGCTCTAGAAGTACACCCTCTTGTTTTTCATTATAACAGCTGTAACAACATGCTTTCCCAGCAGTACGGACTTGATCTGACAGAATGGGTAACCTGGCTGGAGATAATGCAACTGGAAACAAATTGCACAGTGACATCAAAGGGGGAAGCACTTGTGGCTTAGCAATTGATTGCTCTATGTCCTCCCACCCCCCTCAAAATCTGGCACTAGAGTTAATTGCCTAGTATTCCACTGAGCATGGCAGACCCTAATACTTTTCCCCCTTTGGCAGTGGTGGAGTCCAGTCTTCACCCTCCTCAAACTAGTTTGGCATCTGATTTTCTTCAGTGCTGGTGGTTCCTCCCAGCTCAGCTGCTTCACAAACCTAAGGGATTGTTAGGGTAGTAAGGAGGGTCATTGGAATAAAAGACATGCACAGTAGTGTGTAACTGTGCAGATAGAAAATCGACTTATCCTTGTCATTGTGTTTTCTTAAGTGCTGTATCCTGGGGGGGGGCACATAATTCAAGGCTGCCCCCCTTGAAGGAGGGAGACATTGTGGTACCATAAAAAAGCAGCAAGGAGTCAGTTACTTCATTGATAATTATATTTTGAGGGTGCGATTTGACTGAATTTTCCTCCTCAGGCATCCAAATATTTTTGGCTGTCTCTGGCACCCCAGTTTCCTGATTCTAACAACAGAGCAAAGTGTACTGCCTTATTTTACGCAGGGGTATGTCCCATGTTCTTCCTGGGCTTCCAGTTTAGTGTGCTGCCAAGTGCCATGAGAACACATCTTCAATGACTCCTTTGAAAATGGGCCACTTGACATGTTGAGACTTCTAAACAGAACACTGATTAGGGCTACCAGTGTTGATCCACCTGTCATATTGTATAGAGTGCAGAAAATGAGGTGTTAGTCCTTCCTTATCTGTCCTGCAGTTGACAGCAAGGGTAGTGGACAGCTTGTGCCTAGGCAGCTGCAATAAATTCAAGAGGGCAGCTGAGTGGTGCTGTCCGCCTGCATGCTGTCAATTACAAGGCTGGGGCTGAGTTCGACATCCCAGCAAATGAGTCTGCAAGTAACTCATTTTTCACTGTTTTGTGCAGAAAGCCAGTCTTCCCAGGTGTTCTGTCTGTCCTACATGCGAAATCACATTAGTTCTTTTATTATGCATGAAAGTCATACTGTACCACAGCAGCTATTTTTAACTACTATTTAACTCTCTTTTCTTTGGCGGCATTCTGTCCCAGGCCTTCAATGTTAAAAGTGCATGGCTCCCCCCTCCCCTCATTGCCGCAAATATAAAAGCATATTCTTTACACTCCAGTGCTTTGAACAATAGTTAATGACATTCTGATTTACTCTTATATTTGAATAAGCTTAATTGTGTTCTTATTTTATTTAAGCTAGTTGCAGTATCAAGGAAACTCATTAAGGTTGTACTTGCTTCTTCCTTAGGCAAGGCTCAGGCATATTTCTCCAATTATATTAATCACCATGACAGAAATACTAAAGATCTACTTCACATGGAGTCATTGTCTTCCTATAAAATGGGTCACAGAAACTGGAAGCTATTTTCTGGGTATTTACCTTCTGTTTGTGGCGGTACCGAATTTCCATTTTAATTAGCAAATTTAGTGTTTATGAACAGTACTAGATTGACAGCTCTGAAAATGGAAATTGTTTGCCTCCCCCACAAATATTTGACACAGGATACAATCCCTGCAACCCTGTGTTGGATGGTGGGCCTTAGGCAGCCTCGAGAAGAAAACAGAACATGAAATGAAGACATGAATAACTGGGGCCAGGGCCTGAGAGGAAATCGTGCACGTGACAGAGAGCAAGTGTGCACAGAATCTTCTTGCCCATGAAAAGTCCTAAATTTCCCTGGAAGCCTTTATATCCCTAGCAGGCCAGGGGAATCCATAGACCACCTGGGTGACTGGAGTCAGCCTGAGGGTATGGAAGCCACCAGAGAATGTACTTTTCTTGCAGTAAGTCCAAGAGGCTCACCACATGACATAGCAAAACATATGTTGTTTGCTCTTGTTAATAATAATAAAGCAGCTAAAAGTGCTAGGTGCTGTACAAAAGCTAAAAATCACACAGGCCATGCCTTCAAGTTTTCAATCAAAAGGTAGGCCCAGAACATTAGGAAGGAGAGACAAGGAAAGTAAAATGGAAAGAGAAACAACTGGGGAAAGCTAGGGCAACAGCAGTCAAAAACTGGCTAATGGAAGCCTCCCATCCTTTCCCCCATCTCTCCCACCTTCCATCTCTTGCAGTATTGCTGGCCATCAATGGAATTTGAGGGCAGTATCCAACACTGACACTCCGCTTATGCTATTGACATACCATGAGCAAAAGTGACCTCTAGCAGTACACCAATAGAGTAAGCTGGTGCAACAAATTTTCTAGAGAAACCCAACATGATAGCTTATCCTATTGGTGTACTGCTAGAAATCACTTATGCTAGTGGTACGTCAAGAGTGTAGGCAGAATGTCAGTATTGGATACTGCCTCAAGATAGGACAGGGCAGGGGGCACTTGAGCTAGGCAGGCTGAGAGAAAGGGGCTCTCCATCTCTCCTAGCTAGGCTTCAAACAATCATCATATTTGTTTACCAAAGGTAAATTTTGTTCTTAGTTGGCTGCTCCTGACACCTTGAGTCCTGAGGGTGTTATGGGCATTTCAGTTTTGTTATGGGTTTGGCCCAAACATGTGATTTCATTAAGTTCCAGACTGTTTGGAGACATTTATGTAACAACAACACCCATTTTGGACAACATAGTATATGGGACCATTTTACATTGTAAAACAACATTAGGAATTAAATGCACATGATTACAGTAAGCTTTCCTCAGGAAATTAGCGAATAGATATTCTCCCATAGAGTCCCTGAAATTATACATTCATACAGTGTAATAATAGTCCATTATTGTATAAGTTGACCTCACTTTATAATCATGAATCTTAACTGTTAACCTTCTTGTTACAGTTCAGATTACTATGTACAATACTTATTCTGGTTTTTATATACCTTATTCTGAATATATTTTTGAGCGCTTGCTTAAGTTCTGCACACTTTTTTCCAAATCACGAATGAAAATGTCAAAACACACCAGATACAATGCCTGGAGAATATTGTTGGATAACTTTCCATTATGATGCCTGTCCATTAATAAATATTTACCCCTGAGCGTATTTCTTTTAACCAGCTGCCTGCCCTTTTTATTATGATATATTCATTTACAGATTTCTAGAAATATCTTAGGTTGGTGGTCATACAGGACTATACACATATCTATGCTTAAGCCTAGATTGATTATTTTGAGTATGTTCCCCTTGTCCATTAATCAATTTATTTTATCCAAGAAGGAAACTAAATTGGTCTTTCATGATTTCTATTTTAAAAAGCCACTTTGATTTGATCGTAAGCACTTTACTGTCCTCTAGGAGCTCCTAATGTGATTGTTTTATTACCAGCCTTAATGCCTTCCAGGTACAGAAATCAAGCTAAGCGTTCTTTAATTGCCAGGGTCAGTATGCCTTCCCTTTTAAAGAAAAAGGTAGTATATTTTCTATTCTCTTTTCTTCTGAGACTGCTTACGAGTTCTCAAGTATGACAGTTAGTGGTTCAGTGGCATGCCCAGCTAACTTCAGCTCCTTAGGTGAATGTCATCATGAGGCCCCACTGACTTTAATTCATCCAGAATGTCCACGTATTCTTTGGCTTTCTTCTTAGTTATCCACGACCTGTGTCCTTTACCGCTCTTTGCTTCTGTCAATGTTGCTATGCATCCTCATCTTTGCTTCCGTTCTTCATAAAGATTGAATCAAAGCAGATAATATCTTCTGTCTTCCATAACCATTTCTTTCTTCAGAGGATCACTGGCAGAAGCATAATTTGTTTTCTAACATATTTGTTGATCTCTTCTTTCTTCTACACATGGTGGATTCAGGGTGGATAAAAAATGTAAAAAACTAAGCTTCTCTAAGGTCATATTTTATCTATTTATTTATTACATTTCTAATCCGTCAAATAATTAATGTTCCCTTGTAACTAGGTTAGTATTAAATAGCTTGAATATAAGTATGTTAGCCCTACAGTTAATCTTGAAACTGAATCAATGCCTGTAACAGATACATTAAGTTAAAGGAGGCTTTTCTACATAAATAAAGAACCAGTTTGATCATTTCTCAAGTATGAATATTTGTACGCTACCTTCTAAACATAGGGATTTAATTTTCACCTCATGAAAATGAACTGTTCTAATTTGCCCAGTAATTATGAAAACATGCTTCAATTTATTAGTCATGGGTATTTATTTTTGCCTTGTTTTTGTGTGGGTGGGGCCAGGCCAAGGCAGAGTGAAATGGAAAGAAGCAACATTGGAAAGTAGAAGAGAAGACAAAATTGTCCACTGTGCAGGTTCTAATATTCCCATACTTCACCTCACAAACTGTCTTGGGAGAGATATGCGAGGCCTGTTGTAAGAATGAAAAGGGGGAAAAAGTATTTAAATAATACTCAGTTTAGGCAGCAACCCTATATCCACTTATCTGAGAATAAGTTCCACTGAGCTCAATGAGCTTTACTTCTGAGAATATGTATATACAATTCCAGTGTAAGCTGTAAATTAAGATGGTTTAGTTGTTATATTTGGCCCATGGTTCGGAAAATGCATGAAATCAATTCACCTTGCTACTAATAACACAGGCCTGAACAACCTCTGACCCACCAAGCTAAACAGAGCCGATTAACTCTGTGGCCGGCCAGGTACTTTACAATCTCCCTATGGGCCACTGTACATGACTGGTGGGCTATGCTCAGCTCATCTTGATAGGTCACAACTGTGCAAGGTTGTTTTAAATCTATTTTTAGCACTTTTTTCTTTGTCCTGACACACTCATCCTATATCACAGTACTTGTCCGTGATATCCTGCCCTTCCTTTAGCTTCTTGTTGGTTTCTTAAAGAACTTTCAGATCCTTGAAAAGACATATCTCTCACATGCACACACTCTCACTCTCCATATAAAGCTCTACCATTATTCCTTCTTCCAGTAACTATCAGCTTTCTTCACTCCTGTTTTTTGTTTCACATACTTTCTGTGGGACTTTTGTATATTAAGTGTCTTAATCGATCAAAAGCTAACTTTCTAAAAATATTGTTGTGTTGTGTGGGGGACAGAAAATTATGGGAAGGGTCATAGAATAGAGTGGCTGGAGGATAGAGGAGGAGCCGAGGTGCATAGATATAAAAAGGGTAGAGAGAACCCATTCATTGTCTGGATAGGTCATTTCCTGATTCACACTGGGAAGGTATTTTCAAATGTCTTCAGGGACAGAAGCGAGAACAGTTCATAGAAATGAATGGAGAAATCTAAGATTTTAATGCAGCTGGGGCTGGGTATCAGTGTCTTCCCCTCAAAAGAGAACGGTTTCTGTTCTTTCTAACTCAGTTCTCATTTAGTGTGAAACTTTTCTTTAAGCTTGCTGCTGCAAATTGTAACGCAAATACAGTTCATTATCTATATATTACAAGTTGGAAGGAGCTATGGCTGCAAGAGAGTGACATGACAGTCCTTCAGTTTAGTTCACACCAAATACTGCAGGTCAGCCTCTGAGTGGTTTACAACAACCCTGCATTGTTGTCCAGAGGTATTAAAGCTCTACTGCAGGGCAGGTGCTGGGCTGAAGCTGAGAAAGTAGTTTACAACAACCATGTATTTCTATCAATTGCTTTCATCCCCCCATTGCAGGTAGGGCTGCAGTGCAGTTCACTGTTATACCCCTAAAATTGGAGATCTGTGTGGAGAGAGAGAGAGAGAGAGAGAGAGAGGCTTACAGCAGCCATGCAAATGTTAATATTGCAGGCTATGAGAACTATGGTTAGGGATACTTAAATAGCCTCCTCAGTACTCTTCCTGAGCCAAACCAAGCTTTTGGTTGCATGCAGAAGCCTCATGCTCCATTGACTTACCTACAATGGAGTTGCACTTTTAAATATTCAAAAGCTTTTTTAAAATTGCACATGAAGTAAGACCCAAGTTAGAACAGGGATTTCTGTCTTTGATGTTATCTTTTGCTTTTCCAGCCCTCTCACTCACAGGCTCAGGTAACATACCTACACCAGGGATACACTTCATTCCATTTTGGGTCCCCATTTGTATATGTATAGTAACAATATGTTTACTTAAATGTGTATGTTACATATTCTGTCATTTTAGACCTTGATCTGTCTTCTTTCCTAACTCCCTCCCTTTTGTTTTCTCATGAATAGTCAGAGAAGCTACCCACCATATGAATTCATCAAGTGGTTGGATATAGTGAAAACTGGGCTTTGATCTCCCCCCCCCCCCCAAGGTCAGAAATATATGACCTAGCAATGAAATAATTTCCATAGCTACTTGTCAAAGAACTAGAATAGCGCAATGTGAATGCTGATTCAGAAACTGTCACTATTAGGTTTTTAAAATATGACAAACCCCACTCTATAATCTCAAATATAAACAAAGGATAATCTACTTAGACTGCACAATAATTGCAGCATTATCTAAAGAACAGTTAAATATGCATGTAAAGGTCAGAAAGAACCCTTTAAAAGCCTTAAAGTTTTAGATAAATACAATCAAACCCATCTTTCTACTCTGTTAGATAATCTTGATAATCTGTTATTGTTTTCCTGTCTTTTTGTGATGTGAATCGCTGCTACCGTGTCAAGGAGAAACAGTTATGGTATTTGCTAATGTTTCTATTAATGTTCTTTAATTGCACTACAAATCCTCTCTTGGATCATGAATGTAATGATGAAAGAGGAGGATGTTTTGTTTTTGTTTATTGTTTGGTGATACAGTGAATGTAGAGAGTGCACACGCTGAGACTACTTTTCTTACTCTTTCTGTTCATATTAGATTTCAAATGAATAAGCCACTCAGGGGCTCTGGCTGAAGGGGAGTGGAGAAAACAATCACCTCTGTCTTTCTGAGAAAAGCCTACTGGAGGAGTCAAGCACTCGACATCATAGAAGGCTATGGTGCGAGGAGATTTCTCACTTCTGGATAAGATCACAAGTGCCTCATCTCATGGATATGGAAAGGTCTATGCTTTGACCTTAGAGGGGTCCTGCAGTAAGCAACAACCCAAACATATTCAACTCCTTGTTGTAACAGGTCTGGACTTCAGAGCTGATCCTGCAGTACCCATGGAAACTAGGGCTCTAAGGAAGTGTTCAGGAACTCTAAAAGCTTGGGAGGATTCACACTTTCATCTTGGTATGCTGTTCTAAGACCCTCTCCATATTTAAACGAGTACCAGTTTTTGAAGGCATACAGGTGCCCTGTGTTGCTTTACTTTCCATGCCTTATAATTTAACAACTCCTTGCTAACCTCTCAAAGGACATCTGATGAATTCTTGAAAAACCTTGAGAGGTTTTGCAAACACTGGCTAGGACCATCCGCAAAAAACATAGTATTCATATCCCTCCTTGCCACTTTCTCCCACTTACATGTGTGTGTGTGGGGGGGAGGAGTAGCCTTTTGTGAGTAGCCTTCCACTTTGAATACACACCCCATTTCTAATTTTAGAATAATATTTACAATGAAAAAAACAACAACTCATCCAACTCAGTGGAGAGAGTGGATGGTAGAGACCTCATTCCAAATTCCAGCTTTCCAGTCGACATTTGGGAAGGCCTGTAGAAGTCCCTATCTTTCAGCATCAGTTTTCATAGGTAAAAGGGGAATAATCCTCACACACATCTGACAAAAAGGACTGCAGCGTGATTTTTTTTCACTCTAAGAGGCCAATGCCCACCCTGTAGCTCCTACCGATGGATGTCCATAATGTTGAGTGCATCATATTTTTAAAAAAGTAAGAAAAGAATTGTAAAGCTATTTGCATTATAACTTGCTAAGCACTACTCATTTGCAATTTTTATTATTTTATTCTAATTATATACTGCCTTTCTTAGGCCAACCAAGGCGGTTTTCAAAAAATTCCAAACATACAAGACATCTTCGCATAAAAACATAGTACAACTTTAAAAACAACATTAAATAATAAAAACAAACACCTTTATTAGTTCTGGTCTCTTAATGGAGTTATAACTAATGAAGGTGGCCTACTGAGTTTTCTGCTATATTTCTTCTCCAGTTCTAACCCCAACTGGCTTTGAATTACATTCAGTAATTAGTGTGGTAAATGTTTAATACCTTTTACTGATAACTTCTGTAAGAGGCCTATAATGAAAGACTTCCATGTAATCTGTGTCTGTTCTTTTACTCCTCCCCGTCCCCCACAAACCTGGAGCTGATCACTCACTAATTTGCCAATTAGTTGTGCAGCAAATTTGGTTCTTGAAGAAAGCTATATGGTGTTATTGAGCCAACAAATTTCGGGGGGGGGGGGCAGAGTGTGTGTGTTTTGTTGATATCATAAATTATGTAAGACTTTATTTGTGGCACTTCAATGTAAACTTGGTTGCATTCCAAAACCCCGCATACACATGGGCTCCCATTGACAGCTAAAGCATAGAGAAAGAAGGCTCTTTTCTCTCCCATAGTTGGCTAGGAGGAAGCCATTTTTACATGTGAAGCTGCTTCCACATACTCTGGATACAATCCTGATCTTAGTTGTCCAGAGGAAAATGGTTCAAGACTTCCTCCACTGAAATCCTCAACATCTATATCTATATCTGTATCTGTATCTATATATCTCCTCCCTACCAGGTTGTTTTGAACAATAAGATCACTTCACTTATCAATACCAAACTTGGGCTTAAGTCATCATTCATATATTGATGCATACCTACTTCCAGCTCAGAAACAGATTTGTTTTCTTTCTGTTTTAAGTATAATGCACATATACTAATATAAAACAATAAAAACACAGAGTCAGATACTTTGTGGGTATAAAGCAGATTTACTCCTCAAAGCTTCATTATTATGTCTTCTGGAAGTTGGCCCATGAATTCTGACTTGTTTAGTTTTATCAAAGAATTTATCTTGATTGATGGGCATGTATCAAATCCAATAAACATTAACCTTGTTCAATTAGTCTTTCAGTGGCAGTTGGTCTCCAAAAAATGCTTGCACTCAAAGCTCCATTTACCTGACTTGTTTCCAAATCCTCTTACCCAAATTACTTTTTATAGGATATTTTTGTGAGTACCCATAAAATAAACCCATGAATAACATTCATTTATTTCATTTAAAATATTTATATTCTGCTTCTTAACAATGGAGCTTTCCAAGTCAGTTAACAAATATAAATATAAATATATGAAATTACAATAAAACCATAAAACAGACCGTTAAAAAATATATTAACGAATGCTTCTTAACACTACCCCCCCACACACACATATTCTGTGGAAATGGTGTGGAGTAACCACATAAATTTACTGAACATCTACAGCTGGAAAACTAATCTGGCCCCTGGATTAGGTCCATAGGATCTGTAGGTCTGTCTTGGCACATGGGGATGACATCATCACTACATGCCCTGACCTTAAGGCACCAGTTCCTGCTGCAATAATCATACCACAGACAAGGCCTTCCTCACTGCCCCCCCTCTCACACACTTAGTGTTATTTACTAGAGGGGGAGGTAGGCCAGAAAGTCTCAGTTTGCAGTCCTGAAGGAGATATTAGCTGGTGAGCAACAGGAGAATCCAAGCGAACGGAACCATGGATTTTTTTCCTATATGCATAATAGTCAGCTTGTCTGGATACACCACATGTATATGGCAGTGGGCAGTCTTTCAGTGATTGATGTGGCCTTCATTGTCATTAATGGAACTATCTCAGCCATCCACCCCACCACTGGTATGTAACGAGTTGGGGAGCATAGGCAGAACACCATAAAAGCAGCAGACTTCACCCAAACAAACACACACAGAGACAGGCCTTGTTTGTAAAGTGGATGCTTTTTAAAGTAAACAACAGTAACATACGATTTCTCAGGTACTATAAGCTTGATGGTTACAGACCATGTAAGTTCAGTTTCTTAAATGTTACTTATTCTGTGAGGAAAGGAAAACACAGAGTCTCCCTGCTAAACCCTAGCAAGTATCAGTGAAGTCAGTTAACTGTAGGACTAGTCTAGCTATCAGAGGAGTGGGAGAATGGAATTTCTAACTTGTTGCTAGGCAGCGTCCAGCATTCCCTCCCTTGCTACAATCAAGTGGTTCAGTCCACTGAACCCTGCCCCCTGACTTCACAGAGAAGCTTGGTTTCTCCCTTTGCCCTTCAACCAGACTATACAAGTCTGCCTTAAACCTTTAATGAGCAATCAACTTAAAAACCCGCCCTGCAGAGTTAACATCTAGTCATACACTCCAACAGGGTGGCCTTCCTTTGTAGTGTATGTAATCTTGCAAGGTCTAAGGCTTCCAGCCTTTGGCATGCACCAATTGTATCTGATTCTGGAGACCTCTGAGAGCCTAATCAAGATCCAGTTTGGACTGCACCTGGGTGGTCTGTGGTCTAGTCCAAAGGTTATCTGTGATTAATAAATTTCCAAAACCCAGTAAAAAAAAGATCTTGTGATCCATACGTTCAGATGATTTTCTTCTTTTTAGAAAAAAAAAGTTCTTCAGCCTGTTGAGTTAAAAAAAAAAAAAAACGCATCAAAGAGTGTTAAATCAAAATACAAATCCCAAAGGCCTTGCTACAGTGACCACTTATACTCTGTCCCATTATGTGATTTGCATGTATAAGAATAAATTCACCAGCTCTTTAAAACATTTCCATCAGAAGTTGGGCCTTAATAAACATAAGAGAATCTGAGCAGAGTACAACCCCTACAATGAATTAAGCATCCAGTACAGATAAACAGTGTACAAAGGGCAACCTGTCCAGAATACATTAGAGAACAGAATACAGACCCTAAAGAGGCATCAGGCAAAACAGAATCCTAAAACCCACTCACAGAGAAATGGATGCCTTGATAATGAAGTCAAGGATGGCTGCAGTGATCCTGTAGAAATGCCTATAATGGATGAAAAATCCTGCAGCTGGGCTGGCCACATCTGCATAATTTTTATTTTTGTCCCTGATCTTTTCCATTATCTTACCCTTATGTGAAAAAGAAAAAAGCAAGGAACAATCGAATGCAGACCAAAATCAAGTTGCTGGTCTTCATTAGCAGCTGTTTGTCCCAGAACTGAAAGACCACCAAGGCCTAGTCTAGATGCCTAATCTCCCAGTCATGACATTATCAATTCATTTATTAGTATGTCAATACACATGATGCTTTCTAGAACACAAGCAAAAAGGACACATCATCAATATCTACGTAAACCCTAAATGTATATCGGATCGGTGGCTACTGTGCCTTCCCTAGTGTGTTACTGACTGCTCGTGTTCTATCACCATTTTGTACATGCATGCCTCTGGATCAGGGGCATAGATCTCAGGGAACCATTTTTCATCAAGAAGTTCAGAGTTACGCCCCGAGCGCCTAATGGTTGCCATTCTAGGAAAGGCACCCAGTAATTACACAGAGCCAGGGTTGGGTTATAACTTGGCCACAACTTTATTGGTTACAGCTTAGAGTTTGACATGGTATGGGGACGGATCCCTAAATCGACCAGCCCACCTGCTGGCCGATTTGCACCGCAGCCTGCATGCTGGATGACCCCAATGGTGTGTGGGGGGGTAGATGTCCTGCTGAAGCATGGGTTGCCCATGCCCCAGGTGTGTGCTGTGTACATGTTTCCCTGCTCCCCTGGGGGTGGCACAGCATGCTAGCCCCTGAGCTGGCTGCAGCCCTGTGGCCCCCACCTGCAGGGACCCCCCATTCCTGTTAGGGATGGGGCGTGTACCTCCTCTCCCTTTGACTTGGATCCAGTCCAATGCCAAAGATCACAATGGCTCCATGCTCAGGGGAGGAGGAACCCAGGCCGCAGTCCCCTTTTATAGCCGCAGAGTGGTCTAGATGGAAAACTACCTCCCAACCCACTCCCAGTGGCCCTGCCCTCCCCCAAGTCCAACCAGCACCACTGACTGGGCTGAGGGAGCTGAGACCCGTGCAACCCAGGCCCCGGCCCTGCCCACACAGAGCTGCCAGAGCACAGCCTCCAGCTGCACCAGCCTCCAGCTGCGCCAGCCTCCTCCTTTCCCACCATGGCGCAAACAGGGCCCGCTGGTTAACGGGACCTGAGCTTATGATAGTGAAACCATCTTTGTATAAGAGTTTAAGCTGCACACTTACTCAGAAGTAAGGCCCATTGAACTCAGTGGGACTTATTTCTGAGCAAACATGCACAGCTACACCTATACCAACTGAGCTATTTGTTCTGAAAGCAATGTGCCACAGTGCTTCTACGTTCTTATGGCAGACTGCTCTGTATTACATTTGAGTGATCTGTGGTATTGTGGCTGGGCTGATGGATAGATTGCTTTGCCTCCCAGTAGGGGGTTGAATACTGGCCTCTTGGTCCCTTCAAACTTTATATTACTAATCTTGCTAAATTCAACAGCTCGCTTAGAATGTGATTATTGCTATTACAGCTATGGCTGATTTCTCTTGGCTTCCAGTCAGACTTGATTAGGAAATGAGAATTTGATTACGTTCTATTTCTCACAGTTCCAGCATGCTTCAAAAAGAGCAGACCATACTGAACTTTCTCTTCTTTTCCCATCACCAAATCCTCAATTGGTTGACATTTATGTCAGTAATAAAAATGCATCTATTTGCTCTCACATTTTGTGAACAAAATATTTAGCTACCATAACATTGATAATATGAGCATAATCTGACAAATAATCAATGCTTGCCTAAAAATCAGTATTCCAGGGGATAATCTTAAATACTGTGATGAAATGGGGAACCATGAAAAGATTTCACAGATCCTTGACGTATCTCCAAATGTTCCACAAAGGATTACTTACAAGACATCTATAATGTAATTTACATTTTATTATTGCAGTGCTTCTGCCTAGGAATTTGGCAGGTAAATTTGGATGCCTACATGCCCTACACAGACAGAAACAACATGAGAACTAGAGCAGTGCCATAGCTAGGAGACTGCATTGTAATCCAACAGATCCATGGTTTAAATCTTACCTTGCTAGGTGGTGTCCATGGGCAACCTCTCTCTCTCTCTCTCTCTCTCTCTCTCTCTCTCTCTCTCTCAGCCCTGTTGAGGAGTGTAGCACACTTCCTAAGCACATCCATGGTTTCTTAGTAGTAGCAGGTTTCAGTTACTAAAATATCTTATTCACGAGAAAGGCATCATTATCAAATATGCCTGTGGCCCTGTCCACACATGCATTTTGATGACTGCAACATCAAGTGATGATGATTTGCTTACATCAGAGAGTCGTCACAGATACACTATAATAAGAGGTTTTTACTGTAGGAAGAAACCTTTTTTCTTTGTCTGACTTCACGCCTATCTATTGGTTGATTTTTTCCTGCCATATATGTACATATTGGGCAGTATCTAATACTGCCACTGCACCTCCACTGATTCCGTTGAGCTTGCAGGACCCACTGTGAGTGCAACAAGAATTAGTGCTTTCTAAAGGAACTTAGAAATGAGCTGAAACACTTGTTTCCAGAATGAGACAGGTCAGGAGAGCTTCCTTCTGTGAGTTCCGCTGACAGAAATGAGCAGAAATGTTCATTTTTGATTGCTTTGGGCACAGCTAAGTTCCCATTGCACTAGTGGTAAGTCATGCTAGCATGGGGGCAATATTGGATACTGTCCACTGTTTGTGGCTGCCTCTTCTTTGTTTGTTTTTACTACTGTTTTACTTTTTAGTGTCTTGATTTTACTGTGAATCCTTCATATTTTCCATATGTATTGTATTATGATTATTTTTTTAAAGTTGGCTTGAACACTATGACATTGCATAAGCCTACTCTTAATTTCTCACCAGTGCTATGATTAAATTTTTACCTATTAACTTGAGTTTATGGTGATCAAGGCTGTAAATTCTGTAGTCTAATTGTATGCAATCCCATACAAACTTATCTGGGAGTAAGCCCCATATAAGTAAATGGCAATTAAGTCTGAGAAGAAATGCATGGGATTGTACTATATGTGAGGTTATCAACGATGATGCCAGTATAACCAGCTATGAGTGACAGGTCCTAGCCTGAGAGTGACTCCATCATCTTTTGTTTATCCATAGGTGGAAATGCTACAATTTGCTCCAGCCTGCTTTGCTTGTCTCCAGGAGAACCTTCAGAATTCTCAACAGCCAGAGCCTGGCTTACACATGGCTACTTTTCACATGAGGAGTGTAACATGCAGCTAGGATTGTAGTCTTTCCCCTAAACACACACACACACACACACACACACACAGTCACTCAAAATAATGTTCAGACCTGTGTCACCTGTCTAGTAAAAAAATACTCATTGCCATATTTTGGCAGGGTTCTGAGAAGACAGGGGAGCTCCAAAGTCAGAAAGCAACAACCATGTTAGTTTCTGTCTTCGCTTGCAACACACATGCAACTTCAGGGGGGGGGGGGGAATCAAGTCCTTGCAGTTGCAGCTGACTTCTGTTCTGTGGTATCCAAATGCCCTGTCTTTACCCAGTCTTAGGCCTTGTTCAATACCATCTTTGTGTGGTGCAAGGGCAGGTGCAGCTCCTCCTCTCCACCATGCAGACAACATTACAATTACACAAGCACTCTATGGGAACACTCAGTCACAGAGATGCCCGGTTCATGTGATTCTTCCCATTCAAAACAACCCTGCCCGCTCCTCCACCAGATGAAAACTTTTGCTGCCTGGGTAAACGACTGAACAGGGCTTTACACACAGGGATGTATGAGATTTCATTTTGGTTCATTTGTGACCAGAACTTTCCCCATTTACCAACACTATTTATTTATTTTATTTATTTATTATATTTATCAATCGCCCATCTGGCCGGTCACCCGGCCACCCTGGGCGATGTACAACCAAAATACAACAAAACAACACAATAAAATATAATAATTAAAACAATATAAAAAATTCTTATTAAAAACCTAACCCACCCCATATTCCCGCCTGAGCAGCCATGTTTTTAATGCACGGCGGAAGCTCATCACGGAGGGGGCATGGCGAAGGTCACTAGGGAGGGAGTTCCATAATGTGGGGGCCGCCACAGAGAAGGCCCTCTTCCTAGTCCCCACCAGCCTGGCTGCTCTGGCTGATGGGATAAGGAGAAGGCCGTCCGTGGCAGACCTTGTTGAGCGGCCTACTTGATGTTGCTGGAGGCGCTCCTTGAGATAAGCTGGGCCGGAGCCGTGTAGGGTTTTAAAGGTCAAAACCAACACCTTGAATTCGGCTCGGCAAGCAACTGGTAGCCAGTGCAACTCATTAAGCACTGGCGTGACGTGATCACGCTGGCGGCTGCCCTTAATCAGGCGAGACGCCGCATTCTGTACCAGCTGAAGTTTCCGGACCGTCTTCAAGGGTAACCCCACGTAGAGCGCATTACAGTAGTCTAGGCGAGAGGAGACCAAGGCATGAACCACTGATGGGAGCAGGTGATTAGGAAGGTAGGGGCGCAGCTGCCGTATCAGATGGAGTTGATACAGCGCCGCCCGGCTCACAGCTGCCACCTGAGCCTCCATGGACAGCTGGGAGTCTAGAATGACCCCCAAGCTGCGGACCTGGTCCTTCAGGGGTAGATGTACCCCATTCAGCACCAGGTCAACATCCCCTAACCTTCCCTTGTCCCCCACCAGAAGTACCTCGGTCTTGTCGGGGTTCAGTTTCAGCATGTTCCTTCCCATCCAGCCAGCCACTGACTCCAGGCACTTGGACAGGGTCTCAACGGCCAACCTCGGTGAGGACTTAAAACAGAGGTAGAGCTGCGTGTCATCCGCATACTGATGACACTGCACCCCAAACCTCCTGATGATAGCTCCCAGCGGCTTGAGGTAGATGTTGAATAACATCGGGGAGAGGATGGAACCCTGTGGCACTCCACAAGTGAGCAGCCGAGGGTCCGAAGCCTCCTCCCCGAGAACTACCCTCTGATACCTTCCAGAGAGGAAGGACCGGAACCACTGCAATACAGTGCCTCCCAAGCCCAACCCCTCCAGGCGGTCCAGGAGGATACCGTGGTCAACGGTATCCAAAGCCGCTGAGAGATCGAGGAGGACTAGAAAGGAGCATTCGCCCCTATCCAAAGCCCTCTTCATATCATCCACCAAGGCGACCAAGGCCGTCTCCGTCCCATGTCCAGACCTGAAGCCCGACTGGCACGGATCTAAATAATCGGCTTCATCCAAGTGTGCCTTCAACTGAGCACCCACCACCCGCTCGATCACCTTGCCCAGAAATGGTAAATTGGAGACTGGGCGAAAGTTGTTTAAATCCTGGGGATCCAAGGAGGGCTTCTTTAGAAGCGGTCTTATTACTGCCTCCTTGAGGGCTGATGGCATCACTCCCTCCTCGAGGGAGGCATTCACCACCGCCTTGATCCCCTCACCCAGTCTCTCCCTGCAGCTCATGATGAGCCAGGACGGGCAAGGATCAAGCAAGCAGGTGGTCGGCCTCACAGATGAAAGCACCTTGTCCACTTCATCAGAAGGAAGAAGCCGAAACCAATCCCACAAAACCAGTCTGCCATTGGCCTCCTCCCGCTCACTCCCTGTGTTCACGACGTACGATATCCCACTCCTAATCCGATCGATTTTATCTGCGAAGTGCTTCACTAAAGCCTCACAGGAGGCTTTTGACTGTTCCAGTGGGTCCGGAGCGACTGGACCGACCAGACTCCGGACCACTTGGAACAGCCTCCTGGGGCAACACTCTGCAGACGCAATGGAGGCAGCATAGAAATTCTTTTTTGCTGCCTTCACCGCCACCCGGTAGGCTGAAGATGCAGCTCTAACCCGTGTTCGATCGTCTTCGGAGCGGGAATTTCGCCATCGGCGCTCTAGCCTTCTCACCTCTTGTTTCAGAGCTCGCAGCGACGGAGTGAACCATGGCGCAGCGCGAGCTCTGTTTAGGCGAAGAGGGCGCTTCGGGGCAACTCGGTCTAATGCCCTGGTGATTGCAGCATTCCAGTCATCCACCAGGGTCTCGACCGAGCTACTGTTTGTGTGCTCCAATTCCCCAAGCGCGTTCAGGAATCCATCCGGATCCATAAGACGCCTGGGGCGGACCATCCTAATAGGTCCCTCACCCCTGCAGAGGGGTTGTGGCACCGAGAAATCCAACCCCACCAGATAGTGATCTGACCATGACAAGGGGGTGGTGGATATACCCCCGATTTCCAGATCATTTCCCCCCTCTCCAGAAACAAAAACCAAGTCCAGCGCATGACCGGCTACATGGGTAGGTCCAGTTAATACAGGGTGCAGCTCCCAGGAAGCCATGGTCTCCATGAAGTCCCGAGGTGCCCCCGTGAGGGCAGCCCCCGAATGCACGTTGAAGTCCCCCAACACCAATAGCCTGGGGGACAACGCACGCACATCAGAGACCACCTCCAGCACCTCGGCCAGGGAGCCTGTCGTGCAGCGGGGTGGACGGTACACGAGCAGAATCCCCAGACTGCCCTTTGGACCCAACCTCCAGTACATGCACTCAATAAACTTGGTCTCCTGGAGAGGGAGTCTGGTGAGGACCAAGGACTCCCGGTAGATAACAGCCACTCCCCCTCCCCATCCCTTGGCTGCTGGGCATACGAGAAACCAGCCGGACACAAGGCCGCCAGAGTTGGAGCAGTGGCCTCGTCCAGCCAGGTTTCCGTAATACATGCAGGTCCGCACCCTCATCCAGGATCATGTCATGGATTACAGATGTTTTTTGGGTAACGGACCTGGCATTACACAGCAGCAAATGCAAGGGTGGGGAAGGAGCCACCCCCCCCCCCAGTTATCCCTTGGCTCTGGGCAGGCCCAGAACAAGGGATAGATATTAAGCATCGATCTCCTGTTCCCCTTAATCGGCATGGCCTGCCCCTAGCACTCTGCCAGCGTCTGCCGCTCAACAATGGTATGTTTTGCCCCCTGGAACTCCCCCCATCATCTCCCTGAGATTAACACATGCCCCCCCTGCTTCCGCCGATCAGGCGGGAGACCCACCCCTAAAACCAACCCCTAAAATCCCTAAAACCCCAACCCAGCTCAGACAGGGGGGTAAGCCCTCGCCCTCGTGCAACCACCCCCCCAAGTGGCTCCCCCAAAGGGAGCTGGTAGATGTTGGCTCTGCTGGGGCAGCTGGCACCACTCCCCAATCAGTCCAGGGGGCAGCTCCTCCTGGCTGCTGCAGAGGCAGGGCCCCAGTCCAGCAGGGAACCACCAGGGAGGGGGAAAAGCTGGCTGCAGATGGTAGTCACCAGCTTACCTCCCTCCCTGGAGAAGCCCAAAATGCTGGCTGGGCTGCAGGTCTTCAGGGCAGTTGAATGCAATGACAAATGTGCGTGCATTTTGTGAGTAAATCTTACAGATTCCTGAGCTGGTAACACTGGTTCAAAAAGTGTGCATTTTTGAAAAGTACATGCTTTTAAAAGTGTGTGCTTTGACACTTTAGTCAATAGGGGAAAGTATGCATTTGTGTGCATGGTTGTTTTTTAACAAAATGTACACCCAAATGTGCACTTTTCCCATTAAAAAAAAAAAATTGAAGAAAAAAGCTCACTTTCAGGAACACAAATGAGGCAAACCGAGCTTCAAGGTGGAAATCAGAGAACTTCGATAAGCTCAAGCCTCAATGATTCTCCCATCTTTACTTACACGTATCTCAATAAATAAATAAAAAATAGCATGCTCCATAGGAAGTACTTGCATATTCTGTTCAGCTAACTTAGTCAACATAAGCATAATTCTTCCTACATAAATTCTGAAGGACTTGAGGGCTTTATGTTTGTTTTCCAGTGTGCATTGTGTTACCTGAAAATTAGCCAAGAAAGATTTTTGTTTATTTACATGGTAATGAGGCAAATTATTCAAGAATTCCCAAAATGGAAGCTAATAAAATGTCAATGTGTACTGCCTGCTGGTTGTATCTCTTTGACCAAATATCTTGAGAAATTTGTAGGCATGTTTTCATGAAACAGAAATTTGCCTTTAGATTAACACTGAAGCTGCAACCCTGCACACACACACTTCTTGAATCTCACTGAAGTCAATAGAAGTCAATAAAAGCTTCACTGTGTGCAGGATTGTAGCTTAAAGAAGGCAAAAAGGGTGTAAATGTATCATGTGTTACAAATAATAAAGCCATAAATTATTTGCAGGTGAACTGTACCTTGAAGATTTCAATGGCAATCACCCTCTTCTACAGAAATATACTTGAGCCAGATAAAGAAAGAGAATTCCTAAATTAGAGCAGAGAGCTAAAATACTGTTCATGGTCATTATCCAGCATTTCCAGCATTTCCACCATTCAAAGTGTCAATCATAAATGTAACTTTAAATGCACGAGTAATTCCATTGACTTTACTCAGCCTAATCAGGTATTTAATAATAGTTCATTTATTTAATATAGTTATAACCTGTTCTTCCAGTGCTTAGCACGGCTTACAGAATGAGCTGTCATGACATTAAATTGTAGAATAATAATCAAGTAGCTAAAAACATCATAACTCACATGCAGACTAGATTTTTTTAAAAATCAACCCCCAATAAAAAAAAATAAGGTATCTGTGAGAAGCAGCAGTTAATTCTACATCTTGTTGCCAAATGCCAGTCAGAAAATATTAGGTTTACATTGTTTTCAATATGTTATCAGAGGTGCAATTACGCACCTCTCTCAGGGAGCCACCAAACAAAATGTCCTACTATTTATTTATTATTTACATTTATTAATCGCCCATCTGGCCGGCAACCGGCCTCCATTGCTCTAACAGTCCTAATAGCCACAGTACTCTAACAAGGCTTTCTTTGCAGAGAATGCAGACCATGATAAGCAATGAGTTCATATAAGCGGGTATGCACATTCATGTTTAAGAGCAAGGCAGTTGAATGAATCTAAGAATGCATGGGTGGCAAGCATGAGCCTCCTGTTGACACTAAAGCCCAGATATGTTGCAGCAATTCTGGCACTACAGACTCATACAAGAGGAGAGAAGAAGTTAGGAGACTCATTTGAGAACTGTAAGGAAAGCGTTGCTGGATCAGACCGAACGTCTGTCTAACCCAGTATCCTCTTTATAGGGATGTGAGAGAGATTCACTGTCATGTGTTCTTGTTGTTGTTTTTACAAATTTATCCAATTCCCACCTCCCAGACCCAAATGCAGACCTGAATGCAATTTGTGTTCAGAAATCTGCACATTTCTGAGCTTGCGATACATTCTGCAAATGTGTTTAACACACACACATTTTTAAAATGTGCAAATAAAAATGTGCACATTTCCAAAATGCGCACAACCATGCTTTAGTCAATGGGTGCATGTGCCCAAAAATATGTATGTTAAAAAATGCACACAAAAATGCATGCATTGATCTTTGCATTAATGTGCAAATTACTAAAAATGCATACAAATTTCCATACATTCCCCGCCTCCAAAAAAGCAAGCTTGTATAGAAACAGGACAGAATGATCTTCACTTTTAAAAAGTCCCAATAATCTCAGCAAGTGCATCCCTGACTCCGGGAATTTGGTTTAGATACGTGTGTGCAAAGAAGGGAACAGATCATGCCAGATCAATAAAATTTAATGTCTATGTATACCTATAAAACCAGATGCAAGTTTCACACAATTGCACTTCAGTGTTGAGTTCTTAAAATGAGGCACTGTAGTATTTTTGCTTGCACCATGGAAGGCTGCTGGAAATAAGCGTGACTGAAGCCTAGGAATATTTGGCAATATTGGGGAATATGATGACCAAATTGTTATTCAGAAAACACAAAGAAATCAACTGTAGGTTTGTGTATAATTTATCAATATCAGGTAGGCATTTGAGATAAATAACACATTCACAATCTTCCAAAAAATACATTTGAAACCATACCTGACACTTTCTACTGTCTAGTCCAGGGGTCTTCAAACTATGGCCCGCCGGGTCTTTTCATCCGGCCCGGCGGCCGATCTAACTTGTGAGGGAAGGGGAGGAGGGCTGGCTAAGCCAGTGGGGGGGCATGGGCCGCCTGCTCGCCCGCCCGCCCGCCGCCCTGCATCTCCTGCTGGGGGGGGGGGGAAGGGAGGAGGGGCAGCTTAGCCGGTGGCGGGACGCGGACAGCGCCCATCCTCCTCCCTTCTCGTCCACCCCCGCAGGCTTACTTCATCCTCCTTGCCACCTGATGGTCCCGTCGCGTCACTTCCAGCGCGGCAGAAGTGACGCGACGGGACCTTGCTCCGTCGCGTCCATCCTGGACTCCGCCCGCACTGTTTTTCAAAACTGAGCACGGGCGGAGTCCAGGATGGATGCGACAGAGCAGCTCCGGCGGCAGCGGACTCGGTGGCAGCAGCACGCAGGGGACCAGGTAGGACGGCGATGGGGATGGCGGAGGGGTGCGGGTTACAGCGGGGGGTGTGGGTTACAGCGGTGGAGGGGCGGGTTATGGTGGTAGTGGGCGGGTTATGGCGGTGGGGGGGCGCAGGGGGCTTTACCTTATCCACCTCGCCACCCACTGCTCCCATCGTGTCACTTCCGGCGTGGCGGGACCCTGCTCCGTCGCGTCCCTCCTGGACCCCGCCCGTGCTGTTTTTCAAAACTGAGCGCGGGCGGAGTCCAGGATGGACGCGACAGAGCAGCTCCGCCGGCGGCAGACTCAGCAGCACTGTGGGAAAGAGGCGCAGGGGACCAGGTAGGACGGTGACGGGGACAGCAGCGGGGTGTGGGTTATAGCGGGGGGTGCAGGTTACAGTGGTGGGGGGGCCGGGGGGGCGGGTTAAGGTGGTGGTGGGCGGGTTACGGTGGTGGAAGGGCGCAGGGGGCTTTACCTTATCCGCTGGTGAGTCCCAGTGAGTCCGGCCCCCCAACAGTTAGTAGGGTTCCTGCCCTACTAACAAAGATGAGGGGGCTCCCCCCCTTCTTGCCTTGCAGCCTTCGGCCGCACTACCCACTCCATTGTGGAGGTCTGGGTTGGGGTCTCTGGGCTGCTCACTAGCTCCAACTGCTCTTGGCTCAGGCTATTCATTTTCTTTGGTCTGAGTGCTTCCCAGCAATCTACTAGCCTGCCCCAAGCCCTGTTAGTTCCGACTGTCAAATGTGGTTTCCAATTGTCCCGTCGTCTGCCACCATGTGAAGGATCAGCAACAGGATCCTTTGCGTGAGTTCGGCAATTATAGGGTTAACCGGCAATGAGATACGGTCTGTATCGGCTTTCGCGTACAAGAGGAAAACCACAGCCCTTTAAATGACCAAATAAGGCTTTTATTTGTTTATACAATAACACAGACGGAACTAGCAGCTCTTTAGGAATACTACGCTGTCAACACGACCTTAGCTGACCCCCGTCTTACCCAATGAGCAGGCTCCCAGGCTAGCAGATTGAATCAGGTCAATATCCTCAGATCAGAGACAATACTCTCAGTCAGTTTCAGCCTAGCTCCCGATCGGCGCTTCGTGGATGAGAACGGTGTACCCGGACGGCTTGCTTTAAGGTGGATCTGGTCCTGGCGTACCCGTGGTTCCTAACAACCCTCTACCGGAAGGGAGAGGGGTTTTCTACCCCGGATTTCCCACTCTCCCCGCCCTCTAGGTCAGGTGGGGGCTTATGCCTGCCCCTTCGTTTCAGGTGGGCTTATTCCTGCCCAGGAAGAAGGTGACGTAGTGGTACTTTGCAGCTCTTTGAGACTGCCCTGCTCGTTGATGGCCCTTGATGGTCCTTCCTGGACTTTTGTGGATCTCCACCGAGGCCCTCCTTTGTTGGGGCTGACGACTTGTCTGGTTGCTTCCCCGGTTCCCCGGTGATCTCATCCCTCCTCCCTCGCCCCCTCCCTTAGGGGAAATGTGTGTGTGTGTGTGTGTGTGTGTGTGTGTGTGTGTGCAAACTGGTGTTTGGGCTTTCTCCACACTGACCTTCACATTTTTGTGTGAATATTGTCAGATTTCCTACCATGAAGGTTTAACATGGATTTTGTATATGCCATTGAAGGAAACACTGTTGATATTAATTTATCCTTGAAAGCTGGGAGTGTTCTCCATTTCTTGTAACTATTACTAATGGATTCAGTGGGCACTAAAGAAAAAAACAAGTTCTAAAAGGCAATAGTAAGAAAAAGTAAGCCACTCACATAAACAACCTATCATGCTTAGAAGGTCAGGTCCATTTTCTATTTTATTTTAATTTATTTTATTTTATTTTTCATCCTGAAGATTGACCACAACAATTTTGTCACCCAACTTGTTGAAAAGAAAGAAAGAAAGAACTTGTTATGGTGACACCCAAAGTATACTAACAACACAATGTGTTGAAACAATCATTTTCTTTTAGAATATCTAGGTTCAATTTTTCACCACCACCACGAAACAATCATATTTAGTGAATAAAAATAGAAGGTGTCTGTCAATGTAATTAATGTAACTAGTACTGTATCTGAATAAAAATAATCTCTTTTTCTCTGATGGGCTTCCAAAACACTTTATCTAATTAGGAAGGATCTTCTAGAGGATTCTCACATAAATCTTAATAATTAAAAGGACCATATATTAAGCATTTTTAGGTTCTATTGATTTCAATTTGAATTGTAAAATATTCTTATTCCTCTCTGACATCAGTGGGATGTAAGCATGCTCAGTGTGTTGGCTGGGTTCTGCCCTAATTATACAATGGCCTTCCAGAATATATTTTTATTTATTTATTTATTATATTTATACCCCGCCTTTTTTCCTGCAAGGAACCCAAGGCGGCTTACATAATCCTCCTCCTGCTCCTCTCCATTTTATCCTCACAACAACCCTGTGAGATAGGTCAGGCTGAGAGTCAGTGACTGGCCCAAAGTCACCCAGTGAGTTTCATGGCCAAGCGGGGACTGGAACCCGGCTCTCCCGAGTCCCAGTCCAACACTCTCACCACTACGCCACACTGGCTCTTTGAAGCTGAACAGAAAAAAATTAAAATGTTTTGAAAATTCAAATCAAAATCAAACCATTTTGCTTATTATGGTATCCACTTGGCATGGAATAGGTTACAGTAGCCTACTACATATGACATATTATCTAGAATAACTAAAGGGTCTAAAGTGGCGGGCAGTCTGTTACTGAGCTAGGTTTCAGATGATATGAGTATATGAAGTTCCTCAACTATAGATTATTGTACAAAGTCTATACAGCTTACAGCTACAGCACAGGAGGACCACCTTATCTCAAGGAACGGCTCATACCAACCTCCCAGGCTATTCCAATCTTCAGGGGAAGCCCTGTTGTCCATGCTGTGGCCTACGGATTTCTGTTTGGTGATGACACAGAGGTGGGTCTTCTCTGCAGTGGCGCCCATCCTGTGAAACGGTCTCCCTCTGAAGTATGTCAGGCTTCAGTGCTGGCATATTTTAGGTGCTTAGTATAACTGAAAGCATATCTGTTTGCTTTAGTTTCCTCACAACCATGAGCTATCTTTGTACCAGCCTCACGGTACCAGTGTGTGTGTGTTTGTGTGTGTGTGTTCTCGTTTGTTTGTTTTGTTGTTTGTTTTTATTCTTTTGTGAACCGCTTTGGGATTTGTTTCAAATGGGAAGAGGTATATAATTATTGTAGATGATGATGAAGAGGAGGGGGAGGGGGAGGGGGAGGGGGAGGAGGAGGAGAGCAGGTCTAAAGACATCCCGGCAATGCAAACCTAAGAGTGTGTTTTCCTGAATTGTTCTTGTACTTCTTCCACCACCACCCCACCACACAGTTATCATAGTTCAAGGAAACATTCCAGACAGTGAGAGGTAAGAGGTGTTTTTTCTGCATTCTTTCTGCACTTCTGGACAACATCCAACCTTCCCTCGCTAGTCATTCCCCCTTCCAACAAAATAAAAAGGAGTTTTTAACAATGTAATATTCATATTTCATGCGAGCATTGTCCCTTCCATAAATGGAACATTTAAAGCAATGTAAAATGCACCATGCAGGCATTCTCCTTCCCTCAGTGCTAGCCACTCTTTCCTCACCTGGCTCCCGATAGGGCTCACCCCTAAAAGACAGAAGAGGAGTTAGGAATTTCTTTCAATAAAACATTCAACAAATTCCTGCAGGCGTTCCTCCAGCCTTAGCAGAAGAGACAGGTGAGTGGAGTATTTGCAGGATCCCTCTAAAAATGACTGAGAAGAACCAATGAACAGTGAACTTCAGAGCTCTACAGAGCATGCCGGAGTGCTCTGGAAATGCATGAACAAGGCATGAACTGGGGATGTGCAAATTGGCAAAACTGGAGCTCGGCTAGGTGCTCAGAATTCCACCTCAAAGCTTGTTCCAACTTGTGTCAGTATCAGATTGGAGCGTTGTTGTTTTTTCATTCACACAAGAATCTGTGTGTGCTTTTCTGCACGTTTTCCCAAATGTATGCATGGACTGAGCACGTTTGTATTGTATACACTTTTCTCCCATTGATTAATGTGCGTTTGTGCATATTTTTCAAAGAGTACACTTTTTTTAATGTCCATTTTTCAAATGTGTGTACTTTTCGAATGTATTTCTTTGTCCCGCACACTGCGTCAGAAATGCACACACTGACTGCAGATTGCGTTCGCGACTGCATTCAGGTTTGGGAGATGTGAACTGGGTAATTTCTGGTCAAATCAAACTGAACCTGATTTCTCATCATACATCCCTAGCCTGAACATGCCGGAGTGTATTGTCAAGGCACAGGTTATGTTGAGTTTGAGGGAGAGAGTTTGGTGCTGGTTGTTTCATTGCCATGGGCCAAGGCAAGGCACTTGAGCTGGGGACAGAGTGAGGCCATTGGGACAGATAGTGGCCTGGAAAGAGAGAGAGCCGGGGGGCTGGACCAAAAAACCTGGTAGGTTAGATGCAGCCTGCAGGCCTGAGGTTCCCGACTGATCTCCCAATTGCTTTATTGCCCTGATCCAAAACATTTATGGCAGAAAATGTGACTGATGTAATGGTCTAATATCACTTGAAAAGCAGCATCTATAATAGGATCTGGCATTGTGCTGATGCAGTGGTTGCTACACCTTATTTCAAGCACCTATTTGCTTATTTGCAAAACTTCAGAGAGGGGACATTCATTGGACCGTGATCTTCAAAACTGTTTAGCAGAAGTTCCTGGGCTGCAGCCAGTTAGTTCCATTTAACCCAGTCTAACTATTCTGCTGGAATCCAGAGACCTGTCTTTATTTGAAGACTGTCGATCAGCCTGTTAATCCTGATTCTGTATGCAGGCGGCCTTGTGCATATCTAGTTACATGTTCATAAAGCGCAGAAGACCTTAACAATTACCAGCTTTACTAACCTAGAGATACCACAAATAATGCATTCCGCCCCCCACTCTGGATTAATTTCTTTCTTTTTCTTTTTTTCCAAATTGCATCTGGTGTTATGTCTTGAAAGTAAATGGAGCTTCAAAATGGTGCCCACATTGTAATGCAATGCCTTCTAAAATGTCTTGCAAATCTGACAGGGATTCATGTTTTCCTGAGTGGCATATAGATTTCCAAAAATAATAGTATTTGTTCTGTGAACAAACAACAACAACAACAACAGCAACAAAAACCATTCAAGCCAAGAGAAAAATAGACAACAGAATATTATTTTTCTGTCTGTCATCATGTCTAAAATGCATCATGTTTAAATTCTTGAACGTAAACTTATATAGAAGTTTGTTGTTTTAAAGGAAAAAGCTCTTTGGGAGCTGAAGATGTTTGTAAAATGTACCTTTAAATATTTAAAGGGAGCTTGCTGCACTGTGAGGGCCAAAACAGATACTAATTTAAAACTCGGACTAGGAGCTACATTTTTTTTTTTATTCTAGAGTACGTGCAGGTGGCCCAATCTGGATTGGGACTCCGGTATGGGGTAGGGGGAGCTTTTAAGATCTGGATCAGTTCCCCTGTACCTACTGAAGAGAATTCTCTCTTCTTCTTTTTTTAAGATGTAGCTGCTAGACACAGATTTAAAATAATGTCTTTTGGGCCAGAATATGCTGAGAACATGCCATGTGACAGTATTGGACAGACAAGCATACAGGTCCCACCTCCTCCTGCCTCTGTCTCCTCATATTCCAGGTGGGGAAAGTCAACAAAGAGCTCCCTGCAGGCCTGAGATTGTTAGTTTTCTCCAGATGGAGCAGGAGGAGGAGGAATGTTATGAACTATCACAACTTACCAATGGATATGCATGCTGAATCTTCAATCACTCACAAACACTAATCAAAGCATTTGCTCAAAACATCCTTATCATTGTACATGGTCATAATCATCATTTTTCCAGGGCAATCCAATGCCTGTTTACTTTGAAGTAAGTCACGTTGGAAATTAGTTCAATGGAGCGAACTAATGAAATATTGTATGACCCTCATACTGTGTCAGAAAGCAGAAAGTAAATATGTATATGACTGCAATCTTATTGGGCATAATCCTGTCCTTGCGCTGATGGGAATGATTGCCACTGCAATGGGAAGCAGTGGTTCCTGCAGCAACTGGAAACTAGCTGAAACCAGCTACTTCCGAAACTGGTCTGGAACAGGACAAGTGAGCAGAGCTCCCGGAAGGGAGCTCTGCTTACCTGTCCTATTCTAAACATGCTAGTTTGGGCTAGTTTCTGGTGTTACTGTAGGCAGTGGCTCTTAATAGATCCGGGACCTATGCCCATATGACACAAATCTGCATGATTTTGCATATGCTCATTTATATTTATATATGTATATCTAGAAATAATTACTAGGATTTATTTGCATTTCACAGAATGCCAAGCCAGCCAATTAATTTATCATCCAAATCACTTCAAATAAAATACATTCTTCAACTAATTAGCACCCCACCCCAGATCATCCCAAATCAGTAATTCCTCTTCAATTACAATTCAGTTGTAATCATTCGCTGCCCCTTCCTCCACTTCTCTCCCCCACCACACTTCTCTCTCTTTCCCACTTGGAGGAAAATTGTTCTCATTAACACCAATGGAAGGTTTTTTCTCCCTAAGCTTAACTGCCATGGGGGGGGGGTTTCCAGCATGTAGGGAGGTGAGGGTTAATCCTCCCCTACCCAGCTACAATCCCCGAGGAAAATCATCCCCCTGCATGGCAATTAAGCTGAGAAGATAATCTTCCATTGTCATCAATGAACGAGGCCCTGGGGAGTAGATTGAGAGATGGGGCCCAATATGAGCCCAAGCCTAGCAATGGCCCTGGCTGGAGAAAGCGCTAGCTTTCCATTGCAGTGGTGGTGGTTTCTGCCAGCGTAACCTAATGGGGGCTGGTGAATTGCCAGCATTGGATACTGCCCATTGTGTTGAAATGGATCAGAAGATGATACTCTGTGGTGTTTTTCTTGCACTTTTGCTGGTAATGTTTATTATTATTATTATTATTATTATTATTATTATTATTATTATTATTATTAAAGATTGTAGTAGGCTGGTTTGGTTTTAATATAACTGCTGACTCTTTTATTGATTTTGCCATTTAACTTTGTTACTTTTTTCTATATTGCTGTGAGTCCAATTTAAGTAGAGGGTTTGAGCAGTACCTTTTAACAATAAATGAATACATCATATTATATACATCCATAAACAGATGAAATATAGAAGACAGTAGCTAGAGGGGGGGGAATCTGAATGTGCTGTGTATAATAATCCAGGTGAATCATTGGAGAGGAACGCTGGAAAGTTGGCCCTCATACTGTGTCAGAAAGCAGATATGACTTTCAAATACAGCACGTTATAATACGTTCCCTTTATTAGGTCAGAAAGCCATCAGGCACTTTTCTGATGTGGCACATTTGAGTGACAAGGCAAGTACAGAACTGTTGTAAATATATTTGGGTCTGATTGAAGATGAAGACCAACAAAGAGGTGAAGGAAGGAGCCATGTTGAAAAAGGAAAGATTTGGACTGGAAATTTTGAAAAGGTCTAAAAGCTTATTTCCCAGCTGGTAAGGAATTAACCCATTTCAGTAGCCTTGGGGCCTTTACAAGCTTGAAGAATGATACATTTGTGACATGTATAAAATTAGCTTCCCCTGCAGATCAAGTGAAACTCAACTGACTTAAACAACTCACTGGAAACAGAAGGAGTTGTCTACAATAAAGCTACCTTATTACATTCTTATGGCCCATGGCTGAGATCTAATTCCCTTCTTCTCATTGGACATAGAAAATCTGAATAATTCTAGGGGTGGGAGAACCACCAATTTTTGAGCTCACCTAAATTCTGCAAAAATCACATTGAAGCTCATTTGGCTCACTTCTGTTTCTGTCTTGTTTTTCAGCTCATTCCAACAGGACCAGTGTACATTTTGAACAGGAAAAATTCTGATTTGTGCAGATTTTTCAAAAGTGCACACTTTCCCTCCATTGACTAAAGTTTCAAAATGCTTTTGTTTTCTTTTTCAAAAATGTGCATTTCAAGGTGCACATTACACACACACACACACACACACACACACACACAGACACACATTTTTCAAACGCGATCACAAATTTGGGAATTTTCAAACATTTCTTGAAAAACGTTGCTCCTGCTCGCATTTGTGTTCGGGATTGCAAACAGGACATGTTTGCATAATTTGTGAACAGAAACTAAATTCCTGTACATCTCTAGCTGGGAATAGTGTTTGAGTGGATGGTGGCCAATCAGATCCAGACACCCCTGAATGAGAAAGCTTTACTAGATGCATTTCAATCAGGCTTGAGGCTAGATTTTGACACTGAAACTGCCTTCGTCAGCCTGTGGGATGACCTTTGCTGCGAGAGAGACAGGGGAGTGCAACTTGTTAGATTCACCTGGTCCTTTCAGCAGCTTTTGGTACCATCAGCCATGGTATCCTTCTGGAGAGCTTGTCTGACTTGGATGTGGATGGCAAAGCTTTGCAAAGGCAACTTCTGCTCATATGTGTCTGGCCATTTTCTGAAGCTGGTGCTGGTGGGTTTCTGACTGACCTCATAGCATTTATGCTTTGAGGTCCTGCAAGGTTCCATCTTACTCCCCATGCTAGTTAATATCTACATAAAACTGCTGAGTGAGGTCATCCAGAGATCTATAGCACAGTGCCATCAAAATGTTGACGACATGCAGCTCTAGCTGTCTTTTTCATTAGAACCAGGTGAGGCAGTGGAAGTGCTTAATTAGCACTTGGCTACAGTAATGGGCTGGATGAGGGCCAATAAATAAAGCTCAGTCCATTCCAGACACAATGGAGCTAGTGGGTGGTTCATCTATCCAGATGAGTGATGTTCAATCTGTTCTGGAGGGAGTTGCACTCCCACTAAGGGATCAAGTTTGTAGCTGAGGCGGGAAGGGTTGTAGATCCATTTTTGTTATAGGAAGCACAAGTGTCCTCTGTGACATGGGATACCTTTTACCAGCTTAGCCTGGTATGGCAGCTATAAAGCTACTACTTGGATAGAGATAGCCTAGCTTCATTGATCCACGTCCTGGTTTCCTTCTCTTTAGATTAGTGCAATGCATTATATGTGGGACTCCCTTGAAGATGGTCCAGAAACCTCAATTAGTACAAAATATGGCAGTCAGGATACTGCCTGGAACTGGATGTTATGTTCATATTATGCCAGTATTATATTGACTTCCCTGACTCCCAGTTCATTTCCAGGTGCAATTGGAAGTGCTGGTGTTAACCTCTAAAGCCTTTCACAGGCTGAGGCCACAGTATGTGAAGGAGCACCTCTTCCCATATGTTCCTACCCAAGCCTTAACTATCGGAGCCTCTGCTCCGAATGCCCTCACATGCTTAGGTACAGCAGGTGGTTACTCAAGTGTGGGCCTTTTCAAATCAAATCACATCATTGCAGTGGCATACTTATTTTACTTCATTCTTTGCTCACTCTTCAGCTGGGATCATTGTAGATTCCCCCTTGCAACATGGATTCTGTGGTACTACTCACCTCATGTCCGGAATGGGACCCTGTTGCTCCAGATGAAATTAATGTTTCAATAAACTCTTTACCTGTAAAAAAAAAAAAAAAAAGCCCCCAGAGAGGATAAGCTTCCAGGAGAACTGTTTAAAGCAAATTCTGACAGGTGGTGCCCAGTTCTTGCGACAATATTTACTTATATAAACCATTAAGTTAAGTTAATTTAATGTATGTATTTTGAATATTCACAGCCCCTTGAGGAAGGCCTTGAAAAATACACAGGCCGAAACGCGTCGGGCTCCTTTAATAAAGATTTTTGCATCCTGAGAACCTAGTTCTCTCCTTTTTTCCGTTGCATTTGGATGCTTATCTCCTCCTGTTTCAGCCAAAGAACTTTAGGCCAATTAGTTTCATCAGTGTTATCTCTAAACTGTACTCCAAATATTTATTATGTAGATTAAAGTCCTGGGCCGCTGAAAATTCAATTTTTGCTGAAGAACAAGCAGGGTTTATAAGGATAAGTCCACCATCGACCAATGTTTTGTTCTCCATCACTTGATTCAAAAACATTCTCAAGATAGTAAAAAAAAAAAAGAGTTATTTCCTTCTTTTGTCGATCTAAGCTCTGCTTTCAGTCTCATAGATAGAAGCCACAAACATCAACAGAGGGTTGCTCAACCTAATACGAATGCTCCACTCTAACACCTCCCTCAGGGTTAGACTTGGGGCAAATGGACTGCTCTCAGAAAATATACTAACTGAAAGTGGTGTCCATCAGGGATGTCTTTTAGACCCTTTCCTTTTTAACTTTTACATCAACAGCATTGTTCAAGAACTGAGTGGTCTGGAATTCTTTCCATTTTCAATTCTGGATGTCAAGCTCTCAGTTCTTCTGTATGCTGATGATATTGTCATGATTTCTACCACACTGATCACACCTGCCCCTCTTTTACCGGCAGAAACAGGAATATTCTCCGTAGAAGCACATGTGCATGCTGCACTTGCCCTGTACTAGTTGAAGTTGTCTTGCATGAATGATTTGCGCTTGTCAAAACAATATTTCTTAGAACAACTGTGAAGCCCAGCTCAAGGTTCTTGGGTAAATTCTGTAAGACATATTCTACATATTTATGGGTTTAGCACAGATGTTTTACCTACCCTCTCTTCCAACATGTTAAAGAGCTGTTTAAAGAAAGGATCTTTCTGTATTCTCAGTGAAAAACTTGTGTTTTATTACACAAATGTCATATTTACATTGGTACCCGGTATAAAATGACATTTGATTTGGAGCAATACTTTACAACTCTTACTGTTGCCCCTTTGAGGAAATTGTTCACAGTTCTGCGATTTCAGTGCATGCCTTCTTCTTACTTGGATGGGAGATTTAACAATATCCCAACTCATCAATGACTATATTTGTGAGTCTGGTGAAGTTGAAGGTATTGAACGCCATTTTCTTCGCTGTCCCCTGTATGAGTCCCCAAGGTATAAATTCCTCTATCATACCCTCAATTCTTTGTCAAATAGATCTTGTTTGGATCAGATTTGTATATTACTTGTAGGTAACAATGTATATATTACAACCCAGGTTGCAAAATTTGCCCTAGCTGCTAGAAAACTAAGGGCCAAGCATTATTCTGTACCTATATATTAATTCATGGGGAAGGTTAACTCTCACTGTTGCTCTGAGGGGAAGTGAGATTTTAATGAGTTATTTTAATTTCCGATTGTATATTTCCCCCTCCTTTTAAATTATAAAATTATTATATAATTATATATCCTTACATTAATTTATGGGGAAGGACTATACCGTAGATGTTGTTTTGGAGGGAAATGTGTAATCTTAAAGGAATCATTTTAATCATTGTTTGTATACTAACTGCCCCCCCATCAGCTCCTATTCTTATTACATTTTAGTGCACTCTTTTAAAATGCTTTATACTTGTATTTTAATTGTTCTATATTTTTATTGTTTTGTTTGTTTGGAATTGTGGTGGCCTATGGCTTTGAACAATAAAGAGACCTATACCTGTACTTATATTTACAAGACAGTAATTTGATCAGAGGTGGTTAAAGAGGTTTGTACAGATGAAGTGCTTATAACTGTTTTATAGAGATGTCAATACTGGAGCAACAGAGAGCCAGAAAAGGGCAGCACCCACCAGCTTATATAACCACTCACCACACCCCCACTGGCCAACACATAGACATGAGATGTCTTTGTATGCTTCCTTCATGCTCAAAGGGACACGTGGGGTGGCATGCAGTGTTGCACCTGCCCACCTCCTCCTGGGCAGGTGCAACACTGCATGCCACCCCACGTGTCCCTTTGAGTGTGGGGGAGAAGGATCATGCTTCCAGGGATCGATCGATCTATCTATCTATCTATCTATCTATCTATCTATCTATCTAACATGGTGGTGTGTTTTACCTCTTTCCAGACTCCATTGAAAGTGTGTGTGTCAGGGAGGGGAGGGGGTAAGTTGAGCTGTGTTTTCTATTTGAAATGCAAAATGTTGTCCTAATGTACTCACCAGCTTTGGATTAATCCTAATTATTCTGCTAACAGAGATATCAGAGTATGGCTATAGTACATGCAGTCCCCAAGTTTAGAACATCTGACTTATAGACAACCCATACTTAAGAATGGACTTCTGGGTTCCCCGGCGCTACGTCATAGTGCAGTATACTATGCAATTTGCGTAAATGCCGATTTTAACATTTTAACAGAATGCTATGCTGTTCCAACTTACATACAAATTTGACTTAAAGACATTCTTAAGAACGGATCTTGTTCGTAACCTGGAGACTGCCTGTACATGCTTATTGACACAAAACATGTGCGTCTAAATTCTATCGAGTCAGTAAATGCAAAGTGTAGTTAATCCTAACATTAAAAGGCATCCATGGTATCTGAATTCTGGTGTTTGTTTCAAAATACATCTATTTAAAGGCTCAGTATGAAATGTTAAAGTAATCATGGAAGCGATGAATGGGTAGGAAGACTGTGGTTTAGACAAGGGAAATAGGATTTCTCATATCCAGCACTATCAATCTATCTTGAGTGCTCATATGCTGCTGATCCTGTGTGTAAGCATGTCTCCTTTGCAATGCATTCAAGAATGCTTCAAATTATTACTAGGCTGTGTTCTCTATTTCTCTTCCTCATATTTATCTGGATGGCTAATTATGTGCGTGTGGGTGGTGGTGGTGGTGGGAGCATGTTGGCAAAATATTTCATGCTTAGTTTACCTAAAAGCCTCCTAATGTTTTGGGATGCCTCTATTTTGACGCAGATGGGCACACAGGAAAAAGGGGATTTCACCAGAGTCTGGAGATGTGGTCAAAAAAAGAACCAACAAAAAACACATTTTTTGCCTTGGTCGAGGAGGCTGAGGTCACACACACTGCCTAGTTAAAAATGGCTGTGTTATGTGACTGGCTTTTGTAGATGTCTGTTACCCCTCTTTCTGTTATATTAACACCAAAGAGCATTGGCCTCTTTGACAGGCCCAGTATCAGAGGCCTCTCTCTAGTGACCCATCCATGCCTGATGTTGATTTTTTTTCACAAATACTTTAACTGCACTTATATTTACAGATTATAGGGTGGCCACGTGTTCTCTTTTACAGAGGACAGTCCTCTATTTTGAAGGCATCCTCTGTTTGAAGAACTGCCTAGTGCAAGCCAGTTTAAAACTAAAGAACCACCAGAAGTGGAAGTGCTGGGCCTTGAAGCTACCCATCAACAGCACCTAGACAGCAAACTGTGAGCAAGGCACACAGGTGAGGTCGGGGAAGGCAGGGCGTGGTGAAATGTACTGTATTTCTATTTAAATTATAGTAATTATTTCTAAATTTGCATCTATGCCTATAAATTAGCATATGTGCATTTTATGCAAATACATGTCCTCTTTTTGGTGATGCATTTCCTCTTTTGGGGGGGTGATTCATAAGTGGGCATCCTATTTCTTTCTCCCCTTGTTGGTTATCTCCTGATACCTCTCTCCAGGGCGACTAATTTTCACCAGCAGTTGGGAGGAGAAGAAGATAGAGAAAAAATTGCTACTTTTCCTTCCCTGTGGGCATGAGTCCTATCACCTTGAGCTTTCTTTGCCTGTTGAAAAGGGAGCCTATGAAGCTCTGAAGTTGCAGAACCAGGCTATTTTTCATGTGGTAAATGTGCTGTGTAGCTCAACTCACTGTCTGCCAGTTGACTAGCACTGTGATAGTGTTGTCTCACCCTTTCTCACCTAGTAAGGTCATAATGGCCATGGAGGTCTCATTTCAACATACTGAAGCCAGGGCACTTACACCTAATAGAGGGTGTTTTGTTTTTAAATCTCCTGCCTGTATTTACCACACAAAACGACTATTTTTCTGCACAGATTGCTGTCTTCCTTGCTTTAATTCAATACTTTATTCATCTCCCTGTGACCTAACCAGTTGACTTTGCAAACAAATGTATGATTATCCAACTACAACCATGCTTGAGTGGTATAAAGAGAAGCTAGTGTAAAGGAGAAGTAAGTAACAAAACAGACAAAAACACTCTGCCATTGTCTCATAAATTCACTCTTCATTTTATTATTTAACATCCCAAACTGTTGTATCATGAATGCTAATACCTTTCTGCTTTATCAAGTATCTTATGACTAATGTTTCTAAAATTTTAATGGTGTTAATGCAATGACATTTCCCTTGAAATATAAACAAAGGTGGCTGGCTGTGAAATGCAAGATGTACTATGTGAAACTTGTTGAATGGATATTTAGCTACTCAGAACAACATTTGAAGATATAATTAAACATTCTTTTTGATTGTGGCATTCATTCTTTTCTGTGTTAAAATAGAGATTGGAATTTGACATGATTGTACCACATAGAAAATGTTAAGCAGAGACAGATTACTCAACAGAGGCCATAGTTGGTGCTTCTTTTTTTTTAATGATGCCTTTAGAATTCTGTAATGGTTTTCAGAATCTAAAGAAACAAATTTTAGAAATCTCTGCAGTTTTATGCTTCCTTTCACTTAAATTTACTTTGTAAAGAGATAAAATATTTTAACAGTCAAGTGCAGTAAGGTGGGTGGCTTGAGGGAGAAGGCCTTCACTGTGGTGGCACCCTGCCCTCCCCAGAGAGGCTCACCTGGCACCTTCTTTCTTGTCATTCCATCACCTGGTGAAGATGTTTTATTTTCCTGAGCCTTTTAAAATCTGTGATGTTAAAGTTTTATTTAAATTGTAACTATAGAGAAAAAGCATCAGAGTTTCCTGCACCACACACACACACACACACACACACACACCTCTACAAGTGTAAACAAGTATACAGTCCCAGCTGGGGGCTGGGAAATGCAAAGTGTACATAGTTTCTCTGATGGCTCCAGGCGCCGCAGAGTCTCCCATGACTTTGATGGCTGGTGCCACAGCTATTTGCATGCACATGCGGCAAAGAGCCACCCCTCCCCTGCCTGGCCCAGATGAAGTTCATCCTGACTGGCTAAAGACACCTGGGCTACTGAAAGGAGGGGTGGGGGGAAGAATCTATACTGCTGCTGTGGCTTTTGAGTTTTGTTGTTGTCTGCACGCTTTTGCGAGAGTAGAGCTCTTTTGCTGAGGCAAGCCCTGAGAAGAAGACCAACCCCCAGACAAAGAGAGTGCCTGGGTATTTATATAGTAAAGAACTAGCTTTTGTTGTTTTGTAGCTCTACTGTGTATGTACCAAAGTGTCTCCCCACCTTTCTCCCTCTTCCCTCATTCCTCACCTTTTACTGTAATCTGTTTACCTTAAATAAACTTTCCTAGTTTTACCCCACACGGTGTGTGTGGTCTCTCTATAGTTCAGTGCTAAATCCAGTGTATAGACAAGGGCAAGGCCCTGAGAGAATCAGTGTCAAGATGGCAGAGCTAAGGCTAGCAGTTTTGCACCTTTAATCTCTGGTCTTTAGAAAAAGACCGGTTGGCAGTCCCTTCACAGTAACCCACTGCTTACATGTCATATATATTTTTAGCCATGCAGTGAAACTAGCTTTAACTCTCTTTCTGCTGGAAAATGTGATGCCACAATTTGTTATTTTACGATATTATATTTTAATACTGTGTTTTATTATTTTATCTCTCCCCCCCACCTGATAAAACAGAATGCTGTTGTATATATCCTATATACTTAATGAGTATATACAAATGGGAAAGTATCCACCACAGATCCACAGAGAGAGAATGCATCACAAAATGCTGAAAAAGTTTATTCTTATGAAAGCCCAATGTGTTTCAGCCCTAGTATTTTTTTAGCAGCCTTCTTCTGGGGTACGTAGGGATGTAACGGTTCGCCCCACGTGGGCGTAGCGGGTCCGAAATCAGCCCTGCTCACATCCGCGCGGGGCTCGTGTGGGCCTAATGGGCCTACCTTGCCCAGCGGCGAGCCGCCCGCGCCGCCTGCTCCGGTCCCGTCATGTCACTTCCGGGGCAGGATGTGACGTGACGTGACCAGCACCGGCGGCTCAAGCAGCTCAGAGAACTGCTCCGCGCCGCTCAGAAGATCGAGGCGGGGGGGCCACCCCCGCGGAGAGCTGAGCCAGCGGAGAGCAGCGAGCCCCCCCCCAGGTTCGTGGCGCATCCCTATCCAGGGTAGCGTTAAATGTGTGAACCCGAAATGGGCTAAAGTGTGAATGAATGAATGAATGAATGAATATATTTATTACGGTCGACGACCAGCACCCAACAATAAAACAGTATCAGAGAAAGCAGAACATATAACGTACATTACACCATTACACCAACGATTCATCCCAAAGTGTATAAAATTGGTATAAAAAGTTTTATATCAAAAAACCATAACCAAGATAAAAGATCACTGTGTTAACAAGGAAGTGCGGCAAGCTATGGCAGCTGCACAGAATTTGGCCACTTTGTTAGTAATATGGGGGACCTTGTCAGAAAGTAGCAGCAGTATGTAATATTCTTCTGATCTACCCGGGAATTTACATAAAGTAGGTAGAATAAGTTCTTTACGAATGTCTTGATAGAAGGAACATTATAAAAGAACGTGACCCACGGTTTCAACTTCCCCATTATTACAGGGACAGAGACGGTCTTGGAAAGGTATTCCTTGATATCTCCCCTGCAAAAGCATGGAAGGTAAGACATTAAGTTGGGCTAAAGTAAAAGCTTTTCTGAACTTGGGAAAAGTTAAATTAGCCAGATATGAAGAGGGGTCAAAAATCTTGTTATCTAGAGCTCTAAATTTGGCCAATGAACTTAAATGTTCTTGTAATTCTATGTCCCAGATTCTCTGCTTAACAGCTGCTTTGGCTTTGGAGTAGTAACCCAGCACTATTAAGGTGTTGGGAGAAAGTCCCACTAATAATAGTTCTTTAAGCCTTTTCCATTTTGATTGAAAGGAGTCCAACAAAGTCAGTGGTGCAAGTCCTATTGATGAGAAAACAAGTTTTAGCCAGTAGTTTATCATATATACCTTGGCATGAGCTTCAATAGGAATTAGACCAGCCTTGCAAAGCTACATTAGGGACACAGTAAGGTACTGAAAATATGAAATAAATATGAATATTTCTATGAAATCTATGAAATAAGTTCCTAAGAGCCATATTTTCAGTACTTCACTGTGTCCCTAATGTAGCTTTGCGACTAGGTGCCGGTCTAATTCCTATTGAAGCTCATAATGCCAAGGTATATATGATAAACTACTGGCTAAAACTTGTTTTCTCACCAGTACTGAGTCTGAATAATTTCTAAGGGACAAAAGTTGGGAGCACACAGTTGGGAACCATACAGAGCAGGCCTGTGGCTTACGCTGGCTCAGCTTGTCTGAGTGTGGAAAGCTAAGCAGGGTCAGACCAGGTTATTACTTGGATGGGAGACCCCTCCACTAGTTTCCTGCATTGAGCAGGGGGTTGGACTCGATGTCCTTGTAGGCTCCTTCCAACTCTATGATCTATGAAATCTATGAACATTTGTGCCATAACTTTGGCCACAAATACTTGGATTACAGAGGGGATATATTGCCCGCCTTTGGTATAGAAAAATCTTATCAGTGCTGCAGCACTCCTCCTCACATTAGCTGCAGCATTCTTTATTTGGGAAAGCCAGGATGCAGAAGTATGAAACATTATTCCTAAGTATTTGTAGCTTGAAACCTGTTCTAAAAGGTCCCCATGGCTAAAGTGTGAAAATGTGGTTTGGGGGGATGTGCATTTGCACAAGTGTGCGCTTTCTGACCTTCGAATGTGAATGCAAAACTTTCCCAAGCATTGCACTCCTGCTCGCATTTGCATTCCTGGTTGTGGATGTGACTTGTTTCCATGATATGTGAAGAGGAACAAAATTCTCATATAGCCCTACTACGAAACATACAAGTAGTGACTGAAATGGGACCATGCAGATGAGCAATGAATTACTTACAGGTGACACAGACAGCTCATTGAGCCAGTACTCATTATATCTTGCAGCTCTCCTGGAATTCTGTGTAGTATTCTAGACTAGCCAGCTCCAGATTAGCTCAACACCTAAATCCAGGGTTGAGTCTCTAATGTGTGAAGTGAGTGAACATAAGGAAAGATGATGCTCAGCTGTTCCCTTGCTGGAAAAATCAAGAGCATATTTAGCCAATCACTGCACACACATACCACCTTAGCATCTATTTAGTGAACCTCCACAAAATGAAATGGGCTCTTACAGTTGGAGAAATCTGGGAAAGCAAACTTCAGGAAGGTGACCTTTATGAATGCAAAAGTTGTTGGGCTCACAGAGGTGACCAGACTTTCATGCATCATATACAGTACATCTAACAAAACTTACAGCATCTGAGGTCATGAAAGTCCAGCCTGCCACCTGTAAATTTTTTTGTTTTTTAAGGAGAAGGAGAGGTATTTAAATTACACCCTTCCACTTCCAATACGTCGTTCTATGCAGCAGCAGTGATAGACATTGGTTAGCCAAAGTTAACTTAATGCAATCATATTGCCTGCCTCTAGCTTCCCAGCCAAACCCCAGAAAATCTGTGTCTATTGCTGGAAAAATATCACCAGCCTCTATTCACCAGTGTGCTATTGTATTGCTGATGGATTATTAAATTACACATGTAGCAATTTTCAGAATCCTCTGCTTGATCTCCAGTATTAATTTTGGATTTTTAACAGCACATAGATTTCCCACAGCCATTCTGTTTTCTAATAAATGCTCTATCATTTGGTTTTAAACAATCTCTCAAGCAAGGATATTTTTTGTGAGTGTGATTTTAAAACTTATCCAAAAAAAAAAAAAATATCACCATGAAAGCCATGCATGCCAACTGATATTTTAACCTCATTTTTAAGAAATGCATGTCTGCTTGATATAATTGTTTTGTTCTGATGTTTCTAATTCTCTGCAGGCCGTCTGACACTCATGACACATCAGATTATAGAAAAAACATACCCTTGAAGTGCTTCTTCCTCAGAAGCCTGTGCCGCTGATACAGTGTGGGTAAAAAAATGAATAACTACCACTTGCAAAAATTTAGAAAAGATTATTTGAGTGGAACAAAAAGTAACAAGAATACATCACAGACACCCCACCCTCTGTGTATGTATCAGAAACTCTAAAATATTTATTTAGTTAATTAAAGGAAATAGGAATTGTTAACAAGGATATAAAATGGGGGAGATAATTGAGAATCTTACCCTACTGTTAGTGAAAAGAGGTTTTTGTTAAACAAAATAATCCACCAATGTTTTGATTGACACTAAGTTTAAGCATTTTTATTATTATTATGTTTGCCTCCCTCCTTCTCTTTTACTATTTCAGTTGCAGGTCAATGCTCTAAGAAGCCAACAGACAGTTGACGTTCTCCACCTTAACACCATCACCTCTGGGGGAAAGGGGGTTCCTGGAACATACTGGTCATCCTCCAAACTGATAATTGACAGACTACAGTCACATGTGACATAGCTGCCTGCCTATTCTATGATGCATGTGCGGTACAGTAGCATGATGCATGAACCACAGGACATAGTATACAGAGGACTTGGGAAGAGACCAGAGCTCAGAGGTAGAGAACATGTTTTGCATGCAGGTCTCAGGTTCAGTCTCCGGCATCTCAGGTTAATAGGATGAGAGATAGTAGGTGAGGTGACACACTTCAAGGGCTGCTGCCTGTCAGAGTAGATAGTACTGGGCTGAATGGACAAATAGTAGCTTGGGAGTTTTTCTTGAGCCTACACCTGGATCTTCAGGTGGTGGCAGTGGCAAGGAGTGTGTTTGCTTGGTGAGCCAGCTGCAAGACTTCCTGAATCAGTCTGACAAGGCAAAGGATATTCATGCTTTGGTTACATCATATTTAGACTACTACAACGTACTCTACACAGGGCTACTTCTGAAGAGTGTCTGGAAACTTCAGTTGGTGCAAAATGTGGCTGCAAGGCTGCTAGGCTGTATTGGGAACATATTACACTTGTCTTGAAAGATCTGCACTGGTTGCCAGTTGCTTTCCGGGAGCAATTCGAGGTGTTGGTTAATGGTTTTAAACATTAGGATATAGATATATAAGGGACTGCCTGTCTCATTATGAACCTGCACAGGTATTAAGCTCTGGAACAGCAGCCTTTTTGAAGACACCATTACATACCCTCCAACATTTCACAGATGAAAATAGGGACACACATGTGAATTTGTAAGAGGTATGGTTAAGCAACATGAAGGTGTGATCAAGAGGGTGTGGCCAGGCAACCAAAGGGCACGGTCAGGTACAAAAGTTATTAGAGGAAACACGCAAACTCTTATATATTATAATTATTACATTATTATACATTATTTTATAATATGTTATTGGTGGCGTTTGTAATTTTTTTAAACCTTACTTAAACCTTTAATTGTTGATATATGGTGTTTTTCATGGGGGGGGGGGTCAGTGCTTGCAGGGCAATCTCTTTCTTTTTGTTTTAACATTGTCAGGATCAGTCCCAGCATTTTCAGGGCAGTTGCAGAAGGTGAAGAAGAGGAGATGCGGAGGAGGGGGAGCTTTTGGGTGGGGGGAAATACAAAAAGACACATTGGGGTTTTGAGCCCCTTCAGCGTTTTGCTCCAACACCTCTACAGCTCTGGTTTTTAAGTACAAGGAGTAACTTTGAGGGGCTGAACAGCTTTGTTGTTGTTTGTTATTGTGGAAAGGCCCCAGTTTAAAGCACTTTTTGTGTTCTATTCACACAATTTAGATTTAAAGAAACACTTAAACTGGAATAATCTTACAGAATTTAACTAACTTGAATTAAGTTAAAACAAACAGTGCAATCCTACACACAGTTACTCGGAAGTAAGTACAAATGTCTTCAATGGGGCCTTACTTACCCCGGGGGCCTGGTCAGAGGCAGCAGGTAGAGCGAGTGAGTGAGTGTATGTGTGTGTGCATGTGTGCACACACGCACATGCACACACAGACAGACACACACACACACACACACACACACACACACACACACACACACCCTTTGGTCTGTCTGTTCCCTTCCTGCTTAAAGGTGCCATGGGCAAAATCGCAGATAAGCTAAATAGCTTGCAGGAGGAGGCAAGGGAATTTGTGGCTCTGCATAACAAATCGGGAATCTGCATAACAAAGTAGGAAGCAGTGATGGCTTAAGTGTTTGCTGGACTGTCCTGGCAAATTCTGGGCAATTGGAGGGTATACCATTACCTACAGAGGTCTGTTTGTCCGACATCCATGAAAGGGCTTTCTCTTGTGTTGCTCCCAAATTGTGGAATGCCTTCCTTCAAGAACAATGAATGGTCCCCACTCTCTTTGCCTTTAGAAAGGATGTGAAGACTGAAGTGAAGACACACATCTTTTTAATGTAGCCTTTTGAAATATGTAGTTTAATGGTTTAATCTGGGGTGGACTCCAAGTGCACCTAAGCCACATAGGGATGGATTAATCAGTCCAATTTATTTCATTTTGCATGTATTTAAATTTGATTCCATTTTGTCCCATTTCCATATTAGTCAGTGAATGTAACCCCTCACACAAAGATTCACATTCATTTTTGTACACAATCTCTTCTAACATACTCATCTTGTAAGCAACATCCCCCAATATATGGACTTGTATATGTAACTTTTGCTTATATACACATTTTTGTACACGGCTCTCCCTGATATAAGCATTTTGATACAATTTTGGTGCCAAGGTCTGCATTGCACAATTTGCAAAAGTGTGCATTTTGAAAGATGACTGTGTTTTACTCTCCATGTTACTCCAGGAAGTCTGAATGAGGCCAGTTCACTTAAAAATGCAGACCAAATGAAATCCTTCCACAACGCTATGACCAGTACCAGAATCCTAACGTGGAAGCCTATTTCTGCATAGTCTGGATGGTCCTTGCTAGATGAGAGTGACAGTTAATAGAAATAAAGGATATATTGAAAATGCAGTTGTCTGACAGTAAGACCTCAAAAAGTTAGAGCACAAGCCACAGAATGTGATAACACTGCAAAACTGACCAGCGCGAACCAAAGAACTCCTTAATCCCAGCACTATTTATCCTAGGGCTGGTCCTGCTCCCCTTTCTTTGGCTCTGACATGATCTGCACCATGCTCTGAGTTCTACATGTGAATGTTTCTCCGTTCATTTCAATGGCAGAACCCATCCACATGCAATCATATTGGCCCTTTCATTACAATTCAATGAGGAATAAGAAGGAACTCAGAACATGCATTACTGGACTTCTAAATGAGAGCTGGATGGAGCCCTTTTGAGATTTTTAAAAAATGTGCAAAAATTCTCAGTTGTCTAAAGCCATGTTCAGGCATTTGGTCCCTTTAAGCAATTAAATGAAGGGGCTTCAGAGAACACACCTGGCTAGTTCTTCCCCCTAGATAGCAAAGCATGCTCAAGCCACATCCCCCATTCAACATGTGATTAGCATCAGTCAGAAAGGAGCCTATAAACATACAGATGTACTCACCCAGGGCTCCTTCCATGGGGATATGAAACTCTGGTTGATCAGAGTTTGAATTCCTTGGGAGGGAGCGCGACACATGCACATCCATAGATATCCTTCATAGATATCCTTCATACTGACCATTATGCATTGCCTGGGGGCAATAGCCAGTGCACACGTCTGCATATAGGGAGGATTCTCTGGACACATTCTTGGACATCCCCCATGGGTCCCAAAAGCCCTGAACAGGGCTTGCCTCATGATTCATATCCCAGAAAAAAAAGAGGGAAAGACTTCCTAAATGAGCATGGGTGCTGACAAAACCAATTGTCATGTGTGAGAGCAAAGATGTTAGCTAGTACAGAAAGGGGAACAAATTTGCATTGACATTTTCTGAGTGAAAATGCAAACTGCTAGATGAATATAGGCTTCTGCTGTGGATTTTCTTTTATTTTTTAAAAAAAATACAGATTCTGCTTCCACGCCCCCTCCCTTCCACTACCCTCATCTCGCTTAAGCACATAAAGTGCTTCGCATAATAATTGAATTTTTCATCTGCTGGAACATAAAAGCTTCTAGGTAAATACAAACATGGGGGGGGGGAAAACCATGATGAATATATTATGGGAGTTTGCCTTTTCCCAACTGCTTCTGTGTTAGGCAATGAGATCACAGACTCCCTGCTGTCCACTGTTAGGTCAGGTGAGCGCAACTCCCCGCTGCGATTCATCTGCATGCAGGGAAAGCATTCTTGATGCTCCACTGAAATGCCTTTCCAAACAAGCATTGGTTCAAACCAGATAAATGACATTTTATGAAATTGCAAAATGTGCCTTAAACAGCATAATGGCTTTAAAGCATTTTAATTAGCTATTTGGCAAATCAACAGATGTAGAGTATCATTGAGCATGCATAATTTATCTACTAACAATAGTGTCAGTACTTTTTAAGAGCTCGTAAGATGCCTCTGTACTAGTGCTTTAATATACACGTCGATTGTGTTCCTAACTCAATTAGCAAATAGCCTTCAAAGTGCCAAACTTTCAAAACCATGAAAATTTTAAGCAAATCATCTCCCTCTGTTGCGCCTTAATCTACATCACCATAAAGACAGCAATGCAAGAATTACTTATAAACAGCTTGCCCTGTCAAATCAGAATATCATATTTTTGTGTTTACGTGGAATAGTTTGCATGCCATTTCCACTATGTTCTTTCATTGCTGCAATAGAAAAGCATAAGGCAGACTTTCTAAAACCCTGAAATAAGCAATCAAAAAGATCTTTTAGGATAGCAGTTCTCAAGTCAGAGGTCCAACAGTGGAACAATGGAAACTTATGAGCTGATTGCTATAACAGAGAGCAGCAGCTAGTGTTAAGGCGAGTGTGTTCTGTGGCACTAAGGAGGGGTGAGTTCCACATATAGAAAGATGTTCCAAGCAGTGCACTCTACCTGAGTTCCCCCCTGAAAATTGTGAGAAGCTTTATAAGAAAGCAATGTATACCTAGGATAAACATATGAATAAGTAAATATAGGTATGGGAAATATAAGTAACTTAGAACAAAAATCCATGTAAAATGTTTAGGACTCAGTGTATTGGGCAGTATCCCATGCTGCAACCTGCTTGCACCATTGGCAAAGTGTTAGTGCAAGTGACCTCTAGTGCAATGCCAATAGCACATGCTGGTGCAACAGGTTTTGTAGGTTTACACTATTGGCATTCCACTAAAGATCTCTTATGCTACTGCTTCGTCAGTGGTGTAAGTGGAGCAGCAGCACTGCATATTGCCCATTGTTCCCAGACACCAGCATCCCCCAATCTTTGCATTATTCTGTTGCAATGAGCACAAGGGGAGAGGTTCCAAACATTTATGTGCAAAGGTATTTATTTTATTTATTTATTTATTTATTATATTTATATCCCGCCTTTTTTCCTGCAAGGAACCCAAGGTGGCTTACATAGTCCTCCTCCTCCTCCTCTCCATTTTATCCTCACAACAACCCTGTGAGGTAGGTTAGGCTGAGAGTCAGTGACTGGCCCAAAGTCACCCAGTGAGTTTCATGGCCAAGCGGGGAATAGAACCCAGATCTCCCAAGTCCCAGTCTAACACGCTCACCACTACGCCACACTGGCTCTCGGAATTTGGAATATGTTGGGAGGTTATGGAAATCTAACATTTCAGGGGAAGTTATTGATGTGATATATAGTTCTTGACTAGCATACTGACAATCTCAGATAGTAGGAGAGGACTGTGTGGAAGAGACAATAATGTTTTTGTAACATTGGAGTTTTTAGAAACTTCCTGAGAGCTAGCCATGTTAACCTATTGCAGGAAAATATTTGCTTATCTTACATGCATTTAGGCTGCAATCCTAAATACCCTTATTTGCAAGTAAGCCTCATTTTACTCAATGGCAGATATGTATATTTCACTGTTAAACATCAATTGAATGTTGAAGACTGTACATTTTGCATTTCATGTAATCTGTCTGACCCCACTCTTTAATTCTGTTTAATGCCCTGTGCATCTATTCTTATCAGGTCAGGCCCAATACATTTTGCTGCTTGAGGCAAAGGACAAGATGTCCCCTTTCCACATCTATTAGCTGACTGGACTGTCACTTGGACTTAGACTTTCTGATAGAGTTGGAAGGGGCCTACAAGGCCATTGAGTTCAACCCCCTGCTCAATTCAGGAAACTAGAGGAGGGGTCTCCCATCCAAGTAATAACCAGGCCTGACCCTGCTTAGCTTTCCACACTCAGACAAGCTGAGCCAGTGTGAGCCAGTTGAACCTTACTTCAACACTGGTGCAGGGATGTTGAAGAGTCCTTGGTCTCGAGTCACGAGTCAAGTCACGAGTCTTTGGACCCAAGTCTCGAGTCCGAGTCCTTGGTCCAAAATGGTGACTCACGAGTCACGAGTCACTCCCAAAGCTGACTCCACGAGTCCCTATTAAAATCAATGGGGTTTTTTCCCAACAAAATAAGGCTACTTCAGATGTGTGGCTTAAATAAATTCTAGGCACAAGTGTGCCTTTTTATTTCAAAACTCTGCAACTGATTTTGGCAAGAACAGACCAGGCAGAAAAACCCAAAATAATCAGGCAGGCAGAGGAGGCAGGGAACCCCCAAGCAGGCAGACAGAGGCCTTTGTCTTGGACAATTCAACTGTTGAACTGGTCAAGAAGAAACCAGGCAGGCAGAGGAGGCTGGGAACCCCAGACAGGCAGGCAGAGGCAGCCAAACCCAAAATGTCTGAAAGGTTGCATTTTAGAAAAATGATTTTAAAAAATAAACTTGCTGTACTTCCTAAAACTTATCCATGTTGCATTTGAGGAACTTGATTTTTTCTAAATGTTTGGCCCCCATTCTGGAACGGTGAGATCTCATCACAATTCCACCCTCACTGAACACCCGCTCCACTGGTGATGAACTTGCTGGAACCAGAAACACATTCAGAGCAGCCACACAGAGTAATCTCAGGTCCTTCTTCTGCCTCTCCCAAGTATGCAACACATCAATCAAAATAAATCTTGACACACTGTTGGGGCTGCACTCCTGGTAGCCGTCCATAGTGGCCGAGCAGCGGCACACCTCGCTTTCATGCGCTCTTCGCCGGCAATCATGCTCCTCTCCACTCCTTCTGGCACAGCCCAGGGATGTTGACGAGTCCTTGGTCTCGAGTCCCGAGTCGAGTCTCGAGTCCCATTAAAAATATTGGGACTCGAGTCCAAGTCGAGTCAGAGGGGGGACTCAGTCCGACTCACGAGTCGAGTCCTCGAGTCCGAGTCTCCATCCCTGCACTGGTGACAGGACAGCATCCTGCACTGCACTTGAGGGAGGGAGGCTAGCTTAGGTGGTGCAGGACAGGCCATGTGGCACACACTGCTCTGTCCTCTGCCCCCACCCTTCTAGCACCTGCTGCCTGAGGTAGCCACTTCACTCTGCCTAATACCAAATGAAGATGACACTTCATGCATCTGATGAGATGGATTCTAGTCCACAAAAGCTTAGCTATACTAACTGTGCTAGTCTTAAGGTTGCTACAACATTCAAAGTTAGAGATTTTGAATGACTTGGAGTCCTCAGAAGAAGGCTCTTGGGCTCTTTTTGGCATTTGTGACTGATGCTGCATAAGTAGGGTAGCCGCTCATGAATCATCAAACAAGGGGACAAAAGAAGAGACTGAGTTGCATAAAATTTGCATATGCTAATTTATATGTAGAAACACAAATTTACAAACAATTATTATTGTTTAAATAGAAATAGAGTACATCTAAACTTAGTGTGAAAGACTAGGTGACCTGTGTGCCTTGCTCCGTTTGCTGTCCAGGTGCTGTTATTGGGCAACTTCAAGGCTCTTTCTTCTGATGATTCTTTATCCTTAAACCAGACTTTGGACAGGACAGCGCTTCAAACAGAGAATGTTTTCACAACAGAGGACAGTCCTCTGGCACCCCTTCAAATAGAGGACTATCTTATGTAAAAGAGGACACATGGCCACCCTATGCATAAGTGGGCTACAAGATCAGGTTGAACAAAGAAGTGCCATTCTGGGATGGAATCAGTGGGTTGTATTTAATGTTAGTCCTACTTAGAGTACATCTATTGAAATGAGAATGGGACTTAAGTTAGGCTAACACGGAATACAACCCAGTGTTACATTTACAATCAGAAAAGTACACACTGGAGGAAAGAGACTTTACTAAAAGATATAACTAGAGATCTTAGTTCCAACACCTTAGTTATATCACTTGCTTTCTCTGCTATTGGGAAAGATGGATAAACGAAATGGGTGGAAAATATTAGTATAAATAAATGAATAATGTCTTGATACATACATGCATAGTTTGCTGGAAACGTAGGACACAATCCAGATCAAGTTAAGTACGTTTGACTACTCTTATTATAATGGGAAAGTTAAACACATTCTTAACTTTCTCCTGCTAAATCTAATGGGACTTAGCTTTGGCTGGAGCCTTTAGTCTTCTGGGTGTCAACAGAAATCTTAGTCATGAAACTCTTGGCCAGGAGCTAAGGGCTCTCCAGAGATGGTCTTTGCCTGTGTTAACTTAATGCATATGTCACTTCTTTAGAAGTATTTTGTATGAGTAGTGATACTGCTGAATTTTGTAATTAGTAAGCTCATTGGTCGAAACTCATCTGTTCATAATATAGCGAGCCTGGATCAATGTATTACAAATTTGTGATTTGATTTTGAGCTTCAGAGCATGCACAGTAAAGTAGTACACAACCCACCCACCCCCAAAAAAAATCAGTCAAAAACTTACTTGGAGTAGTCTACTTAACTGCTTCCCTCATTGTTACCACAGCACTTGGAGGACTCCAAGCGATGGGGAGTAAACATAATATGACTTCATCATGCAGGCAAGCCACATGAAAACAACCAATCAGGAAGGGGGCATAATGTGGTGATGCATATCATACTGCACTATGTGACTCTAAACTACAGCTCCCAAAATGCACCTTGATATTGTGCATGCGCAAAAACTCATATATACAGAATGAGAGTTCATATTAAAGGAGAACTCTTGTCCAAGCTCACATGGGCAAATTCCTTACCTTCCAAGTAAATAACAAATTCACTTGGGGCACATTCGCCCACCACTGATACCGACTGGACTGTTTCAAAAATACTAGAGAGCAAGTTGTTCATAAAAGGAAGACTAAGTGAGAGAAAAAAAAGTGTGAAATGTCAGCAAAAGTGTAAAGATCTGACACTTTTCTGAAAATCTATGTATCCTTTCTCTTGAAATAATAATCTTAGGCTGCAATCCTATACGTGCTTACCTGGGAGTAAGCCCCATTAAATACAGTGGAGATTACTTCTGAGGAGACATTTTTAACAGTGCACTGTTAAAAACTTTCTGAGATCTTCCAGTGTGTCAGACAAAAATACTTCTTGTATTTTATTTATTAATTTTATCCTTCGGCCAAAGCCAGAATCCACTAACTACCTTTATGTGAAAGGTTCTCTGAAAATATATATTTTCACAGAAATTCAAAGCAACGCATTTTTGTATGGGAACACCAACATTTCATACATTTTCAGGGACTGGAAAGGATTATTCATTGTAGTAGTTGAGGCAAGGGTGCCCACGTGTTGTACTTTACAGAGGAGAGTTCTCTATTTGAAAAGCTGTCCAATCCAAGTCTGGTTGAAAGATTAAAAAAAAAGAAGAAGAAGGGAGTGCAGGGCCCTTGAATTTGCCTATCAACAGTTAACACGTGGGCAGCAGACTGAGCAGGCACCTGGATCACTTGGTCACAGTCCTAAGCACACTTGCCTGGAAGTAAGTCCCTCTGAAGACACTGGGACTTCCTGTTGGTGCGTGTGTGCATGAGCAGCAGAGTGCGTGTGCGCATGGGAGATTTTAAAATCCTGTCTGTGTGCTAGCAGAGGCCTGTTATTCCTCACACAGATCTTCCAGATCTCAGCTCCCCCCTTTTCGCAGCGTGCAGCGTGTTGTGAAGATGCCAGCCCAGCCTGCCTGTAATCCTACTTGCTTCCAGCTTCCCCGTTTGCAGATTAATCCATGGAGTCAGGAAACACTCTGTAACACCACAGGTCTAATTCTACCTGTTTATTCACTTAGCCAGTAAAGTTCTACAGAGTATACATTTCCTAGTTACAGTCCATGTGCAGAGTATAAATGCATAGCAAGCATTACATCCAGTGGAGAAAGTGGAGCTTCACTCCACCTCAGCAACGGCGTTACATTGTTGCAGTAACAAAAGCCCAGCAAGAAGAACAAAGAAGAAGAGAGAAAGCAGTCCTGCTTCTCTCTAAGATGGCTTCAGACAGAAAACAAGTTAGCACGTCATCAGAACATACAAACCATGTGACTAGCTCATACAGTTCTCACAGTCCAGAAACCACAGTTTCTAGTAAGACATAATAAACCTGTTTACCTTGCCATTCTGTCCCTACCATGTGTAAACAATGTGCTGCAGCTGGTAATTGATACATATCACAACACTTCCTTCTGAGGATACGGGGCACATGGTTGTGCTTGAAATGACCTAAGTGAAGCCACAGTTCTCCCATTCTTAGTCCTTAATCAACAATATGGAGACTATAATATTGGCTTTCCCTGTTGTCAGGATTATGGAAACAATATACTGTATCTGAAAGTGCTCAGGTCTGTTAAAAGATGCTACTGTCTGCAAGTGCCAAGTAGTATTTCAGCTTATATAGTCACAGGGCTCCTATTTTATTCATTAGCCTATATGAAAATTACAAGCAGGGAGATGTAAGAAAAAGTTATTTCTTGAAAGAGGGGTTTAGAGGTGTTGCAGGCTGATCACAGCAATAAAAATATTGAATGATAAATGCTATACTCGAGAACATTTTACTAAATTTTAAGTCATTATGAATGTCCTTAATTATTTATTGAACATAGATAGCCATATGGGTTGTTGGATAGAATTTTGTATAGTCTTTTCATATAAGTACATTATAGCTTGAAAATTTCATATTTTATGAATTGGAATTCATATATCTTGTTTATGAAATATTCAGGCATGCTTTCCTGTGTAAGTCACTCAGTAATGCAAATGAATTCCCGTGCCTTTGACTTTCCCTGCAGTAAAACATAAGGCATAAGAAAAATTAAAAATATATCATTTGCCTATAAGTGCCCTCTGTCTCCTGTTTGGAATTAGAGCACTGACAGCTGGATAACATGAGTTAAGTCACTTTGGACCGTAGAAGAAGATGTTCCTCCCTCCTCTTAACTATCTCTGGGTACAGAGACTTCTGTCATTCCTGTTTTATTTATTTTTTTATTACATTTATATCCCACCTTTTTTCTTCTTGCAAGGAACCCAAGGCAGCTTACATTATCCTCTTCCTCCTCCCCATTTTATCCTCACAACAACCCTGCAAGGAAGGTTAGGCTGAGAGTCAGTGACTGGCCCAAAATCACCCAGTGAGCTTCATGGCCAAGTGGGGACTAGAACCCAGATTTCCTGAGTCCCAGTACAACACTCTAACCACTACCCCACATTGGCTCTGTTTTGGTGCTTTAGAGCAAAACAAAATCTGGGTTTCTGTAAGGACTATGCCTGGGTGCCATGCAGTTGAAGGGAACCGATGAGAACCAGCATGGAGAAGGTTGCCATCTCACAACCTGGATATGAGACATGGCCCTTTCAATCTCTTGCTAAAATTGGGGGCAAGTTAGTCATGGTTCCTCCAGCCCATTCCCTCCACAGTACTGTCTCCTGTCATCGTCCCCCCACCTCCATGCTGTGTGGTATATCAGGAATCCTGCTTTCCACAGCAGAAGAAAGAACTGATATAGATGGGAAGAAGCACAGATACTGTGTCTCCTACTTCAGCTGGACATTTAAGTTTAAAGGGCTATACCTGGTATCCAGGTTGCAAGATGACAATCCAAGCAGTTGAAACCAACAAACTGGAACAGAATTCTTAGTGCCAAGGGAAGCTGTAAGGTCCTTAATACACACATTCAGCTGCACCTTGTTGTACAGAGCTTCTGGGGTAACCCACAGCTTGGAAAACTGCATGTCAAATGCTCATCCAGATCTCCAGAAGTCATGTATAGCAGGTAATTGGAAGTCTCCAAGCAACCTTAAAAAGAACAGTGGATTACTAAATTTGGGAGACCATGATTATGTATACTTTTACCCAGAAAGTGCAGCAAGCCAGGAATTCACATTTTTAAGAAAGTTGTTATGGCACAATGCCTTCTGTTTATCTCCTGCATGGAAGCCATCAAGCTTCTGACCACACTCCAGTCAGATACCAATGCATACACACGTGTGTGTGTATCCTGATTATGATGCATGCAGCTATACAAATTACACACCGAAACTTTCTCGATAGTGAGTCTCGCCTCTAGGGTTGCATAAGAAATTTGTTTCAGTTTGTTTTTGATCAGGATTTACCCAGTTTGCATCTTCCAGACCAAACATGGACTCTGATGCAATGTGCAGTCAAGGTCTGTACATTTCTAAGCTTTGCAATGTGATTCATGGACCATATATATATAATATATATCTCAACAGTATGCGTACATTTGGAAAATGTTCATGAAAAAATGTGTACTTTATCACCTTAATCAATGGGAGAAGAATGTGTACATTTCAAAGATGTGCACAATTGATGTGTACATTTGGAAAAATACACATGAAAATATGCATGGATTTTCATGCAAAAAGAAAAAAAAATGAAGCTTGCAATCTGATACAGACTTGAGTTGGAAGGAGCTTCAAGTTGGAATTTGGAGAATTCCATGCACTTGAGCTTTGCTGATTTGCATATCCCTGTTCTTCCACCACAAACTGTTTTCTTCTAACTGTCCTGGAAGCCCATCCATTATAGGGCTATAATCAGTGAGTCTTGTTTCCTCTTATCCTCCATCAGTTAGTGACCATGTTGCATTATTACATGACATGTAAAAAATAAGCAAACCCAACCCTCTGCTTCTCCATGGATGAAATTCATAGAATGAATGGGTGAGAGGAGCCACCGCTACCTTGTCTCCCACTTTAGCAAGAGATTGGAAGGGCTATACCTGATGTTTGGGTTGCACAGCATGCCTAGTATTGTTCGTGACATGCTATTTTTCTATTCAGGGGAGGCACTGTGGCATAGTGGTGAGAGTGTTGGACTGGGACTCGGGAGATCCGGGTTCTAGTCCCCGCTCGGCCATGAAACTCACTGGGTGACTTTGGGCCAGTCACTGACTCTCAGCCTAATCTACCTCACAGGGTTGTTGTTGTGGGGATAAAATGGAGAGAAGGATTATGTAAGCCACCTTGGGTTCATTGCAGGAAAAAAGGAGGGGTATAAATATAATAAATAAATAAATAAATAAATAAATAAATCTTAGTTTGTTTGCTGGCTTGTTTGTTGGAGGGACCATTGAAACATGTGATTCTCATCACCTCTGCAAATTAAAATGATATAGACTAAGGAATGATAGTGATGGTCACCACTTGGATAGCTATAAAATGGGATTGGACAAATTCATGGAGGATACGGCTATCAATGGCTGCTAGTCCTGATGGCTATATGCTGCTTCTAGCATCAGAGGCAGGATGCCTTTGTACACCACTTGATGGGGAACTTGGATGGGAGGGTGCTGTTGCACTCATGTGCTGCTTGTCGGTTGCCCGTGGGCAGCTGGTTGGCCGCTGTGTGAAGAGAATGCTGGATCCTTGGTTTGATACAGCGTTGCTCTTCTTTTGTTCTTAACTTTCTATCATATGATGTTGATGGAAGTGTATATTGACTGAAGTTGATGTGCTGTGTTTGTGACATAAGTAGCAGAAGAAGCAACCTTGTAACTTTTTTAAAAAAATATATAGATAAATGTTACAGTCATGTATTTAATGGGTTTTATCCAAGGGTGTCCATTCACCATCTGCATGAACACTGCTGGTTGAACTGATTTCCCTTCCCCCTGCAGCCCCCACCTACTCCAAAATCTGCTCTGGAGGGTTGGGGGACCTTTCAGAGCAGATTTTGGGAGGACGTGAAGAGAGATGCAGAAGGGAGGGGAAGAAAGGGAAGTCTTATTGCATGAGCGGAGGTCTGCTCGTGTGATGTTGCATGGAGCCCAAAATGAGATTTATATTTTGGGCACTTAATCTCATACCCACATTCCAACAAGCAATAACATATTCACACCATAGAAATCAATGAAATAGCTGGTGATATGTCAATGTCTACTCCTACACCTAAACCACATGATTAGGGTGTACTTAATGCTTCTTTAATAACCAGCAATTCTACTTATTATTTTTTGGCTTCAGTGATCCCTGGGAGTATGAGCAAAGAAGCAATCTAATTAGAGTATGTCTTTGAACCATGACATTGTGGATGAAGACACAAAGTATTACAGAAATAAAGAAAATAGATTGACAGAGAGTAGCCTGGGAAATTAGTAGTTTGTTAACAATTTAATCCATAAATGAATGGTGTTATTTAGCAAATTCTTTTTAAAGAAAATATAATAAATATTGAGATATATATATATATATATATATATATACACACACACACACACACACACACACACACACACACAAATATATATACATATACATACATATACATATACATATACATATACATATATATATATAGAGAGAGAGAGAGAGAGAGAGGCAGGCAGGCAGGCAGGCAGGCAGACAAATAAAGACAGACAGACATAGAGAGAAACACACAAGCAGGTTTGCACATCATGGCAACCCATCGTGGCGATTTGCCATGATGGGTTGGTCGTTCTGCAAAGAGCCCATGATGAGCCCGACAGACGATCAGGCTCATCATGGGTACTTCGCTTCCTCCCTCCCCCTCCTTCCCCCTTGTTCTTCCAGGTGGTATCCCAGGGGGCACTGTGGGAGGAACAAGTCCTCTCTACCTTCTTGCCATGATGCTGAGCTGATTTCACCTTGCAGTGGCTTTTTGGCACTTAAACATTTTCCCCCCGGACATCAGGAAAAACAGCTGGCTTTCCCAATCCCCATTCGGGCAGTCACCTTGGAGGGGCTCCCCATGACTGCCCAGTATTATTATTTTTTTAATTGTGCTCACAAATGGGTGGGAAAAAAAAAGATTTTTAAAAATGTTTTAGTCCCATAAGTGCAACTCCCCTTTTGTGAACTTCCTGGGCAGAGCAACCCTCTGCTCTCCGAAGGAGCACTCCGAAAATCCAGTGCTCTGCCAGCAGTTGCCCAGAAGAACAGAAGAAGTGATCTTCACCTCTCTGTCCTTCTTTCTGTTCCTTTTTTTTTTTTTTAACTAGATGCAGTTTTGAGATGCAGTGGAGTCACTGAGTCACTGGGAGGCTTCAGGAATTTGCAGATCCTTGGTACCACCCCTCCCTGCCCTCTTCCCCCTTATTTGCATCCTCACTGGAGGCTGGAGCTCTGACCTTGTCTGAGGAAGCCACCCTGGTGCTTTCTGTGGTGCTGCAAATGGCAGCAGATGGCTGTCTGGGGTTGTATTTCCCTGTCTGAGGTTGTAGCAGTGTCTATGGCCTCAGAGGGGGAGCTCTAAAATATCCTATGGTCCCTGAGATGCTTTCCCAGGGACCATAGGATTTGCTCTCTAAGTTAATTTTTCTCAGGAGACTAGTCCAATTCTGGGTGATTCCTCCTTCGCCCAGCAGCCCCCCCCCCCATGACCCATTCCACTTTGTTCAGGAGAGCCTCCTAACCTTCTAGAGATGGTTTTTTGGACATGCAGGTGGCTGTAGGAGGAAGGAGGGTATACTTCTATAAAGAAGTTATATAAAGTTCTGTAGAACTTTGCTTCTATAAACTTTCTTCAGTTAATTTATCTTATTGTTCCAAGCCATAGAAGCCATGTGTTTTAGTTTGGAAGCTAACACTGCTTTGAAGACAGGCATTGTGTTCCTACATTGCTAGTGATTTTTTTTTTCTGGCTAAGGATGACAATATCGCATTGAATGAGAAGAAACTCTATAAGCAAATGGGTGGTATCCAGGTGGCTGTTGCACTGATATGCCAGTTGTCTGATACTGCTATATATATGACCACTTCCCTGGATGTGCATGAGCATATAGTTGGACCAGGTCCAGAGAATCCGGAAGTGTTGCTTTAATCAAAACTCCTAAGAGAAGGAGATGAGGGATCTAAGGAGTAGTAATAAATAAAACAAAAGGTACCTCAGAGAGCAGAGAGCAAAAGCCAAGGATAGAGTGTAATTTTTGTAATTTGGAATAATTACGTAAGTAAGCAGCAGGTGCTGTCTAACTGTCTCTTTCCGCTGAAAGGGTTTGGAACTACTCAAACGAGCTATACTGGCAAGATGTTATTTGCCAGCCAATAATATACAGGCCTGTGGTTCACACTGGCTCAGCTTGTCTGAGCGTGGAAAGCTAAGCAGGGTCAGGCCTTGTTATTACTTGGATGGGAGACCCCCTCCTCTAGTTTCCTGCACTGAGCAGGGGGTTGGACTTGATGGCCTTGTAGGCCCCTTCCAACTCTATGATCCTATGATCCTATATCTAGGTAATATTCGATCAGGTTAATTTACCAAACGTTGCTCATGGGCCTTGGAGTTCAAAGGTCTCCCCTGCCTGTGCACTGGGAGGGGAAGATTAAACCTTGTCGCCACCGTTTACCCCCCAATCCCCTTCTGGGGTGGGGGTGGGGTTAAAGAAAGGGGGAATGTATCCATTGGCATCGAATCATGTTTATTTATTATTTATATCCCATCCTTTCTTCAAGGAGTTCAGAGCAGCATAGATGGTTCTCTGATCTCCCTCCATTTTATCCTTACAACAACCCTGTGAGGTAGGCCGAGAGAGACGAAGTGGCACAAGGTCAGCTAGGGAGCTTCATGGCTGACTGGGGATTTGAACTCCTGTCTAGCAGTCCTATCCCAGTACTTTAACCATTACACTACTCTGGCTGTCATGTTGTTCAGCACTTTGGTTGATGATGTTCATCAACATGGGAGAAGGTACATTCCCTTGGGCAGAGGTTTCCCTGAAAAAGATGGTTAGTGTATTTTGAATCAAATAAATAAGTAAAGCTGATACAACAAAGAACTTTGCAGACACAGTGGGTTTACAATCTATGTAAGACAAAAGGGAGATATGGATGAATCAAGAATTAACTGATGAGAGGATATAGTTGGGCAGTTAGACTGGAACGTAAGATGAAACTACAGTGGCCCTGATGCGTGCATCCGTACCATCCTCACATCTACTAGCATGATTTGATGCTAGTAGATGATACAACAAAGAACTTATCAGGCATCGGTGATATATTTGAATAAAACAATAAACCTGTTCAGACATTGTCATATGTATTCAAACATGTGACTCTTCACTTATTAGGTACATATAATGTCATGTGGGAATTGGCCTGATTCATGCATTTCTGAAACCTGCTTGTTGTTTTAAATCCTGGGACAAAAATATATATATATATTTAACAGCTCCTGGGACTTCCTTAGAATTCTTCACAGAAGAGGAGAAACATTCTACCTTGTTTAGGATAACAAGGAAACACAAAAGGGCAGGGGACCTATTTTTGAAAATGAGAAGAAAGACACATCCTTGAGACGAAATTAATCATCATGTTGGCTGGGCTCAGGATCTCCCATTCACAGAGTCACAACATTACATGGCATGTGACTAGTAATGGGCAAATCTGTCCATTTCTCTTTCTCCCACATTTGAATGTTTTACATCTCAAGTTCTTTCTGCACTGAATATGAGGAAATTTTCAAATTTTAGTAAACACTTATAAAAACCAATCTCATACAAAATTCTCATCCATCTGCAATGGCCAAATGCAATATGTATAGCTATTCCCACTTCCCAGCATGGAGAGGACCACGATGTGCCTGCCTGCCATGTAGCTGTTAAAAGTGAGACATCTGTCAGAAGAAAGAGGTGGCAGCTTTAATTCAGCAGCACAAAACTGGTTGAATACACAAAGACAGACTTTTAAGAGCTAAGCACTCAAAGCCATGCACCAGGATGGGCAAATACTACATCAGTCTGACTTTCTCCCACATTCATTTTTTTTTCCCATTCAAGTTCCATTCCGAATATGGAGAAATGGGCAAATGTTGGTAAATTCTAATCAAAAACAAACCAAAAAAATGTTCTCAACTGTTCCGACATGTGAGTAATACTCCAGGATCCCTAGGTTATTTGTGGGTCATGTAGATGCACAACAAGAACAGTGTTGTCTCCAGATGATCCCCAATGTTTCCAAACCTAGTCTCTTGAAAGGGAGGACAGCACAGGAGATAGCTGTGTTTATATGACATGCTTATAGCTCTACACTGTGGTGTTGTAATCAGGGTCAAAAGAACCTTGTCAAGATCCCTTGCTAAAGAACCTTTGGTGAGAGGAGACATTAAAAAAAAAACCTAATTAAATTTCTCAAAATGAAACTGAGCAACATCAAGAATCTGAGTCACTGCTAAGGACCATGACTACACAATGCAAATGAAGATGCTTACAAAAGGGTATCAAAACCTACTTTATTTATTTATTTATTTATTTGGTTTATGAAGTTCTGATGTGGTCTGTACATGGCCCCCCAGATGTTGGTCCTCCGGGTGTTGTTATATTCTCAACTACCCAGCATTAGTGATGACCAGAACATACATTATTTATTGGTATATCCTTTGTGAATTTCACAGTCTCCATTTTTTAAAGAGATCTCAAGCTGGGTGTTGCAATGCATCTGGTAGTAATTAAATGAGATGAGAAGTGGTGATGCCAGCATTCATTATTTTATATTTAGAGAAAAATATATTTAATAACACCAACTACTTACTCAATTGCAAGTAACTTTTTAATTTCCCAGGCTACGGAAAATAAATGGTTCTGCTGTCAATCGTCATATTCCCAATAAACAAGTCTTATCTTCTTTCATTCTGGTTCTCCAAGTGTGATATCAAAGCCCTGAAATAGCTGAGCAAAACAAATCACCTTGAGAATTTAAACTTTGCATCTTCTTTTTATTTTAAAGCAACAAAACAACAACAACAACTAGTATATTCTTGTTGTTTCATGAGGCTCGTGTATTTTTTCCATTATTACCTTTTTCTTACCAGAAAATTTTTGTAGTTTTTCTCTCTGCCACCCCCACCTCTCTGCAATTCTGAGAATATACTAGAATGTGACCATTTAATTTATATTGCAAATCAATGCCAATTCTATGATACCTAAAGCTTATCTGATAATTGGCTCCTTCCTCCATTTGTGGAGGAGCAACTGGTTGATGTTCCTGTAGCCCTATCCTACCTAAATGAGAGCAGTAGTGGGAGTAGCTACTGGGACAGTGTATATCTTCTACAACTTTGGGATGCTTGTGGGTTCCTAAATGCTATATTTTACAGTGGTATGATAGAGAGATGTTGCTCAAGGTTAATGAATATTTCTATTAGCTGCTCCCAGCACATCCACCCATTTTAAAAGTTCCCATTTATTTATTTAATTGCCTATCTCATTTACAGTCTTTCATCAAGGAGCTCAGGACAACATACATGGATCTTTCCTATTTTATCTCCACAATGTTCTATAAGGTATGTTTGTTATCCTCCTTACCATGGAGGATAAGGCTATCAATGGCTACTGGTCCTGATGGCTATAGGCTGCCTCCAGTATCAGAGGCAGTATGCCTATGTGCACCAGTTGCTTGGGAACATGAGTGGGAAGGTGCTGTTGCACTAATGTCCTGCTTGTGGGTTTCCCGTGGGCAAACTCCCAGCTGGTTTGCCCCTGTGTGAACAGTATGCTGGACTAGATGGACCCTTGGTCAGATCCAGTATGGCTCTTCTTATGTTCTTATGAGAGATATTGACTTGTCTGAGTCAACCCTATAAAGCAGAAATTGGAGTCCACGTCTAGTAGATAATCTAGTAGATATTTAATCTACTAGAGAGGTGGGGAAACTGTTTGATATTTAAGGCTGCATTCCTATGTGGGGAAGCAGTCTGTGGCAGCCTACTAGTAGTAGTTGGAGGGAGATAAAAAAAATGTGGGTAGGGCCAAAGTCAAACTGGATAGGATCACCCCTTTTCTTTCTCTTTCTGCTACCCCTGTTGTCTCCCCCACTCACACACACATACACACACAAATGCACACACATGCACACATCCCATTAATCTACCATCTATTCCAGTGATGGCGAACCTTTTTGAGCCCGAGTGCCCAAACTGCAACACAAAACCAACTTATTTATTTCAAAGTGCCCACACTGCAATTAAACCTGAATACTGAGGTTTTAGTTTTAGAAAAACAGCTCATACAGTTGTCCGAACTAATTAACATCTTTTGTCTTAAAAGAAAAACACAATAACAGAGCTTTCAATGATACAAACAGTTTTTTGTTGAAAAAAAATCAACTCAAAAAATTATCATAGTACTACATTGTACACATAGCCTGAAGGGAATTTTATACAAACTTTTTAAATAATTAGGCACATGTATTTTTGGATAAGGGATTCTCAACTTGTAATATGATTATATGCCAGACTGAAATTGTATGGGGCAAGCTTTACTCCGGGTCCTTTCCCTGCTTCTACAGGTGTCGGATTAGTAAAAGTAAAAGTCAACCTGTACTAGGATGAGCAAGATAAACAAGAAAACTAAACGTGCTTACATTTTAAACACTTGATGTCTTGGACTGCAAACACTGCATTAGATAAAAGTTTGCATTGAGCATGCTTTTGTACAATTAATGTGATTTTTGTTATTGCATGCATGCTGATAATTTGTCAAACCTTGGCTCATACTCAGTTTGAGAGCAACACATGCAGCACTCAGGTCAACTGTTAGGGCTTTACATCCAAGCCATGCTCTGTGCATCATTCTTCAAAATCTTTTAAATGTGATAACAATGTAGAAAAGAATTCTGTAACAGGAATTCTAGAATAAAATCATTCTGTTCCACACTTTGAGAAAGAACAAGATCATTAGTGTTTTGCAGAAGGGGACAGTCTTTTCACGATCTGGTGACCAATGGCTCGAGTGCCCACAGAAAGGTCCCTGAGTGCCAGCTGTGGCACCTGTGCCATAGGTTTGCCATCACTGATCTATTCTCTCTTCCATTCATTCTCTCTTTATTACACACACATGCACCATCCATTCATTCTCACTCACTCTCACACACAAGCACTCACATTATTTTATCTCCTTCCTTTTTAAATTTATTTATTTACAGCATTTTTACCCTGCTCTTCAGCCAAAAAAGGCTCCTAGAGCAGCTTACATAGATTAATATTAGACAGTCCCTGCCCTCAAGCTTACAATCTAAAAGACATGACACAAATGGAAAAGGGATTGGGAGGGAGGAGGAAGAAAGCAAAACTCAGGCACCAGTTCTTAGTTACAAGGTTCTTATAGATGTGTGTGTGGGATGTGTGTGTGTTTCCTTTCCTTCCCTTCCCTTCCCTTCCCTTCCCTTCCCTTCCTTTTCCTTTTCTGGCAGGGAAGGGCAAAACAAACTCCCTGCAGCCTGTTCCTTCTTTGGCCAATGCATGGTCTCCCTTCCCGTGATGTTAATCCTGGGAGGCATGGAGTGCAGCCTCCCAATGGCCCTTGGTTCTCTGGCTGATAGATGAGGCCAGCCAGAGTCTGCCATCAGGCATCCACTGCATATCCATATCTTATTAGGTGAGACATATGATTTATAAATGCGGTGAGAGAGCCAGTGTGGCGTAGTGGTGAGAGTGTTGGACTGGGACTCGGGAGATCCGGGTTCTAGTCCCTGCTCGGCCATGAAACTCACTGGGTGACTTTGGGCCAGTCACTGCCTCTCAGCCTAACCTACCTCACAGGGTTGCTGTGAGGATAAAATGGAGAGGAGGAGGACTATGTAAGCCGCCTTGGGTTCCTTGCAGGAAAAAAGGCGGGGTATAAATGTAATAAATAAAAATAAATAAATAAATAAATAAAATCCCAGGGAACTGTCAGTTGGAGGTGTGTGTTCTTTCTGGCAGGGAAAGGTGAAGCGAGCTTCTTACTTTCTTTCTCCAGCAGAAGTGGATGAATAAAGGGATGAAGGGTATTAGGGGCTGCCTAGAGGGTGGTGCCTGCCTGCTGGACAGCTCTTCCCTTTCTTTCTTTGGTAGGAAAGGTGGTATGAAGGGCTGGAGGGCATCAGGGGCTGGTTCTTCTCTTTCTCTGTCAGTAGTGGCACAAAGCTGCAGAAAGGGTGTTGGGGCCACAGAGAGGGAGGACAAGGGCTGTATGTGACCTGGGGACTGTGGGATGCCCACCCCTGATGTATTATTATGTCTCATTGTCTCTGAATCTTCTGATTCAGAGACAATTCAGCTCCCCTAAATCACATTTTCTCCAGTCCTACCTGGCTGCGCTACAAGTTTAGCAGGCATGTGCATTTCCACCATATGCTTTACAGGTCTTCGGAGTTCCTAACTGGAAGATGTGGCACAAGGAGTATGTTAAGCAGTTCTCAACCCAAATCCCCAAACTTTTTAATATACAGTATATATATATATATATATATATATATATTCAAGGGAGTTCTGTGTGTGTGTGTGTGTGAGAGAGAGAGAGAGAGAGAGAGAACACTGCTCTAAAAAGAATCTCATCAAATCATGCTAGTAGATGTGAGGATGGTACGGATGCACGCATCAGGGCCACTGTAGTTTCATCTTACGTTCCAGTCTAACTGCCCAACTATATCCTCTCATCAGTTAATTCTTGATTCATCCATATCTCCCTTTTGTCTTACATAGATTGTAAACCCACTGTGTCTGCAAACCATGACACTTCCATATTGTGCCTAGCACATGATCGGTACTACAAAAATGGTACATAGTAGTAGCTGTAGCAATATATGTTATGGCACTAAATGAGAATTAAAAATCTATTCAACCTTTTAAGTGCAGATAAGCATGAAAGTAATGTCTAATTTCAAACCATGTTTTTTGTAAGGATGGTTGTCAGCTTGTGTGTCTCAGCTGTTTGCCTTTGAATGATATTAACACAGTGTTGGACTACCCTAGGTGCTGTCATTAAAATGCTGTAGAAAAAAAGATAGCTCCCTTTTGTTCAAACAGAAATTACTGCATAATGTGATTCAGATCTTGCTTGAAATCTGTCTAATAATGGCTTCACACTGACTACAGAGAGGTGACATGGCGTGTAAGTCAACAGAACATTTGGCTTATGTACCCAAGCAATGGAAAAATCCAACTCCCCTCAATGTGGAGTGCTCACATGTTGAATCTTTTCACCATTACAATACAATCAAAGAGATGTACAATTGCAGCCCATGAATATTTGAAGTGGAGAATAGAAAACTGAATCCCTGTGCTTGCTGTGATCGTTCTGTTACATGATGGAAAATAAGTATTTCAGGAAACAGCTTCATTTAATTAAACTAGGACTTCTCAAACTTTGTCACAGTGAGGATCTCTAAGTTTTTCAAAAAAGGAACTTTTTAAAAGCTTCCTCAAACCTAGTCAATGTAAAACCAAAGCTGATGGTCTGCCAGCATCCCCTTTAATTCTCAACTTGAGAAGAAACAGATCAAATGGAAAGAGAAGGAATTTGTCCATATGGGCTAAAGAAGGCACTTGGTCTCAAGGTCCTTGGGGAGTGACCTTAAGCAAAAGGTTGAGGGAAAGGAATGAAGCCCATTGACACCCAGCACTGATCATCAACACAAGGAGTTCCCCTCATAGCTCTTCATATTGCATTAGCTAGAAAGGGGTGACATAGGCCTTCTGACACAGTAGAGAGACACAGTGAACCAAATTTATTTATTTATTATTTATTTATTATATTTATTAATCGCCCATCTGGCTGGTCACCTGGCCACCCTGGGCGATGTACAATTAAAATAATACAATAAAACAATACAATAAAATATGATAATTAAAACAGTATAAAAAATTCATTTAAAATCCTAACCCACCCCATATTCCCGCCTGAAAAGCCATGTTTTTAATGCACAGCGGAAGCTCATAACGGAGGGGGCATGGCGAACGTCACTAGGGAGGGAGTTCCATAACGTGGGGGGCGCCACAGAGAAGGCCCTCTTCCTAGTCCCCACCAGCCTGGCTGCTCTGGCTGATGGGATAAGGAGAAGGCCGTCTGTGGCAGATCTTGTTGAGTGGCCTACTTGATGTTGCTGGAGGCGGCGCTCCTTGAGATAAACTGGGCCGGAGTCAGTGTAGGGTTTTAAAGGTCAAAACCAACACCTTGAATTTGGCTCGGCAAGCAACTGGTAGCCAGTGCAACTCCTTAAGCACTGGCGTGATGTGATCACACCGGTGGCTGTCCTTAATCAGGCGAGCCGCTGCGTTCTGTACCAGCTGAAGCTTCCGAACCATCTTCCAGGGTAACCCCACGTAGAGCACATTACAGTAGTCTAGGCGAGAGGAGACCAAGGCATGAACCACTGATGGGAGCAGATGATTAGGAAGGTAGGGGCGCAGCTGCCATATCAGGTGGAGTTGATACAGCGCTGCCCGGCTCACAGCTGACACCTGAGCCTCCATGGACAGCTGGGAGTCTAGAATGACCCCCAAGCTGCGGACCTGGTCCTTCAGCAGGAGATGTACCCCATTCAGCACCAGGTCAACATCCCCTAACCTTCCCTTGTCTCCCACCAGAAGTACCTCGGTCTTGTTGGGGTTCAGTTTCAACATGTTCCTTCCCATCCAGCCGCCCACTCCCTCCAGGCACTTGGACAGGGTCTCAATGGCCAACCTTGGTGAGGACTTGAAAGAGAGGTAGAGCTGCATGTCATCCGCATACTGATGACACTGCACCCCAAACCTCCTGATGATAGCCCCCAGTGGCTTGAGGTAGATGTTGAATAGCATCGGGGAGAGGATGGAACCCTGCAGCACCCCACAAGTGAGCAGCCGAGGGTCTGAAGCCTCCTCCCCAAGAACTACCCTCTGGTACCTTCCAGAGAGGAAGGACCGGAACCACTGTAATACAGTGCCTCCGATACCCAACCCCTCCATGCGGTCCAGGAGGATACCATGGTCCACAGTATCAAAAGCCGCTGAGAGATCAAGGAGGACTGGGAAGGAGCATTCGCCCCTATCCAAGGCCCTCCTCATATCATCCACCAAGGCGACCAAGGCCGTTTCTGTCCCATGTCCAGGCCTGAAGCCCGACTGGCATGGATCTAAGTACAGTATTTTTGAATGTATAAGACTATACTTTTCCTAAAATTGTTAGACTAAAAATTGAGGGTCGTCTTATACACGGAAGTAAGCCAACGAGAGAACTCCGCGGTTGCGAAACTGCCCAGTGGGGGGCGTCTTATACATGGGGGCGTCTTATAGATGGAAAAATACGGTAATCAGCTTCATCCAAGTGTGCCTTCAACTGAGCCCATACCACTCGCTCAATCACCTTGCCCAGAAATGGCAAATTGGAGACTGGGAGAAAGTTGTTCAGGTCTTGGGGATCCAAGGAGGGCTTCTTTAAAAGTGGTCTTACTGCAGCCTCCTTCTCATCGAGGGAGGCATTCACCACCACCCTGATCCCCTCACCCAGTCTCTCCCTGCAGCTCATAATGAGCCAGGATGGGCAAGGATCAAGCAAGCAGGTGGTTGGCTTCACAAATGAAAGCACCTTGTCCACTTCATCAGAAGGAAGAGGCTGGAACCGATCCCACAAGACCGGTCTACCGTTGGCCTCCTCCCGCTCACTTCCTGTATCCACGACGCACGAAATCCCACTCCTAATCCGATCAATTTTATCTGCAAAGTGCTCCGCTAAAGCCTCACAGGAGGCTTTGGATTGTTCCATCGGATCCGGAGCAACTGGACTGACCAGGCTCCAAACCACTTGGAACAGCCCCCTGGGGCAGCACTCCGCAGACGCAATGGAGGCAGCAAAGAAATTCTTTTTTGTTGCCTCCACCGCCACCCGGTAGGCTGAAGATGCAGCTCTAACCTGTGTTCGATCGTCTTCGGAGCGGGATCTATGCCATCGGCGCTCTAGCCTTCTCACCTCCTGCTTCAGAGCTCGCAGCGATGGAGTAAACCAAGGTGCCGTGCGAGCTCTGTTCAAGTGAAGAGGGTGCTTCGGGGCCACTCGGTCTAATGCCCTGGTGATTGCAGCATTCCAGTCATCCACCAGGGTCTCGACCGAGCCACCGTTTGCATGCTCTAGTTCCCCAAGCGCGTTCAGGAATCCATCCGGATCCATAAGACGCCTGGGGCAGACCATCCTAATAGGTCCTTCACCCCTGCAGAGGAGTTGAGGCACCGAGAAATCCAACCCCACCAGATAGTGATCTGACCCTGACAAGGGGGTGGTGGATATACCCCCGATTTCCAGATCATTGCCCCCCTCTCCAGAAACAAAAACCAAGTCTAGTGCCTGACCGGCTACATGGGTAGGTCCAGTTACTATAGGGTGCAGCTCCCAGGAAGCCGTGGTCTCCATGAAGTCCCGAGGTGCCCCTATGAGGGCAGCCCCTGAATGAACGTTGAAGTCCCCCAGCACCACTAGCCTGGGAGACCGCACACGCACATCGGAGACCACCTCTAGCACCTCGGCCAGGGAGTCTGACGTGCAGCGGGGTGGACGGTACACGAGCAGAATCCCCAGACTGCCCTTTGGACCCAACCTCCAGTACATGCACTCAGTAAACTTGGTCCCCTGGAGAGGGAGTCTGGTAAGGACCAAGGACTCCCGGTAGATAACAGCCACTCCCCCTCCCCATCTCCCAACCCTTGGTTGCTGGGCATACGAGAAACCTGCCGGACGCAAGGCCGCCAGAGTTGAAGCAGCGGCCTCGTCCAGCCAGGTTTCTGTAATACATGCCAGGTCCGAACCCTCATCCAGGATCATGTCATGTTTTTTGGGTAACAGACCTGGCATTACACAGCAGCAAACGTAAGGGTGGAGAAGGAGCCCCCCCCCCCAGTTATCCCTTGGCTCTGGGCAGGCCCGGAACAAGGGATAGATATTAAGCATCGATCCCCTGTTCCCCTTAATCGGCGTGGCCTGCCCCTAGCACTCTGCCAGCATCTGCCACTCAACGATGGTATGCCCCCCGGAACTCCCCCCATCATCTCCCCAAGATGCACACATGCCCACCCTGCTTCCACCGATCAGGCAGGAGACCCACCCCTAAAACCAACCCCTAAAGCCCCTAAAACCCCAACCCAGCTCAGACTGGAGGATAGGCCCTCATCCTCGTGCCACCCCCCAAGTGGCTCCCCCAAAGGGGCGACCCCTTTGGCGTCGTCCCCTTTGGGGATGTCGCTGCCGGGGCGTCGCCGCCCCACTCTGCAGGCTGGTAGATGAAGATGTTGGTTCTGCTGGGGCAGCTGGCACCACTCCCCAATCAGTCCAGGGGGCAGCTCCTCCTGGCTGCTGCAGAGGCAGGGCCCCAGTCCAGCAGGGAACCACCAGGGACGGGAAAAAGCTGGCTGCAGGTGGAAGTCACCAGCTTACCTCCCTCCCTGGAGAAGCCCAAAATGCTGGCTGGGTTGCAGGTCTTCAGGGCAGTTGCCCCACTCCTCCGTAGATGAAGATGTTGGTTTTGCTGGGGCAGCTGGCACCACTCCCCAATCAGTCCAGGGGGCAGCTCAAAGAGGAGGGTGTCCTTCCTTGGCATCTCTCTATTAAGGATGCCTTCATCCTCTTAGAGCCAGTTAATTAAATGAATAGGGACACTAGCAATATCTAGGTACCTCTGTTTTTAAGCAAACATGACAATCTGGTCTACAGATGTGTTCACTGTGTGCATGCAGTTACCATGATCTCGCACCTCTGATGCTTTCCTATGACAGGAGGAATTGGTTGTGTGTGTGCAATAAGCAATCCAAATTGCAGTAGAATACTCCACCCCTCATAGAAGAAAACAGGACAGGTCCATGAGTTCCATGTGTGCTTCTCTGATCCCATGAAATTTATACCACCTGGTTTCATCAGACAGAGAGGTGGGACAGTGAGGCAGCCCCCTCACTCAGTCTGACTAGGACCAATCACCATTTAGTTCCTCCACATACCAGGCCATGGTATCTGGATTTGCATTCCCCCCCCGCCCCTTTTCCTTTTGTATCATACCTACTAAACTATAAGCGATTATTTTAAATCAAAGTACTTTGAGTGCATAGACAGAAATGGAGTAAACAAAACTGAATTGTGGCCGGATTGAGGCATGTTCCTATATCCAATTCAATACTTCTGCCTAGCATGGAATGCTAAAGCCACATATTAGTAATATAATAAGTCTGCAATCCTATGCACATGCACTTGAGCATAAGTCCCATTGAACTCAGTGGGATTTACTTCAGAGTAGACTTGTGCGGTAAAATGTCTATTTTATTGTTGTAATATTTTCACCCATAAAAAGAGAAAATACAGAGTGGGTGGGTTACAGAGTGCCCTGGAAATCACATTAACCCGTCTCTTGTGCTTAATCATGTGAACTGCAAACACTTTTCTCTTGTATGGTTCATGTTAGTACTGCAATATATGGACATCTTTAGAAGTTTTCTCTTTGCACAGTGGACCTTGCTCTGACTTATCACAGTGGCATTTTGTTTTGTACCTCCGTATCAGGAACAGAGCTTCAGAAGGCTTGCCGGTCTTACATTTATTCAGACAATCACCAGTTTCGAAGGCCACCTTTACTCTTTCTGTGTATAACATCTCAATAGGATGTGGAGAATGTCAAAGCTGGCTTACAAACAAAGACCAGTGCTTAGCACAAGGGTAGCAAGCCTAGAAAACTGATGAAAAAGTGGCATCTTTTGAAGCTAGCTATGGAAGATTTCCCCCCATGCTATGAAATTATAGGAACAAACACTTTTCCTTCAAGACTACAGAGTTGGTTCCAAGGGAGACTCCTGTAGTTGGGGAAGGCATGCTTTTTTTTTTTAAAAGAGACCAAAATTGGCAGGTATGTTTTTTTTTTATATGCCTATGCTGTTGTGAAGATCAGAGGGGTCTATCCGAAACCAGCTTCAGATAGACAAATGGATACATTCAAAGAGGGAAAAGATCACTTTGGGTTGCTGACTATGTTGCTTGAATACTGTTTCCAAATTGCTGAGACCAGAGGAGCAGATGTGTTATAAAAAGGCCTTGGGAAACTCTCCTTTTTTTAATGATTGTATTAACAAGTCCATGGAACCGTAATATATGGCAATAAATTGGTGGGCTCAAGCTCTTATTTCAGGAAGAAGCAGAGGCAATAAAATACAATTTACATTCAATCATTTCTGTTACGTCTACAGTAGAGCCAAGATGGATCTTGATCAAGATATATAGGATGCAATAAAATCACAGTTCACTTCTTTCCCCCCCCCCCTTGTTTCTGCCTTCATACAACACTATGTGGCTTTGTAATAGAGTGCTTACATAGCAGCCCTCCAGAAGAACAATATCAGAAGCTACTGAACACCTGCCACCCTCAGTCCTTAATTTTGTCTGAAGTCTGACTCTAGGGTATCATAGGCCATTGAAAAGAAAATGATAGAAAACAAAGCAGCAAGGGAAGCTAGTCAAAAGGCCACAATGTTTATACAGAGTTAAGATTTCCTTTTCAAGAAATGGTTGTTTCCTAAGAGGAAAATGGCCTTAGGCAGGGCAACAATGTTCCAGGCTGTTGAGATAAGGTCACTTTGTTTGTAATATACACAATAATGCCAGCTGATGTCACTGATGCTAGCCTAAATGCAAACGAGCTATAGAGTTGCTCCTTACACAGCAAGAAGAAAACTCTGACCTGTTTGGTTCTCTTCTCCTTAAAGTATGTTAGATAGGAAATACCAAAAACAGGAGGTTGGTTTGGCTGTCTTTATTTTGGTAGATCACAAATTATTCAGGAGTCTAGGGATGTGCGTGGAGCTTAATTGGGGGGCGGAAGTCTGGCAAACTCGCTGTACTCGACCCCCTAGCTCCACTCGCCCTACCTTTTCCCTGGCTCGACTTGCGTTCTCGCGAGCTGAGCCAGGGAAGTGACTTCGGGGTTCCTGGCGCTATGTTGTTTACATAGAAAATGGCCTAATTTGTGCTAATTACGGCCAAATTTGTGCATTTAGACCATAATTTGCACAAATTTGGCTGTAATTTGCGCAAATTAGGCCATTTTCTATGTCAACAATGTGGCACCGGGACCCAGAAGTCCAGCGAGTGCCTCAGCTGGTGCTCGTGCTCAGCTCAACTCGTGCACCGTGAGTTGAGTTCTGGGCGGGTCGCCCATCCCTAGTTAGGGAAAGGGTAAATAAACAGACAGACAGACAGACAGACAATACACATTTATATATTACATTTATATCCCATCTTTCCTTCTCAAAGGAAAGTCCCCCGCCCCCCTCCCTTATTTTAATGTCACAAAAATCCTGCGAGGTAGTATGGTAACTGGCCTAAGGTCACTCAGTGAGTTTCATGGCTGAGTGGGGATTTGAACCAGAGTCTGTCTGTCTCCAGCAATTGGTGATCTACCAAACCAAATGCAACATCTCAGTTATGTAAGGCATCGACTACCTATCTGTGGCTCAGTAAAGCTCTTTGTTTTTGGTGTCTGCTTGTAACTGAAAAAACCGAGCTGGGTTTCAACCATCTGGCTGGCCACAATGCATGGCTGGTGGGATGTTTTAGCTTGGTAAATCATGAGTTGTACAAGCCAATCCTACGTGATCAAAGCTGACTCTTCGCTCTGACATGGCAGACACAGCTGAGTGCCACTTGTGCTCCTGTGTCTCCCCTCCCCTTCCACAAGCAGATGCATGCCTGTATAGTTTCTTTATTCATTAGAAGTGATCCTGCTTCCCAGATACCTCTAGGACTTTCGGTAAAACTCCTATCCAATTTTCTTGCATGCTATCTAAACAATGAAGGAAACATCAACAGTTCCCTTCTCCAAATTTTTACCCCCTCTGTGCCCTTATTTAATTAGTGCAGTAATGGCTTTTGGTTCTGTGACTTTTTTCTTTAACAAGGCAAGCAGAAAGCATGAAGGAAAAGCCTTAGGATAGAAAGAGAAGTTCTATACCTTATCAAAACACTCTGCTTAGTAGGCTGCCGAGGGGAAAAAAAAGATTTTTGGCCTAGCCATTCAGCTATAGAGAGAGACACCCCCCCACACACACTTTTTTGTGATTTCAGTGTCATTTGAAGCCTTGTTCAGAAGAATATATTACAGCCTCTGGTGAAATACTTAAAAGTTACACATTGCAGATAATAAATGATCTATAAATTTAAAACTCAGCATGAATAATTCACACCCTTTCACCTGCCAAAAGTTTTGGATCAGATGCTGGCTGCCCATAGAACAGATCCAAATGCTGTTTTATGTAATGTGCCTGACATACATTATTACACCACATTATATTCCATTAATTTGGCAGAGGTTATAACATGAAGTGACATGACGTGCTTAGATAATGGTTTGCAACTAGGATGTTTCCAATCAATTAGATAGTAAATATGCAAATCCTACAAACCAGTAGTGGACCAAAGTGGAAGGTAGTAGCGAGCAACTGCCGTGCTCATGGGATTTAATTGTGTGGCTGGCCAAGAAGTTGAATTTGTTTTGGCTGCTTTGTGAAGCTTCCCCTCTCCACTTTGTTAATGAATACAAATTTACCATGCAATTCCAAATGCAGCAAATTGCCCTATAAGTGGCGGATGCTGTCAGTGACACACTGGGCTGAACTCTGATAACCAGGAACTGACATTTAATGGAGCAGCAGATCTGGAACTGCATCAGCCCTGCTGAAAAATGAACATGATGCCCAGCTGAAGGTTCTTGTCATCTTTCGAAAGGAAAGTTGGCAGGAACAGTGGTCAGGAGACATGCTGATATCACAGCATTAGCCGGGGAGGTAGGCTTGCCTGACAGGCTTAATAGATTGTAATCAATCCTGTTACATAAAAGTCACAGCCACCTTAAATGCCATACTGTGTGTAGTAGCACTGTAGAGTCAGTGGATGTGAAAAACACTGTTATATTCCTTATATGTAATTCACCCTGCACTGTGCTTCTGTAGTAGCAACAGCATGGCTTGGACCAACAGCAGTGCAAATACCTTGGGAGTGTGTGGGGTCTGGCCATGCCGGCGCACAGTTCATGAGGACCAGCACCTACACATGTTGGCTGATCATCACGCAACTGCTTTCATCTTTGAGCATGGCGTGGTTTAAAAGACCAATGCAATTGGTGACCGCAAAGACTGGTGGGCGTGCTGTCTGTGACAAATGGTGCTTCCATGTGAGGCCCTTGAGGCCTCCATGCCCTCGAAGGACTCAAATGGGAATCAGCATTAGCCTGAAGCGAGCCACTTTCTTTTTCAGGTATGGACGGCTCAAGGACAACACTTGTGTATGTTACAGGAGCCCTTCGCAGAAATCCTTGCACATTCACCGTAAGGGAGGAGAGTGGGATCGTGCCTGCTAGCCACACCCCTCAAGTTGGCACACACACACCCGCCATGCCCTGGCATCTGTGTGTATAGTTGAAGAGGGAGGGAGGAAACAGAGGCTGCAAGCTCCCATTGTCCCTTGGTCTTCTGGCTGGTGACAGAGGCCAGACTGTGCTTCCCTTCTGCTCTCCAGTCCCAGGGCAAGTTATTAATCCATTCAATGGGGCTGTAATGTAAGCCAGTGTCATTAACCCATATATCAGGTGGCAGTGGTGGGGCTAACGTGTAAAGTTGTACCAAAATTAAAATTGTGAGATGCTTTCCTAATGGACAGGAGCACATGTATATGCACCACCGATGGCCAAACTAAACTCAATTCTAATCATGCATAGATGAGCTATGCATGATAGGCTTCTTTGTTCCAGTGTAAAGAATCCCCTGATTCAAATTTATTTATTTATTTATTTATTTATTTTATTTATTTATAAATAAATAAATTGGGTCTGTGGTGCTCCAGGAGGAGGGATTAAACTTCCCTCACCTATTTTTGTCCTGAAATTTCATCCCTGTGGAAGAGAGGGGTTAAAAAAGAAGAAGAAACCTTGATGGACTCCAATTGAGACTTTTTAAAATTCTTTTTTAACAACCCCCCCTCCCAATGGGGCAGTGGAATTTTAGGATGAAAACAGGTAAAAGGAGGTTTGCCCACACACACACTGGAGTGCCACAGTCCTAGTCCAAAGCAGGGCTATGTGTGCTTACAGTGGAGTAAAGAAACTTATGACACATAGCTCCAATTTGCACAGAACATTTAGTTTGCTGATAAAAATGCAGCACAAAAAGAATCTTGGTGAAATCATACGTATGATCACATTAAGATTACTTTTTAAAAAGTTTATTATCAATGCATATGTGCAGATCAGTAGAGAGGGGGAAACATGCAAATGAACTGAAAAGTGACACACTGCACATGCTCCAATTGGAAAATTGATTTTTTAAACATTTTTCTAGTTCATTTGGAACTCAGGAGAAATGGAACACAGATCAGAGTGAAGCAGAACTACAGTAAAGGAATGAATCAGGGGAAACACGAGTAAATATTTGCAGTCACGTAAAGGCGATAGTCAGCATTCACTGGTGTATGCCCAAAAGTGGTATGTGTGTTTTGAGGTGCTCATAAAATTCATCTGGGGTGGTCAGCATTCACCTGCTAGAAAAGCTGCCCCTACTGAAATTTTCTTTTGTACACAACTGTTAATAGTCCTGGTCACTGTGAAGGAGGCTGATCTTACACCAACCCTGCAGGGCAGGCCACAGTCCCAATGTTCCCTGGACTGGCACACACCTCCCAAGGTCCCATACACCAAAGTGGTGTAGCAGCCCCAACCTTTCAAAAAGGAACACACGCCAAGATTAAGTTGGAGACTTTATTAAAAAGTAAAAATAACAAGTTAATCAGTGTAGGGTCTCCAAGTGTCCAATATAAGTAAAATAATCCCTTATAAGAAAGGGCTAAAAGAAGGTAAGGGGAAAAGGGGTGAGGTAGTTGTTGTGAGGAAAAGGGAATGGGAATAAAAAGGGACTCTAAAAGAACATAAAAACAAACCCCTAGAGTCTGCAGGAACAAAGCAAGTCAAACCAGGCCTAGCTTTTCCTAGCTACCCTGTCAGAGTGGCATACCTGCCCAGATGGAACTTCCCAGCTTCCACGCCCCAACGGAAGAACCCTGAAGCCTTTTCCCCTAGCTCCTTTATTGCCCCCAGGGTCCATTTTCCCGCCCAGCGTTCACCAATCCTGTCTTCCTAACTGTCGAAGGAGGGGCCCCCGCCCTTTCTCAGCTGTAGACACTTTCTCATGACTTCATCCCAATTAACGCCTGACCTTGCTTCTCAGCTCTGCAGCTCACCCTTATCTCCCAGGTGCTCCCAAACAGCCTCCCAGTACATTCCAAACGACTACAGTGAAAATCCGTTAGCTAAACAGCAATGGGGGGGGGAAGGGACATCTAACAGGGTTTCTTCTAAAGTCTCAGCTACTACAAGTCCCATCTTCACAGTCACCATATGTTTCCCTTTGTTAAATTATTACCAAGTATCTATAAAATGTTAATATGTTTATACACACACACACACACACACACACACACGTATGGCTTTCTTTTCTTCAGCAAGTCCTGAGGAACTATACGTCTGCTGCTGGAACATTGTGATGGAGAGAAATTTCCATGATGGTGCAGCCTCTGAACTGGCATATGTCTCATTAATACTAGAAAGGTCTCAAACACCAGGCAGATCTTTAATATCACATCTGCTTTGACCCAAACTGGAGGAAGTAGCAGTGTTCCATTAATATTAAAACCATTTGAATCCACCAGGAAAATCAAGACACACAACAGGCTCTAGTTCTTCTCAGCTGAAGGTCTTTTGTTATGGTGCTGAAAAGACATTTGTCTGAAAGACCTTGGATTACATATGCTAGTAGCCTTATTAATATTATCAAGCTATTAGGAAAATAAATACAAGTTGGAAGAGAATGAATGCAGGTTTACACACATTAAAGGCAATTTCTTATGAAATCAAACAAACTTTTCCATTGTGTACAATTTTCTTTTTTAGGGTTTGTTGTCTTAGTTTTTAAATTTAAACACCAGATCATGTCCTAAACACCAGATCATGTCCTACTTAACTCAGCTATTATGTGATCTCTTTATTCATTCAACAGGCAAACTGTGATAGATCACTCTGTTCTTTCCCCACCATTTAAAAAATAAAATAAAATAGGAATATAACGACCACTTCTTATGGCATATTCCAAAATCCATGTTTGGCTAACTCATTCTTGTAAAATAGAGTCTTACAAATCACTGTCCATAAAGGTTAAATTGTATAATTTGACAGTTATTCATTCAAGTAATGCCTTTTCTAATGTTTAAATAAAGCCTAAGTCTCAAGTCAACATAATAGTGTGCTAGGGATATATATCTTTATAATACTCAGGTGGCTGATAATTTACCTTCACCTCTTAGAAACATATGCACACACACAAAAAAAAAAAAAGGAAAGGAAAGGAAATGTCCCATGGCCATAATGAAGCGTAGTCGGCAGAACATTTGATTCTGCCATTGAAGACTCAGCCAAAAACAAAGTAAAAAATAAGCAAACTGCAAGAAAAAAGGGGGACCCAGAAAATTACGTTATTAAAAGGGCAATTTCTAAAAGATGATGGCCATAAGCTTAGGCATGCCTAGTAGGACATTTATCTTATTTTGGATAAGAAGAAGACACTCTCCCCATGCTAAGTCACACAAACTGCTTTTCAAATTCTCCCCAAAGTTCTCCCCAAACTTCCAAAGCAGTTTCAGGGGCGCACAAGATATCTCCATTCCCCAAGACAGGGGTGGGCAACTTGTGTCCCTACAGACGTTTTGGCCTACAACTCCCATGATCCCTCATGACTGGCTATGATGGCTGGGGGGTAATGGGAATTGTGGGCCAAAACATCTGAAGGGCCACAAGTTGCCCACCCCTGCCCTAAGAGAAGTTCTCCTGTTCAGGGCTCCAACCAGCCTGACATTGAAGAATTATTATGTTCCAGTTAAGGCGTTGGAGGGATGGGAGTTTCAGAAGAAGGGAAGAACTCTGCCTAAGCTTCTAGAGATCCACTGCCAGCCAGAGTAGGCAATATTGGGCTAGACCATGGGTGGATGACATGTGGCCCCCGCTGCCCTCTGCTATGGCCCCTGCCACCCCCCCATTTTTTAAACAAAATGTTAATTAAAAAATGGTAGCAGTTAGCTGCTATGGAGTGCCAAAAATGTTAAATTTTACCCTTGTAGCACTCTGCTCTGCTATGGAGTGGTTCCCCACTTTTATTTTTAAAAATGGGGTGAACCCCTGTGGACTGTGTGGCAACCCATAGACTGCAGTCTGTGGGTGGGGGGATCTGGGGAACAAAAATGGCTCCCAAACTTCCCACGATTGCCCACCCCTGGGCTACATGGAAAAATATATGAGGCTGATTTCCATGTTCCTAGAATCATGTCATTTTTCTGACTCTGTTCTGGTTCCTTTAACAGCAGCCCTGACTCTCATAAATTTATCTGGTGCACTTTTATGCTGGCATGGAGAGGAAAAATGTTTATTTGTTCATGTCATGTTACTGTTAAAAGCATAGGAGCGGAGCCATTAAAACAAACCTAGGAACTGTGTATCCAGACCTCATTGCATCTTTTTGGGATTGTGGCCATAGCTAAGCACTGCTGATATTTCTGCCCTCCCCACCACCAATGAGGGAGGTTAGGAAAAGAGTATGGCACAATCATTCCTCTGCTCCCAGAAAGTTCAACAGAAGCTTGCTATCTACAGTGGTGGGGCTTCAGTTTTTTGTTTTGCTGCTGCTGCTGTTGTTTTTAAACAATCCAATCTAATCCAATGCAATCCAATCAAAAGGTCTGCTGAATAAATAGATGTGCAGTTCCCTGGACTGAACTCAGCAGATCAGTCTCTCCCTGAGCAGTCCTCCTAACTCCATTGTCCCACCCAGGAGAAAGTGCCAGATAAAGCACTGGCAAACCACAATTCAGAAGTCTTTGTCCAGCCTATGCAAATGAGGGCACACCATTTCCATGAGAAAGAAGTAGCTTGAAAGGCATGTCTAGCAAATAATGGCACTCATTAAAGCCATAGTGCTGGAGGAAAATATGAGTCACAGCAGTTCCATTCATGACAGAGGACTGTGGGTAATAACATGTCTTGTGAAAGCACTGCTCATTCTATTGCTGGCATGATGGGTGGAAGTAGGGTTGCTGAACTGGCAACAAGTAGACTTTCTTTCAGCCCAGGGGTTCTTTGGAGAGCATGACAAGAGGCAGGAGCCAAAGCTGACGGAAGCTCTGTGAAGCCAGCAGTACATCGTATGGTTTGCATACATTATGTGTGGCCTGGTCCCATAGTTTGCAGCAATCAGCATTTTGATAGTAAGAGGTTAATGGTGAAGAATTTCTGCACATGTACTTACAAAGCAGCTGCCTTGAGAGTAACTAGCCCACTCTTACCCAACCTCCTGATGCTTTGTACCACAATCCAAGCATTTCTGAGCATTTGCCATGCTGGCTGGGGCTGATGGAAATTGAAGTCCAAAACATCTGGAGGGCACCAGCTTGGAGAAAGCTGGCTGAATCTACTGAATGCTGCCTGGCTGTGCATGCGCAGACTCCCATTTAATATCTGAAGCCAGAGAAGAACTTGTGGAGGAAATGTTACTCAATTCATGATACAGCTGAGCTTTATGACATGGCCAAATTCATAGACCAAACCAGGCCATTATGATATTTGGTGACAACTCCAGCCAGCTATAAGCAAATGACCCATTTTGCCTTGTAATTGAAGCAATGATTGTTTCCTTCTAATGGCTTTTTAAGGTGCTGTTCTGTGGAAACTTCCAACTAGCACTTTCTAGACTATAATACACTTCATTAAACTCAATTATTGCTTTGAATTTTCCAGAATTGAAGCATAGCATTACCCCAAAACAATAGTGATCAGCTGTTCATAATGCCATCAATTAGTCTGCACTGTTACTAATAATTTCTGAGTATTACAACATGAACATGACCCTCTGGCTATTTACTTTGAAGTAAGTCAGTGGGACTTATTTCCAAGTACATTTGCTTAAGATAGTAGCCTTAAGAGCATAAACAGGTCCACAATCCAGGGATTTTTTAAAATGTGCTTAGCAGTATAGCCCTCTGCAGTGTAAGGTATGTTTATGCCCAATGGTGTCAATTGACATTGGCATACCTAACTCTGCATAGCATTGGCCTGTAAGTCTTACTGAGTTCAGTGGAATCTCTGAGGTTTTGGAATGCACCCATGCCATTAAAGGAGACATATTTAACTCAGTGCAACTTGTTCATAATGACTACTATCTTATGGGTACAAGCAAGGATCTCCCACTGTCAGTTTATGGAAGGGGGAAGATAACCAATAATACGAACTCTGTTTGCAATCAGTCATCTGTACGGCAGCCAATGGGTACAATCCAAAGATGCACACACCAATGGGGGTTCAGTATTGATATCTGTTGAATGTGTATTGCACCAAGTATATATATAGGATGTATTTATTTTAAAAACAACAACAACAACCCCTAATAGGATTTTTGAAGTCATTTGGTATTACATTGTCATTCAGAAAAATGTGATAATATATTAATGTGTTTCTCACTGTAATACTAAGCACACGTATGAGGGAATAAGCCTCATTGAGCTCAATGGAGATTGCTTCTAAGTAAACAAGTTTAGGATTGCAATGCACAGGAATGAATGAAGATTGTGTGTGCGTGTGCGTAAATTCCCAGTGTTTCAGGCTTCTAAATCAACTTTTGATTCTTTTTCAAAACTGAACTTTCAAATAGGTCAGAACAGTCTTGCTTTGAATATTTAGAATGCAGATGATGAACACATGTTAGCAGAAATTTATCTATCTGATACCGAATGATCTGTCTGTCTATCTAGCACTAAAGTAATACTGAATGAAGAAGAATGGGGGAAACATCATATTTAAGGAAAACAATCCACGCTGGTGTGCAATATAATGCAGATTAAGAGAAGGCAATTGCTGGGAAACAGTACTAGCATCAGGATTGGAGATGGCTCTGAAAACTGTAGGACTACAGTCCAAACAAATTTAGTCATGCTGAAGGGATAAGCTAACTGCAAATAGCATGCCCCTGAATTTCACTGAGATCTGAGTGCAACTACTGTAATTTACCCGGGATTCAGGACTAGATCAAGGAAGAAACTAGGGATGCTTTCAAAAATTCTCCTAATCCACAGTCTGTTTCCTCCAGATTTTGAAGTTCTGAATTAACTAGTCTTGTTTCTAAAGTAGAACCAATACATTTTAGTGTTGGGGAGAAAAAGCAATTTGACCCAAAAGTAGTGAAACTGATCCTAGAATCTGAGAAGAAGTGGTTTCGTAAATGGACCCATCCCCAACATGCATCTCTTAATCATTTTGTTGATTCTCTGCCACATTTACTTGGGATCAAGTCCCACTGAACTCAGTGGGGCTTACTTATTATTAGACATGCATAGGATTGCACGATTAACTTCTGATTTCCCCCTCTCCAGCAAAAAAATTAAGATGGCAGGGACGTTTTTGAAACCTTAAGTCCACTTTTAAATACAGCATCTTTGGGTGTGTGGGTTTTTGCAAGACATACCTATTTTTTAAAAAGAAATCCAAGCATAAAAATGTTTTTCTTTCCCCCAAATAGTTTAGGTTTAAGAATAGGGTTGCATGGAACCTCCCACTGTGACTTTTCAACAAGCCCAGCTTCAATCACTGCCTTTTCTTTAGAGGGGTATTTAACATTGCAGTGCCTCTTGAATAAAACGAGCTGCTGGAGGAATTATCCACCCACTTTGTTAAATGGTGTGTGCTTTTTCTGTAGATATTCAATTACTATAAATTATAATGGCAACCTCCAGTGAGTTGCAAAGGAGGCAGCCACATTTTATGGCAGCATTCATTTTGAATTCATTTTAAAGAAATGCATCTCAGAACAGGGATTTCTGGGAAAAACAAAATGGCAGTTGCTCAGTTCTCTTCCCACCAAAATATTTTTTTCCCTCAGCCCTGAGATATAGACAAAACATAAGAGCTGTCTTCAGTGTGGGTAAAATGGCTGAGAAATGGCCCTTGTCAATTCAGTACAGCCTCATTAGGAATTGTCAATAACTCCATTTTTAAAATTTCCAAATTTTGTACAAAGCACTGTTCATTGGCAGTTTACTCCCACTTTCATTTCCTTTTCTGCAAAAAAGAAAAAAGAAAGAAAGAAAAAGAAAAAGAGAGAACCGATTTTATATGGTTATGCATGTAATTGTATCAAGATAATTTTGCGTGGTGCTTTGCCTATACAGAATAGACCTATTCAGGTGTTCTGTACCGGAACAGGGCAAACACGTTACAAAAAGGAGTGCTCTAGCCCTGCCCCTCTCCTTCACCACATCCATTGCCCTCTTGTGGAGGGCGACTGTCTGAAGAGGAGACAGAACACTGGAAACAGAATGCCTGCTTAGACACATGCTCATCGATAAAAGAACATTGCTTTTTAGCAGTGTTTTAGCATTACATGGGATGCTGGAGAAATCCAAAACAGATTCAAATTACATTGGATTTCTATGAATTCAAGCCATGGATTCTGCAATGAACTGGCATCTTCTAAGTAGCATGGACTTGCAGACCATTTTTTAAAAAACTTTCTGAAATGGTATGCAAATGGAGTCATAGGAAAATATGAACCTTACTAGAAAATATGCTAATATATGCACCATTTAAAACAGCAACAACAACCACACACAGCATTTTATACATCTCTAACACTCATCAGCCTCTGCTGTGTTGGGCTCTTTATTTGTGCGCTCTACTCATTGACTATACACTGAGCTAAGAAAAATATGCAAAATGTTACATGCCAGCAAAAGTTGTGGTGGCCTTTTTTGCATACTTTTCCAAAGGTGAGGAAAAATCTGATTCTGTCAATGGGCAGATAACCTGAATGTTGTGCCAAATTGTCCGTGTTTCAATTCTGGAATTAATTTCCAAAATTCTCCAAGTTAAATGCAAATTCAGGGAAAGTGGAAGAGGGGGAAGAGGAAGAATAGAGCAGTGGAATGGGGGGGGGGGGATCTTCTCATTTCTAGAAGAAACTCCCTTCTTCCCCGCCCCCGTGGTTTGACTGTGTGGAATTCAGGGAAGCCCCAGGAAGAAGTAAGCAGAATGGGCAGGTTGATGTCATCTAGTTTTATTGTGTCTGAGTAAGAGGGTATACCTTCTTTATTATGAATGTTTTGCCAACGTACAGATGTTGTCATTAGTTTTATTTATTTATATAATACCATCCATGTGCATGATGCTTTACAGCAGGGGTGCACATGAACCTCTTTCAGCCCGAGGGCCCAATTTCATTTCAGAGAAGCTCTCGGGGGCCACATTCCAGTGGTGGGTGGGGCTGAAGGCAAAGTGGGTGGGGCCAAAATACCAAAAATATTTTAGCTTAAAGCCCTTACTGCCTGTGACTAAGCTGTAGGAAAGGCATTTCAACACCCCTGCTTTATGGAATGCAATAGGGCAGGTCTCTTCCCTGAGGGACTTGTACAATGGAAAATTCATCACAGGAAAAAGTGCTGAGGAAGGCCAGGAAATGGAGGCAGGGATAAACAGGGAAGCAATATGCAATTGTTTTGATTAATTTACATAAGCTTATAGGCTAAGTCGTCTCCCTGTCCCAGCAATGAAGATGAATTGTTATTTGTTGTTCTTGAAAAAATGCATGCACACTGCATTTTCTCAATGAAACAGGGATAACGGAAGTTGAAATAATATATAATAATAGTCCTTAGAAGCTTCAAAGGTAACCAGCTGTCCAAGTGTCCCAAGCTGACCGGGGAGAGCAAAATGTTCTCGCCTCTTTTCACTGGACCCTTTTATGCAGCGATCCTTTGCTGCAGGCAGCGTGGTTATACACAGGGGAAAGTTGTTTAAATTTGTTGCATTTGGTTGAACCTCAAAAACAGTTTGGATCAAACTTTGAAGAAGTTTTCCTTGCATGAACCACACTCTGTACTTACTGCCCTAGATAAAACAGGTTAAAAAAAAGAAAAGAAAATGAAAAGCAATATATCCGCCTGCAACATGTGCATAGTAGCGAACTGAGAAGCTTGTAACTGAAAAGATTTCTTAATCCTGGCAAAACCATAAATATCCGGGAGCCTGTGATGTAGTTTATGAAGTGCATCCATTAACACACCTACATAAATTCTGTTCAGAAACCCTTTATAATATTGTTTGATCCCACCGTTCTTATTCATGCAAAACACCCACTGAGGCAGTATTACTAAAGAATCACAGGGCTTAATAAACACATTTATAAAGGTATCTCAGGCATGGGTGGAATCTACCACTGAATACGTTTGAAATGCAATCTTCCATCTACATCCCACAATGCCAAATGAATTCTAATTGAGAACAAAGTGTGTAACTTATCATAATTCACCGTTCAGCTCTGCAATGTAACTTCCCCTGCAGCTCTGAACACAATATTGCATGTACCATGGACAAAAGAAGAGAATGACCTGCAAGTACCTCCCAGCAGCAAAATTAAAAGTAGTTCTGGCAACTTTTGGTGAACAGATCCATTCAGCGCGTCTGACATTCAAAAGTATAATAAAAAGTTCAAGACATCCCCTGCAGTTCCTGAATTCATTTAGATAAAGCCCTTGCAATGCTTAATCAAACATTCATAGTTATGGCCATAAATGTGGCCATTTCATTTCCATCACTTATACCAGGCTATAGAACGGATCTTTTAGGCTCCAGCCCAGCAACGTATTTAAGCATGCATATGGGAATCAGAGGCAGAGGTGTGGGAATGCACATTAATTGGTGCACCGTTGAAATCAATAGGATTGACTGAACCCTACTACTACTCCTGCAGCCTTCCTCAATGCATTGGCCTCAGTCTCTGATCCAGAACCATACGGTGCTCGGTGTGCAAGTGCAGGCATGCCCGGAAATGTGCCTCTGTTGATCTTTTTTTAAAAATTGAAAATATTTTTATATTGCGCAAAATCTGATTTCAGGGCAGTGATATGAATGGGGAAGCCCTTTTGTGTGCAGAAGATTCACTGACAGTGTATACACTGACAGCTATACACCTTTACACATTGTACATTATATGTGGTGTGGGGGTGAATGCAGCAAGTAAATTGTTCAAAGTCATACAGTCATGTCTTCCTTCCTTTCATATCAAAGTTGTATTACAGCCTTTCTCTATTCCAGTCCATCTCACCATTGAACCATACTGAGGAGCATTTCGCTGAATTTGAGTCTCAATGAGTTGCCCATTGAGTTGAGTCTAAGACCAAGGTAAGATTTGGATCCAAACTTAGGTCTGAGCTAGAACAAGATAAGCAACATGAACATTCCATTTCCCTCTAGAGATCGGTTGCACACACCTCCTCCTTGTCCCATAGTGCAACTGGTAAAAGCCTACCAGTTGATCCAAAGTAAAAAAAATGGCCTTCTCTGTCCTTGTCCACCACAAAAACATTTTCTTACAATTTTTTAGATCTGGATTGCCCCACAGAGTCAATATAGCATGAGAAAATGGATTAAAGTGTAATTGATGTGAGAGTATATATCACATTTCTAACAGTAAAAACTGTGGGAGGAACCCTATCCGTTCTTATATGCCTAGAACCTAATGCCATCCATTTAGAGAGGAACCAGACAAGAAGATTCCAAAACTGACCAAGGCAGAATCCAAAGTATTTACTTTGGAAAATGTTTTTGTGGTGAACATGGACAGAGAAGGCCATTTTTACTTTGGATCAACTGGTAGGTGCCGACGATGAGTTCTTATTCTCTATCCTACGTGCCAAATACAATTTGCAAGCTTTGGCTAAATGGCAATACTTGCAATTGCAGCATTTGTTAGTATCTAGGTTTGTCCCTACTGTTTTTACAGCATCAGAAGTTATTGGAAGTACTTACTGAGGCTGGACAGTCAAAGTCACCCATGATCCATGTTTATAAATACTTCTTGTGGAGAAAGCCAACCTAAGCCCCCTGCCTGACACACACACACTCACCAAGGAGGGGGGAAGGAGACCCGGGGGGGGGGAGACAGCCAGTCTCCACAGATGCAAAAGGGGACAAACAACATCTGCATAGAATCACCCCAGGGGGGAAGGCAGGAAGCATCCCCAGGTTTGTCAATGCTCTCGCATATCAGCCCCATCTACATAAGACTTGAATACCTCTCCAGAGCAGACACTTCGGCACCCCTAAGAAATGGCCACTCAACACCATAGGATGGGACCATTAAGCAAGTGGCTTCAAAGGGACCCCACCCCACGGGGGAAGGCGTCACCCCACCTGACCCAAAAGGCCGCCCCTCAGGGAGGGTGTCAACCCACCTGGTCACGGAGGGAGGGGCTACCTGAAACACCAAGGTATAAAACACCCTGCGCAAGGGAACTGGGTTGCTGGACCTGATCAACAATCTTGCCCCATGCCTGGGGTAAGAGAACGAAGGATCGGCAACCCCGGGTAGCCACACCCGGCACGCTCCAGCTAGCTGAAATCACTGGTCGCTTGGGTTGACCGGACCCCCGGGAAACCAAGCTGAAATCACTCACAAGCCGCTTGGGTAGACCGGACCTCCGCCGGGAACCCAGCTAGCCGCTTGGGTAGACCGGGCCTCCGCCGGGAACCCAGCTAGCCGCTTGGGTAGACCGGGCCTCCGCCGGGAACCCAGCTAGCCGCTTGGGTAGACCGGGCCTCCGCCGGGAACCCAGCTAGCAGCGTGCGGTTGACCGGGCCTCTGCCGGGACCCGAGCTGAACTAACTAGCTGAGAGCCCTGAAATCACGGTGTCCTTGAGACTTCTTGCTTGCTACTTTGTACCGTACTGATAAGCTGTATTGCTGGCGTGTGTTTGGATTTGTGAAGGTAATGTTGTAAATAAACTTGTTTTCTAAAAGATACTTCTGTGGCTATAAGTTATCCCTTTGTTCTGGGCTAAGGGTAATAGTCGCTGGGGATCTCGGAGAAGGCCGCCCCAGGACTCGCTACCCCCTTAGCATTGAACCCACGCAGAAGACCAGGTTGTCGGTCTTCCACTCTTCTTTATAGGGTTCTAAGCAGAAGATCCAAACAGAAGATGTAAACAGTAAAGACCAAAATTTAGTACAAGGCAACAGATAAGCCTGATAATATGGAACAAGATCCGGAAAACTAAATCTACCTTCTTTAATTGGTAGTTGCATCCTTTTCAAAGATAATCATGGCACAGAGGATCCCCTGCCCCCCTCCAAATTATGAAACAAAGCATAGATTTGCTGAAAATATTTGCTAGCTATAGATAAAGGAATCCCATGTATAACACAAACAATCCAATGTATAGTATTTATCTTGAGTATATTTACCTTACCTCACAAGCTCAGCTTTAAAGATCCCCACTCATGGGCAACTCACCGAGAGTCAACCTAAATTCATATAAATTGGAAATGCACTATTATGCAAATGGTGCAGGAGTGGGGGTGAGTCCCCTCCCTCATGCAATATTTATGAGAATTTGTGTATGAGTCACTCCAACAATAAAGCTATTGCAAGAAAATGTTACTTACGCCCTATTCAGACGTTCATTTCTGTGGACAGTGGAGGATAGGGATCACTACTCCCACTCACTCTCCAGTACCTCACTCACCCAACATCTGGGCACTTCAGCATTATGTTTGCATGGATTTCAGTTGCTAATGTGCAAGCTATACACCAAGGAATAGGAACATGTATATCCTTATATGGGTTCCGCACTACATATGTAGACCCCTATGCAAATGTGATGATCCACTTTGTGGACTTTGACAGGCCCACGGATGCCAGAATGAGTTGGCATGATCTACCAAATGAACAAATATAGAACTTTAAAGAGCTGGCTTTTCCTGCCATCCCTAGGTTTCCTATCTTTTAGATCTGAGAAATATAAAATGCTGTTCTATTACTCTGTTTTAATTATCTTACCTGTTAAAGAATAGATTTTATCTGAGTCTTGGTTTAGCTCCCTCCTGATTACATGTACCCTTAGGCAATAATCTGTCTCATGGTGTAAAATGAAACAGTAAAATCCTTCATAGAATATGCTTCTCACCCACACCAAATAAACTATATTCAGAAAGTCAGCTTCTAATCAGAGATCCTGGAATGCCAATTATTTATGATACTACTAAGGATGGGAGAACCAGTGATTTTTCAAGCTCTGTTAAATCCCCCAAAGATCACTTTGAAGCTCAATTCTACTCACTCCCATTTTTGTTTTTGACCTGTTTTTTGGCTCATTTGAATGGGAAAAGTGTGCATTTCGAAAGGGAAAAATGCATATTTCTGTACATATTTTTCAAGGAAGCACACTTTCCCTCCATTGACCACAGCATGAAAATGCATATTTTTTGAAAATTCAGTAATTTGCAAACATTAAAAAAAAAAAAAAAGCACTCCTGCTCACATTGGGGATTGCAAACAGGACATGTTTGCATGGTTTGCAAACAGAATCCCCTTGCCTCACCTGAGCCCGGTTTCACGGCACGGCCAGGGAGATAGGGTCCGCCTTTGAGGCCAATTCCTCTCACCCGCATGGCGTTTCATGGCCCCGTGCGGTGACATGGAGGAGGCCTTCTGACACCGCATGGTGTAAAATTGGGGAGTGGCGAGTTACAGCGCCACACCTCCGATTGGGATGCTTCGCCCATTGAAGGGTATACTGGCTGAGAGCCGGTTTAGCTAGCACCCGCACTCGTCCCTTCCCAGATCCTTGAATCAATAAATGTGGCCCATAATTTCACCATCATTCTGTGTCTCGACTCTTATTTCCTCTTTTGCGCGCGCAAATGAAACTCTCATACATCCTTATTAAATGTACAAGAATTTCATTTATTTTTATAAATCATGTGAACATACCCCATTCACAACCCCAAACTCAAATGTGAGCAGAACAGCACGCTCTCCAATATGTTTACAAATTTGCAAACTTGAGTTTGAAAAATGCACATTTTAAGAAACACTTTTAAAGTACTTTTTTTTAAAAAAAATTGGCCTTTTTGGAAAAATGCACATTTTCACACTTTATGGCAGGAAAGTGCACATTTTGGTGTGCTTTTTTAAAAATAAAAATGCACATTTTCCCCATTTGAAATACACACTTTCACTATTCAAACAAAACACAGGAATCGAGGCAAGCCATGCTTCAAAGTGGTGTTAGGAGAATCTCAGTGATCATGAAAATCACTTGTTTACCCATCCCTATAATAAATCTGCATTTTTATTTTTATTTTAAAACTCATGGGAAGGCCTCCAGTGCTGGCTCCAATATTGTTTCTGCCAGCAGCTGATTCAGTTGGAAGAGAAGAACCTAGTGTGTGTATAATTTCTGGGACTTATTTAAAAAAAACATCAAGTATTGCAGAAACACCAAAACCATTTTCTCCACATCAAATACTGCTTCTGATGTAGCAGCTGATATTGAAAGAACAAGAGCTAAATTTTACTGGTTCTTCCTTCTGAGTAGAGTTGACTCATATTTTCATCTAAAGCTAAATTCATAGGGAAACATCTGAGGTATGTCAGGCAAAGCCACAAATGCTTTGATGACACCAGTGTCATTTCTCAATGGGAAGAGGTGACTTGGTGGCATTCTATCACATCCCCATATTGTCATTAAAATTCAGAGTAAATTTGGGAGTTTCCCCTCATGCAAAATCTATGAAGAATTTTGAGGGAAGACAAGGCTAAAACAGACATTACTTTAAATCTGTATGTAGCATCTGCAAAGGGGGGGGGGGCAAACTGGATCTTAAAAGCCCCTTCTTCCCATCCAGCTAGAGTCTTGATCTGGACTGGGTCATTTGCACATACTCTAGAGTAAAAATAGAAAAAAAATTCAGATATACATTTGAAGTATGTTTTGGCCCAAATAATTTTGAAAAGAATAGTGAAAACTCTGAGGGATGCAGACAAACTGGAAAAGGTTCAAAGGAGGGTAACAAAGATGACCATCCCAGAATGCAGAACACAGAATACAGGGCTCAAGTTAGAAGAAGCCAGATTCCAGCTGGACATCAGGAAAAACTTCCTGAGTCCTGACTGTTAGAGCAATACGACAATGGTACCTATTACCTAGGGAGGTAGTGGGTTCTCCCACATTAGAGGCATTCAAGATGCAGCTGGACAGCCATCTGTCAGGGATGCCTTAACTTGGATTCCTGCATTGAGCAGGGGGTTGGACTCGATGGTTTATAGGCCCCTTCCAAGTCTACTGTTCTGTGATTCTATGATTCGATGTGGGAGGTTTCATACGACTCTCTTCTAAGAGCTAAACTACACACTATTTTAAGGATGTAACTAGCAGTTATGTCTTTTTTTCATTTGTACAGTTGCAGAGGGGGGTATTTGTAACCCCTATGTAGGGAGGGGAAGTTTAATGCTTCCTTCTCAGCTTCAGTTTTACCAGTAATGCCCCCCCCCCATGGCTACAGGACTTAGGGGTAAAAGCCTCCACTGCTACCAATGGAGGCTTTTCTTCTAAGTCCTGTAGCCATAGGGTGGGAGTGGGGGCCGGTAAAATCATGGCAGGCACGGAAAATATTAAACCTCTCCTCTCCTCACAGAGGGCCATACAAATTGGACCCACCTGAAAAAAAGGTGTTTAAAAAGAAAGGGGGGAACCCCTATATTTTTAATGTAATGTGTAGTTTGGCTATACATTTCTATCAATGGAATATCCATTCCCTGTTAATTGTTGTGCTCTTAAAAGCTGCACAGCTACTATACCAAGAACAGCTGGTGTGGTGGTGCAGGAGGCAGAATGCAGCTTTCACTACGATCAGTGACTGCAGGGAAAGCCCTCCCCCATTGTTAATGGCAATAGTCACACAGTAGCAATTATGGCACGGGGTGGCCAGGTAAGTGCCATGCAGACACATGGATGCTGACTGCTACACAGCACACTGTGTGGGCTAATTGGGTCTGCATGGGGTACTGCTGGCTAACGAGCAGATACGTGCCTGTGTGATGCTGACTTAGCCACCCCATGCCTTGAATGCTGCTGTGTGACTTGACTTCTGCCTGCAAGAGCATGGGCCCCGTTCAGGGGTAGCAGCTGTATAATACCTGCCACACTACCTTACTGACCACGGATGTGCTTTAGCGGATTTGTCATTTCTGCTTGCTTGTGTGTCCCTCAACTATTTCCATGCTATGCTGGCTGAAAACAAAGTAAGCCTTTGTGAAGAGTTGGCTGTTCTTCATAATACAGAAGATTTGGAGAGCAAAACACTGCTTCTGCACTGTCCAAATACTAGGTATGGAATTGCTGCATCCTCATTTTGACCTAGGTGGGGTCAAGGTGAGATATTTGTGTCAGATTAGTATCTCATATATATATATATATATATATATATATATATACACACACACACACACACACACACACACACACATACACACACATATACACACACAGATAGATAGATAGATAGATAGATAGATAGATAGATAGATGAAATTTACTATGTTTATGTTTTTTGCACATGTGTTTTTTTGGGATAATTTATGGGGTAATTTATTAATCAATGCTCATATGAAAACTTCCAAAATATTCAAGTGAGTAACAAAAGGATGGGGTGCAGAACCTTTCAGCCCGAGGGCCAAATTCCATTGCAGAGAAACATTGGGGGGGCTGCATACCAGTGGTGAACAGAACTGAAGGCAAGAGTGGTGGGGCCAGAATACAAAAAATGCCAGTGTATTTTAGCTTTTACTGTCAGTAACTAAGCCTTAGGAGAGGCATTTCAGCCTTTCAGAATGGGGAACATGTGCACAAAAGCTGGGAAACCACCAAGCAATTGGTGGTCGGGGAACAGCGCGTGGGGTCAGGGACTGGGGACATAGCCATCAGGGAGCCTCAGAGGGTCAGACTGGGACCCCAGAATGGGCAGATTTGGCCCCTGGGTCTGAGGTTCTGCACCCTTGGTTTAAAAGATGGCACCTATAATATAATTGTTTTCAAATTTGCCCCTACGTTCACAACATTCCCCTTATCTCAGTGGTTCTTAACCTTTTTGGTGTCACACCTCCCTTGTGAAAAATCTTTTGACCCACACCTCCCATGTATTAATGACCCAAATTTTAGGCTTAGGCAGGAGGAGTTTGCATTTTTTAGTTTATGCTCTGTCTCTGGACTAAAAAAAAAATGCATATTCAATTAAATGAATGGCGTAGCTCCCGTGATTAGTAGAAAGAAATAAGGTTGGGCCAACCGCCAAGCTGCGCTGCTATGTACTTGTAAAATAAACAATTCATAGTTGAGGGGCTACTCACACCTCCCCTGGAGTCAGTCCAAACCTCCCCTGGGCAGGCATACCCCACAGGTTAAGAACCCCTGCCTTATCTCATGGTCTCCAAGGAAATCAACAGTCCCTATTTCCTGACTCAATTTCCTCCTCCCTTCCAAGTTTTCATAGTAGAACCAAAAGATTAGAAAGTGAATAGCCAAAGTGAATTGTAGTTATATATATATATATATATATATATATATATAAGAAATCCTTATTGAGTTGTCTACCTTTTTGCTGTATATTTCTGGAGAGGGTTAGACATCAAAAAGTCTGGCATTTGGGCTCCCACTTTTGCAGTCTTGAATCCTCAAAATAAGAGCAGAAGGCTGTTCATTGATAGTACAGAAATAAACTATATTGTAAACAAACAGCTCTGTTCACTGACTACTGCTAGTGAAAAGTCAGGACAATAGGAGGTAAGTATAAGACTACACAATGGAAAGTTCCCACACAACTGAAAGATTAGCTTCACAAGCTTCAACAGAGAGACTATATGCTCTATTATTTCTAATGCAGGACTGATACTGTACTTTAGGTTTCCTGATGCCTGGAGAGAGTTAGGAGACATTAGCAAGAAGAACCAAGTCAGCTTCTAGCCTGTTGTTAAGAGTGCCGAGGTGAAAAAAAAATATAGGTGTAGAAGAAAGCTGAGAAAATGACCATGAGAGACTCAAAGTGCAGCTGTCCTCCTGCATATGATTTGTTTGCTCTTTTGTTGTTTAGTGTTAGTACATATTCAAGGCTGCATTTGTCATGGATAGTACCTCAAAAACAACACTTACAGGTGACGGGGTTGGGTAGGGCCATGCTTTTCTTGACAATCATGGTACATTTCCCAAGACTGCATATTTTTGAACAAATTTATTGTCTGGGAAATGGCCATAATGCACAAATAAGATAGATGAATGCTCACTTTTGGTAGCAATGCTGAAAGTGCCTAAATGTGGCTGTAAAATAAATCTGTATTGCAATGTGTCTTGTCCATATTGCAGAGAGCCAGTGTGATGAGGGACTGAGTGTTGGACATGGAACAGGGAAACCTAGGTTCAAATCTACAGTCAGCCATTTAACTCAACGGGTGAGATTGGACCATCTCTTATCCTAACCCATTTCACATAGTGGTTGAGGATAATGTGAAGGAGGAAAACATAAACCTGAAGTCCTTGGAGAAAGATACAGATTTACTTATTACAATTGTATCCTGCCTTCCCTCAGTCTAGGGATAGGCGATGCTGGGAATTCCATTTCGTTTAAGCCCAACATAATTCTGTAGTGTTTCCATTACGGCAAGTGGTGGTGGACTGCACTCAATTTGTGCTTTTCAATTTTAATTTTATTTTTAGTTTGGTCTTGAAATTTGTGCAAATTGTATTTAAAAAATATCAGTCTTTTGCAAGTGTGCATCAGCGCACTTACGGGGTCTGAAATGAAAAACCTTGCCTCATCAATGTCCTGGGAAGTATCTCCTGACAAAATGCAGGAGGCACCATCCAGGAACATTGAAAAAACAAGGCTACAAATAGGTTAATTTGTTGCTTTGCTTTCCCCTGACAGCTGTCAAATGGCGAGCTGTCAAGTGAAAGCAAAGCCCCGAATGGATCTTTGCTCGCAAAAGGGAGTGGTGCATATATCACTCCCTTCACAGTGAGATCCTCTAGTTTTTCTATGTGGACCTGACAGTTCTCAGTCCTCTACCTTTTCCACCCTTCCCTGATCCTCTAAGTGCTCAGGAAAGTGGAAAAGTGCACCCCCCCAATTCCTAAGGGAATATTGATGTTTTGACAGCTGTCAAAGGAAAGGCTTCCTTTTAAAACAGTCTGAAAGAGACTGAAAGATAACAGAGAGAGCTGTGAGTTTGCTGTAGGCTGAAAGCACCTTGGAGTTATAAGGCATCCCTTTGGGGATCTGATGCAGGTTAGCAGATCTGTTTGTAGGAGTACTTCTTTAAGTCCATTTATCCTATACTATTGTAAGAAATTCCAGAGGAGCAGTCATGTTAGTCTGTTGCAGCAAAAACAATGAAGAGTCATATGGCACCTTAAATACTAACAAATGTATTATGGCATAAGCTTTCATTCTTAAGTTGGCAGATTGTGCGTGTGTGGGTGTCCCCATCAAAGGTCAGAGGAGAATGAAAGGCAAAATGTAATTACGGTACATTAAACCTAGGCAGTGGGGTTAGGGTTTCAGTGAGCATCCCATGGCACCTTTGAAGGTGATTGGCATTAACCTGAGGCTCCCCATTGCTGATGTTGTGTGGCTCAGTCTGTGGGAGCCTTTGGGGTCTACTCTTCTCACCCACATTGGTTATCTTGTGGCACCGTGGGCTGGTGACACTGGGAAGATCCCCCAGCACCAAGTGGTGTGGAATTGGAGAGCAGCGTATCACTGCACCACCGCTCTGGTTTGGGATGCTCCACACTGGCTGTTGGCCGGTTTTTAGTTAACCCTGCACTTCTCCCTTCTCAGATCTCTGATTTGAAATCATATGTTATGTTTCTCGACTCTTCATTTCCCCGATTACACTCACAAGTAGTATGCATAAGCATGTTTGATAAACATCCTGGCTTTGATAAGTTAATTAACACCTGTAGTGTGATAAAAACCTGTAATCTTATTTCAAGATACAGCTGTAGTGGTGTTCACGTACCTGTGTGGGGGGGTCGCCTCTCTGCCACCTCGATTCTCCACAGCAGCGGCCCCCCGCCTCGTTCTTCCGAGTGGCACGGAGCGTTCTCCGCGCCACTTGAGCTGCTGCCGAAGGGCGCAACAGGACCCTCCTCTGGCACGCTGGACCCTCGCGCACTTACTGCCAAATGTGACCAATTAATCAGGCCCGTACCCAAAACAAAAAATTCTCCCCAAGTCCACAGTGTAGAGTAGGTGAAACACGCACGCACCCTGCCCAGAGCCAATTGAGGCAGGGAGCCAAAATTCCTACTCGGCCCCAGAACTGGCAACCGGAGGAGCCCACACTGCTTATCGGGAGAGAAGGGAGGGAGCTGCAAACAAAATATTGGTTGTGATACAGATCAAGATACTGTGCTAAAAGTCACACTGCTGCAAAATGTTTGAAATTGAAACTAATCCCTGCTATGAATAAAAAAATGTAAAATGGACCCATCTTCGAGATACAGGGACAACTGGAAGAGTCTGCCAGTAAAATATTTTTGTCCATGTGCATAAATACCAGCTTTAATGTGGGTCCAGGAAGTATGAAATGTAAGTAATGTAAGTATACATTCCTCCATTGGTCAGAATTTAGTAAGTATGTTACATGCTTAATCATGCTGTTCTTAAACACAAGGCTTCAATGCATAATAGATTGGGCTCTGACAACACTCCATGGGTTGTATCCAATGGTGGCTTTGCCTTTGTAGAAAGTGCTTTCACTTGTGCAAGAAAGGCACCTATTTTTCATGGTTTCCCCCTACTCACTTAGGCTACTGCCACCCACCCCCAAAAAAGCTGCTCTGGCAGGTTGTGGGACCCTTCTGAACAAAATGGAATATAGCATAGAGTGCTGCAGTAGCTATGGGGGATCAGCCAAAATTGGATACTTTGACCTGCATGAGCAGAAGCGCTTTCTGCTAAGGCAAAGCTACCATTGGGTACAAGCCTATAGATCCTCCACCTTGTGCAAACTATCAGGTTAGTATACCTATGTTTCAACTCTTTTCTCTTCTGTAATTGGTGTAAGGGCATTTTTTTTTTTAAAGAAAATGTAGGTATATGCAGTGCTACCTATTTGTCTGAAATTAAAGGAGAACAAGGGTAGATCTGCCATAACAAAACAGGGTGCAATTTAAAGAGTGGCAAATTTGTCTATCAGTTAAAATGCATATGGTGCACTATTCTCTAACAGCTAGGTAAGAGGAATGAGATCTCCAAGATGATGGGTGCCAAAAAAGCATGTGTCCTACTGCAACCACATGGCCATACTGTGTGGCCTTAATTGACCCTACTTCTACAGCTTGTGATTTTTGCCCATGTGACCATACTGTGATGTACAATGTACTTGCACATATATGGTGTTTATTACTGACCACCTGTATGCCACTGTATTACACACCATGGGCAGAAAGTTGCATGCATTTGCGCCACAGGCAGTTGAAAGGCAAAGAAAGCCCACATTGAAATTTTCTGTGCACACTGCTAGAATGTGCATGCTCACAAAGAATAACGGGCCGAGGCAATTGTGTGTTGCTATGATGCACAGGGTCTGCTTCAAGTCTGAGAGGAGCCCCTGGCAAAGTGCCTTTAGCCTGCCCCCTCCTAGTTAGGTGCCCCCACCCCAAGGCTCATGGGAAACACAAAATGGTGACTGCCAACCAAATCGCAGGCAGTGGAGTTCAAAATGCTGGAGGGGGATATAGGCAGGCAGCTGTCAGCACAGCAGAATCCGGCATGAGGAATGGGGTCTCCAGCTAGGGCTGGGGGAGAAATTGGTTCAGTTTGCATCACCTAATTTTGCACCTTCGAACCAGTATGTATACACCTTAATTCAGTTATCCTCCAAAATTTGCACTTCTCCAAATTTTGTAATGGAGTTCTTCAGTCCAAACATGCATAGTTTCCCAATTTCCCCTATAGACTGAATCAACCCCACTTTCCCAAAATCTGCACAGATTTGGGGAAATCTGCACAGATTTGGGGAAAAGTGCATACATTTCACATTTGATTGCAGCTCGACTTGCACAATATTCCCGCTGCACAGAGTGAGCAGTCATCCAAAATCTGAATGGGAATTGGGCACAAGATGAGCTCCAAGTTGATGTAGAGCAGTGTTCTCCAACTTTGGGTCCCCAGTTGTTTTTGGCCTACAACTCCCAGCATGCCCCAGCCAGCATAGCTGGCTGGGGCATGCTGGGAGTTGTAGGCCAAAAACATCTGGGGACCCAAGGTTGGAGAACACTGATGTAAAGAGAATCATAGCTAGTGATCTCAAACCTTGCTTTCTCGCCCATCCCTAGGTAAGTGTCAGCAAAAATAATATATGAATAATTCTAAAACTTTCCTTCAACTGTAGATCATCAAGATGTGGGGGTGGGGCACAGGGAGTGGATGGGGAAAAGTTTGTGTATGTTGTAAAACTAATGTAAACTCTTTGATAATGTGTGAGTTTAAAAACAAACAAATAAACAAGAAAGCTTTCATGTTAACAGTAAAATCACAAACATTCATTCATGAACTGGTCCCAAAATATTAATATACACATTCGAATGTTGCAGATGCTGGGCAGATATTCATTGTACTTGCAGTGCCAATAGGGCATGGTCAAGCAACACCTTTTAGCCATGGGCACATCTGGCATTTCGAGAAACTGCCCTGGGTACCGCCACAAAATGACTACCATGGAGGTGTGGCAATGGGCAAATCACCTGCCCAAAAGACTGAGTACAAGGCAGAGATGGAGGCTGAGCCCCAACACACTAAACAACTCTTTTGTACCCACAGTTTTCAGCACCAATAAAAATCTATTTCACTGCAATCCCAACTGCAGGTAAGAAAATGTGATAATTGAAAAGAAAGTTGGAGGGAGAGGGCACTTTGGTGCTGAGAAAGGTGTCCACCAGCACATTGGTAACCACATTGCCTACCCCTGCCATATAGTAGAGGCAGATAAGGGAGAGGCAATAAAGTACACATAACTAGGAATGTGTTATAAATGGCCACAACTTTATTGGTTACAGCTTACAGAGTTTGACATGGTATAGGCCAGGGCAAGGGTCCTGTCATCTGGTAGCCTGACTGCTGCTGGTCAATGAACTACCACTCCACCTACATGCTGGGTTGACCTTGGAAGCAGCAGGAAATTCAGGTCCACTGCCACATGGACCTTGCTGCAACTTGGGTATAATAAACTATTTACGATCTTAAATTGTTTTATTGTTTGAACAGGAAACATAAGTAACAATAACCACCACCACAACAAGCCTGCATGATATAAACTGGAGAGTATTGCCAAAGGGTTACCAATGAACATGAAATTAAAAAATAAAATAAAAAAAATCAAAGTCATTATGAGCAACCCATTAATGTATGTTTGAAGTTCAAATGAGTGGGAAGATGCATACATTGCAATATTCCTAAACAGGAGATGGCTTTATCGAGGCAATTTTACATCCTCTTGGTGCAATACAGGCTTGTAAAAAAAAAAAAAAATAGTCAGCAGAAGAAAAAAGTGTATAAAATACATGGCTTGTGACTGAAAAGCCCCAACCCCTCCCCTGCTGACAGAAGAACAGTACTTTGGACCACTGAGTCCCATAAAAGTAAGGATGAAGGTTTAAAAGAGACAATCATAAAGCCCTCAGATTATGAAGAAAATTAATGGACTATTTTCCAATAAAGCTTCCATTTGATAAATAAACCTTCTTTCATACTCAACAGTTTCGTTATAGTAAACAAGCCATTTGATCCTCTCTCTCTTTTGCAGTGCTTTACAGGTTGCCCCTCTTCTTTCCTTCCATTTCAAAATACTGTAGCCTTCAATAGGAAGCCTGTATTACTTGATCATTAGTTATTGGATTTATTAAATCACACATCTTACTTATGGGCTTGAGGTGGCTGGCTGGCTGGCTTACAATTCCCATTACAACTGTTATGCCATTGTCTGCATTTGTTATATCTGTGTCTCCACAATTGTGGAGCATACTTAGATATTTTACCTAGTGTAGCTGGAAACTTTTCTCCAGTCCCTGTCCCAAATCATGCTCCTGTATGGAGACCAGGTGCCTGGTTTACCCTGCCAGATAACATCTTAGAAGTCATGTATGGGAGGGGATTGACCCTTCCCATGATGATCAGCATAAAGCACACAAAATATGCAGATACAAACACATTAGCTTACTGTGCATGCCACTATACACAGATTTCAGCTTTGCTGCTGCTTCTTGGCAGAGAACTCACATTGCTTAGGTGCATAAATCTGATCATTGATTTTTAATGCACAGTATATGCATTAAACTCTATGCATTAAAACTCTAAGATTGGCTACAGAGGGAGATCACATTTGCTGCTGTTTGCATGTTTTATCGAGATATTATAATGCAGCCCTGCCTTTACGTACTGGGGCTATGAAAACCCAAATAAAGTGGAGGCAGGTAATGAAAGGAGGTCCCTGTGTGTACATGGAGCTCCGGTATACATAAAAGCTTCCAGTGCAATTTCAGGGGCAATACCCCTGTTCAGATGACTAATCAATTGTAATGAATGTGGTGGGTTCCCATAGAGACTTTTGGCTGAACCAATGCCTCAGTTACAGGGGGAAAGAGGGGGATTGGTCCCCTAACTTGTTGTTTTATGGAGGCTACAGGGCTTCATGGTTTTGCTAAAATTAGGGGGAGTCAGGGAGTGGGGCTTACAGCTTTCAGTATTCCCACCACCACCACTATCACCACCACAATAATTTGAGTACTGGAATGAACATGCAGAGGACAGAGGCAGAACCTGCCACTGTGATCCCACTTCCTCCTCCATGTGTTCTGTGTGCTCTGTTCATCACCTGAGCAGGGCTAATTCTGAGCAAGTATTCTTATTGTGTGACTGTGCTACCTCTGTATTTGCCCAAAAGGGGGAAGCCCCTGCTTGTTGGGAGCTTCATATGCACACTGGAATGCCCATGGAACTCCAGAGTGAGCAAGATGGCTGTCTTTCTAAAATCTGGTGAAGAAAAGAAAGTCAGGGACAGATTGAAAATTCATTTAATAAAGGAATAATAGAGGGTTATGGAATTAGAAAGGGAGTTTTAGATTGAGCGAACTGAACTCGAGGAGGAAAGAAAGAAAAATGTTACGGCATTTGTTCTTCAAAAAGATGAATGCTGCTGGTTATAAAGTCAAGTGGGTTAAGTACTTAGAGCAAATGTCTTGTCCTTGATAGCAATTTTGTGAAGAAAATATATGAACCTCAGACTTCTCCCTAAACTGAAAGTATTCTAGGCTAAGGCTGGGGAATAATCTCTTTTCATATCTTGGGATAATCTACAGCAAAAGACCAGCTTCCCATTCACATGCTTGAACAAGCCTTAGGTTCAGGGAAGTTGGGTTTATAGCAGCACAGGTTTAAAATAGGACATGCCACACAGGTTTGGGGCTCCTTGGAAGGAGTAGTGGCAGGCACTCAATAATGTATTTAGGCTTAAATAATGTACTAGGGTGTGTTCATAAGTGAAATATCATTATGAACAGAGATATCAGAGGGGGAGATCATTGGAAAAAGGAAGAATATCAAGGAAAAGAGCAAAATCAGGACATCGTTCAACTTTTCAGGGGATGTGTGATAATGGATGTGGTATTAGGTACTGACATACAGTATGTTGCTGAAGCCACAGTTTAAGGGTGGTTTATATAGTGACTTGTAAATGTAATCTAGGTGCCTGGGTGTCAAAAACTCATGGGAGGAAACTAAAAATGACCTGCCTGAAAAACTCTAAGATTGGCTACAGAGGGAGATCACATTTGCTGCTGTTTGCATGTTTTATCGAGATATTATAATGGGGGTTAGCATATTGTTATATCTTGTTGTTGGCTGACTTGAGCTTTCCAGAGGAAAGGCAGGATTTAAGGGCAGTATCCAACGGGGGTGGGGGTTATGTCCCTGCCAATTCTGTTGCCCCCTGCTGATTCCCTTCTGCAAGTGGCACTCACCACTTGTGGAATGGAGATTTAGTGCTTCCAGGGGCAACTGGAAAACTGGGGTCAGCGGAGCTTGCATAAAGGCACTCCACTGACCTGTCCCGATCTAGAAATGGGCATTTCTGCTTATTTCGGGGCTTTCTCTAGGAATCATTAAGTACAGCTCAATCTTTAGTGAGGTTTCACCACACAATTCTGGGCACATGTGAGGAGTGGGGAAAGAAATTTATTTGCATGTGTGAACTGGCAGAGCCCTTCAAGCATCACCTAGAGCAGTGTTCTCTAACCTTGGGTCCCCAGATATTTTTGGCCTACAACTCCCAGCTACGCTGGCTGGGGCATGCTGGGAGCTGTAGGCCAAAAACATCTGTGGACCCAAGGTTGGAGAACACTGACCTTGAGAGTCAGGCTAAATGTGATTCAGTAGTTATATTTTACCTCCAGAAAGCTGACTCCTGATTGTATATTGCCATCCAGCGCATAGCTACTAAGTTTTGTTTGATTCTAAACATGAATTTTAGTTACTATCACATTACAATGCGGGGGGGACGGGACGACCACTTTCCAAATGTTTGGATTTTGAGTGGGAAATGTCCCTGTCTTTTAGAAAACCCAAACATTTGTAGATGATTTACTTTCAGCAATATGAAAAATCCCAAATGCAAATTTTAGGTGAGGTATGAAAAAGCATAACATTCTCCCAAATTTGGTGGGGTATACCTCCATGGTTTTGGCAATCCAAAATGTTTTCTGATATTTATATTTACTGGGGGGGGGCACTCCTAATATAAACTTTGGTGAACAATTCATCCAACAACAATTATGTTTTAAATGCATCTCCGTATATGTCCCATTGCCCTCCCAAAATTAAAAAGTCTACAGGTTTAAGGTGACGGTGATGATGTCCATTACTGTGCATAGGAAAGCGCTGGGGGAAATCTCAGTTTCCGATCATATCTGGAATGTAAGGAATTTAAATTTTATCAACCTCTTCTCTGGCCTGGATCCAAACAACTACGGAACCAAAGGAAGCTTCGGCTGTGTTTCTTAAACAGCAACTCCCCATGAGAAGGGAAACTGAGACTGGGGTTTGGGGTTTGAAACACACTTTGTGATATGGTACGTTGGTCTTCCATTGAAAGGAAATAGAGTCAAATTATGGTAGTCATGTCATGTGTCCTCTTTTACAGAGGACTGCCCTCTATTTGAAGGTATCCTGTATTAAAGAGTTGTCTTGTGCAATTCCAGTTTAAAAATTAAAAAAAAAAGTAAGAACTCTTGCCCATCAAGTTAGCACCTGAATAGCAGGCTAAACAGGACAGGCACACAGGTCACTGGGTGGGTCACAGACAGTCTTCACAGTCATACTATGTTGAGATGTACTGTATTCTGTTTAAATTATAATAATTATTTCTAAATATGTAGCTATACATATAAATTAGCATATGCAAATGTCATGCAAATCACTGTTCTCTTTTCTCCTTTTTTTTAGTGATGCGTTTCATAGATTCATAGATCATAGAGTTGGAAGGAGCCTACAAGGCTATCGAGTCCAACCCCCTGCTCAATGCAGGAAACTAGAGGAGGGGTCTCCCATGCAAGTAATAACCAGGCTTGACCCTGCTTAGCTTTCCACACTCAGACAAGCTGAGCCAGCGTAAGCCACAGGAATGCTTCTACAATTCATAAGTGACCACCCTAAGTCAAATCACCCTAATTTAGCGGAGTTTGCTCAGAAATTTAGGCACACCTAAAGTAGTGAGTCCTGACTCCTGGCCTTTAGATATTTGAAACAGCTGTTTGAAGTCTTAGTTATTGATAATCGGTTGCCTAGTACACCCACACACAATTTTATTCCCTATTGTGTGCAGAAAAAGCATGCATTTTCTTGCAAGGATAGGCTTATGTTCAGCCCTCAACACTTACCTTCATATGTAAGAGCTTATTTCCTCATCAAGGTTTTTTTTTAAAAAAAATCTTGCCTAGTGGGGATGTTTTTGGTAGATTTACTCATTATCCATATAACTGTCTAATCTTTTCATGAATCCCTGCTAACCTCATGGACTAAATTATTCCTTGTGACAATGAGTGCAAAGGCAAATTATGCATTGTGTGAAGAACTGTTTCTGTTTATCAGGCTGAAATTTGCTACCTATTTCTCAGAAAGGCTACAAATGCTGAGCTCCAGTTAAACCTTTGCGCAACAAAATGCCTCCGGTAATTCTTCCATGATTGGCAAGGAATAACTGAGGTTATTGGACATAGGTGGTTGCAGTTTTAAGTCTTGTAGAGACAAATGTGTTCCACCTCCCACACTCCCCCCAGCCTCCATAGACCGTGCATAATAATTGCATTGACCTTTATTGCTGCAGTGAGTGACATATTGCAAGCTCATATTTAACAGAGGTGGTTGCCAAAATTATTGAAATCCCATCAGTACCCCATCAGTATTGTGGAAGAGCCAGTTTTAAAGGCACAGTGACATTAATTGCAACTGAGTACAATCAATCCTAGCAGCAGCTTGAGGTTTAGTAATAGAAGGAAAACCATAGAGTTGTTTCACCCTAAAAATCAAGAATATGTGCTAAGTTTGGACACAGACTGGAAAGAAAAGCCAACTTTATGTTTCTTTGTCAACGGAGTTGGCTCATGGAGAACATCCAACACATGAGGCCTGCATTGCAGTAGCCATCCACTCTCAGCCAGTCAGCCCTGCTGATTTTTTTCCCTTTAGACAGTGGGAGGGCAATTCCATGAGAACAAGAGCAGAGCAGATCCCATTCATTTCAATGGAGCCTTTGCGTATAATATATCCTTTCACACAGGGGAGGCTGGTGACTCCTGTTTCAGTGGTGCTCCTTTTCCATTGCCGGTTTTGCAGGCTTTACTTGGAGCTTTGTAGGAGCTCTCCATGGTGCTGAACTGCATCCCCAGAATAGGTTCACCACCATGGAGCAGTCAGAGGAAGCCAGATGCCTGAGAATTTAGTTCTACCAGGCCACCCACTAGCTTACAAGCCAGGAGGGGGTGAGACTCGATGCTGATACAGCCTATCTTCCACAGCTGGGAGACCTGACCTTGATGGAGGCCTCTGCTTCTCAACCAGGGATGTCTTCCATAGGAACGGGGCAGCAGGGGAGGACTCTGCAGAAGAGGGGGCTTTGGGGAAGGGATGTCCTAAGATGTGTTGTCAACTAAAGAGGGTGGAACAGAGGCATCTGAGGAGGCACAGCTTACATTTACAAGCTAGGTTTCCCTGCTGGGATTGAATGTCTGACATTGATCTTCAGCAGCCACTCCCCTGTATTTAAATAAGAGTGACAGGCAGTAGAGTTTGCTGGAAGCAACCTCTTTGTAGCCTCCAAAGCTTCCTGGTTTTGCTGTTTAGATGAAATTATAAATTCATTTGGATTTATTCTGTTTGCTGAACCCAAGGCTGATTTGCTCTTTTGTTAAGATACTTCTAAAATGATCCTAGTCAAAGAACTACATTGTAATCTGTTATCTGTGGATCTTTATTGGGACTGTAAAGGCTTATAGTTAATTACTGCCATGCAAGAAAAGTTTTACTGGGACTCAAGCTTCTGGTATTCAGAAGTCAGGTCTTGACATTCTCTGCCCTGAAGATCCTGTCCAGAGAAGAGGTAACCATTGTACCCCCTTACCTAGACTTTTGCACATTCCTTGAGAGTAGCCTGCTCTTTGAAGCCCCAGTTTGGGTTCCTGCATTTGTGCCCTCGCATCCCGCTATCTGACCCAATAAAGCATTGCTGCAGCCTTGGAGGACCTGCTTCTGCTCCCTTTGGATTTACCCTGATGCTGAGAATCCCTGCTTCCCCTCCTTCTATTACATTTTGGAAAGATCTTTAAGGAATGATTATATGATCACTGTAACTTCCACTTCCTCCATTCTTCTGATTTCTTCGCTTTCTCTCTATCCAGCTTCCACTGCTTTTTCCTCCCGTTTTTCATCACTGTACAGTCATTCTTGGCTTTCTGCCTGATGATGATGATGATGATGATGATGATGATGATGATGATGATAGTTTATATACCATTTACCATATTAAAATTAGAGATATTTATCTCTTAAGCATCTCTCCCCCCCTCTCTGAGGTTCAGATAGCAACCTCCCAATTGAAAGAATGCATTAGGGGGCAACAGACCCTCATGGGCTACCGCACTCACTGCTGCTAACGCATACAGCAGCCATACCCCCCCCACCATCCGCACATCAGGCCAACATGTGGAGGGGTTCATTTTGATGCACATCCCCAATTGCATGGAGGAGCTCTACAGCAAACATCAGTGTCATTAATATAAGCAGCTACTGGCCCTTGAATTTTATTTTGGCCCTTGAGGAATGTAATTCTGGGAGGGTTTATCCCATTGCCACAGTTATTGGGTTTTTTTAGTCCCTCTGGTTCTGGGACCCGATAATGACATTGCTTCCAGATTCCAGGGTATTTATTTTGATTTTGGCTCCCATGCATTACTTAAATTATTGGATTGTGGGCAGTATTATGGGATGTCAGTAGGGAGTAATCAGGTGGATTTTACTCAAGTATAATCTCTCGGCTACATGCCTCCTGTATGTGGGGACGGGTTCCCCCTTTAGGCATCTTAATGCTTTCCATAGGGTGACCCACATCCTTGTATGGTTCTGCCTTCCAATTTTCTGGCATGGGTAGCCACAGAGCACCAGGTATATGTGGGTAAGGCTCATATTCCCATTAATGGGAAGGTCCCAATTTCATCTTTGCTTCCCCGGGAGACTGCTCAGGGGATCAGCTGGTGGGTATCCCCGAGACATGGGTGGCAATTCCATATCTTTACGACATCATTTGGGATCTGCGTTGCCATAAGCACGTTTTCCTCTTCTGGCCTCCTTTTAGGCAACTCTATGCAGTTTCTTCCTTACCCTTTAACTTCCACTAGGGAAGAAGGGGTTTCTTACAAGGGTCTCAACTGTTTTGACAGTGTAAGAATTGCATGGCTACAAGAATAAGTCCAATCCGACCTATGTGCTTCCGCATACTATGGTAGGCCCAGATTGCAGATTGTGTCTGTGGCCGTTTTTTCACATGCTTGATAGTCATAGCCGGGCTTCACTTTACCTGTGCTTGGTTATCACAGTGCGGCAAATTATAACTCCTGTTTGCCAGCTATGAAATATAAGCCACCTGTCTGGGTCTTTTACAGTCCCTGTCTATGAGGCTCCTCTTTCTGCTGTTTCAGAGTGCTCACTTTTATTAAAAGCCCAGGGTCTGGCAGATTACCCTTGTACTTTTAAGATCATGAGGATCACCTCAATGGTCCCGGGAATGTCCTGGCCCTCAGATACAGTGGTTCCCAATGTCACCGGACATTCTGTTGGGTCTCAGAGCCCTGTGACCTTCCATATGCCATTATCGTTTCGAGGCCGTTTTCTTTCGCAGATCTTTGATTATTCAATTAATGTGGCCCTGATTTTACACCATATCTTGTGCCTCGACTCTTTATTTCCCCCTTTACACCCACAATATCTATTTATATGTAATTTCATGTATTTTTATGTATGCTTTTAGACTGCCCCAAGGAAGGAAACTTTGTTTTGGAAAACAAAGCGTTGATTTTCAGTAAATTTAGGCACTTTTGAGAACTGGTTCTGGTCATTTGCTACATTCAGACCCAGTGCCTTTATCTTATGGTTGTTGTTGTTCCCCAGAACAGCCTTCTCCAAACTATATCGCACCAGATTTTTTTGTTTTCCATCTCTCATAAGCCCCAACCAGCATGGCCAATGGTCAGGGATGACAGGAGTTATAGTCCAAAACATCTAGAGGTATTAAGGTTGAGGAAGGCTGCTCTAGCAGTGAAGTAAGAACCCCACCCCAGTCATTCATGTTCCAGAAGGACTTATTCTTTGAACATGAAAAAGTAGATTTCAGACAGGAATAGAGACTGAGAGGCAGGGCCGGCGCTACCGCTAGGCAAACTAGGTGGTTGCCTAGGGTGCATGGCTGGAGAGGGCGCAGAAATGCTGCGCCACCCCCCGCAGCCGCCGGACCCCCCGCCACCCCCGCAGCTGTCAGATCCCCCCGCCGGACCCCCCGCCACCCCCCGCAGCCTCCATCCTCTGCAGCCGCCACCCCCCCGGAGCCCCCTGCAGCCGCCCGACCCCCCCGCCACCTACCTTCTCTGCGCCGCTGCCGGAGCCCCGCCCGCACTCTGTTTTGGCGGGAGGAACCAGGGCAACAGGGCTTAAACAGCCCTGCTGCCCTGGTTTCCCCAGCCAAAAACAGAGTGCGGGGGTCCCGTCGCGTCACGTCACTTCCTCCGCGCTGGAAGGACGCGACGGGACCAGCGGATGAGGAGGCAGGCTCGGAGGAAGAGGAGGAGGAGGAGGCCAGGGCAGGGGGGGAAGGTAGGTGGCAGGGGTGTCCGGTGGCTGTGGGGAGTGGCGGGGTGTCCGGCGGCTGCAGGGGGGTCCAGCGGCTGCGGGTAGTGGTGGTTTGCAAAGCAGGGCTGCTTTGTTCTGGAGCCGCCCTCACGGCACAAGAAGGGGGGCGCTAAATATAATTTTGCCTAGGGCGCCAAACTGCCCTGAACCGGTCCTGCTGAGAGGCATGCATCTTGAGCAAATACGGTAACGTGGCTTTTGAATGGAGAACATGACATGCATTTGTGGATAATAACATATGTGTCATGTACAACAATTTAGGTCAATTCTGTGAACATTTCTGTCCTAAATACATAATGCTAGCATTCAGGAAGGTAAAAATATCTGACAACATAAAGAGATGAGTTTTGTATGCTCCTAAGCAAGAGGCAAGTTGCTAGGTTGGATGAAGCCACATCCAATTGCATCTAATTAAATTTCTTTTGCTGTGATTGCCTGGAAGGGCCCTGGAAAAAAAATTAGTACTATGTCAAGAGTGTCTCATTCTTGATAACCACTGTCCTGAAGGACAAAGAGGCAATTGTATGAACTAAGCATATCACTTCACATTTCATACAGTGGTGACTTTTTGCACTTTGAAAGGTAAGGCATGTCATTACACATGGCATCAAGAGTCATAACAATGTGATATATCTTACTGACAAACCTTTGGCACCACACTGAATACTTAAATGTGCAGAATGCAGCTACCTGGGGAAGCAGAAGATGTCAGTACACATACCAAGCTTGTCTGCTGAACCAGAAGTCCATGATGGATCAGAATCCAGATTCTGTAGAGGTTGCCCCACTGCAACTAGAACATATCTACTTATGCCATGCTTTCATAACCACCCCTTAGTAGCTTCAAACATGTACTGAATTTTTTAAGGAGTAGAATGAAATGAACCCCTTTAGGAACGAGAAAAAATATTTGCATGAATCCAGGGTTTTAATATTTTCTTCTCTGAGAACACCCCCAACTTCCCCATATTTAAAATGTAGTGTATAAAGCAGCACAGTGCAAAGTTTCCCCCACCCTTTCTCTGTGTGTATGTTGGTGGAGATTTGGAGAAAAGAAAAAGTTGTACTAGAAATTCTCTCTTAACTGTCCTGTCCTGATTGCAGCCAGTGATTTGAGATAATCTAATTAAATAAATATATTGTAACCCCTGAAAATTAAACTTCAACTAAATTTGTTTGTTGTATATGCAAAGCAGACACAATGACACACTGTAGGAAATTTCACATGTTACACATGTCCTACTTGGAGAGGACTTCTGTGGGCAAATATTGTGCACCACGAGGGATGGTATTTTTTCTTCATATATATATATATATATATATATATATATATATATATATGTTTTGATATGTTTAAACTGCCACATCTGTGTCACATTTGTAGGAGTGCAAAATCCAGTGGATAGCTCCATTGACATCCCCATTTTAGTCTAAGAGGTGCAGATCAGGTCATTTCATATATCAATTCAGAAAGTTCAAGCTCCCCAAGCATCCCTATGCTTCAAAGAACCAATGTATGTAGCCAGTCAGATATGTGGATTTGTGATACCAGCCTGTGAAAATCCTTGTGTTGCATTCAGGCACAGAGAATTAATGGTGCACTGTCTCTTGAAGTTACAACCCAGCCTCTTCTCTTCACTTGCTACAGACCTGTGTTTTTACCAGGTAGTTGCATATATATGCCCATTTAATATACCTGTTAAAAGCACCTATGTGGAGCCTGATACCATGATGAAGGTTCAGACAACTCAAATCTATGTGCAAGTTTACATGCTATTGCAGCAATCAGCCTTTGGTATGTTGGACTCTAGGGAGCTGCCATTTCCGTGGCCTAACAAAGGAACAGTTCACCTCTGATTTCATCTCTGGCCTAGGCCTATGTTAGAAAATCAGCTTCAATAACATTTTCCTTTTAATAATGTGTTGTATCTTTTTAGCAAATTTAGTCAAGGGGGTTATTAGAAAAAGCAAAACAGTAGACAAACAGGCATTGACCTCAAGGACCTGGATTTGAGAAGTGAAATAAAAACAAAACTAAAACCAAGCTGACTGTTTTGCACTTTATTGTGGACATGCTGGACATTTTAACTGCAGACTAATTTATCACAGATTTTTAAACTATAGTGGAGCCTTCTCCTTGTATGTGCAGGAAGATTTCTTTTTTTAAATGTGAAAGAACACTCAAAGTGGTGATAGATGAATCCACCCCTGCATCTTGATTTGAATTGGCCCCCACTGAAATGATTTATTTTTTTTAATAACTGGAAAATATATGGTATTATTTCTGAGCCTATGCCAAAGTTTGTCCCCATAATACTCCCAACAGAAATATAGGAAGCTGCCTTACACTGAATCAGACCATTGATTCATCTGCCTCATTGTTGTCAACACTGGCTGGCAGCAGCTCCGTCTTTCCTAGCCCTACCTGAAGATTCCATAGACTGAACATTGGGACATTCTGCGTGCAAAACATGTGATCTACCACTGAGCTCCAGCCTATCCTTAATGTCATTGGGAGAATGGTGAGGTTCAAGTGTATCCTTCAAGCCTCCCTTGAGCCCCACAACCACGCTAAATCTCCCCAGCCCTTCAAAACATGTCTGGCAACAGTGGCATCAACAGGGCATGATCTCACAATGAGAAAGGCTAGTGTCTGGAGTTCTATGATACCTGCAAATCTGCCGCTGTAACTTCCGGGATGCCCAGGACCTCTGGGGAATGTAGTTCCTGGAAAGCAGGGCCCCTAGGAAACTGCATTTTCTCCAACTCCATTTCCTGCAGCATAGTCCTAGGTGCCAGGACTCTTGGGAAATGTAGCATTCCAAAGGAACTGGTACCTGGATGGTGCTGTGCAGCATTCTTGGGAATAATGGGAGCCCTGACAGCAGCCCTCTCCTCACCATTGCAGCCAAGTAAGGGCAAAAGGAAAAGGAAGGAATAGCTGTGGTTATTGATGCATAGGGTTGTTAGTGGTGTAGAGGAACATGGCTCGCAGGGGTGACGTGCCAGGCCTTTTTGATTAGCAGGGACTCTGATGTCATCTGCCTCCCCCTTTGGACTTCTCTGTTCCCCCTGAGCTTAGCTGCAATTATCACAGTAGCTGGGGGGAAATGAATTTTCCCAGCATACACCCCCCAACACACACACACACACACACACACACACACACACAGGGATGGATGAATACACCTTTTGGGGTGGCTATAGAGCAGGGGTGAACAACTTGTGGCCCTCCACAAGTTTGGGCCTACAGCTCCCACCAGCTGTAGCCCACATAACCAATGGTGAAGGATCATGGGTGTTATAGGTGAAAATACCTGGAGGGCCACAACTTGCCCATCCTTGCTATAGAGACTGTCATGATCAGCACCTGTTAGGTGCTTATGGTTAGGCTCACATAGCCCAAGGAATCCCAAGCTGGGGGAGTTCATTTCTGAACTCCCCCAATTCCAAAACCCACTGCCATTATTAATTGAGATATGCAGTTCTCCCTCTGAAGTGAATCCGGTCCAACATGGTACAGTGCATGAATGAATGTAGTACATGATAGCTCGGAACATGCAATTTGACACTTGCCATTTTCAAGAGAATACTCCTGTGTTTTTCTTTTCTTCTTTTCAGTAATGGTTTCCCATTAAGAACATTGAAATGCAAGGGAGAACAGTACTTCAAGACTGTTAATAGTTATGTAGAAGAGGGTATTTCTGCAGTTTCAGCTTTTCTAACCTCTGCATAACAAGCTGCAATGTTTAAAATCACATATATATATATATATATATATATATATAGGTTTACTCTACTTTAGGGTAATTATATGTCTCTTTCAATTCACCTCCACAAATTTTAAAAATACACATTTCTTATTCCACTTTACTGAGGTGAAAACTAAGGCCTATTACACATGTTACCTGTTGTGTAATTTTAAAAAATCTAGGTTCCCATAGGAAGTTGCTTTAGAACACATCAGATAACCTGTCTATCTTAGTATTGTCTATTCCAGTGTTCTCCAACCTTGGGTTCCCAGATGTTTTTGGCCTACAACTCCTAGCATGCCCCAGCCAGCTATGCTGGCTGGGGCATGCTGGGAGTTGTAGGCCAAAAACATCTGGGGACCCAAGGTTGGAGAACACTGGTCTATTCTGAGTGGTGGTGGCTTTCCAGAGTCTCACCCAGAGGTCTTTCCTATCATCCATACTTGATCTTTTTAGCTGGAAATACTTGGGATTGAACCTGGAATCTTCTGCCTGCAAAAGATGTGCTATACCCATGAGCAATGATGCTTAGCACAGAATCTACACTTGAGAGAGCACTGCAGCCAATCTTAGCTCTCTGATGAATGTGTCTTTATAATGCATGTGTTTCCAAATGTGTGTTTGTCTCATTAATATATTACAGTTAAAAATAGCTCAGGTGTATACCTAAAAAAATAATAATATACAATGAGCTCATAAAATGAGTCCTGTCTTGGAAAAAGTGGGATGTGAAGTTGAGCTCAGAGCTTTCAGATATATGAAAAAGGACATGAAAAAGAAATTTATCATAAATTCTTAATATATGCAATCATCTCACTATATTAATTCCCTTCCTTTTTTCTACAGTAATTATTAAGGTCCTGGGTTAGAATTCCTAACCACTGAGATTTCTCAGAACACGAAGAGATATGCAAGTCTCAGCCATTTATAGACTACTATTAAGGTTTGTGAGTTGAAAAAAAGAGTTACTGGGTAATTTATTGTGGAGTGACAGAGACTGGAAGAGGTAATAAGCAAAGTGAATGATTCATTTGCGAGTTTACAATAAAGCATCTACTTTGCAGCTGTTGTGCTGTGCTGTTTGGGGCTGATAGTGACTTAATGTGTTATCAATACTGAATGCTGAGATATAGGGATCAGTCATCTGAAACAGATCTGTTGTGATCAATAGAAATGCCATTGATCATTGTAAACAGGGGGATACATTATGCTTAGTGCTGAACCATTCTAGATGAGAGTTACTCTGGCACTCAACCATACCTCATCATTAGAAGACAGATTAGCTTAATAGAAAATATATTAACCATTCCACAGAGAGGCCTTATTCAACTTCCTTTGAAGTATAAGAGGCTAAAGTGAAATAAGAGAGTGGAATGAGCAAGAAAGAGACCTGGATTATATTTGTTATATGAGTTATAGAAGAATATGTATAACCTTGAAATGTCTTCCATGGAAGATATATATGTGTATTACTGTAGCGCGTGACATTTATTGCCGTGCCTATTTTTCAGTTAATGATTTCTTTCTCTGGGCACTGCATTTTTTACAAAATTAAAACGCATGCAATGATTGACTCTCTAACAGAGAGTCACCCGCCATCAAATAGCTTAATGGTCACTTGGGCCCAATAATACATTAAGCTACACTACACATCCACACGTTTTCCTTGTCAATGTGCTAGCATATTCTATAAATAGCATTATGTGGTTCACTATTGTATACTTAAGCAGTCTATCCAAAGCAAAAAAAAAAAAAAAAAAACACCAAAACCCCCCCCAGCTTAAGACGAATGAGGTTTCGTCAAAAGATGATTGCTTGCACTGGGAATTTATAGCAGTGCACTGTCTGGCTGTGTTAAACACCACATCTCTCAGTCCCTCAAACAAAAACTCTTTGAGCTCCTGAAATTAATCAGCCTGAAAGCCAAATGAATCCTCCAGTTCAGATTCCTCCCATGTTGAAGATCCTCAATTTGGTTCAAGTCAGATTTTCATTTAATGGTTTGAACAAATGAAAGAAAGAGGTGCTCCGGACAATGGATATCAGTCATTGCTTTGACAAATTTAATTTCTGAAATGAATGAAGGACTTTGACTCTGAAGCCTTAGGAACCTGTTTGTGTTTTGACATTGTATAGCCACCTGGAGGCTGAACAATAGGAACTCATGGTGTGTGTGTGTGTGTGTGTGTGTGTATTACTAAGTGGCAAATGTCCACTCTTGCACTGTATTTACTATTTTGTTTTGCTGTGATGCTTTTGATTAATTCTATAAAGTCTTGTACTAGAATTGTTTTCATTTGTGCTTGTTAGTCAAGAACCAGAATGCAAGATGCATATCAAATGAAACAAAATAATAATTATTGAGGCATAATTTCCTTCAGAATATATGTGTGTGTGTGTGTGTGTGTGTGTGTGTATTATATATATAATTTTGCAATCTGTTTACACATTGATTTCTTCCAAAAATGCCAAATCTTCTAAGTTTGCATCATAGGATGGATTTGCAATATTATTGTTTTAAAACCACATACATGGCCATATAAGAATACTACTACCTCCTGTTTTAGGCAGAGGTCAATAACTGGGAGCTATCTGTTTGGCAGATTAGCATTTGTGTGGTCAGCTATTGCCTACACAACAGCTTTATCAGCAAGCTTTACATACTATGTTCAAAATTGTGAAAAATTGTTTCCCTCTTCTTTCCACATAGTTACTGATTTAGTGGTATTCCTTTTTTCTCCTTCAAATGAATGATCCTTTCATATGAGTACCCAAAACACTGAATTCAGGACCTGAAATATACACATCTTGCCTGTTCTGTGCTATCATGTTGTATGTGTTCACTTATTGGCTTCATTCAGCTTAAAGCCATCATATAGCACACAACTGGCAAGTTCATTGAATGGTGGAGGGAAAGAGATGCTTAGGGGCAATACTGAACACCCTGAGACACCAGAGTGGTGAAGAGAAGTGTACAAGATTTAGAAAGGAATTAAGTTTGCATAACTTGTCCATTTCTTCTGTGAACTATATCCACTAATTTGTCCATGTGTATGATTTCCAATATTTTGAATAGCCATTGCAGCAGTAATTGCTGAATATTCCAATGGTGACCAAAGACAATCCTTGTTGCTATCAGTATCAACAATGGGTTGTATTCAAGGTTGCACCAGTGGAAGAGTGTTTGCAGAGGGTGACTTTCCTGCTTCTCCTTTTCCTGGCATTCCCTAGAGGTCTCCAGAGGTTCAGGGGACCCTTTAGAAAGTGCTGAGATGTTGGGGATGCTGAGGGGAAGGGGGATCTCCCCCAAATCAGGCAGAGGCTATGTGAGCTTTTGGAAAGGGGGGCTGCCAGGGGAAGAAAGGATGGGAACTTCACCCTCCAAGAACTTCCTTCCACTGGCATGGCATTAGATACAACACTAGGGATGGACAAATGCATGATTTTCAAGCTTCCTACCTCAATGCTCATTTCACTACTTTCTTGCTCCCAAATGTGAATGTGTATTGTTTTTTTGAACAGAAAAGTGTGCATTTTTGAACAAGCAAAATGCACCTTTTCCCAAGTATGCACCCAAATATACACTACCCCACAACCTGCATTCATCAAAGTATGAAAAGGCATCCTTTATGAAATATGCACATTTTAAAGTACATATTTTTCAAAGTGTTCACATTTTGTGAACACGATTGCAAGCTCAAGAATGTGTGAACTTTCCCCCAAAAAATGCGATTGCATTTGGGGTTGCATGTGGGGCATTTTTGTCAGTTTGTCCAGTATAAACAAAATTCTTGTACATCCCTAGGATAACCCAATGATAAAATATCATCCGCGCTAGTCAAAGAACTACCTGCTGTGATAACCAGAGGTCTGCTTCCTTGAGTACATGTGGCCACACAGAAAATGTGGCAGAATACCAGTAATAAGAGGCTATGTATCTGGTATAAATGCAGTTTCCTTACTATTGTTAGTATGCAAATATTTTTGATCATAGAAAAGCTCTCTCATGCCCCTTAGAAGTGATGTTGGAGAAATCCACAATGGACTCAAATGAGTTCAAATGTCTAAGAATCCAACATGCGAATTCCGCAGTGGACCAGCTTTTCCCAAGTCACACAGATTCTGTAGACCTGCGGACCATTTTTTTAATTGTATGCAAATTTAGTCAGAGAAAAATACGTTAAAAAAAATAAGAACACGGACCAAAATGCACATTTCTCCCATAGACTAAAGCATGAAAGTACGCATTTTTCAGGGATTTGCACTATTTTGGGATGATTTGCACTGTTTTGGGAGTGCAATTTTGTGCAACTCCAAATTTGCACAAAATCCAGTTTTATACAAACCCTGGGCTCTCACTGGTTTAGCATGATTTTTAAACTGAGCTGCTAATGGTTTTACTCTCTGTCCTAGAAGGAAAGTGTTGCATAGTGGTGAGAGTGTTGGACTGGGACTCGGGAGATCTGGGTTCTAGTCCCTGCTCAGCCATGAAACTCACTGGGTGACTTTGGGCCAGTCACTTACTCTCAGCCTAACCTACCCCACAGGGTTGTTGTGAGGATAAAATGGGGAGGAGGAGAAGAATTATGTAAGCCACCTTGGGTTCCTTGCAGGAAAAAAGGTGGGGTATAAATATAATAAATAAATAAAAATAAATGCTGCGTTTTTCTTGTTTTGAATTCTTGTATTTTGTCTTTTTAATATTGCTATTTTGTTTGCTTTCTAAGCCACCCAGAGAATATTTATTGATGGCCAGTCATATACATTTGATTAATTATTTAATAATATGGCAAGTTTTCCACTCCCAGATAAATTAAGTTGCGATTTTCCTCCCTCTGCAACACAAGATTGGCTCCTTGCAGGGATGGGGAAACTCATTACTGTTTGGTGGTGTTTGGCATTATTTTAGATGAGTCTTAGAAATGTGTAACAGGGATGCTGATCCCCCTGGCAATTGAAATGTGAGACCTGAGACTAATAGTAACTCTGGGAGAAAGTCCCAAGAGATGTTAACATCACCTGTGTTTTGTATATGAGGCTTCAGAAATTAAAAGCAGATCTCTGGGCATCTATGCCCTTCTTCCACAATTGCAGTCAGATTTCACATTGTACTGGCTTCCTGAGCAAATGCTGTTTCAATACTTTTACACTACATTTCACCTAAAGTAACTGATGAAGTTCCACTGAAGCCAGTGGTGCATAAGCATATGTTTGAACTGGATGCCTAAGTGGTTTCCTTGAACAAGAGTGGATCGCTGAAGGGCCATTTTTAAAACTAAGGCCTTATATAATTTGGACACTCATAGTTAGATTATATAATATATTGTGCATTATATAACCTTTCAGGCATTTCAATGTAATTTGCCTGTGATTTTGTTGTAGCCACCAGTAATATCCACTATTATATCAATATTGGGAGAAGAGCTAAAGTCATAGAGGTCTTTAAAACCACTACATATTTTAAGTGTCTGTTGAAGTCCTATGGGAAATGAGTTGAACTGTGGATGGGACAAAAATATTTCAGATTAGATCTGCCTTCCCCAATTTCCAAAAGGAAGGAAGTGAAAGGAAAAGATTTCTAACAGCCCTTAAAAGTATGCAATTCTTCCTTTATGCTTCCCCCCCCCGCCTGATACTTGTGTGCTCACTGATGTTTTCTGACTGGTTTTGAACAAATAGTATAGTAAATTATAAAGCATGCGGTAGCAATGATTGAAAGGTGGTGTCTGCATTCTTCCTGTGCACTGGGCAAAGGGCTTTCCTTTCATATATCATTTATAACTTGCTTCAGTGATTCTACAAAGCTAATACAAACCTTTTACACACACACACATACACACGTGTGTGTGTGTGTGTGTGTGTGTATAGTTCGCTTGTGTGTGTATATTGCTCTGAATGGCAAACATTAGGTTCTCTTACCTATATGTAATGCTGTGGCTGAGACTGTCATTATAAACTGTGCATGCACAAGTTCAGAATAGCTAGTAAAAGCTGATAGCCCTTTAAAAAAAACAAAAAAAACCACCTGTTCTTTTGTTAACAGAATTATCTTCATCCCATGGATACAAGAGGCTCTCCTCTTCAGAAAGTCACCCTCCACAGTAGAGGGATGAGTGTGAGAACTGCACTCCCTCTCCTCATGTCATGAGTTTAGACTCCCTGGTTGAGGAATGACTAAGTAGGGCTACAGTCCTACCTGGATTTGATGAAAAGGAGAGCTAGAGCTGGATATCTGCATACTGATAACACCTCAGTCCATATCACCAGATAGCCTCTTCCAGCAGTTCCATGTAGATGTTAAATAATATAGGGGAGAAAATAGAGCCCTGTGAAACCCCATAGTATAACTGCCATGGGCTGTATAGAAATGTAATAAATAAATAAACCTGCTCCAGTCCAGCACCACCTGCTGGAATCAGCCATCCAAGAAGGACTGGAACCATCGCATCGCAACACAGTATCTCCAACACCCAACCTATACAGTCTATTCAGAAAGATACCATGGTCAATGGTACTGAAAGCTGCTGAGAGGTTCAAGACAACCAACAGGGTCTCACTCACCCTGTCCCTCTCTCAGCATAGGTCATCCCACAGAGTGACCAAGGTAGTTTCCATTCCAAAACCAGTCCTGAAGCCAAATTGAAATGGATCTAGAAAAATTAGTTTCATCCAAGAGTGTCTGGAGTTGGCTGGCAACCACCCATTTGAGCAGCATTAAAATGTTTGAGAAAACAGAAGAGGAAATGTGATGTTCCCAGTATTAAATTAAGCAAAATTAGAGATTATATTGCCAATTTGCCATTGTTAAGAACACATAGTTGAACAACTGCTATATCATATTATGGTTCAAAAATAGGGCGTTCTAGGAATGTGGAGAGCTTATAGAATATATGATGATGATGATGATGATGATGATGATGATGATGATGATGATGATGATGATGATGATGATGATGATATTGGCTATATTTTAAGCTCTTCATTGCGACTGAAGAATAATTCCATCAATTTAAAGTTCCTCTTACCTAGACATAGAGATGTCACAAGAGGTCATAATTACCTGGTTCAGAACAGGAATTTGTCCAGCTCATAATGCTCAGATGTATTGTGAGTTGAGTGGCATTTTCCCCAGAAGTGGCATCAAAAACCCTGCTGGTTTAAGACCAGAATTAAGGCTATCTCAATCTCATGTTGGCTCAGGCTCAACAAACTGGAAGCTAAAGTAGATAGATGCCTTAACAGGTGTGCATTATGATCAGTAATGATGTTGTGCACCCTCCATGCACCCACACTTTTCCTTGGCCTTTTAAGCCCAAATCAAGATGGGGACGATGGCGTGCCTGGGACCAGCAAAAATGCCCCATGTTGTCCTGGTCCTGTATTGCCTATGCCTTAGGAAGCATCTGAGCATTACTGTTTTGCTAGAGGAATCCTCCTGTGCGTTGGCCCATGCCTGTTTGTTCCTTACATCAGTAGCTGGTGGGATGGGTTAAACAATGGGAGATGGGGGCTCCTCTGATGCAGCAGGGGTGAGAGTGGTACTACTGCTAATGACTTGGGATGTGGTATGATAGAGCTGACCTGGGGCATTTCTCACAGTTCTGTGAGAACCAATTCAGACATGATTCGGAGGTAAACATCACACTCAGTCCTGGTCACTCTCTAAATCTCTGTTGTATTTGACTCTGTGCTGCAGAAATACTCACACCAGGTCACTAGTGGCAGAATATCTGATGGGCACACATCTATGGCACCTTCCCCCAGGCCCCAATGAGAGATGAGCAGGGCATTGCCTTTCTCTTTGTGCTTGCTTCATAGGGACTTGGAAGTAGCAAGCAGTCTCTGTATGGTGTATTGCTTCTGGTCCCACTATTTCCAAGCACTATCTCCTGTGTTGCAGTTGAAGCAAGGGCAGTGGCAATCACAAATTTGGATGGTTCCCAAAGCTAGCCAGAATGTGTTGGGTCCTTCAGGGACTTGTGCACTGAAGTGAGGTTACTATAGTACTATAGGTACTATAGAATAAAGCTGTATTATGGAATCCACATATTGGAGATATCCACAAAATACCACCCAAAATAGCACCTTTTATTTCTGGTGCTGCAGCTTTCCATGCCTCCGATTTTGTGTTCAGGCAATAAATGTGGAGCAGAGGAAGCTCATGTGGGGATATATTCTTAGCCTGCATGGCGATAAGATGTTTGCAGGATAAGCGCTCATAGAAGTGAAGCTGCCATTTGTCCTTTTGATAAGGAAATTATTGTTGAAACACCCTGGCAGGCAGAATAAAGTCTTGGATTGGTGGGTTGAGAATTACAGATGTAATCAGATATTCTTACAGTCCCTGCATATGTAGTATAAGAACCACATATGTTAATGCAAAGAGCTCAGGAAACGTACTGCTGCAGAAATGGAAAAAGTGCACATATTAGTTTATATAGCTGCACTTGGACAAAACACAGGCCAGTTGCTGATGCACAATGTAGAGCCTTTGCTGTCAGAAATAGCTAGTTTAAAAAGCAGGGGCAGACATAACCATCACCAAGGCTGGGAAATGGTCACCAGACCTGCGAATGATCATTTTCCTGCCTGCCTTCCCACATCTCTCATGGGATGTTCTAAGATGCAGATAATCAGGTATTCCCTTCCCTCGCTAGACTGAGCTGCTGACTGCTTTCTGACCCGTAAATCCATCCCTGCCTAGAATGTCTTTGGATATTACATTTTTTAAATCATGGGGACACTGACAAAGATGTTCTTAGGCAGTGGTAAAGTATATTGTACACACAACTTGATGTTTATTCCACAGATGACCTGAGCAATGCATACAGATCTTATCTGCCTCCATAACTAAAAGAAAGGGGGTGAGGGAAGAGAGCTTTCTTATTCAAGGAAAAATGATTGTTATTTTGATTCATACAACAGCCTAAGATCAGGCAAAAGTCACCAATATTTTATTTTCAAATTTCTGAAAAGTACTTGCATGGCATGTACAGGATATGCACAGACTCCAACAGAATAAATTCCTATCTTTTATACAGCTTCAAAGGTTCATCAGATTTGACAGATGAGGTGGAGCTGGAGAGTTCCAGTCTTTTATTTCAATCTCACGTCCATTCGGCACTTAGCACCCCCATTGCTGTGAATGGAGCAAGGTACAGGACCAGGCCTGAGGCCTACTTTTTCCAAACTGTTCCCTCCTGTTCGTTCCTTTGGCCCATACATGGCCCGAATGCTTTCTCCACTCTTCAAATTGAGAAGGTGTGCTCTATAATCGGGATGGTGGTGAAGTGGTAGAGGCAATACTGTGCCTTCCCAAACTTGGCTTTTGTCTATCCTCCACTTTAAAGAAGCTGATCTGTATCTCAACATTGTGTTACTGAGCATGTATATCCATGCTCAGTTGTTGGAATACTTACAACCTTGACTTCATAAGAGCTCAGCCAATGGCTAAGAACTAAGAAGGCCTTGCAGAATGGGAACCGGTCTCTAGTTGTTTCTCATCTGTTTATCTTTTTATTTAATGTGTGTGTGCCTAAATTTCACCCAACTTAGCATCAAAGGAAAATGTGGGCTTTCTTTAGAAATTTTTGTCTGAACGCACTGCACATATATTTCACTTGACAATGAACAATAAGCTCTTTGATATAATAACATACCAATTCAACACTATCAGTTTCAGCTTTTCATACCCTTCTTGTATGTTTTGCATTTCACAGAGTTCTTTCCCTCCTAAGAAGATCACCAGAAGCTGACAGTCAACAGCAAAATTTGGTCTCACTGTGTCAAACATAATGGGGGAAAAAATAAAATAGCAAAAGAGAATTTTGGCACGAGATATTCCTATGAGTCCCACTTGTGCAGACTTTGGAGCTACCTTCTGGATTTTTCAAGGAAGCCGGAGTTAGAGAGATGTAACTACCGACTCTGTTCCATCCATGCTTTATCTCACTATAGTACCATCCATTAAAAACAGATTGCATGAACATCATTGTGCTACCAGGGCAGACTGATGATACTCATTCCGTATTACTGAATATGCTTCTTCCCTACTGCAAAAAAGAAAAGAAAAGAAAGGAAAACCTCCAGAGTATGTTTTTATCGTGAGAAGGGATGTCAGAGAAATCGGAAACGGACACAAATGACTTCAGGTTTTTATGAATTCGAGCCACGGATTCGGCAGCAGACCAATTGTGCAGATTCTGCGAACATGCGGACCTTTCTTAAAAAAATATTTATTCATTTTCTATTATTCATTTATTAACGATACATATATACCACTAAATATTTTTTAAAAAATCTCCAAGCGGTTCACATACAAATATTAAAAATCACATGTAAATACTCTATTAAAAGCACAATTAAAAACAATTTCAATTATAACAATACAAATACATTTAAAATACACTGTTAAAACAACTTCAAACTACAATAATGGTACAGTACAACACAAGCAACAGCAGCATACGTCCCAGAATTTTACACAATTTTTTTTGTACAAAAAGCTACAGGAAAATATACTAATATATAGGCCTTTAAAACACACAGACACACATTTTATACACCTCGGAGCTCTCTCCAGCCTCTGCTATGCAGCATTCTTTTTTTGTCTGCTCTGCTCATTGATTGTATGCTAAGCTAAGAAAAATAGGCAAAATCTTACATGGCAGTGAAAGTTAAATAAATTGCAGCAGAGTTTTTAATGTACTTTTCTGAATGGGAGGGAAATCCAATTCTGTCAATGAGCAGATGATGGAATGAAAGACACCTTATGATCTGGGAAACACACACTGGGCAGATTAAACAAAATCCATATAGCCCTAATCCCAAATTCTTTCATCAGGAAATGAGGCATTCACCAGATTTGAAGATTTGCCTGCAGGGCCATCCATTAAGTTACCACACTGATTGCACACATTAATTTTTTTGATATATTATTTTGCTTTTTAAATGCCCAATGGCACCTTTAAAATTAAAATATGCTGAACTCATGTTTCATTTCAATTTAATCTTATCTCTTCATTTTGCATTTTGTAAACTACGACTTCTATTTAGTATGTATTGCTTTTCCTTGGTGTATCTTTCCTTTCTCTTTACCATTTTCCTTTTCTTAAGGGATTTAATTGTTACTAATATGGTTATATCATATCGTATTACTGTATTTGTTTTATAATCTACCAGGAATCAGTATATAAATTAGAGTATGGATTCAGTTATTCTCAGCCAATGCTAGTACTTTAAATAACAGACAGACATTTTTCTTTCCTGGCTCATCAGTGAAATGGTAATTCAGAAAAGGCCTGGCAAAATGACAGATTTATAGTATGTTTGCTTTTTGCTGTGATTATTGTTGCTGCAGTGCAACCCAGTGTAGACTAATTCCATGGATCAATTCACAACTCTGAATTTGGCACTTGATTTCAGTGGAATTTCTTACCCCCAAGTTTGATTCATTCTGACCAACACGTGGAATGTGTCAGATCCATGGTTCTGTTCCAGCAGGTTTTCTAATGCTCTGGGCAGTGTTATATTGTTGCTTTTGTTGTTGTTGTTGTTTTGCAGAAGCTGCTAATTGCTATCAAGGGTTGATGATTTTGTCAACCCATGCCAGCACCTAGAGACATTAAGGCATCAATTGGGCCCACCTTGCTGGTGTTGTGAAATGTTTATTTGATTTTGTTATTAAAAATGCATTCTTTTTGTTATTTACTGAGGAAAAATTATTCAGTAAGATGCGTTTGTTTCATTACGTGCATTTGATTTTGGGTCCTTGTCTTCCTCTTCATAAAGCAAAGTGGCAGCAGAAGCTGAGTTCAGTGGCAACTCCTGGTGGTTGCCATTTTCTTTTCCCAGAATGCTGCAGACATTGCTTTGTTCGGGGGGCATTCTAGGAAAAATATGATGCCTACCACTGAGGGTCTTTTATTTCCTAGAATGCCCCAGAATGCCCCAATGTCTAGCGAATAGACATTCCTAGAATGCCCCAGAATGCCCCAATGTCTAGCGAATATTAGGATAGGGAAATGGTGGCCCCACAGGAGCAATCAACCAACTCAGCTGCTTTTCCCAGTGTCACAGAGAGGTAAGTCTCCACTATCCAAATTGTATGAATACGTACATATGGGTGCCCCAAATGGGAGTCCCATAGGTATCACATGCATTTATTTCAGAATGTATGATAACTGAATGGGCCTCATTATTTTTTTAAATTCACTGAATGGGTTCAATTTTTTTTATTCAAACCAAAATGAATGTACAACCCTAAATCTGATGTAGGGTTCCTAAAATTCCTTATCTAGTCCTTTTCCTTTTTCCAGGTGAAATACATCTTTCACTGGCTACAAGACTGGCTATGATTAGTCATCATCATCATCAGGCGATCACTCGTGACCGAGTAAGATTGTCTTCCGGGATAAAAGGAGGAAATTCTAAAGAAGATTGTGTAGACTCTAGCGATGGGTCCGTAAGTGACTGAGGAGGCCAATTCTAGATCCACACAGCTTCCCACAGTGAGGACACAGGTTACCAGATAGAAGATGGCCCTGTAAAGGATTCATTTGATGTGCTTTTCGCTTAGCACGTTTCTCCCTTTCACCTTGCATTCGGGCTTTTTCAAAGTCCATGGAACCTTTGTGAAAGGCCAACCTCCATTTAGATCGTTCATGGGCCAGAGCTTCCCAGTTTTCGATGTTTATATTGCATTTTTTTAGATTAGCCTTATGAACATCTTTAAACCTCTTGTATTGACCACCGATATTCCGCTTTCCATCCTTGAGTTGGGAGTAAAGTAACTGCTTTGGGAGACGGCAGTCAGGCATTCGAACAACATGCTAGTAATCCAGAGACAACTAGGGTGCAAAACTATGGCTGAGTGAAAGTCTCTCCCCAACTCCCACAGCCACCTGCATCCAATTTTATTTCCATGTAAAGATGGGGCAACTTTCAGAGGTGGGATGAAGCCCAAATGAATGTGTGTTAGTGTTATGATATTTAAAGTTTATGAGATGGTGGAGGATTGAAGTTTGTGTGTATGCTTTGGTTTAAAAAGCAAAGGCATGTGCCTCTTCAGCCAGCAGCAGTGTGCTTGGGAGCCCTGCTACCACCGAGGCAGACTTTAAAAACGAGGGCTGGAAATCCTATCATAATGAAAAGAAGCAGGCATTCTCTATTAAGTGCAATAAACACAAAACAGGAAAGGTGGGGAAAGTATGCCATTAATTAATTACCTATGTTTTGTAACTTGGGGTTACCTCATAAAATATCTTCCTCCCTTGTCACAGACTGTACCTTACACACTTCATAGATAGAAAAAACAAGTCAACCAAAATTGTTAGCCCAATCATAAGCCCATGTAGAAACATAAAACCCTCCCAAATTACTCAAACAATTGCTTCACCGTTTATTTCCAGGTTACTGGGTTGCAAAATTTGCAATTATGAGACTAATGCTTGCTTGCCTACAGAATAAACATGTGAGATACAAGATTATGTTCATAGATTTCATAGATCATAGAGTTGGAAGGAGCCTACAAGGCTATAGAGTCCAACCCCCTGCTCAATGCAGGAAACTAGAGGAGGGGTCTCCCATCCAAGTAATAACCAGGCCTGACCCTGCTTAGCTTTCCACACTCAGATAAGCTGAGCCAGCGTGAGCCACAGGCCTGTATTTTAAAAATTTACATCATGCTCCACTGTTTCAACCAACCTCATCTAGATGTTCATCTTTATGTGCCATTTCAGTGGCTTCTCTAGTGTTGACATCTTTTCCAGCTATGTCTCCTAGGATATGTTGGGAGTGGGCCATTTAGTGAAGCTTTATTCCTTATGTTTTCCTCCTAGAGTTGTGTTCACACAAATCATTCCTGTGAATAAAATTATAAGATGGGAAGGATTTATACACAAAGTCAGACACAAGGAAGCTGAGCTGTGCCTTGGCACCTGGCAAATCCATGTTTGAAGATGTATAAATCTTTCTCATCAGTTACAGTACTATTCATGGGAATGACAAACCATTCTTAGGAAATGGTAAGGAAATGTCCAGATACCATTTCTCTAGGGCTCATATCTAATGAGAGAGAGGAGGGGGGGAGAGAGATCAACCTGAACTTCAATCCGTTACACAATTATTACCCAGGAGTAACTTCCACTGAACTCAATGTAGCTTACTTTTGGGTAAACATGTATAGAATGTTTATATTTACTATGTAAGCATACTTACTATGAGTTACTATCCTGGCTGAGAAAGTATCAACAGTTTGGGTTTCCAAAACTATAATGAAAAGACAATTTAATCAAGAGAGTTCCATTTTGATAACAAATAGAAATGACCTGGGGAGCAATTGCTTTAAAATATCTATCTATCTATCATCTATCTATCTATCTATCTATCTATCCCACCTTTCTGTCAGTCAACAGAAAGGCAGCTGACCTAAATGAAAATTAATACACAGTAAACATAAGGGCTGTTCTCGTTCTTGTTGTTTTGCCTTTTTTTTTTTTTTTTTTTTAATGTAGTGATGACTTATGAAGGCTCTGAGGGAATGGTGATGGAAAATGCCCAATGGGCTTTAGATATTGCTGGCTGCTACTGAAGTGTCTGTTTGAACTGCTGCTCTTTGAAGTTTCTATAGTGAGCATAGGGTGAACATCTCCCACCCACCCACCCACCCACCCACACCCACCCCCACACACAAACATCTGTCCTACATAGTGACGAGGGCCAGATAGCATTAGATGTTTTGATCCTTTGGGGTAGGGCATCATATCACCTGGACAATCTGCAGTTCCTGGCTCTTCCTGGTGTCCATGTGCCTGCCAAAGGCTCAGGTGGAGGAGGGTGGGGGATGATGATGATGATGATGGGAAATGTCCATGTCCCAGGCCTTTGATGTTAATGGTGCTGCTGTTTCAAGCGCTCCATAGGTCCTTTACTACAAAACTCCCATTTGTCCATACAGTATCATAGGCTGGAGCACTGGGCTGAAAACAACAGAATGAAATTTAATAGGGATAAATGCCAAGTGCTGCACCTAGGAATAAGAAACCAAATGCACAGTTACAGGATGGAGGAGACTTGGCTCAACAATACTACAAGTGAGAAGGATCCTGGAATTGTTGTATATCACACAAGCTGAATATGAGCCAGCAATGTGATGTGGCTGCAAAAAAGGCAAATGCTATTTGGGGCTATATTAATAGAAGTATAGCTTCCAAATCGCGGGAAGTTCCCCTCTACTCAGCACTGGTTAGGCCTCATCTTGAGTACTGTGTCCAGTTCTGGGCACCACACTTTAAGAAGGATGTAGACAAACTGGAAAGGGTTCAGAGGAGGGCAACAAAGATGATTAGGGGACTGGAAACAAAGCCCTATGAGCAGGACCGGTGCAGGGCAGTTTGCGCCTAGGTACATTATATTTAGGCCCCCCTCGTGAGTGGGGGGGCTCCGAAGCAGCCCGCTCTGCAACACATCCACGGCACACACACCCCGCTCGCTGCCGCTGCCGCCCCCCCACCTACTTCCAGTCGTGACACTCCTCCGAAAAGGGACCTCCGCGCTCTGTTTTTCGCCGGGGGAAACCAGAGCAACAGGGCTGTTTAAGCCCTGTTGCCCTGGTACTTCCCGCCAAAACAGAGCGCGGGCGGGGCTCCGGAAACAGCACGGAGAAGGTAGGTGTCGGGGGGGGGAGGCGGCGCGGAGGAGAGTTGAAGCGAAGCGAGGGGGGGGGAGGTGGCGCGGGGGGGGAGGCGGCGCAGAGGCGAAGCGAGGCGAGGTGGGGGGGAGGTGGCGCAGAGGCGAGGCGAGGCGAGGTGGGGGGAGGCGGCGCGAGGCGGCGCGGGGGGGGAGGCGGCGCGAGGCGAGGCGAGGCGGGGGGAGGCGGCGCAGAGGCGAAGCGAGGCGAGGTGGGAGGCGGCGCGGAGGCGAGGCAAGGTAGGGGGACTACTCCGGGCGCACTTACCTGGCTCTCTCGGAGAGGAGGGCGGGCGGGCAGGGCAGGAGCGCGCCGGCAGCGAAGAGGAGCGTAGCGTTCTGCGCCCTCTTCCGCTACGCGCCCTAGGCAACCGCCTAGTTGGCCTAGCGGTAGCGCCGGCCCTGCCTATGAGGAGAGACTGAAAGAACTGGGCATGTTTAGCCTTCAGAAGAGGAGACTGAAGGGAGATATGATAGCACTCTTCCAGTACTTGAAAGGTTGTCACACAGAGGAGGGCCAGGATCTCTTCTCAATTATCCCAGATTGTAGGGCACAGAATAATGGGCTCAAGTTACAGGAAGCTAGATTCAGCCTGGCCCTGGACATCAGGAAAAAAATCCTGTCAGAGCAATAAGACAACGAAACCAACTACCTAGGGAAGTAGTGGGCTCTCCTACACTGGAAGCATTCAAGGTGCAGCTGGACAGCCATCTGTCAGGGATGCTTTGACTTGAATTCCTGCATTGAGCAGGGGGTTGGAGTGGACCTTTCCCCTCATCCCTCATGTCTGGTGTTTGTGAGTATACATTTAGGACCTGCCTGGATTTTCAAACTTATAGGCATGATAGAAGAAACTATATGTTTATTTTAACGTTGTGTGTTTGATTCACTACTCCCCTTGTATTCCCCTTCCCCGATGCTAAATAAATCTCTCTTTTTTTTAATTGGACAGTTTGGGCTTTGGTTCTGGTGACTTTGGTTTTGGTTCTGGAGCCTGGCTCTGTGTGTGTCTTGCCTGCTCAGCCTATACTAGAGCTGGTGCAAATGGCCTCCCAAAATTCTCTATCCTATTTGTAGCTAGAAAAAAATGCGGGGGGGGGGGGTAGAACTTAACTGAATTTCTCCAGTGGGAGAAGGAATTTTCCAACAGCTTCTTGTGAATGGGCCTAAACATTAGCAGTAGCAGGGCTTCATCCCCCCCATTCCAGGGATGGGGACTCGGACTCGAGGACTCGACTCGTCGTGAGTCAGACTGAGTCCCCCCTCTGACTCGACTCGGACTCGAGTCCCAATGTTTTTAATGGGACTCGAGACTCGACTCGGGACTCGAGACCAAGGACTCTTCAACATCCCTGGGCTGTGCCAGAAGGAGTGGAGAGGAGCGTGATTGCTGGCGAAGAGCGCATGGAAGCGAGGTGCGCCGCTTCTCGGCCACTATGGACGGCTACCAGGAGTGCAGCCCCAACAGTGTGTCAAGATTTATTTTGATTGATGTGTTGTGTACTTGGGAGAGGCAGAAGAAGGACCTGAAATTACTCTGTGCGGCTGCTCTGAGTGTGCTTCTGGTTCCAGCAAGTTCATCACCAGTGGAGCGGGTGTTCAATGAGGGTGGAATTGTGATGAGACCTCACCATTCCAGAATGGGGGCTAAACATTTAGAAAAAACCGTGTTCCTCAAATGCAACATGGATAAGTTTTAGGAAGAACAGCAAGTTTATTTTTTAAAATCATTTTCCTAAAATGCAACCTTTCAGACATTTTGGGTTTGGCTGCCTCTGCCTGCCTGTTTGGGGTTCCCAGCCTCCTCTGCCTGCCTGGTCTCTTCTTGACCAGTTCAACAGTTGAATTGTCCAAGACAAAGGCCTCTGCCTGCCTGCTTTGGGGTTCCCTGCCTCCTCTGCCTGCCTGGTTATTTTGGGTTTGTCTGCCTGGTCTGTTCTTGCCAAAATCAGTGGCAGAGTTTTGAAATAAAAAGGCACACTTGTGCCTAGAATTCATTTAAGCCACACATCTGAAGTAGCCTTATTTTGTTGGGGAAAAAACCCATTGATTTTAATAGGGACTCGTGGAGTCAGCTTTGGGAGTGACTCGTGACTCGTGACTCGTGAGTCACCATTTTGGACCAAGGACTCGGACTCGGACTCGAGACTCGGGTCCAAAGACTCGTGACTCGACTCGTGACTCGAGACCAAGGACTCTTCAACATCCCTGTCCCATTCCAAGTGCTTTTGTTTTTGTTTTGCTGCTGATGCTACTCGATGGCCTTGTAGGCCCCTTCCAACTCTAGAAACTAGAAGCTGTGCTAGCAGTAGCAGCCTAGCCCCATTTTGCAATCTCACAAGAGCTTTAGCCTACTATTAGGGAGAACCAGAGAAAGAGATGTTGAGGAATGTCTTATGACCAGCAGTGACTGGGGAGGGCAGGTCAGTTCACTCATGATGTTCTAAACTCTGGCAATTTTATCTACAGAATGAAAGTGGTGGCAGTTTCTACCCTGTACTTTGGTACAAGATGGGATTTGGGAACAGGCAATGACAGTTCATATCCATCACACCCCTGCTCACAAGCCTCTGCAGACCCATTTCTCAGTTATTCCTCTTTTCCTCTCTGTACACCATAGCTCTTTCTGTCACTGCTCTTTTAAAGGAATTTTCACTGGGGCCCGTAGGGGTGAACTCAAATGGGCACTTTTGACCATGCAAAGAGGCACTTTTAACCTTTTGTAAAAAAAATTCAAATTACATAATAAACCAATACTATAATAAATGTATTTTAACATTAAATGTGATTTAAAGACAATTAGCTCTTACATTTAACTGCCTTTCTCCCACTCTAACTCCATTCTCTACTGAACCTTCCTTCACAGCTATATGATGAAGTTCAGATTTGAGGTGACTCACTATGGTTTCAAACAATCTCCTCCATCACCTCTTACACCACTAGAAATTGGAACAGTCCCATTCTTTGAATATTTTTTTGTTTTTTTGCTTTCTCTATATCTTCTTGACATAGTTTGCAGGCAAAATGCATACTTTTTTTCATTCTTCAGAGCCTGATAGAATTCCAGTTCTGGAAATGTTTTAAAAGTAAACCTCACATCCTAGGGATGTATGAGAATTCTGTTTGGGGGGTTAAATCTTGATGGTTCTTGGTCCGGTCTTGGTAGATTTATTTCTGTTTCCCCCCACTGGCATCGACTTGATCTGTAGCGAGTCAATTCAATATGCAGATTTCAGAATATCTTTAATGGTAGTGGCAATTTTCACAAACGGGATTGTGTGTTTTCTTAAATATTATTTTTCAGGTCTTTAAATTTGTGCAAATGGGTCGTAATTTTTTAAAATGTAGTTAATCAGTGGGTTTTTTGCAAGTCCACCTGTCTGCTATGTACAGTAATACCTTCGATTGAGAGCATAATTCATTCCGGAAATGTGCTTGTAATCCAAAACACTCTTATATCAAAGCGAGTCTCTGGCGGGCGTGAGCGGGGCCAATTTCGGCCCACTACGCCCTCTCGAGGCGAGCGGTTACATCCCTACGTGACTTGTCTTGCAATGCCTTGCTCGTTTATCAAGTAAAATTCTTTGCTTGTCTTGCAAAACGCTCTCAGACCAAGTTACTTGCAATCCAAGGTATTACTGTATTCCCATTGTAAATAGCTTTGTCATTTTCATCCTCTCCACACACTACTTCCTTTAGCCCAACAGAGTAATCTTCCTACTTGTCAAAGAACATGTCAATTTCATCCACTACTTCAGCACTTCTCCAGTGAAGGTTGGGGAGGGGGAGCTCTGAAGTGGAGGATGAAATTAACAAGTTCTTTGACAAGTATGGAATATGGCTCTGCTGGACTAAACAAAGTAGTGGTGGAGAGGATGAAACTGACAAGGATATTTACAACAGGAATACACAGTGGAGAGGCAGACTTGTGAAAGACCACTGATTTTATATATATATATATATATATATATATGTTATGACCCCATTTGCACAAAATTGAAGACCTGAAAAAAAACATGATTCCATTTGTACAAATTTAAAGACCCAAAAGATAACAATAGAAACCCACGATCCCATTTGCACAAATTTAAAGACCTGGATGATGATGATGATGATGATGATGATGATGATGATGATAATAATAATAATAATAATAATAATAATAATAATAATAATACCTGGGAAAATGTGTCTACTATTGTACTATTTTTTCCTAAGATAAGATACACATTTTTGTATGGATTTTATTCAAAAATGTGCATTTCATACCCATGTTCGTAAGACCATTGTTTTTGTTTTTTAAAAAAATCTTCCTGAACTACACCATTTTGGATAATTTCTGGTTGGTATCCAATATTCTATTCTTTGGCAAGGTGCTGGAGTGTGTGATGGCTTCTCAGCTCTAGAGATTTCTGAGTGAGGCAGATTATCTAGACACATTTCAATCTAGCTTCAGGTCTGGCTATGGGTCAGGGACTGCTTTTGTTGCCTTGGTGGGCAATCTATGGTGGGAACTGGACAGGGGGACTGTGTCCCTGTTGGTTTTTCTGTAACTCTTGCCAGCTTTTGATACCATTGACCATGGTATCCATCTGAGGCATCTGTCTGAGATGGGACTGGGGGGCACTGCTATATGGTGGCTCCAGTTCTTCTTGGAGGGGTGATTTCAGAAGGTGGTGCTGGGGGATTCCTGTTCAATGTCATGGCCTTTGTTGTTCCTCAGGGTTTCATCTTATCCCCCATGCTATTTAACATATACATGACATGAGACTGTCCAGAGTTTTGGGGTTTAGTGCCACCAGTATGCTGATGATACCCAACTCTGTCTCTCCTTTCCATTTAAATCCAAAGAATCTGTTCCAGTACTAAATCAATGTCTAATTTTGGTAATAGACTGGATGAGGGCAAACAAATTGAAGCTTAATCTAAACAAGACAGGTTAGTTGAAATGTAAATCAGAGAATTGGGACTGGTTAGTTCAAAGGCAAATCAGGGAATAGGCACTCAACCTGTGCTGAATGGGGTTATACTCCCCCAAAGACTCCTGGACTCAGCCTGAATCTGGATATCCAGTTTCCATGGTGGCCAGGAGTGTGTTTGCAGGGAGCACCAGTATGCTGATGCAACAGCTTCAATGGCTACTGGTCTGTTTCAGGGCACAGTTCAAAGTGCTAGTTATGAACTATAAAGCCCTATATGGCATGGTACCAGGCTACTTGAAAGACTGCCTTATCCCATACAAGCCTGCACGAGTCTTAAGATCATCAGGAGAGGCCCTTCTCTTGTTGCTGTCACCTTCAGAGGCACGTTTGGTGGTGATGCGAAAGGGCCTTCTCTTCTCAGTGGCTGCTCCCAGGCTGTGGAACTCCTTGCCAAAGGAGGCTAGACTGAACCCCTTTCTGCTGTCCTTCCACTGGCAGGCATAGATCTTTTTTTTCTTTTTCAGGCATACCTACAAGTGGGCTGTTGGGTTGGGTGCTATTTTCATTCTGTTATTATTATGTATTTAATTGTGTTTTAATGTATTTGTTTTATTATTGATTTAATAAATTTTTATTTATCTAGGATTGTAAGCTACCTTGAGTGTCATTTCCTTGGTAGAAAGGCAAAGTAAAAAATTAAATCAATCATTCAACACGTCAGTCAATTTTATCCTAAAATGTGCATTTGTGTACACATTTTGATATATTTTTTTGAGCCAAGCACTGTGTTACAACATTCAGACAAGTGTGTGATCCATAGGATAATTGTGTTCCAATCTGCATATTAATCTAGTAAGTGCAAATCAGGTCAGTTTGCTTAAAAATGCAGAACAAACAAAATCCTCAAACATCCCTAATCACACAGCCCCATCTGTACAGTGCTCTAAATAATACATTTTTGGAGAGGGTAATATAAGAAGGGCATTTGGGGGCAGGAGAGTTTGAGTTTACCCAGAAGGGGAACAGGATGAGTAAAATGGCAAAGGAGCAAAGGCACCCATGTCCTCAAATAGAAGAAAGAAGCTGAATAAATTGAAAAGGGCCATTTACTGGTGGGGAAGTGTGGGTTCATTGGTGTGGAATTCATGAGTGCTAGTGGTGGGGATTTCCCCACTACTTCATATGTTACAAATGCCCTGTTTCTACCTCCATCTCTCAGCTATCCTTCCTCTTTTTTCCACCATGCTATTCATCCCATGCTTTCTGCAGCACATAGTACTCTCCCTTCTCTCTGCACCACCATGGATTGGTCTGCATCCTTATATCTCCCCCCCCCTTCCATCTTTATTTTTGCTTTGTTTCTGTTTCCCTGGCCTTATTGCTGTGTTTGGCAGCAATAGCACAAAAGACTTTTCGCTCTCCCAGCAATTCACATCATGCAGCATGGGGCATACAGCATGGCATGTTGCTTGCAACAAGCTTTAAACAACAACAACAACAACAACAACCAGAATGAAGGGAAGAAGGAGCAATACAGCTGTGGTGATGTAGGTATTATCCCATCCCCACAAGCACTTTTGATGGCTTGTGCAGGCCTTACCTGTTCCCACAAAGATGTGGGAAAGGACCGCAAGAAAAGAGTATTTAGAATTCCTCAGAGGGTTGCAAAATGGCAGGAGCCCTAGGTTACGCAAACCTGTTAAAGAAGAACTATAAAAAATGACCACAGCTAAATAAGATAGTATTCAAATTTTGATACTTTTTTTTTTTTTTTTTACCCTTCCAGTTTTGTGCAGCATTTGCCCAAATACTAAGTGGAGATGTTGTGTTACACAGTAATCTGTGAGCATCCTTAGAGCAATTTAGAAGTTTTCGCCATGGCAACAACATCTCTGAGATGATGAGACCAATCCTGTAGAGAGGGTGCCTCGAGGCATTTCCATTTTAAGATGATAGCATGCTTATAGTACTTATTAGCAGATGGGAACATGTTCCTTGTGTCGTCTGACTTTAGCTGAATTTGGGAAATGGCCCAGGAGCCTAGTGACTAAGATCTAAGGGGAAACCATAATAAAACCAAGATCTTTCTTTTATTTCAAACAATATAGAAGTTTAGGCAGTAACCACCGAGATTGAAAGTATATCCCGCTTCTTCTGTTCTCTGCAAGGTATTTTTTTTTAAAAAAAAACAACAACACACAAACAAACCCACCCACATATTTTACTAGAGTGGTTTCACAGAGAAAAAAAGAATTACCCACTTTGATGGGAAATAAACTTTATGGCTCATAGTGTAGCAATGCCTGCTAATGCTACTTTTCAAAATCATAATCACGCAACATTGTGAATTCATTTTCTAATTTAAAAAGCAGATCGATGGGTGATACTGAACCAGTTTATCCTGGAAGAGAAATGCCTTTGGAGTTCTGGTAAAATAGGTATCAGATTTCTAACCCAACTTTAGATGAGAGGATCTGCATCATCATCATCATCATCATCATCATCATCATCATCTCCAGCTAACCATACAAATCAAGAGAAAGGTTATAAACAGAATAAACCACATAAGGACGGATCAATTTCATTACGGATATTTAAGCCTTGTAAGACTCAGATGATAAATAACAAGCAAGGGATATAACTGTAGTTCATATGAACTTTCATACGTATACAGTTTGCTAATTTAATTCTCAGTAGTTTTTTTAGAGAAGCTTACAAAATTTCCCCTATCCAAATTTCTCCCCATATTTTGCCATTCTGGAATTATCTTGTTGGCCTGGCTTTGATTCTACCCAGGGTGGCCATGTGTCCTACTTTACAGAGGACAGTCCCCTGTCTTTGGAGAGCTGGCAGAGGACAATCCTCTATTTGAATATGTCCTCTATTTGGAGAGGTGTCCAGTCCAAGTCTGGGTTAAAGTCAAAGAAACGTAAGGAGGGATAGCAGGGGATTTTAATTTGCCCATCAACAATTAGTGCTTGGACGACAGACTGAGCAGACATGCGGGTCACCTAGTCAGTCTTCTCAACTATGGTGAGATATATTGTATTTCTATTTAAATTATAGTTATTATTTCTAAATTTTCACCTCTACATATACATTTGCATATGCAAATGTTTTACAAATAGGTATCCTGATTTGATTTCATTTTGGTGATGCCTTAAGCCCTATGCAGGGATTTGCTTGCTCGTGTGTAGGGTTAAAGTGTGGAGGGGGACATGGACGCATACCTAACCCCCCACCCCAGCTGACACACACACACACACACACACTTTGTCATCTTAAATAGAAGCCTGAAATTAATAGGAATGATGGTCCAACACCTTGGTAGTTTTGATTTCCTTTTCTGCACATTTCCCAGCTCCGTGATGATAACCTTTTTGTGACACCACAGCAGAACTGTACCCAATAGTGCTGAATTTATAGCATATTCTAAGCATATGGAGCTACCTCTTTATCCCAAGTCATACTACGGGTCCATCTAGCCTGGTATTGTCTACTAATAGCAACTATCCATAGACTCAGGTGGAGGTATTGCCCAACCATGCTATAGTCTATCACATTGATGCTGCCACCAAGTATGTTAGTGTGGGAAACAGAAGTGGTGGTGGTAGCAACAGTGGGGGGTGGGGGCTGAGAGCCAGTGTGGTGTAGTTGTTGGAGTATTTGGCTGGGACTCAGGCGATCCGGGTTCTAGTCCCCACTAGGCCATGAAAGCTCACTGGGTGACTTTGGGTCAGTCACTGACTCTCAGCCTAACCTACCTCACAGGGTTGTTGTGAGGATAAAACAGAGAGTAGGTATGTAAGCTGCCTTGGGTTCCTTGGAGGAAAAAAGGCAGGATATAAATGTAATTAATTAATTAATTGATTAATAGAAATGAAAGCCCACTAGGAGGATTTGAGCTCAATTTGGAAGGGACTTCCACAGTTCATCCATACACACTTCCCTGGGAGTCATCATCATCAGGCGATCACTCGTGACCGAGTAAGATTGTCTTCCGGGATAAAAGGAGGAAATTCTAAAGAAGATTGTGTAGACTCTAGCGATGGGTCCGTAAGTGACTGTGGAGGCCAATTCTAGATCCACACAGCTTCCCACAGTGAGGACACAGGTTACCAGATAGAAGATGGTCCTGTAAAGGATTCATTTGACGTGCTTTTCGCTTAGCACGTTTCTCCCTTTCACCTTGCACTCGGGCTTCTTCAAAGTCCATGGAACCTTTGTGAAAGGCCAACCTCCATTTAGATCGTTCATGGGCCAGAGCTTCCCAGTTTTCGATGTTTATATTGCATTTTTTTAGATTAGCCTTATGAACATCTTTAAACCTCTTATATTGACCACCGATATTCCGCTTTCCATCCTTGAGTTGGGAGTAAAGTAACTGCTTTGGGAGGCGGCAGTCAGGCATTCGAACAACATGACCGGTCCACTGAAGTTGGCGTTGAAGGATCATTTTTTCAATGCTAGTAGTCTTTGCTTCTTCCAGTACACTGACATTTGTTCGCCTATCTTCCCAAGTAATTTGCAGGATTTTCCGGAGGCAACGTTGATGAAACCTTTCAAGGAGGTGGAAGTGACGTTTATAGATAGTCCATGTTTCGCAGGCATACAATAAAGTTGGTAATACAATGGCTTCATAAACCAGTGTTTTGGTCTTCTTACAAATATCCCGATCCTCGAACACTCTATGTTTCATTCGAGAAAATGCGGCACTTGCGGAGCTCAGACGATGCTGGATTTCACTGTCGATGTTAGCTGTAACAGAAAGATAGCTGCCAAGATAGAGAAAATGATCGACATTTTCCAGTATTGTCCCGCCAAGCTGGATAGATGGCATCACCAAAGGGTTGGCTTGCACTTGCTGATGAAGCACTTTGGTTTTTTTGATGTTAAGTGAGAGACCAAGTTTTTCGTATGCTTCTGCAAAAGCATTTAGGATAGTTTGGAGATCGTCCTCTGAATGTGCGGAGACCACATTATCATCAGCATACTGAAGTTCCACAACGGAGGTTGTAATTACCTTACTTTTTGCTTTCAGCCTGCTGAGATTAAAAAGCTTTCCATCTGTTCGATATATAATTCCCACACCGGTGGGAAGTTTCCCCTTGACAAGATGTAAAACCATGGCGATGAAAATGGCAAATAATGTTGGGGCGATAACACATCCCTGTTTAACACCTGATCCCACTTTAAATGGAGCACCATGAGAGCCGTTGTTGTCCAAAACCGTTGCCGTCATGTTGTCATGGAGAAGTCGCAAGATATTCACAAATTTATTGGGGCATCCAATTTTCATAAGGATAGTCCAGAGAGCTGTACGGTCTACAGTATCAAAGGCCTTAGCCAGATTGATAAATGCCATATAAAGGGGTTGATTTTGCTCCCGGCATTTTTCTTGGAGCTGACGTGCAGTAAAAATCATGTCTACTGTCCCTCTAGAGGGGCGGAAACCATATTGAGTTTCAGGGAGGATCTCTTCTGAAATAGATAGAAGACGGTTTGCGAGAATCCTAGCAAATATTTTACCTGCGGTTGCTAAGAGAGAAATGCCCCGATAGTTTCCACAGTCTGTTCTATCACCCTTCTTAAAGAGGGTGATAATTATGGCATCCCTGAAGTCTTCTGGGATCTCTTCTCTTATCCAGATTTTTTCGATGAGTTTATGAAGATGTTGTACAAGTTCGGGGGCCCCTTCTTTAAAGATTTCAGCAGGAATCCCATCTGGTCCACTAGCTTTGTTGTTCTTCATTTGATTAATGGCTTTTTTTACTTCATCCAAAGTGGGGAGTATTGCAAGTTCCTCTTTAATTTGTTTTTGCGGGATTTGCGAAAAAATCTCATTATCCACCTTAGATTTACGATTTAAAAGGTCATAATAATGCTCTTTCCAACGCAGTGCAATAGATTCTTTGTCTTTTAAGAGTTTGGTGCCATCTTTTGATTGTAAAGGGTTTGTACCATAGGTTTTTGGTCCATAAATGGCCCTTGTGGCCTTAAAAAAGCCCCGTGCATCATGAGATTCTGCAAGTTGTTGAATTTCTTCAGCTTTCTTTTTCCACCAAGCGTTCTTAAGTTCTCTTGTTCTTCTTTGGACCTCAGCCTTTGTGCTAGCGTAGGTTTTTTTCTTGGCAGCGCAGTTAATATCATTTTGCCATATTTGGAAGGCTTTCCTTTTTTGGTCAATTATATATTTAATCTCATTGTCATTTTCATCAAACCAATCCTGATGTTTCTTAGTTTCATATCCAATAGTTTGTTCACAAGCTGCAGTAATGGAGGTTTTCAGCTTAGACCAATGGTCCTCAATGTTGTCAGGAGGTTCCCTAGGTAGATGTTCCTTAAGAAGTGATTGAAGACGAGTTTGCTTAATAGGATCTTGAAGGACTTGGATGTTCATTTTACGCCTTGGTTTCCTTCCTTGAAGCCTACGTTGGGGAGCAATGTTGATAACCATTGTGGACCGGATTAGTCGGTGGTCTGTCCAGCAGTCGTCGGCACTCACCATGGCCCTAGTAAGAAGTACATCGCGGCGATCTCTAACACGGACAATTACATAATCCAGAAGATGCCAGTGCTTTGACCGTGGGTGCTGCCACGATGTTTTAAACTTATTCTTTTGTCGAAAGAGCGTGTTTGTGATAGTGAGATTATGCTCTGCACATATAGACAAAAGTAAGAGTCCGTTCGGGTTGCTATTACCTACTCCGTCTTTTCCAATAGTTTCTGGCCATAAATCAAAGTCACGCCCGACTCTTGCGTTAAAATCGCCCAGGAGGATAATTTTATCCTCCTTAGGTATCTCTGACAGGAGAGTGTCCAACTGGCTGTAAAAACTTTCCTTGATGTCATCATCAGCATCTAATGTTGGTGCATAAGCGCTCAAAATAGTTACCTGTTGGTTATTGGCGAGCTTTAATCGAAGAGTTATCAGGCGTTCGTTAATCCCTGGGAGTAAGTTCCCATTAACTCAGTGGGGCTTACTTCTGAAGAGACATTTATAAGATCACACTTGGGAAGAGAAGTTCTGTGGTCCCTGGAGAGCATCTTTGGCACCATAGGATTCCTCAGAGTCCCCTTTTGAGGCCATAGACTCTGCTACCTACAACCTTGGAAGGGGGGCTCAGTAATCCAGTCCCTCCCCCACTGCTTTCCAAGGTCACAAAAGCAGCTTCAGAGGACCTCAGACCTGAAAGGGGGCATTGCAGTTGGCAGGGAGGAGAGGAGAGAGGAGAGGAGGGGACAGGAGAGATTAGGAAGAATCCTATGTCCTCTCCAACCCCAGCCCTAGCCAGTGTACCTCCACTAGATGGGCTCAGAGGCCCATCTAAAAGGGGGGAAGTAGGATGGAGAGGTGAAAATCACCTCCGTTGCCCCTCCTGCCTTGCTGGCAATAGCCTGGGAGGGCATTGGATACTTAGAAGCCTCCAAGATTGGAGGCTTCCATCCAGTGAGGAGGCAACACATAGGATTGTGCCCTAAGAGATTTAGTCATAGCTAAGAAAGCACAACTGGATTCCTATGTGGTCATCTTTGACCACAAGACACTCATAAACATTTGTATGAAAGTTCAACACAACGACTAATCCTCATGCAGGAACATCTTTTACAGTTAGGTATCCTTAGTGGGTCAGCTGAACATATAATTAATCAGAAATTATTGTAGGCTTATAAGCATAAGCCAGCCAAGGAACTGCTTTGGCTGCTAGTGGACAAGCAAATTTGGAAACAGCCAAACGAGGGTTTTTTGTGCTGTCACTGCAAATGGCAACAGAATCAACTGTGTTAACAAGCTGGCCTCCATTTTGCATCATCCACAGTGCAGGTCTGAGGGGGGCAGTGTTGTGTCCAGCTCCAGGGAAGAGGTGGAGCTAGTGCAGTGCCAAAATCTGTCCTCCAATTTCCTCAAAGTTTTCTTCCCTCAAAGAGGTTTCCATTTTTCTGCCTCATTCTAAGGGATTTTATAGCTTACTTTGGATTTATTTTTGTGGTGTCTTTTGAGCTTACCTAATCACTAAGAGGTAGCCATGGGTGTTGTTAGTGTGTTTTCTCTTTCCATTACACAATTCTCCATTGCTCTGCAGCCTCCCAGGCAGCCTGCACTTCCTGAACTGAAAAAGCCCTATGGGAGGAATTGCCTCATGATGTCTTCCCCTGGGCTTTAATTGACGTGTGGGAAGCTGAGGAGGCTACAGGCTGCCAGAAAGGTGACTGTACAATGAAAGACAGGACACTCACACACACTCCTCAGCCTTTCATGAATAAGATAAGCACAAGAACCCCAAACCCAACCCATGAGAATTTCTTTGAGAGTTTCTTCTCCTTTGAATTTCTTTTCAAAACAATTTCTTTTCTACCAGATGGGATGGAAATGGTTGAAAAAAATGTGGGAGAAAAATTTCAACACAGCATTATGGTCTGATCTACCACTGAGCCACAGTTCTTCCTGTTGGGTCACAACCCTTCCCGTTGAGGTGGTGACTCCAGAATTCTTCACAAAAGACCAAAGGCATTTACAGTGAACAGCTAGTGGACTCAGGCCCATCAGGGAAGAGCCAGATCCAAGATGCTTAGACAAAATTTGCAGAGTCAGGCTCTCCAGCACAAGGAAATGATACTGCCATCTATAGATCCTTCAGAACAGTACCAGTAGCACTGAATATTCTCAAGAAAGAAAGAAAAATGAAAACTAAATAAATCAAGTTAAAATTCAGGTACACCAAGTGGTGCAGAGACCACAGTTCACCTAAAGTATTGCCTGAGCATTGTTTGGCAACAGGTGATGAAAATCAACCCCATGGCTTGCCACACAGCACATAGGGAATCTGTGAAGAAACAAAGACATTAAAGAGATTGCTGAATAATACACTAAATCTAGAATCTGAATAGGTGTTTTCTGTCACCTCTATCTAGTAAGGTAGGAAATATCTGAGCATTGGTCTAGCAAAGAAGTTAACATGTGCATAAATGTCACTCTTCTTAATTTATGGATACTTCCATTAGCATCAACCCTGTGAACTGTGCAGTTCCCCCCCCCCCAATTCCAGCACTTTATGACATTTCTACTTCATCATTTGCCATCATTAGTTTAGTGCTGTTTTAAAACAAAATAAAATAAATCATGGTTTATTTCTCTCATTATAGCACTGGACAAAAGATGGCAACCTGCATAAAGATAAAAGGTTAGCATAATCATCTCTGAACAGCTGCCCTTTAACACTCTGGGGGAGAAATAAGTGTTTTAGCAACAGTGCTAAGCATTAACAGCTTTCTCACAGTCCATCCCTTTTGCACTTCATGAAGTGTGCACTCTGATTCCTTTTAACATTTCATTGGAAGCCAAAATATTAATATATCTGGATTCAACCAAAGGTTTGTTTGAGTGTATTTGTAAGTATTCTTGAAACCAAGAGCAGAGACCTCATGTTGAGCTGAATTAGAGAGAATACCTGTCCTTGGATCCATTCCATGATGGGGAACAAGAATGAACCTTCTTTCCCCAACTACATTTCCATGCATCCAGCCATAAACCCCCAATATGACAGCTTTACGTGGCCAGAAGAATGCTGGGGCCTCTCCTGGAATCTGAAAACCAGACACCATGGGCAGTCCCTGATTGATGCAGCATTCTCCCTCCCATGGAGGAGCCCTACACATATATAGGACCCATCCACACTGCCACTAAATGCGTGGCCAGTCGGGACGCATAAGGAATCCAATAGGGGTGAAAATCTGATGGATTTTCATTATTCGGCCTCCCCAAATTGCAGTTGGCCAGCCCTGTGCTGGCACTGATCCACTATGATGCAAGTTGAGCCGGCTTGCGGACTTTTGTCTCTAGGACGGACGGTGGTTTACACATTTTTTAAAATGCTAAGTAAATTTGCACAAATGGCACTGGACCCATCTGCTTTTCAGGTGCTGATTTGTGCAAAACATGCAAAATAATGTGATTTACACAAATTGCGTAAAGTTACACAAATTGTGCCATTTGCGCAAATTTACTTAGCGTTTTTTTTAAAGTGTGCAAACCACAGCCTGCCTTAGAGATGGAAGTCTGCAGAACCACCACCCCACTCGGCCATGTTCCAATCATTAGATCGGAAGTGGCAGGAAGTCCATCAATGTCAGGATCTGCTCTGCCAAACACAGCACCACAGCTCCATCTAGTGGTCACTGCCTGGATAGCCGCCCAGCCTCCTGCTGGCTTTGCAGAATCTTGCCCCAGACCTCCAGCTGTCCCAGGTCTGCTAATGCAGCCCAGCTAGGAGCTGCTGGAAGCCCTATACAAAGGCAGCCTCTGCACTGCAGTCTTTGCCACAGCAACAGAAGCCTCAGTGTTGCCTACAGCTGGTTCCTGCTTCCAGCAACCAACCTTGATCCTTGCCTTGCCTTGCCTGGTGTTTGATCCGTGACTGCTCTCGACCTATGCTTCTGCCTGTGGCCCTTGCTCTGCCTGGTACATGCTTGGACTCTGTTTGCTCTCTGGACTTGTCTTTCTGCCGCTAACCCTTGCCTGGACCCTGCTTACTCTTTTGACTTGCCTTTTGCCTCTAGCCCTTGCCTGGACTCCGTTTACTCTTGGATTGTGCCTCTGACCCCAGGGATGGGGACTCGGACTCGAGGACTTGACTCATGAGTCGGACTGAGTCCCCCCTCTGACTCGACTCGGACTTGAGTCCCAATATTTTTAATGGGACTCGAGACTCGACTCGGGACTCGAGACCAAGGACTCTTCAACATCCCTGGGCTGTGCCAGAAGGAGTGGAGAGGAGCGTGATTACCAGCAAAGAGCGCATGGAAGCGAGGTGTGCCGCTGCTCGGCCACTATGGACGGCTACCAGGAGTGCAGCCCCAACAGTGTGTCAAGATTTATTTTGATGGATGTGTTGCGTACTTGGGAGAGGCAGAAGAAGGACCTGAGATTACTCTGTGTGGCTGCTCTGACTGAGTGTGTTTCTGGTTCCAGCAAGTTCATCACCAGTGGAGCGGGTGTTCAGTGAGGGTGAAATTGTGATGAGATCTCACCGTTCCAGAATGGGGGCCAAACATTTAGAAAAAATCGTGTTCCTCAAATGCAACATGGATAAGTTGTAGGAAGTACAGCAAGTTTATTTTTTTAAATCATTTTTCTAAAATGCAACCTTTCAGACATTTTGGGTTTGGCTGCCTCTGCCTGCCTGTCTGGGGTTCCCAGCCTCCTCTGCCTGCCTGGTCTCTTCTTGACCAGTTCAACAGTTGAATTGTCCAAGACAAAGGCCTCTGCCTGCCTGCTTTGGGGTTCCCTGCCTCCTCTGCCTGCCTGGTTATTTTGGGTTTGTCTGCCTGGTCTGTTCTTGCCAAAATCAGTTGCAGAGTTTTGAAATAAAGAGGCACACTTGTGCCTAGAATTTATTTAAACCACACATCTGAAGTAGCCTTATTTTGTTGGGGAAAAACCCCATTGATTTTAATAGGGACTTGTGGAGTCAGCTTTGGGAGTGACTAGTGACTCATGACTCGTGAGTCACCATTTTGGACCAAGGACTCGGACTCGGACTCGAGACTCGGGTCCAAAGACTCGTGACTCGACTCGTGACTCGAGACCAAGGACTCTTCAACATCCCGGTCTGACCCTTGCCTAGACTCTGCTTGCTCTTGGGACTTGCCTTCTGCCTCTGGCCCCTGCTTGGACTTCGTGCTTGAACTCCACCCTGCTTGATACATGCCCTGACCTTGGTCTGCCTTCTGGATCCAGCTCACCCCTGACCTGCTCCTGCCTCCATCATCCCCTGGTCCTGGTGTTCCGCTCTGAACCTCGCCGCCTATGCCCCGGCCCGGACCCTTACAATTGAGCTCAAAGAAGCCAGACTCCCCAGAATTAGCACACCCCTAGTGGACAACACACATGTCAGTGGTGGAGGTGGAGTTAGCTGTCATCACCCTGTGACAGCCTCACATATGTTTTCAACATGTGAGTGGGTCCACGTGAATTGAGCTCACAGCCAGTGTGGCGTAGTGGTGAGAGTGTTGGACTGGGACTTGGGAGATCCGGGTTCTAGTCCCTGCTCGGCCATGAAACTCACTGGGTGACTTTGGGCCAGTCACTGACTTTCAGCCTAACCTACCTCACAGGGTTGTTGTGAGGATAAAATGGATGGGAGGAGGAGGATTATGTAAGCCGCCTTGGGTTCCTTGCAGGAAAAAAGGTGGGGTATAAATATAATAAATAAATAAATCGTGCATTTGGTATCATTAGACATAACTGGGGAAGAGAGGCAGAGGAAATTCAGGGATGCTCCCTTTGGTGGTAGCCATGCATGCACCATAAATGCCAGTCTGCCCTAAATGCCAGCTCACACTGTCACTTTTTCCAGTCTGACTCACCAGAAACACACATTCAGGTTGAAAGGTAACATGAATCTGCAGACTAATCAAATAGAGCTAGCAAATATCCCCATTATTGTAGAGGCTGGAGGAAATTGCTGGCAGTGTCATAAAATGTTGCTGGCTATATCCAAGTATTCTCCAATATACAATTACATTCATCCAGAGGATTGCAAGCAAGCACATGGCCAAGAATTATGGCTGACATGAAATTTAACCTTCATTGAAATTTCCTATTCCATAATCAAAACTTGATCCTTTTCCACCTGATTAAGGTGATTTTCCTCATTGATTAAATGAATGAGTAAGATCTATGGGTGAAATCTAACAGTGTAGTTGCACAGCGGGACTTTCCCCTCCCCTCCTCTCCCAGAAGCTCCCAACTCACCCAAATTTGTTCCTGAGCATCCTCAACCCTCCAGAGCAGAGTTTGAGGACACACAGGGACTGCAGGGGGAACAGGGAACTGTCCTCCTTCCCGTTTTGCTGATGGAAGCCATTCTGTCTGCAGGATGCTAATTGGATACAACCCTATTAAAGCCAACATGTGTCCTGCACACAGGATAAACCAGCACATTAGAGAAAGGTTTATGCTAAATACAGTATGTCTACATTCAGAGGTTTGTTTTTACACAAGGGAGTATTCAAATAGATGTCTCTCTCATTTGACGTAGAGAGAGTCAAATGAGAGAGACTCATTTGACTCTCTCGACACAGTCCAGAAGTCTACCACTCACTCTCCATAATGTATAGGCTATCAAGTTTTGACGGATAAGCATTCTAGAAGAACATGGCTGCATTAGATGGGTGCATGGGTGCATGTGTCCTGCACACAGGATAAACCAGCACATTAGAGAAAGGTTTATGCTAAATACAGTATGTCAAATAGAAGACTCTCCTCTGGTAGACCATCAAATACAGGGCAGTCTTCTGTAAAGTAGGTAGAGATGTTAACGTACCTGGGGGTGGGGCACCTCACCTCGCCTCTCTGCACTGGGGCCGCACCTGCCACTCGATTCTCAGCGGCGCGGAGCGATCCTCCGCGCTGCTCGAGCCGCCCGCGCCCAATGTGACAGTCCCATCGCGTCGACGGGACGGGACCCTGCGCCGGAGCGACGGGACCCCTCGCTGTGTCTTTTCTGTAGAACCCAGGGCAACAGGGCTTTAAACGGTCCCGTCGTCGCATGGCCACCCTAAAGCTTAGGAGTGTGTGGTAGAATGCAGGCCCTGCTCCAGATTTTGGGGAGCTCTTTTGCCTTGCCTGCCCCCTTTGCCATTGGGCAACCCTGTGGGCAAGCAAGGGGGAAGGGCTGAGTCAATCACTAGCCTCCCCTTCCCCATTACAGCACCACAATGAGTAAGCACACAACAAGGAGGTGCGTGAGTGTAATCAGAAGGAGAAGCCTGTTGGCTGCAGCACATTGCCACTGTGGCAGGCACTGGCGGGCCAGAGGCCTAGATATCAACCCCAGCCCTGATGGGGTATGTGGACCCTAGCAATACTCTCCAGTATGTCAGATGGGCCTGACAGAATGCATCCTATCTGGCTCATTTTCCACTTGAGATATAACTGATTTGATATTGAAGCAGACCTGCCACAAAGCAGCTAACACAGACCAGTGGTGGTGGGAAAACATGTGAATTGCCCAGCTGGTAATAACTTTGACTCAGGGGTGAGGAAAGGTTGATGTGAAACCACCTCTCCATACACACTCCCAAGGGTTACTACTTCTCCCCCCCCCCTTTTTAAGGCATCTGGTGGCTATGGAGAGCCTAAATGTAGCTTGTTTGCAAGCTATATTTTGCCCCTTTGGCACTCTGTAGCTGCTATTTAGTGCCAATTGCCAAAAGGATTCAATTTAGCTTGCAATCAAGCCAAATTTAACCACTGCAGTGCTCGGTAGTGTTACAGAGCAGTTTTGACCCCTTTGGGTGGGGGTGGGGGGTGAAACTGCATGGCACTCCACTACGTGGACCCCACTGCACAGACTGTGGCCCACTGCAGGAAGCTCGGGGGCAAAAATGGCTCCTGAACTGTGGAACCTGTCCTAAGTGATTAAAGGTTTTGGTCTGCCAAAGATCAGTTCCCTGCCATCACAACAAAGATTCCAGAATAGTTAAAAAAGAAGATAATCCACTTTTTAAAAAAATTGAATGCAAAACACAAAATCATAACTAGAGATAGCCTAGCATTGATTTTCTTTTTTCATTTCCACTGTTCTTAGCAATCAGAAAAGTCCTTCAACATTGTTCTGGACTAAACGTATCTTAAAGATGACAGTAGTTCACCCTTCATGGCTCGTTTAATATCTGGCCTCTCTGATGACTCTACAACAAGGGTATAAAAGCTATAATGTGGAGAACTGCAGAGCAAGAATTGGAAATCTAGGTATATCATGTAGACCAATGAAGCAATTGCAATATAGGCCAGAAACCAGAAAACAGGTGTGTGTTTTTAAAAAGAACCTTGCTTATGTGATGCCAGTGTCACAAACCAACAAGAGTGCAATTTTATGCACATCTACTCAGAAGTAAGTCCCAGTGTAAGAGACCCATTTTATTCTTCCCTCTTCTAAGGGAGCTTTAATAAGAAAGGTGAACACATGGTGTTCCTAGTTGTTAGAGTTCCATTTTGGCCATTTAGACATCACAGAGCAGAATGGATTGATTTAAGTCAAGGCAATTTGAATCATCATGTAGCTTACACTGGCTCAGCTTTTCTGAGTGTGGAAAGCTAAGCAAGGTCAAGCCTGGTTATCACTTGGATGGGAGACCCCTCCTCTAGTTTCCTGCATTGAGCAGGGGGTTGGACTCGATAGCCTTGTAGGCTCCTTCCAGCTCTATGATCTATGAAATCTATGATATAAATAACCATGAAAAAGGTCAATTCATGATTTAAATCAGCTTGAAAACTGCTGATTTAAATCAAGTTTCCCACTAAAACGTTTTCATATATTTCCTGAACCCTGGTGCAGCTCTGACCACTAAACCATATTAATTTACAAGTAAATAGAGTATTGTTTACACTGTTTCATTCTTAGAAGAAGGCATTGCATCTCGGGGGGGGGGGGACCTGAAAAAATAAAACAAAACAAAAACATGATCCCTTTTGTGCAAATTTAAAAACCCAAAAAATAATACTAAAAAACCCCACAATTCCATTTGAACAAATGTAAAGACCCAAAAAGATAGTAATTTTTTTAAAAAAAACCACAATCCCATTTGTGCAAATTTCTGCTGCCATTATAAAACATCTGAAATCTTCCATGTAGACATCACAGAGCTGATTGGATTGATTTAAATCAAGATTTAAATCAAGATCTAAACCAGCATGAAAAATGTTGATTTAAATCAAGATTTCAACCAGCATGAAAATTGCTGATTCAAATCAAGTTTCCCACTGGAAACATTTTCATATATTTCCTGAACAATGATACAACTCTCACCACTAAACCATATTACTCTACAAGTAAATATAGAGTATTGTTTACACTGTTTCATTCTTACAAGGTGTTGCATCTTGATCCCCACCAAAAAACAAAAACAAAAACACATTTGCGCAAATTTAAAGACACAAAAAATAATATATATATTTTAAAAAGATCCCATTCGTGCAAATTTAAAGACCTAAGAAATAATTTTTAAAAATCTGAAATTCATGTATTGGATCGACTCACTACAGAGCGAATCAATGCCAGCAGAGGGAAATGGAATGAAGTCCGCCAGGACCGAAACAGTAAACGCTGTTGAGATTTCATCCCCAAAACGGAATTCTCGTACATCCCTAGGCCCAAGTAGGGATGGGACAGAAATTCATTCAGTTCACATTGTAATTACAATGTGAATTCATTCAGTTCACATTGTAATGTGAACTTACCTAATTTCAAAATTTCAAAGCACTATGTGAACTAAAAACCAGTTATCCTTCAAAGTTCATACTACTTCAAATTTTGCAATGGAGTACTCAATTCAAAAATGTATACAGTAATACCTTGGATTGCAAGTAATTTGGTCTGAGAGCGTTTTGCAAGACAAGCAAATTTTTTAAAAATGTTTTGACTTGATAAACAAGCAAGGTCTTGCAAGACAAGTCGTAGGGATGTAACTGCTCGCCTTGAGCGGGCGTAGTGGGCCGAAATCAGACCCGCTCACACCCGCCAGAGACTCACTTTGATATAAGAGCGTTTTGGATTACAAACATGGATCCGGAACGAATTATGCTCTCAATCCAAGGTATTACTGTACATAAATGTGTATATTAGAGAAAATAATGTTCAAGTATGCATTATATTAGGAAAACTGCTTGCAAACCATTTTTTTAAATTTTATTTAAAATTATGTCTAGGCCTTCTTTAAAGGTGGACCTTTAAAAAATATGTATATTAGGCAAAAATGCATACAAAATGCATGCATTAGAAGAATTTAGGAGAAATGATCATGCAAACCTTCTTTCTTTCTTTCTTTCTTTCTTTCTTCTTTTTTAAAATCTCAGGATGACCTGAGGGTTAGACTGGAGAAATTCTCAAAGGTCAAGATGAACTGAACTCAAGATTGGAAAAATAAGACACAGATGCCTTCTTTAGGTGTTCTCCTTACTGTGTTGAAAGAACACATGCAGAGAGGAGTGCTCCAGTCCCGCTGCCCTCTATCGTCACTCTCATTGCCCTGTATGCACTGAAGGCGATTGTCTGAAGTAGAGAGCCTCCACAGAGGTGCTCCTTGCAATGAAGGACCCTGAAAAATCAGGGTTCTTCATTCCATGGAGCGCCTCCACAGATAGAACAGGTGCTCTTCATCAGACCATTGCCCTACATACATTCAGGATGAGAAATGCAATATGATGGAGGGGGGCAGGGCTGGAGTACTCCTCTCTTCATGCATCCTTTCAGCATGGTAAGTAGAACACCTGAAGAAGGCTAGAGAGAAACCAAAATAGACAAATCTGTCCATCCCTAGGCCCAAATGGTCTTGGTGGTTTAAAGCACCTTTTACTAGCTTCATCTGGTTCATCAGCTGCAGCCTCTCCTGGATAGGGATAGTTTGGCTACAGTCATTGATGCTCTAGTAATCTCCAAGTTGGATTACTACATGGGGCTGCCCTTGAAAACAGTCTGAAAGCTTCAACTAATACATAATTCAGCTGGTAGAGTTCTGGCTGGCTGGCCTAGGTGGAGCCATATCATATCAATTCTGAAGGGGCTACATTGGCTGCCTATTCAGTACCTAGCCAAATTCAAAGTGCAGGTGCTTACCTTTAAAGGCCTAAATGGCTTGGAGCCCAAATATCTGAAGGAACTCCTCATCTCACATCAATATGCCCATGCACTGAATCATCAAAGGAGGCCCTTCTTACTACTCCTTCCATATGAGAAGGACATTTAACATCTATACAAGACAGGGTCTCCTTTCGGGTGGTGCCCTGACACTGGAATGCCCTCCCATAAGAGATGGGCCTGGTGCCAATGCAGTACACTTTTCGGATCCAAGTGAAAATCTTTTTATTTGCACAGGCTTTTTAAAACAAACTTTACACACACACACACACACACACACACACACACTTTGCATCCTTTTAGCTGGTTGAAATAGTTTAATGCCTCCAGATTTTTTGATGTTTATTTTATTTATTTTATTTATTTAATACATTTTTATACCGCCCAATAGCCGAAGCTCTCTGGGCAGTTTACAACAGTTAAAATAATAAAATACAATATAAAATATAAAATTTAAAACCACAGATTAAAAACAAACAGCAGAGCTAGCAGCAACAGTTACAATAACAGAATTAAAAACAATTTAGGTTTAGGTTTTAGATTGGTTTTTATTGTATTATATTGTATTGTTTTTTGGCTGTATGTATACTGCCCTAATATCCTTTGGTGTATACATTTTTCAAATAAATAAGGAAGGAAGGTGCATGTGGAAGCCATTTCTTAGGACCAGTTATTATGTTCATAAGTGGTGTGGCTGCCCTTCTCCCTTGACTATTCCCCATGACTCTGCTAACATAAAAATATTGAGTTTACACTGACAATGGGGGTGTCAACATGGTTACTTCCCTGGTGGCATCACCCTTCCCTGTGGGTTTAGCAACAGTGACATATTGTCAGCTCCTGCCAAATGATCTTAATAGTTTTATGTTACTGGAGCAGGATAGTATGGAGGGTTGGCCTGGAGTTAATGACATAAAAGGGTGAATATTCTCCAGAAGCAGTGGAGACAGCATGTGTAATCTGAGAGCCGACATTTGTGGTATTCATTTCTGAAGAGTCAGAGCTAGAGATTAAATTTTGAAAGTAGATAGATAACAAACATGATCCAAAATTCACTGCAAATTGCTTGCTGCCATTAAAAATGTATGTATTTAAAGTCTCTGTGCATTATCCAGGTTATGTTCTCTGGCCAGAGAACTCACAATGAACAAACAACTTCCAATTGGAAGTGCCGTCTAAGAACACACAGTTTGACACAAATGGACCATTTCTTCTCAGGGACATAAGCTAATAGAGGAGAAGAGATGAGGAGGGTTTAAGGGTAATGAAGCATGCATTACCAAGGTACCTCATTCATACTTGAAATCTTGTAAAGATAAAGGTGAACATAATCCATTTGGCCACCTGGCACTTGCCAAACCAGGGGCAATTTTTTATGGAGGAAAAACAAAGATCACCTCTTGGAACGCATACATTACACTTTAGTGTGGCCTCCAGAGAGGGTCCTTTGTGTTCTGAAAGCAAATTATGCCAGACTGCATTAAGTGTAATTTAATTCTTTCCTACCTTGTTAGATGAGCTTGCATTGGAAGTGCAAAAGTTAATGGTCATTTTGGAATCCTTTCCTTGAAGTCACACAGTACCATTTTCCCTTCTTTTTGAAAGGTGATTTTTTTATCAGTTGGTTGCAGAGAAACCAGGACAAAGTCCTGATTATTGGACAAATTCATGGAGGAGAAGGCTATCAATGGCTACTAGTCCTGACTGGCTATATGCTTCCCCCAGTATCAGAAGCAGTATTGCCTATGTACTCCATTTGAGCTGGGAAACATGGGTGAGAGGGTGCTGTTGCACTCATGTCCTGCTTGTGGGATCTGGTGGGCAGCTGGCTGGCCACTGTGTGAACAGAATGCTAGACTAGATGGACCCTTGGTCTGTTCCAGCAGGGCTCTTCTTCTGTTCTAATGAGTCAAATTCTGCTCTCAAGTTTCACCCAACAAAAAGAATTAACAGCATTTTCTGTTTACAGGACATGTATACAATCAATGGTTTGTATCCTTTGACTAGCTGCAAGCAGGAGGACATGACCTTGCAAGCAATTATGTTTTGGTCTCTTCAATATTATAAAATTGTATCAATATTTGGATAGTTTTCCATATAGTTTGCCCCCCACCACCACCAGCAGCGGAGGCTGGCAGCTCCAATGTCAGTGGGCCTGTGTATCTGCTCTGGATTTTATTCTGAACTTTTAAGGAGCTATCCATGGTCTCAAACCTATTATGGGGATAGGGTTCGGCACTATGGATAGCTCCTTAAAAGTTCGGAGTAAAATCTGGAGTGGATACGCAGCCCTGCTGACATTGGAGCCAGCCATATTTTGTGATGCTTGTGTCTTGTGATCTTGTTAGATATACTGGGTTGGATCCATACTTAACAAACAGGACAATATATTCCAGCACAACAACCTGGAATAATAAAGGAACTGGGATGAACGAACTGGTGAAAGTAAAAAAAAAAAAAAAAAAAATCAAAAAGGTCTAACAATTTTTTTTTATCTATACAAGTACAGACATTCAAACACAAACAATGAAAAAAGAGTGTAAACATGCTGTGGATCCAGACTTAGTCATACTTAGAGCAGAACAATTTAGACTTGCCCTCCTTGACAGAGCGGTAAATCTTTGCATTGAAAAAGTGAAGTGGCTCTCAGTATTTGCCCATGGTTAGAGGACAGGTTTCAGATGAGCTAACTCTCAGTCTAGGCAGGAAAGAAATGGTAATATTCAGCTGGTCCTGGGGGACATATTTATTTTTATTTAGTTAGCCATAACTCACCTTTTGGATACAAGAGCCCCCAAGACAACTAAAAACATACATCCAATTAAAACTCACAGATCGAAACGTTAAAATATGTTCCAAGGAAATCTTTTAAAAAATGAGGGCAGGGGGAGAACAGCAGCATGAAAAATCAGACAAAATAAGAATACCCATTATCCATGTGATTTACCCTCCCCTGGTAACTCATGTTTATTGATTTTTGCTGTTACTGGATGCAATGCTGTACAATGCAGTGATAGCCAGGAGCACTTGGCCATCAATCTCATGTTACAACTAGGCTGCCCCTTTGATATTTTTTTTCAGATGTCCTGACCTACATTCTTGCTTCATGACCTTGAAGGTAGACAACAGACTAACAGCATATTCTATAATAGCAAGCTGTGTATGGATGAATACGGACACACTCAAGGAGTGCCCCTAAGTACATATATGGCTGCCCCTGTCCTTAATGGGTGTTTAACAAGTTTCATCTAGTGGGAGTGTGATGTTCTGCCTTTTAATGGGTTTTTCCAATGCCTTTCTTCTATAATTAAAGGTGCTGTTCTTCTCAATTTATAAAACAGGTTTACCCTAATCTATCTTAACAGATTGTCTCCTCCCTTCTGTCATGATCTCTGTGTGGCAATCACATGTTCTGAAAAAGCATCATTAGCATTGTCCTCACAGACTGTATCATTTCAGAATGCAGGCATTATAAAACATGTTTCAGTGCTCTGCCACCTCAAAAAGTCACTGCACATGGAAAGGTGGGGAAAGGGCTAGACTAGAACCTTTCTTCTCAGTATGATAGTTTTCCAGATGCGGGGAGATTTCTATGTGGAGTGGTATTCAAATGTGCAATCACCCACCAGCATTCTGTATTATATTATATTCTACTCTTTGGGGGCTCCAGCAAATCTATGCTACTACTTTTAATATGATCAACATTCAATTCCCAGGCTGCCCATTTTGCAAACAAACACTCTTCTGAGACGGATTTCGTGTGCACATCATACAATCCTTAAACACCTCCAGATGTTTCATTTGGCTTAATATTGAAGAGGAGAGAGGCATGCTTTTCATGCAGTAGGACCTGGATATCTCCAGTTAAAAGGATCAGGTAGCAGCAGGTGACATGAAGGATGTGCTTGAGAGACATGGAGGGGGAGAGTCACTTTTATAAGACCTGGAGAGGTGTGTTATAAAGCTTTGTGCATAGCTACCCCTACAAGCAAAAATGCAGACTACTTGGTTCCTCATTAGCAAGCAGTCTAATAATCTTATTGCCTTACTTACTTTTGATCATTAAGCAAGCCCATCATCTTGGCCTCTATCTTAGGAAAAGAGTTTATTATAATTCCCTCCTCATAGTCTGTTATATGACAAGATGTATCTTCTTTGCATATGTAGGAAATACAAACAAAACAAAACAAAATGTTAAATCTTCTCTGATACTTCTGTACCTTTTCCTCACCATTCAAAGCAAGCATTGACTCCTCTCCATTTCTTCAAGGTCATCCCACTTGCATATAAGGTTGCCAGTGTATGTGTCTCTCTCTCGCTCTCTGGCACCTTGCTAAGTATTTGAATCCTCACAGGATTCCATACCACAGAGGTTTTCAATGAGGCATATCTTTTCCCAGCTCTTCCTCCATAAAGATAATATCCTCATGGAGCCATAAGTTTTATCAGAACCTATGGGCTCATTGCTTTCTCTCATCCTGTCCTGTCTCTGATTTTTTTTTTTTTAACATGTTGGTTGCTAGTGTATTTTTTTTCCTTACAGGCACAGTTTAACAGAGCTTAGTCCTATATAAATAGCTTGCATGTTAAATAAAGGTGTGTATGTGCAACACTGCACATTCAATCACTACTGAAAGCTTTTTGTTGGAAGTAGCAATTCACCAAAGTTGAAAATTACCCGGTTCTGAATGTATACATATACAGCTAATATTACTTGGTTGTTATTAGTGGGAGAGTGGGTGATCTGTGTTACAAATTATACATCTTTCTCCGAGAATCTCTTCTCTGGCTCAGAGTTTGTAATAAGATTGCCAACAATCCCTAGAATGTAGACACGAGGTGTATATGGATTTAATAAAGAGCCACAACTTTATTGAAATATACAGAGATCTGCAATGATAAAGCAGGGTCCCCAATAGTGTGGAGAGTTCTACTGATGTTCAAGTGAATGTGAGCAGAACTCCTCTTCAGACTTTGTTGCTTGGCATGGCAATGTTGGGAATTGAGGGAGTAGGGCCTGACACACATGGGGACTTTGATTGTGGAGCCAACATGCATGGCCCCATCCCTCTGCACACTAATAGCCCTCATTTATAGCCCTAATAGCCCTCATAATAGCCCTGAACAGGGCTTAGATATTTGTGAATTCTGATATGAATTGACCTGATACACACCTTCCAGAATAATGTATGGATTGGAACTTAGTTATCTACTGGTTTTTGCACTTCTCACTAGTGATGGGTGAATTTACCCCAAATGAATCCATTATTTCCTTGCAAAGTAACGAATTCATCCATGTATTCTCAGATGAGAGTTCTCCTTTAATTCAAGATCTTGTTCCTTCCACGTATACGAGTTTTTCCACATGTGCAATATCAAACTGCATCTTTGGAGCTGTAGTTTGGAATCACATAATTTGTCAAAATGTAATGTGTCATCGCATTATGTACCCCTTCCAGACTGGTTGTTTTCACATGGCCTTTCTATGTAACATTTACTCACCGTTGCTGATCTGTATATGGAGGAGAGAGAGATGGATCAGTATATGGAGGTGCATTCAACCTATATGGTTGGTTCTCCGAACATGGTTTGTGGAAAGAGTTCAAATGCCAACCTTTCCCTAAAGGGTTAAAGTGACATAATCACATTACGTCCTGTAAGAAAAGTGTTAATCCAACCAACTCACTGCATGTGCAGAAATACCATAGTTTAGGTGCAGATTGTGCATGCTCCATAGCTCACAATCTATTTTGAAATTAATAACAAATTTACAAGACAGTGATCCAAGCTCATTACAAAGGTAAACATTGCAAATGCAAAGCTTCAACCAACGAGCTGATTACCGGTAATTATGAAATTCAGCAGCATCACCACTCCCCACATGTTCTGATGCAGTTTTCAGCTAAAAAAATGTATCAAAAATACATTTTAAAAATTGTGTTTTGAGAGAAACACCTACCTAAAAATACATATTTAAATGCAAATTTTCAGAAATAGAAGTTTGAAGTGATTGCTTGTCAGTCTTAGACATACTTAATTTAGAATTAATTTGTTTTTCTTCTAATGCTACATTTGCTTATGTTCAGTAAGACGTTATCTAATAATTAGTCATATTTAAGGCAATTCATCTGCCCTTTCATTCACACCCATTCAGTTAAAAAACAAAATAAAAGGCACTTCACTTAATGGCCCAATGGAGCAAACCAACAGAATGAGTAAGTACTTCCCAACAGATTGCTATTTATATACTATCGGAGTCACCAAACAATCTTCTTTTTTTTATCCAACACTCTGTCCTTTATTCTGTATTTGCTCAGAGGAAAACAGCACTGTACTTTAATCCTCAGAAGGAGAACAATTGCAAGTTTTCTACAGATGGATATATGTTCATAGCAAACTTTGGGGACAGAGGTTTGTAATTTACTGCACATAATAATACCAAAGCTAAAAAAAGGATGTTTCTCTACACAGAGAGCTGAAGATATGCTGCAATTCTAAAGGAATGCGAAGCAAGGGAAGACTGTGATAGTGGGCATAGGACAAGGACAGAGCTTCCTGAGAATCTCAGCTTTCAGTTACATCCCCCCCCCACCTGCCAGGTTCTAGACCTTATGGCTGAAAATACCATTTTAAATGCAGAAATATCTGCAGAAATCAAATGTCAGAAGTCGAGGTGGACTGAATCTTTAAACCATCAAAAATTTGGCCAGAATTTGGGGACAGCGCAGGGATGAAAGCACACCCCCTCTTTCACATTTTGCAATTGTGGCACACAATTCAGGGGGAGCAAAATGTAACACAGCACTCTTACTCCAACTGGCTGTTGTCATCCCCTGCCCCCTATAAATGGCCTGTTCTGAGCAGCATTCGGGGGGGGGGGGAGAATGGCAGCCATCATAAAAAAAACAGTGACCATCCCCAACCACCAAGCTAAGTGCCCCACAAAACAGGAATAGATTTATTTATTTTTTAGGAATAGATTTTTTTATTATAAATAAAATCATACTACTAAAAACAGTATTATTTACAACCCGCCACGAAAACGCGTTACAAATTCGCCACCCAAATTCCAAGATTTTCTAACTAATACAGTTATAAATTTACACTAACTTAAACGAATACATTCACTTAATTCCTAATCTACGTTTGAGTGTCTTTCAGTGTCCATCAGTCTGTCACGTAATTGGTGGTGTAGATTCCTCCATCCATTATTGGGGGGAAAGATAACACTGCCAGCATATTGGAGTAAGAGAGCACTGGTATGTATCACAGCCTGATAATCACGCATCCTGCCACCCAAAAAAGTCAAAATGGCACCCCCAATTTTGCAGCCTGTGACTGGGATCGTGAAATGAGGTGGTGGGATTTCAGCCTCAGGACAGGTGGCTAAATCAGATTTCTAAGTGGCTGGGGCAAGGCTTCAGTGCCCTGCAGAGCTGCTTGCAGGAGTGCAACTAGCAAAACTAGATTGAAGTTGGCAAAATAAGATGAATTATACACATTTGATGTATTGATACAGATCGCACAATTTAGTTTTTTACGGTTTAGAATTCAGCTTACCTGGTCAAAATATTTCATTTCTTCTAGTGTGGAAAACCCTGACTAAATAGATGGTATGGCAAAATACATTATATACTGCTGATTATCGGATGCTAGGGACAAATGTCAGGGTGTAGCTATTTTTATCATGTCCTGTTTGTGAATTTCTTCAGGGCATCCTAAGGATGCCATGGATCCATTGGAGGCCCGCTGTGATGCCACAGCCACTTCCTAGATAAAATCTCTTGCATCTGCCGGGACATAGACTCAAGTGTTATACCAGGTGAATCAGGTGAGGTATCCAGTGCACAGTCTTTTCCAGTTCTGTTGGATGAGTTTCAGCTGGTACAGCTTGAGGACATTGAGAAGATGCTTGGACAGGTTCAAGGAACCACTTCCATATTGCTCCTCTCAGCTTATAAAAACTGGCAGGGCTAGGGAGGCAATTAATGCTTCCTTGTGAGAGGGAGTGGTCCCATTCCACCTAAAAGAGATGGCGGTGAAACCACTCCTGACCAACACCCTCCTAGGACCCAGAAGATCTTAACAACTTTAGTCTGGTGGCAAATGTTCCTTTCCTGAGAAATGTTCCTTTTCCTTGAGTAGGTGATGGCCATCCAGCCCCAGATGCTCTTGGATGATGAGACCATGTAACAGAAGAGTGAGTGGAGGGAATGATGGACAGCTGAGGCCAGAATGGAATCTTGGGTGGAGCTTGTGCCAGTTTCAGGGAAAGTCAGTTAGAAGGACTGGGACCGTTAGTAAGAAGTCAGGGAAGGAGGGAGGAAAGTTAGGATGGAGAGATAGTGAGAGGAATTAGGGGCAAATGTTAGCTAAGTTAGTCAGTGAGTAGAATCAGGGACAGGTTGTGAATCAAAGAGAGGGAGAGAAGCTATTAAAAGTAGAGATGTGTTGTTAGGTTTTTAGAACTATCAGCAACAACATCAGTTGTTGTTTGTTCTGAGCATTGACCTGATACACACACACACACACACACACACACACACATACACGTATGTATGTAAATATGTTTATACTTTTAAATACCTTTGTTCTGGTCTGGGTGGATTTGAACATTGACATGCCTCACCCCATGTGACTAATGTATATAAAGAGGAGAGTCCAGTGGTGGCAGCTGGTGTTTGGGGGAGTCCTGGGAAAAGTCTGGACTCAGTGACCTCTAGGGGCCAGTTGGTGTTCAGACCTGGTTTTGGTACAGAAGCAGGCTTGGTCACCCTGTATGATGACCTATGTCGGGAGAGAGACAGGGGGAGTGTGACCCTGTTGATACTCCTGGATCTCTCGGCAGCTTGGTATCCTTCTGGGGTGACTGAGCGGGGAGTGGGGGGGTACTGCATTGCAGCGGTTCTGCTCCTTTGGATGGCCATCTCCAGAAGGTGGTGCTTGCGGAATATTTCTCAACGCCATGGATTCTCCAGCATGGGGGTCTGCAGCAAGTGGTCAGTTTTATCTCCTATGTTAATGTTAAAGAAATTTTCCCTCTGCCAAATGCTCTGAGGGATTTCAGCAATCACTGAGATGGAGTCCTTAAAAGAAGGTAAAGATAGTACTTTTATTGAAACAGACCACGCTCATGGGGGAGAGAGCCCTCAGCACTTGGCTTCGGACCAACTCTGCCCACTTTCTCTAAAAAACCATTTTCAGGGTTAGCTATGCAGTACAACACTACACATGTGGACAGAGTTGGTCTGAAGCCAAGTGCTGAGGGCTCTCTCTCCCATGCGCACGGTCTGTTTTAATAAAAGTACTCTTTTATTAATGATGATAAAAGTACTCTCTTTACCTTCTTTTAAGGACACAGTATCAGTGATTGCTGAAATCCCTCAGAAAGCATTTGACAGAAGGAAAAATTTCTTGCTCAGGAGCATTTGGCAGAGGGGAAATTTCTTTAACACTATTTAACATCTACATGAAAACACTGAGTTGGGTCATCTGGAGTTTTGGAGTGTTTTGCGATCAGTATGCTGGTGACATACAACTCTACTTCTCCTTTTCATCTTCATCAGGTGTGGATGTGGCAATGGCATTGGAAATCTCAACCTGGCTACGTGATCCACAGCTCGTTTGACAGAATACAGCACATAATGCTCTCAGAAAGACTAACACAGCATAGCAGATTGGTCAGGGGAATGTCCAAGCAGGATCAATTCATTGAAGTATGGTTACTGTTTCTAACATATATGAATGAAGGGACTTGGGACTTCCATTTACCAGTCTCAGATATTATTCTGGAGAGATTTGCTATTACAAGCTGTAAAGATATATGTCATAGGTGGGGGTGGGGGGAAGGGATGGGTTATCACCATCAATGAATCCTGTCTGTGAATCCAATTGTAACATAAGCCTTCACCATCTAGTTTTGTACTCTTGTTTCTGATTGTGTTAGTTTTGTGAAAACAAAACAAAAACAAAACAACAACCCCCCACAACATACTTTCAGTAACTGGGGGGGGGGGAGAGGGAGAGAGAGAGAGAGAGAGAGAGAGAGAGAGAGAGAGTTACTACACACACACACACACACACACACACACAAATGCGCACACGCGCACACACGCGCACACATGCACACGCACGAAAAAGAGTTTTGGTGGAAAATCCCAGCATATGCCATTCCAAAATCTAGACAAAAAAAGAGCAGGAGAAGATACAAAGAGGCTAAATGTGTGAGCTGTGACCAAAGAAGTCTCTGATTCAAATGTCACCAGAATCATGAGCTCAGAACTCCTTCACATCTTGTTCTGCAATTGTATTTGCTACAGGTCAATTTTCTGCAGCAAGCATATCAAAGCTGAATGACAGGTAAGTATTATTAAAACACTTCATACACATGCCTAGGAGCACTGGTTAGCCCCTCCCCACATACACATGCATGTGCATCAATGTTTATTAAGGTCCTGTGTCTATTGTTATACTTTTTATGTTTGCTTTGGAAGAAAACTGGTATACCTGTAGCAAACATAATTACATATAAAGTGTCGAGCTGTTATTACTAGATTACCTTAGGCAAGCCACTCTTTCCCAGCCTCAGTCCTCCCCCCTCCACCATGTGCAAGATGAGAATAATAATGCTGTCCCCACCTTTCAGAGTTGTTGCAAGGATTACTGAGATAAATATGTGTGAAGCATTCTTAACATCTGAAATACTTTGTATAAATGCTAAGCACTGTAAGTCAGGTAACACAAAATAGTTTTGTTTTTTTTAAACTAAGAAATATGAATCAATAATATCCCCAATGATTTTCATCCTGTGTGTGTGTGTGTGTGTGTGTGTTTGAGTGTTTGTTTGCGGCTGTGTTGGCACTGTGTGCTTTCCTGGTTATTGCATGATTTTGATTTATATTTTTGTTTTCTTGCCAGCTCCCTCCCATATTTCACATGCAATTAGTCCAAGACTTCTGTCTGCTCACAATGAGTTGAGCTGTAAATTGTGACAATGAAATTTAATACCTCTTCAATTCCAGACCCTACCCCCCCACACACACACACATGATGACTGAGTGGCTACACCAGTTCTTAGCTGCATAGAGACCAGATGCTGTATGCAAGATGCATCTTAAATATTCTCAAGATTAATAGTCCCATTGCACCAGTGCAAAAGATTATTGGATTTTTTGTTTAAAAAAAAAAGTTTAGATGAATGTATATGTCATTTTTCCATAGTGGACAATGTCCAAAGTAGCTCATAATACATGCCAAAATATAGCATCATAAAAACAACAATTCATTACAGACCATTTCAAATTCAAGTAGGACTTCAGATAACCTGCACATTACACTCCCACAATAGAGGCCACCAAGCAGGTCTGGATAGCAATAGCCAACCAGATTCAATTTGACCCATTTGCACACAATCAATCAACACACTATCTGGGGCAATCCACACATCTTGAGAGCCAACAGAAAGATAACAGGGAAAACTTGGGCTAACAACGTTTTTTATTTCCTATCACAGCTCCTCACCAAAGGGGAAACAAATATTCAAGATCTTTGGAGTGTAACAAGTTGAATTTGGTTTACCTCCCACAGTGGCTGGGCAATATGTACAACTTAAGCATAGTATCACTAACAAATTCAGCACAGATGAGTTGGCTGCCTCAGATGCCCCAGACCTACTTCAGATAGCACAGCCTGTGACAGACTTAACTAAGACCAAACACATTCCTGTATGGCTTCGTTCACGATACCCTTGCTCCAACCTTGGAGCAACTGAGAATTAAATGGAATGCAGAGTTAGAAACTAAAGTGAAGCCTTCCAATTGGAAAGCAGCTTTGGAATCTGTGAAACCATCTAACATGGATCTCAGGCTGTGGCTTATACATCAACAGATTCTATACAGGGTACATTGAATGTATGAGAGCTTGTTTTCGCGGTCACAACATGTGTTCTTGAAAATGCACATCTTTCTCCAAATGCACAACTTTTCTCATTTAAATGAACTAAAACCAGGTTGTAAATGAGAACAGGAGCCAGCCAAACAGAGCTTTGAAGTGAAGTTCAGAGAATTTCGGCGAGCTCGAGCATCCCTGGTTGTCGGCACCAGAACAATTCAAATGTCTGGGCATCTCACAGGATAATGTAATAGTCTGTAGGCACACGTAGAGGAGAAATAAAGACTCAGACACAGTTGTAGGGTACAAATTGTGGTAAAATTAATGGGCCACATTTATTGAATCATCAGTTGGAGATCTACGAAGGGAAAAGTGCGGGTACTAATTACACCGGCTATCAGCCGTTCGCCATTGCTATAGGGCGAAACACCCAGCAAAGGAGGGTGATGGCATCAATCGTCATCCCCTCCTCGCTTAACACCACACAGTGCTGGAAGGTCTTTCCTGCAGTCAGCCTCGTATGGACTGTGAGGTACCAATACAGGTGAGGTAGGAAGACCTCAGAGACATGCCTTATCTCCCCAAAACTGAGCCATGAGGCATCAGCGGTGGGAGCCTCGGGCACACCTCTCACCTGAAAGGTGCCATAGGATGATCACCGAGCCCTTTCTGGCTTGAGGTCCTAACCATGGTCCTGGAAACTACAGTTCATCCCTTAGTGGGATACATTCCAAGCAACTGGGACTTACGAGAGGGGCATGCCGCATGATTTAGTAAGACCGCACTAACAGCTAAGTGCATTATTCTACAAAATAATGGAATATTCTGGAAAGCAAACAAAACCCCAAATATACAAAATTGGATCCAAGATCCATTGACCTGGCTGCCCATGAAAAGGTATATTACATCAAATTACTAAAATAAATTCTGATTAATATGGGGAAATGTCCTTGAATTATTTGTCGAGTAATATGATCCACTGAAAAACCAGTACAAGCCAGCAAAGAGATGCATGCAACCCTTTTATTTTATTTTTTAAGTTATCCAATTTTTGCTTAATGATTTTACTTATAAACATGAAACCTTTACTCTTTAAATACAGGATGAGATGAAAAAGGTAGGGGAAAACCTAATGGGGGAGAGAATGGAGGCAGGAGTGTGGGAAAGGTTTACTGTTTATACCGTATTGGACAATGGGGAAAAAATCTCATAAACTGTAATATATTTTTAAAAATTCCAATAGGACAAAGTCAATAAGTCAAACCCAATATTATAATAAAATGATACAATCATTTACATGAGCAAGATCAAAAGTATCAAGGGCCACTGTTCATTGTTTTGTATTCATTCTCTTGGTTCTGAGTCTGACTTATTTCATATATTATAGAGTTGGAAGGAGCCTACAAGGCTATCGAGTCCAACCCCTACTCAATGCAGGAAACTAGAGGAGAGGTCTCTCATCCAAGTAATAACCAGGCCTGGCCCTGCTTAGCTTTCCACACTCAGACAAGCTGAGCCAGCGTGAGCCACAGGCCTGTATGGATCATAGAGTTAGAAGGAGCCTACAAGGCTATCGAGTCCAACCCCCTGCTCAATGCAGGAAACTAGAGGAGGGGTCTCCCATCCAAGTAATAACCAGACCTTACCCTGCTTAGCTTTCCACACTCAGACAAGCTGAGCCAGCATAAGCCACAGGCCTGTTTCTTATATCCCTTGTCATGCAATCCTCTGCTTGTTGACTTGGATGTAAGACCCACTATGTTCAATGAGACTTACTCCCTAGTCAGTGTGTTTAGGATTGTAGCCTTTGTTTCCTGAAAGTGTACACTATTTCTACTTTGGTGAAGTAGTGGAAGAGCACCACCTTTGCATGCAGAAGGTTCCAGGTTCAATCCCCAGTATCTCCATGTAAAAGAATCAGGCAGCAGGATGGGAAAGGGTCTTTTTCCTGAGACCCTGGAAGGATGTTGCCTATAAAAGTAGACAATACTGGGCTAGACTGACTAATAGTCTGACCTGATATAAGGGAGCTTCTCATGTTCCTAAAATTTCAGACTTGTAATACTTACATTGTATTACAGAAATATGATGCAATATACAAATAAGACTGGTCATATAATGTGTTTCTTAACAATGTTCCAAATGCTTATTAGAGATGTAAGAAACCCCATGAGAATTTCTTATTGAAGCTCTTTTGGCTTTCTTCAACATTCATCAGCTTTTTCATTGACACAGGAACCTTCAAATTCACTTTGAATTTCACTTTAATAAAAATGTAGGCAGAGTTCTAGTGGCAAGCTGCAATAAGTATATGAATGTGTGAACAACAGAGCGAGGGAGTGGGGAGGGGAGAAAGAGGACAATGCAGTATTTTTCCAGTTCTGGGTAATATTCATTTGGCAACCGGTTCTGCTCTAAATAGGCCTTTCTTCTTCTTCTTTTTTTTTATATCAAGGTTGGATATTTCTGCCACATTGCTGTCATAGCCAAAAATAAAGATTATGAGATCCCAAGACAGGTTCAGCTCAAAAATTAAAATAACCTTCATCCAAAATTCATTCAGAAACTGGCACTATCGCGCGCCCCCCATTTATACTAATGCACCGTTTATTTCCTTGTCCTTCCAAGTTTTATTTAGGCATCCATTTTGACATTCTCATCTTTATCCAACACATCAGAAAGAGACCGTTAATGAGTCCTGAGTTGATTTAACAATGCTAATAAAGCTTCATTGTAAAATATGCATATTACACACTGATACCTTTGAGCGATGCTCTATGGATGCAATTTTATTTACAGCCCCCCCCCCCCCGGTTTCAAGTACAAGGCTGCCAAGTTTCACATACTTGTGTGTGATAGCAACTAGCCACTCACTATGCTTCCCAGAAGTAATTGTATGGATTTTTGTCTCCACAATGGAATCTAGGCTAGAATAGAGAAGTGAAGGACCAGGAAAAAATGGAAATATATTTTGGGTGGGAGGAAATGCCCCCCCAAGGGCTTTTCCAATAAAAGATAATCAGAAATCTGGGGGGGAACTGAAATAATAAGCTCATATGAAATATTTTCTCTTTTAGAATGAGTGAAATGATTTTTAAGACAAGGATTTGTTCACTCAGAATGTATGCTGTGAAGACCATCTACATCATTAGGGAATGATCATTTACATGTGTAAAGGTTGGAAATAACAAGTCGAGACACTAATTATGGTACAAATTAGGGCCACATTAATTGAATAATCAAGATCTGCGAAGGGAAAGAAGTGTGTGGGTCCCTGGCTATACTGGCCCCTTGCCAGCGGATGTTTTAGGGTGATGCATCCATCCCTGAGGGGCAGCGCCTCTAAAATCGCCACCCCCCTCAGATTTACACCAATGCTGGTGTTGGGAGGCCTTCCCCTCTCACCTCCTCGCGGAACTGCAAAACTCCAAGCGGGCGAGGTGAGTCAGCCTCAACGGCAATCCATATCTCCCCACCTGGCCACAAAACCCTTAGCAGAGAGCCTCAGGAATCGTCAGTCACCTAAAAGGTGCCAGCAGATGCTCACCAGCCCTAACCCCACTGAATATTCCTGCGCTTACCTGCCCAATGGGATCAAATTAAGCAAAAAAAAAAAAAAAACCAATAGAAAAACAACAGTATAGAGTAGGTGAAACCCCCACATTGCCCCATACGGACAATTGAGGCAATGAGCCAAAGTTACTACTTGGCCCCCTAACAGATGACCAGCAGAGCCCATACTGCTAACAGGGAGGGAGGGAGGGAGCCTCAAATGAAAGAGGCCGAGGGTGGGGCCACTGGGACTAATACCATCCCTGACGTTCCGCCCCCCCCAGCCATTGTAAAAGTGTGCTAAGCACACCGTTAGCCCCTCAACCTACCTTCCCTCCAACGCAAAGTTCTCCCCACCCCTAGCTATGCAGGAGCGGGGGAAGAGAATTCTGTGTCCACTATAGACATATACTACACTAATTAAGTCAGTCAGGATATATTTCTGAATCTAGCAGGTGTTGCCATCTTCATTACAGGAGCATAGCGAGCCTCTGTTGCCTGTGATCGGCTGCTTGCCTGCTTCTGGTGACTTTTTGATCTAGTCAAGAGATACTAGACACGAATGCCTTGAATCCGCGGCCCTCATGACCTGGCTCCTTTTACTTCGACTGTGACATAAGGCCAAATGACACGTCACGGTTTTTTGCATAGCTGAGCCTGATAGTTGTATTTACCCTCGTGTAAGTCCATGTGTGCCCAATTTGGATTGGGACCACCACACTCTGGGAAGGAAGGGTTAAACCTCCCCCCCACCCCTCCTGAAATTACACACACACACACACACACACACACACACACAGGAGCAGGGTTAGAAAAAGAAAAAAAGCCTCAATTGATTCCAATGTATACTTTTTATCCACCCACCAAGTGGGTGGAATTTGGGGTTAGACAGGTGAGTGGGGGAAGATTTAACCCTCCCGTCAGATGCAGTGGTCCCAATCTGACTCAAAGAAAGTACAAAAAGAGATGAGCCTCAGCTACATGCTATGCGATTAACATAACATGTAGTTTTGCACACAGACAGCTTGCTACAAAACTAACAGAGCAATCCTAAACAGGGTAGTGGTGGGGAATGAAGCAGCGGCTGGGTTCACACCATCACGGTGGCTTCTTTTCCCCACCCCCATGTGTGTCAGTTGCGCACCATGTGATTTGCCTAATTACGCTCCTGGTGCGCAGTTTGCCGTGTCGTCCGAACCTGGCAAGGTGTGTGGTGAGGGGTGACTTTGAAACCACCCCAGAACCCTACAACAAGCCATGGGTTCTGGGGTGGTTCGGGAGCTGTCGTCACCACCACCCCATGTACCTCGCCGGGTTCAGATGGCATGGCAAGTTGCGTGCCGCAAGGATAATTAGGCAAATCACGCGGCACATGACCGGCACATGCAAGGGCTCGGAAATTAAGCCACCATGGCTTCTTTTCATGATGATCATGCAAACCCAGCCACTGAGTCATCTATAAGGATGTATGAGAAATTTGTTTCAGTTCAATTTTTTATCAGGATTCACCCAGTTCGCACCTCCCAAACGAAACATAATAAGCACTCCTCTAAGCCTAAACTGTTTATTTATTTATTTATTTATTATATTTATATCCTGTCTTTTTTCTTGCAAGAAACCCAAGGCGGCTTACATAATCCTCCTCCTCCTCCTCCTCTCCATTTTATCCTCCTCCTCATCATCAGGCGATCACTCGTGACCGAGTAAGATTGTCTTCCAGGATAAAAATTTACAAAAAGGAAATTTTAAAAGGAGGAAATTCTAAAGAAAAATTGTGTAGACTCTAGCGATGGGTCCGTAAGTGACTGTGGAGGCCAATTCTAGATCCACACAGTTTCCCACAGTGAGGACACAGGTTACCAGATGGAAGATGGTCCTGTAAAGGATTCGTTTGACGAGTTCTTCGCTTAGCACATTTCTCCCTTTCACCTTGCACTCGGGCTTCTTCAAAGTCCATAGAACCTTTGTGAAAGGCCAACCTCCAGTTAGATCGTTCATGGGCCAGAGCTTCCCAGTTTTCGATGTTTATATTGCATTTTTTTAGATTAGCCTTAAGAACATCTTTAAACCTCTTATATTGACCACCGATATTCCGCTTCCCATCCTTGAGTTGGGAATAAAGTAACTGCTCACAACAACCCTGTGAGGTAGGTTAGGCTGAGAGTCAGTGACTGGCCCAAAGTCACCCAGTGAGTTTCATGGTTGAGCGGGGGAATAGAACCTGGATCTCCTGAGTCCCAGTCCAACACTTGCACCACTACGCCACACTTTTTAATGAGGATAATAAATGAAGGGAAATTTTAGGGAGCAAGCATTTGAATCCTTTAACATGAAAATACCCTCCCCCCTCCAATTAAAAAAAAAAAAATCCTCTTCAGGATTGAAGGGGTAGAAGGAACATTATTTGGGATCCTTCTTCTAGAAAAGCCAATCCATTTATGGCAAAAGAATTCAGTCACTCAGGTACAACTATTTTACAAAGTTACCACAGCTAATATTATCAAAGACGTGGTTAATATCACATAATAAGACTCATAGAGCACGCATCAAAATGTATCAGAAGCCTGTGAAAAAGGCTGTATTAACTAATTGCACTGGTTTGACTTAATCTTGTGAAAGGCTTGCTAGCCTTTTGCACATATAACTGATGCTTCTTGTTGAATGTGAACTGTATCTTTTCCTTATTTCCCCTTTGCTTTTATTTATTTATATTTGTAAAATGCATGTCCTTAGGGGATGCATTTCAAAGTCCAAAATGATCACATGGGCTGGTAGCTCTCGTTAATATTTAATATAAATTAGGAAAAGACTCCAATCAAGTCTTTCCACTGACAGAACTGTTTCTGTAAGCTGCTTCTGTAAACAGGAAGGGCTATTCTCCCTCCCACTGCAGCTCCCCCCCGCACCCTCAAAATCTGCTCCAGAAGGTTGGGGGACCCTCTAGAGCAGATTTGTGGGGTGGTAAATGGGACTGTGGGAGGGGTGGAGGACGAGAAAGTCCCATCATGCAAGCTCATGTGACGTTGGATTACAGCCATTCTAACATTAAGTAGAACATTTCTTTCCTCTTTGAAAATCTCCAAATTTACTTCAGAACATATTTTGGATACATATTTCGCTTTACTGTGTGCTGGGCATATATAGCCGCGATGCAGAAATTATTCTGTATACAATGTTTGTTCCCTAAAAAAACCCTTTGAAGGTAAAATTATCATTATTGCTTTTTAAGTATATTCACAACGGAATGTTTCTCACTTGTGTTCTCAGAGACAGCGCAATAAAAGACAATCTGAATGAAATACAACAAAACATTATTTTCTTCGGGATTATAATATAACTGCTGCTGGTCTCTTCACTAAAAAGGACGGTATTGTACTACTGCAGAAAAAAGGATCTGGGTTTTATGTGGGGGGGGGGGTTGGTTTTTTGTTTTGTTTTTTTGGATAGGCACTATAAAAACTTACATTACTCTATTGCAAATTGAATCACTTAGGGAACCTGTTATTGCTAGATCACACCAGTTTTTAGTTTTTTTAAAAAAATTAAGCCTGGGAATATCTCTGGGTACTATTACTGAAGACAATAAAATGTACTATTGTAAGTTCAGTGAAGGTTGAGATGGCTATATTCTCAGAAGCTAAAGAAGACAATCACTATGATAATTAGAGCATGTTAATTACTCTCCACTTGCAACAAAAATGCAAATGATATACAGCAGGAAATTAACAGCAGTTACTGCTCAATATTGCATGACTTTTCCATTAAGCATGATATAAGAACTTGTTAAATTATAAGAAAATGAAGCAAGAATATTAAGGAACCTTAAGCTTTCGATCAGGGAGTCCAGGTCTTTTTGGATCAGGGATGGGATCATTTGGGAAAGATCCTGAGGATATGCTGGGTTAGGAATATTTGTGCAATACAAGTGGGAAATCCGAATGTACACTTTTGTCTTCACTGGGTAAAACAAGGCTGAGTCCTCTGGTTTACCCAGAAGCAGGCTGCAAAGGAGAATGAGACTGCAACTGAAAAAGTAGAAGCACACACACACATACCTTGGCCACCTCATTACGTACAGCAAGTTAAACACAGTGAGAGAAATTCCTTTGAAATTCTCACTATCTCTGTGAAGGAAGGAGAAAAACAACTGTCTCTTTCAAGTTGGAAGTGGTTGTGAAACTCCAGGAGGGGATTCGGCACAGAACCATGTTTGTCCTAAGGCTATAAGGTCCTGTGAAACTCTAGCCTTCAAGGGCATGTTCTGGGTTAGTGCTGTAAAGGGACTTTCTGTGCTTGAGATACTGGGAGCCAGCCACACTTCAGAACCTGCATTGTTCCTGCAGTTAATCCCTGGCTCCTTTCTGTGCCAACTGGAGACCACTGGTTGAATAGCCCCCTGCTTGTATTTGCCAGCCTCCAATCTCTCTATCTCTGTGTGTAATTTAAAAAGAAAAAGGAAAGAGCGAGCTCCAGTCCAGCACAGAACTAGAGCACGGTGCAGGGTAATGTTGACTGCTTGTTTCACATGTTAAAATAGCCAAAGCTAGCACTGGCCTCGGTGGCCTCTTCCCTAAATTGGAGAAGTTGGATGTGTCCTGAAGCCAATGTAAAGATGTGCCATTTATTTATTCCATTTATTTGTATCCCACTCTTCTATCCCATGGACCTCAAGGTGGACCTCTTCTACCATGGACCTCTTCTACCATGGACATGGGTCTCCTCCTCCCACCACATTAATCTTCACATCAACCCGAAGGTAGCTTAAGCTGAGAGACAGAAGCCTAGAATGATCCATACAGCTTCATAGACAAACATTTCCAACCTAGGTTTCCTAGGTCCAAGTGCAAAATGTTATCCAACATATGACGGTAGCCCTATTCAGGAATGTACCCACCCAGTTAGAATCATGTGAGAGGAAGGGCAAGGATGAACCTGTTGACCCCGATGCCCCTTCTCTTGCATCCTCATCATCTGTCCCCACACCCATGTGTCAGATGGGTAACTTCTGCAGCAGGGAGCCTTCTCTATTCAGTGCCAAAACAGATATTACTTTAAATTTTATTCATTTTTATTATAATACTTTTATACCACTTGATACCTGCTCCGGTTGGTAAGTCAGCTGTGCCCTTTCCCAGACAGGAATACCCTGGCCGCTGCAGTCCATGCATTGGTAACTTCATGTTTAGATTACTGTAATGTGCTTTACGTGGGGCTACCCTTATGCTCAGGTCGGAAGCTGCAGCAGGTGCAGAATGTGGCAGCCAGGGTGTTGTGTGGGGCACCTGAACATGCACATATTACACCAGTGTTAAAACAACTGCACTAACTACCTATTAGCTACTGAGCCAAGTATAAGTTCTTGCTGTTCACCGATATAGACCTGTGCAATCATTAAGATCATTGGAGGAGGTGTCGCTGGTTGTATCACATTCACAACCTGCAGTTTGCCATTGTGCAACAACCTGGAAGTGGGTCTTCTCTGTGGTGGCACCCACCTTATGGAATGCCCTCCTGCCTGGTATTCAGGATGCACAAAACTGTAGCATGGTCTAGGTGCCAATTAAAGACCTATCTATTCACCCAGGCCAGGCCTTCCCAGAGTGAGTGTGCTGCCCAGTTTGCTTCTTAATTATGGTGCTGTATTGATTTTAATGGGTTTTTAATCAATGTTTTCTATAAATCTTTCAGTAATTATTATGTACTGCAATTGTATTTTAATCTATATCACAATGTATTTTAATGTATTTAAATCTCCTTGTAAACCACTTAGAGATATTTTGTAAATACAGTAAGTGGTATATAAATCTATTAAATAGTAATGATAGTAAAGTAATATATTAAAATCCCTACGTGGTTCTTAATAAAGAACAATAAATGTGTGTATAGCAACCATGTTGTTTTCATTTTTTACTCTAGAGTAGGTGGAGCCCCTCAGTCCAGATCTTAAAAGTCCCCCTACCTCCCGTGCTAGGGTCCTGATCCAGACTGGGGGCCCTGAACCTACTCTAGAGTAAAAATGAAAACAAGACAGAGCTGATAGACTCACATTGAAAGTAATGTCTGCTTCGGCCATTGGAACCCCGATTATGCAGGGTTCAAAACTGTGAGGGGAGCCTACTAATCCACTGTATAAAGGGCTATGGGGACAGGCAATGAGGAGGCAATGGAGGGGGTGAGAGGCCCTGCTCTCCATCTCACGCCATTCTAATCAGGTGGCGGTGGGAACTTCTGAATAAGGCTACTGACTCTCTTGTATCTACTTTCTTCACACTTCTTTGTTTGGAAGGTCTCATAATGACACTCACTTGTATGATGTGTTTGATTTTATAGACAAGGATGAGATGGTACTGTATTGACTGTTTCCCTGCTGGTTGCGGTGTTGGTGGTTGTGCCCCTTTGACAACCCCCCCCCAATGACTTGATCAGCTTCCAGACATTCAGTAGGCAGCAGTACCAGAAAGCCCCAAGAGAGGAAGTCCTGCTTAAGTCCTCTAGAGGGCTTTTCAGAAAGCACAAACAGTCGGGGAGGTTGCAAGGCACAGGAGAGTGGGACATAAGCTGAAAAAGAAAAAGCACGCACACACAAACCTCAGCCACCTCGTTACAGTAAGGTAAGCCCTTCAGCACTGCACACTAAGAAACTTCTCCAAAATTCTCACCCCTCCTCTCAATTTTTGGATGCGATTTCTTGTCACCACCCCACTCCTCAACAAATGGTCAAAAATAAATAGATCAAAAAAATTCAGCACAGCACTAGACAAATGTGCTTCTAATACAAGGCAATTGAAACTGCTGTTTTAATACAACTGCATTAGGAAGCAGAAACACTGTGGGCAAAAGGAAGCCTGCTGCAACTCTATTCCAGCCATAACTGGGAATGGACAGATTGGTCAATTTCCAGTCTGACTCAGTTTTGTATGTGTTTATGCATAAATCCATTCTGTCGCCTTTCTGTATCAATCTGTGATTTATATATACACACTCATTCACATTCTTTTTTAACCTATCTTTTCACAAAATATGTATTGTATATGCATTTTAACCTAAAACATGTTTGTTTGTTTTTTCCGTGCATTTTGGTACATTTTTGGAGCCGAGAAATGGTGTCAGAAAATTCAGACTGTGAAAACCAAATAATAACTGTGTGCTGATCCTTGGGCAACTCAGGTTGGTCTGTTTAGGAATCCAGACTGAACGGAATCCTCGAGCATCCCTAACCATGATACTAGACGGTGAACTTGAATAGTAAATCAATCATCATCATAATCATCATCATCATCATCATCATCATCATCATCATCATCATCACCATCATCTATATATATAAAAGAAGAAGTCCTGACTGACTGACTGATTGACTGACTCATCAACGCCCAGTTCAAACCATTTAATCTAGGAACGTGAAATTTTGAAGGAACATTGTTTTTATATGACGTAGACCCCCACTAAGGAAGGGTTTTTGGAAATTCCGTTCCTAAGGGGGTGAAAAAAGGGGGCAAAATTGCCCCTCTCACATCTCCTATGGCAGGGGTCTTCAAACTAAGGCCCGCGGGCCACATCCGGCCCACCTTGCCTTTTTATCCGGCCACCGGCCGATTGGTGGAACCAGACTTTTTTTTAACTCTTTCGCTTCAAGCACCAATTCTTTTAATTCTTTTCCATAATATGGAAAAATTAGTGGTGGTGTTTTACCTCTTATGTATGAGCTGATGTAGCTAAGTCAGATTTCTAATGTTTCAAAAATGCTACGTACTTTGGATTGAAGAAGAGTATGCTCATTTGTATGATGGCAAAAACAAAAGTATATTCATGTTAGGCATGAAACAATTGTGCAACTATATATGTAAATACCACCAGCCCTGCCAGGAGTATTCATTAATATTCCCTCTTCTTCCCTCCCCATTCCTTTTTCCTTGTGTGTCGTGTCTTTTTAGATTGTAAGCCTGCGGGCAGGGACTGTCTTGTTAATTGCTGTAAACCGGCCCAGAGAGCTTCGGCTATTGGGCGGTATAAAAATGAAATAAATAAATAAATAAATAAAATAACTTTCCATTTAAGGAAAAAAAAATTCACCCCTATCAAGTAAAAAAAAAGGCCCCGGGTCCTTTTTTTTTTACTTGATCCATTTGTTCATATTTTTTTCAAACTATAGTCCGGCCCCCCAACAGTCTGAGGGACAATGAACTGGCCCCCTGTTTAAAAAGTTTGAGGACCCCTGTCCTATGGGCAAAACAACAGGGGAGCAGTTATGCAAGTCGGCCTCACCTCAGAATTGCTGCAGGAGCGAATAGGAGCAGTTATGCAAATAGCCCATACGACACTTAGAATGTTCGTTTGAATTCCTGCAGGGGCCAATAGGGGTGGGTATGCAAATCTCCCCTAGGCCATTTAGAATGTTCTCTGACGGGGTGAAAAGGAAGGGAAACTTTTTAAATGACTGAATGACTGCTGTGTGTGGGGCGTCGTTGCATAGGCTCCATCACGTTTTGACAGATCCGCCCCAAACTTGGCACGGACACTCTCCATCTCCTGTAGACTCTCAGGATTAACCTGATTTTTCTTTAAGATCAGATATTTCTGTCAGAAATGTTTTCTGCTGCCAGCACCCAGCCTAAACGTTACACTTTCAGTCAGAGACACTATCTTTTCCATTGTACCAAATCCTAAAATCCATGCAAGCGCATCCGCGGGCAACAGCTAGTGTGTTATATCCAAGAGGGGCTTTGATCTGCTGGGAGCACTTTCACTTGCACAAAGTGGGGCACCTGATTTTCACTGATGTCCCCTCACCCACTACAGCCCTACATGACCTTCCCAAAATTGCTATTGAGGGTTGGAGGACACTCTGGAACAGGGGTGGGGAACTACTATGGCCCCAGGGGCCAGATTGCCCAAGGGGCCGGATGTTTCCGGGTATGTGTGTGTGTGCAGAAGATATCAGGAGGGGAGAAGATGCCCCTCCCTCCTGTACCCCCTGACACCAACTGACTCCTTTCTCCATGCAGAGAGAGGCACTGAATGATTGTGCCATGCCTCTCTGTGCCAAAGAGGGAGGGTCAGCCTTTCCCTGCTCAACGCTAAAGGAAGTCTGTCTTTCTCTTGTGTTCAGCATGGAAACCCCAATCTTATCTCTGATCTGTTATTGAAGATCACTGATCAGGGAATGCTGAACAGATCACTCCCTAATTCTAGAGAAAGGCAGCTTTTTTCTAGCACTGAACAGAGAAATTCCTCACTTATCTCTGAACAGAACCCCACTCCTATCGCTCTAGCATGGAGGGTTTGGATAGGGCCTAGGAGACGGGCATGGCCTGTGCCAGAGAACCTGGCAGGCTGGGTGGGCAACCCCTAAGGGCCAGATTCAGCCCACAGGCCAGGGGTTCCCCATCCCTGCTCTAGAACATAGAATCATAGAATCATAGAAAAGTAGAGTTGGAAGGGGCCTACAAGGCCATCGAGTCCAACCCCCTGCTCAATGCAGGAATGCTGTGGACATATTATGTCCACAGCATTCCCACAGTCCACAAGGGAGGTTACCCAGTCAAAAAATGAGATCAGATTAGTCTGGCAGGATTTGTTCTTGACAAATCCATGCTGGCTTGTAGTAATCACTGCATTGCTTTCAAGGTGCTTGCAGACTGACTTCTTTATAATCTGCTCCAAAACATGACGTGATATGGCGCAGAGGACGGTAGTTTGTTTAGTTAAACAGAAATGGCCTCTCTTCTTGTTGTTGGCTGGTTATATTGTGTGATGTTGTTTTATTCTTGTTTTAGTGTGCTTTGTTGTTGCATTGTTTCTTTTATTATAGATTTATTTACTTACTGTTATCTGTGTTGCAGATATATAGATATAGATATATTTATAAACGGAAAGGCAGGTTATAAATCCTGTAAATAAAGAAATGGTTGGATGTGACAGCATTTAAATAGTGGCCATTCATATTAGATTAGGTTACATGGCAATGCATAGTGCTATGGATTAATTTTCCTACCCTTGTTTTTCTTTTATTAATGTTCACTTCTGTGTGAGTACAAACATCATTATTATATATATTCTGTAGCTACAAACATGGATTAGAATTTCTTATTAGGGTTCCTGATTACACAGAGCTCTGTAACTATGTCCAGTCAAACACGGTTACATTTTGACTGCAGACCTTCCCTGTCAATGTGGGGGAGATCACATGTGGTGTGGACAGGGCTAGAGCAGGCATCACCACTCCCCTTCCTCAGTGAAATATTATAATGCCTGTATAGGGCTTATGTGGCTTCTAGATATGTCTCAGCAGTATACCAGCAAATGGGGCAATATCCAATGTTGAAGCTCCACAAATAGAGCTCCTTTATGCAAGCTCTGCTGACCTGCCACATTCCAGAAACAAGTGTTCCTGCTTGTTTTGGGTTGCCCCTGGAAGTGCTAAATCTCTGTTGCGCAAGTGGTGGGCCCCACTTGTGCAACAGAATCAGCAGGGCTGGCCACTTATGGATGGCCACCATTGGATACTGCCCTTGGATTATTTTTTGTTTTTTTCTGGTTTCTGGTTTGCGGTAGTTTTGTTACGAGCTACACAAAGTAAGTATCGCTCTGAAATAGACACATTTCTTTTGCATTTAACACAACTGTCATGCCAAACTCTTTCTCCCCTTCCTCTCTTACATTTTTTATCTACTTTCTAAAACAGAATATAATAGAACAGAGCAACTTACAAGTTGTCCACATTAAAAGTGTGCAATGAAAATTATTTCATCATGGAATTACTGACACATATCAAAACATTCTCAACTCAGTGCAGGCTGCTCGTGGTTACATTATTGAAATCATGACTTCATGTTACATAACACTTTAGGTAGGCAATACAGTTGTTTGAAAATATCACAGCAAGAGACCGAAGATGAAGCCTGCCCATCTTGAGCAGAGAGATTTTTGACACTACCTTTACAGGATTGAAGCAGTCTAGCCACATTAGAGTTGGATGTTGTGGCATTGATTTAAAACAGCCATATGTATCTCTCCACAAGCATGGTTACCAACAACCCACCTGCCTACCCATCTTTTGACTGAGAAAATCTAACAAGTCACCCATGGGTTTGAACAAGAATTCCTGGATTCCCATTTCCAATTTGGCCTCAGGTTGAGAGCCTTTTTTTATCTATTCCATCCTGCCATGTTGTATGGGTTCAGTAATATTCGGTTGCACCCTTTCCCATTTTAAAGTCACCACTGGCAGATTCAGTATGACTGAGGAAAAAAAGAGACATAAGGGACATAACTGAGCATCTCAATATATCAGAGTGGTGAAGTGAGGCTTCTTCAATCCTCTCAGGCCTTATAAGCACAAGGAAGTCTGGGAAAGACCACTCCCAAGGGCCTCATTGACTCCAACATTCACCAGCTAGGGTGATGCCCTCCCTGAACATTTTAAGGTATGTGGAGAGTAAAGACCAAAGCTTACTAATCTGACATTTTAGCCAGGTTGGAGTCACCCCCAGAAGGTGAGCAGCAGGAGACGCAGTTTCCCAGCTCTCAGGCTGGTAGCAAGTTAAGATAATTAAGATATCTTAAGATAAGAGGAGTTTGTTTAAATATTTGTTCAGCTGCAGATCAGATATGCAACAGAATAAAGTTGTGGCCCATTGTGCAACCCAATTATTGTGTCCTGTATCTTCATTCTGGAGACATGGGGACAATATACATTTAATTGGTCAGTGCTTTATATTGTTCAGCTTTGTGTTCACTAAAATGTGTTTCTTGTTCCCATCGACTTAATGCAGACTTCTTAATCCATTCTACTTTTAATCAATCACTTCTTGCAGCAACCTAGAATCAGTAGTATGGGTTGGGGCAAGAAAAAAGGTGGATGGGTGAGAAATTTATTCAATTTGCAACTGTATATGAACTTACCAAATTTGCACCACCAAAACCCATACATGAGCTAGAACCCAATTAAACCTTGATATCTGCACTTTCCCAAATGTGATCAAAGTTTGCACATGAAAAAAATGAGTGCAAAAATACATATATAATAGAAAAGTCTACACAAAAATACATTACAGGGAAGTGCACACAAGAATACTTTATATTAGGAGAAATCAGCTGAAAAAATGTGTACAATTTTAAAGATACTGTATGTATGAAATGTGTACATAATGTGTACATTTTGAGAAATGTACATGAAAATGCATATGAATTTCCATGCAAACTTTAAAAAAATCAGGATGGTACTAACTTAACTGTGGAAAGAATGAGTGAAATCAGATTTGACAGACTTGTCCATCCGTACACAAGAACACTGCATATACAGTAATACCTTGGATTGCAAGCATAATTCGTTCCGGAACCGTGCTTGTAATCCAAAACACTCTTATATCAAAGCGAGTCTCTGGCAGGCATGAACGGGGCCGATTTCGGCCTGCTACACCCACTCGAGGCGAGCGGTTACATCCCTATAAAAACTTGTCTTGCTTGTTTATCAAGTCAAAATTTTAAATTTTTTTTTGCTTGTCTTGCAAAATGCTCTCAGACCAAGTTACTTACATTCCAAGGTATTACTGTACACATTAAATTACAGCATTAAATTTACATTACATTAGTGATGTTACCTTTGCCCGCGTGGGCACGAGTGAGGCCCAAACTCGGCCCGCTCATGCCTGCGCGCAGCTCTCCACGGCGAGCACAGGCCTACCTGCCTCCTTGCTGGCTCGCGCTCTCCGTGGCGAGCCGGCTGCGCTGGTCCCGTCGCGTCAAGCCCTGTTGCCCTGGTTCCCCCCACCAAAAACATAGCGCGGGGGTCCAGCTCGCCGGAGCAGCAGGATGTGACGCGGCGGCAGCTCGGAGAACGCTCCACGCCACTCAGAAGAGCGAGATCGGGCTGCCACCACCGCAGAAGGACGAGCCACGGAGAGCCTCAAGCCCAGGTAAGGCTCGATTAACATCCCTACAAGTTACATCACATAAAATGTTGAAGTAGTATCAGCTGAGATTTCCCATCCATCCTTAGCATACTGTCTGGCAACCTAAAAGTAATTCAGCAAGCTTTAGAAGTGAACTGTGATAATCATTCTGATGTGCTTCAGATCAGGATGTTTAATTATTGTTTTCTACAACTCCAGTTAGATAGATCAGCATGTCAAATGATAGAAATATAGGAATATGCTTTATATTGAGTCAGACCATCAGTCCTTCTAACTCAGGAGCCTTTTCCAGTCCTACCTGGAGATACCAGGATTGAACCTGGGACCGTTTGCATGCAAAATATATAGTCTACCACTGAGCTATGGCCCTTCCTTTTCTTGTGGATGAGGATTTTAGATGTTATACTTGTGTTAGCCATACTTCTAAACAAATGAGGAGGAGGAGAATCTGTTCACAGATCTCCTGCATCTACTCAGCCCTGACTAATAACCTGGGTAATCTTAAAAAGCAAGAATGCTTGTCAGTGAAGGGACTGAGAGCCTCCTTCTCTCAGTTGATCATATTCTTGAAGCTACATTTATCATTCTTGTTTCACCTGCCAAGGAACTGCAGAGCCCCAGAATGGTTTGGGGGCACAAGTTTTCTACAACACAATAATGACACCCCACATCAAACTAATGCAGAATATATCATAAGAAGCATAAACTCGTGTGCTTTGGAATACAAGAAACAAATAAGAACTTCTGCTCCTCTCCTTCTGTTTGTATCAATAACAGAACTGTGTGCAAATGGCCTCCCAAAATTCCCCACAGCCTATTTGTGGGCAGAGAATTGGGGGTAGGGGGGAAATTTCACCAAATTTCTGCAGCGGGCGAACATTTCCAACAATTTCTCACAGTTAGGGCTCACCATTGGCAAGCATAGCTCAGCAGAGCTTCTTTCTTTCTTTCTTTCTTTCTTTCTTTTCCTAATGGTTTTTGGGGGTTTTGCACTGCCACTGAAAGTCTGAACAGCCTGGGCCCTATTTTGCATCCTTCACAATACCCTATAACTAGCATCATTCCAGGGCATTGTGAGGGACAGGTAGATGTAGCCACCACAAAAAATAATATAGTGAAGAAACTTTGGAGAAAATTCTGCAAAGTGGCCTTTTATTTCTAGGGGGTAAGAAAAACAAATCTCAGGACTTTTCTGAAAAAAAATGTTTTCTGAGAAATTTTGGCTCAGCTCTAGTTGTCATTCTCTAGGGTTCAGCACCTTCCACAGGATCTTCCAAATATTACATTTCTGAGGGTAACTGTGTATACATCTTGTCTCTAGTACTGCTCCTTCCCTGCAAGCCTGTAGCGGGTATGGGGGGAGGGGCATTGTTGCATCCAGCTCCAGGGAAGAAGTGGAGCTACTACTGTGCCAAAATCTGACCTCCAATTTCCTGAAAGTTTTCTTCCCCCATAAAGGAGGCTTCCATTCATTTTCCTGCCTCATTCTCAGGGCATTTTATAATTTATTTTGAATTTCTTTGGGTGTTTTTTTACCTTCCCTAATTACGGCGAGGTGGCCAATGGAATGGTGTGTGTGTGTGTGTGTGTGTTTCTGTCAATTGCTCTGCAGTCTCCCAGGCTGCCTGCACTTCCTGATCTGAAAAAGCCCTATGGGAAGAATTGCCTGATGAAGTCTTCCCCTGGGTGGGAAGTGTGGGAATCCAAGGAAGGTACAGGCTGCCAGATAGGCAATTGTACAATGAAAGGCAGGACACTCATGCACACTCCTCAGCCACCTCATAAGTAAGGTAAGCACAAGAACCCCGAACCAAAACCATGATATTTTCTCTGAAATTTCTACTCCTTTGAATTTCTTTTCAAAAGCAATTTCTTTTCTATCAGATTGAATGAGATTGGTCAAAAAACATGTGGGAGAAATTTTTGGCACAGCACTAATCAATAATGCATCTGGTTCTTGTAGCTACTCTGTAGTGTGAGCTCATGTCATAGATCTAAATGTGTGGCATAGACCACACACTGTAATAGACCTCCACACCACTTCTGACAATGTTGCCCATCATTCTCGACCTGGGGAAGATCTTTAGGGGCTTGAAGACTCCTTGCTGTGGGGGCTCTCAAGCCACCTTTTGTTTTCTTTGAAAACACACACACACACACACGTGTGTGTAGAAGTAAGTGGGGTTTGTTTTCTACAGGACTTGCCTTTCTGCTGTCTGAAAATCTCTTGACCACTGGCACTTATCATCAAAGAAAAATACAAAGGGAAGAAGGAGTGATATGGTTTCTCCTACTATAGGAAAACACTTTCCTCAAAGAAGTCAGATCAAATATGCCATTATTTCTGATGGCTGTGGTCTTGATTGCATCCATTCCTTTCATTACCGGCAGGGGATCAGATGGTTACGGAAAGAGTCTTCTTAGACCCCAAGGGAAGCCGTAGCTCTGCCACAACTGCTGCAAGTCAAACACTTCAACAGCTCTGTAAATCACAGTAATGTAGGAGAACAAAACTGCACTCCATATACCTTCAATACCAGTTACATCCGTACACAGTATTCAAGCCATGACATGTTAGTGGGTTAAGAGAAGGCAATCTATAAGCAGGGACATGAACTCAGGTGGGGATAGTCGTTCTTTCCACTTTATACTTCTTCTGCTTCCAACCATAAAAAGAATGAGCTCAACAAAGTCACTTAGCCAGATGGTCTGGGAGTCCTCCAGAATCTTCAGATAATTACTGATCTGCAAAGCTGTGATTGATGCAATGAGTAGCTTGCATTGATGTTACTGTAGTGGCCTCCTTGTAGGGTGGCCACTTCTGCATCACAAAAAAGAGGTCAAAAGAAAAAAGAGGACAGAAGAGGACGCCCGGTTTGCATCCAATTGCATCAAATTTGCATAAGCTAATCATATGTATAGATGAAAACATAGAAATAGTTACTATAATTTAAGTAGAAATACAATACATTTCACCATAATGGGGAAGACTGTGACCTGCTCAGTTTGCTGTCCAGGTGCAAACTATTGATGGTCATCATCAAGGTCCCTGCTGCTCTCCTTTCTTATGGTTCATTATCTTTATATAAGACTTGGACTGGACAACCCTTCAAACACAGGAAGCTGCCAAATAAAGGACTCTTTTCTGACAGCCCTTCAGATGAATGATTATCTTCTGTAAAGTAGGACATATGGCCACCCTACCACCTTGCAAAGGAAGTGGTGCAGATTCATCTTACAATGCTGCCAGTCTTAATTTGTAAAATGAGAGAGACTAAGCCAGGGATGCCCCTAGATTTTTGATTTGGTGGGCGCATTTAGAATTTTGAGAGTGTGTCATAGGCACTCTCACAAAATGGCTGCCATTGGCCACCATGCCCATTCATATAACGGCTGCCATGGTGGGTATGGCTAGTCACACAACACTCATTTCCCAGAAGGCCAACTGTTGAGACAGACTAAAAGAAAAGTAGCTTGCCCCAAAACCTAAGTACAAGGCGGAGGTGGGGTCTGAGCTCCAAAACACAAAACCACTCTTTTGAAACCCAACACTTCACTTTGCAGCAAGCCAGCCTCCAGTTAAAAAAACTTTTTAAATGAAAAAAATCTTAAGAAATAAAGTAAAAATCTGGAGGGGGAGAAGGAGCTTGGTAGGCACCAAGAGAGGTGTCTGTGGGCACATTGGCACCCACAGGCACCATGTTGGAGACCCCAGGACTAAGCAATAAACCTAGAAACATCCAGGAATAAGACCTGATGTGCTCTCATTTACATTAAGTACTAGTGTAGTTGGCTCTATGGCAGCCAAAATACTATGAAAAGCATGAGTCATCACAAGTCTTACATGTACCCATTTCAGTCCCAACCAAGAAAAATGATCAGGAATAGAGATTTTCTCTGCACCGTAATCCAGAGCAAATAAAATTCAAGGTACCTCCATTCAGAGGTATTGAAGTCTTTCATCTGACAAGTGCATTTTCAACGTTCTCATTATGGGTGGTGAAATGAACGCCACAGTGTTTGGAGGGAATAGTGTTTCTCTCTGTCTCTCTCTGTCTGTGTGTGTGTGTGTGTGTGTGTGTGTGTGTGGTGTGTGTGTGTGTGTTTCACATGACTTGTGTCAGGAAAGAGCAATTAGTTGTGGCTCCTCCTCAGAGCACATCTAGCATGTGTTTACAGATCCCCTTCAAAAGTTATTATGTCAACTGTATGGATACTTTAAAAACACATTTTTTCACCCCATTCCAAATTTTGATCCACTGGGCAACTACCTGATATCCCTCACATGTGAACAGGGTCACATATGAATGGGGCAGTAAAATGTGTGCGTAGGAGAGACGTTTCAACTCAGCCCTACTTTGTTGCCCTGGTTTCTACGCCAAAAATGCTGGAAAGGATGCGACAGGACCCTGCGCTGCCGGCACAGTGGCTTGAGCGGTGTGGAGAATCCAGGCTTGGGGGGGGGGGGAGCTGCTAGTTCTTCTTGTAAAAGGACTTTATAGGATAAGTGTTGACAGATTTTCGATTTGGATTATCTTCATCCCAGAGTCTCAAAATTCTTGGGTTGTGTTCAGAAGTCTCAGACATCTGCACATGAGAGGGAAACCCATCCTTAGGCTCTTCCTGCAACCATCCTGTTTCTCTCACAGCAGCACCACGTGAGTCACTTCTCCTCAAGGAAGTGTCTGGGAATAGAATGACTACATCATTTTCCTTAGTGATTCGTCTTTCTCAGCAAGCATATCAGCTGCACCTAATCTTATCCAGTTTAAATTAATGTAGAGTTCCCCTTTCTCTGCTGTCTTTACCCTGCCTCCAACCCAAGCTGGGAAATGTTGTTACCCTAGAATTAAGAGACATTCCCTTAATGAGCCTTGTGCTAGGAAGAAAGGAATTGCAAGATGAGTCCTTTCTGGAAATTGAAAATAGCAGAGTCAGATCGGTAGAAACTATTCTTTCTTTTTATTAAAGTTATTCTCTCTTATTCATTTATGGGTCCATATTTAAACCCAGAAATAGAGGATGGTTTCAGAAGTGCTGAATGAATGGGAAAAAGACTAACAACACAATCCTATGCATGCCTACTCAGAAGTAAATCCACTGTGTTCAATTATATTTATACCCATTTAAGTGTGTAGAGGATTGTAGCCTCAGTTTTTGTTAGAGGTTCATTTTCAGATATGAAGCTGAAAGGAAACGAAGAACTCATGGACTGGGTTCAGACAACACAATAACCCACACTCAAGGGTTAAGTATGGATTGAGTGTGGGGCTGTCGTTGAACTGTGGTTTGTTGTTGAAACATGGGTTATCTTATTGTCTGAACCCAGCCATGCTAACAAATCATAGTTTGTTAACCACGAACAGCCCATGAAGATAATCCATGGTTTGCTGTTGGGTTGTGAACTATATGGGTTGTTTGTGGTTAACAGCCAATGTGTTACAGTCAATGTGTTACAACAGAGGCTGCTTCCTGAAACACAACTGTGGGAAAAAGACGCTGTAGCTGTGCAGAGCAGCAGAAAGCAGTGAAGATGGTTTGTTAACGTGGCTGGGTTCAGACAACACAACAACCCACGAGTCAACAACAACCCACACTCAATCCATATTCAACCCTTGAGTGAGGGTTATCGTGTTGTCTGAACCTAGTCATGGAGTCAGCACAAAGAACAATGGCCTCTGAAAGTGTTCCAGATATACAGCCGTTGTCCAACTACTTTAAAGGCCTAGAAAGCCAAACAAGGATGTAATTGCAGCCCCCATCTAGCATGCATGAAACATTTATTTATTTATTCATTTATTTATTTAATATATTTTTATACTGCCCAATAGCTGAAGCTCTCTGGGCGGTTTACAACAGTTAAAACCATAAAATATAATATAAAATAAATATAAAATTTAAAAACCACAGATTAAAAACAAACAGCAGAGTTAGCAGCAGCAGTTACAATAACGGAGTTAAAAACAACTATAAGCTTAAAATGATTAAGATGATTAAAATGATTAAAATGCCTGGGAGAATAGAAAGCTCTTCTCCTGGCGCCGGAAAGAATACCAAGTAGGCGCCAGGCAAATCTCTCTGGGGAGCTCATTCCATAACCGGGGTGCCACAGCAGAAAAGGCCCTCCTCCTAGTAGCCACCTGCCTCACTTCCTTTGGCAGGGGCTTTCGGAGAAGGACTGCTGATGCAGATCTTAGAGAAGTGGCAAATATTCTGGTTTGAAATGTATCTAGCAGGAGCAGAGACTGAGGAGAAAAGTGACAAAATTAAGTCATCAATTTCCTTGCATGTTGTGGCGAAAGAGGCTTCAGGTGTTTATAACAATTTCAAGTTCACTGAAGGTGAAAATACAAAGCTGAGAGCAATACTGAACACATTTGAAGTGTACAGCAGGCCAGAAACGAATGCTTTGCTAAAAGTTCTGAAAGGAAACCTTGGGCACATTCTTGAGGTGGGGGAGGGGGCAAGGAAACCTGTGGGCTGCCAAAATTCTTATAAATTTTGGAGATAGGGGACTTACATTTGTAATAGTCAGTAGCAGATACTTTTCTTTTTCTTGCCTTAAAATATTTTTGTCACAATGGGAAAATGGCATCTACTTCCATCCTGCACCATCTCATCCCACCCACAATGCCTTTGGGGAAGGACACTATGTCACAACACAGCATCCTTCCAGATGCATTGTTGGAGAAAAAAATGGCTGCCTTTGGTGCCTTAGTGGAAATAGTCATGTCTCCCCCGCCCCACCCAATAATGCACTCAGAAGGATACTATGGTGACATAGTGTCACCAGAGGCATTTGGGGGCAAAATGTCTCCAGAATGGATGAGGAGTGCTGCTCCTGGCTGCTTTCCCATAGCAGCAAAACCATTTGAAAGAAAGAAAGAAAGGCGTCTATGCTTCTGAATATTATAAATGTAAGACACACACACACACACACCATATAAATATTGGCAGCATTCCACAGAAAATGCAAAACCTGGACTGCAAAGATAGGAAGGCACTTTCAGCCCATCACTAAACATTAGAAAAACATATTCTTTCCTCTTTTTTTTTTTTACACACATGCAAAAATGTTGATGGAAACTATAGAACACTAAGTTATAGAGCTGAACAAACACAGAAAGCCTTTCCACTTTGGAGAACTTGCAGAGGCCCTAATTAGAAAGAGAGATTATTTTGTGGGATTACAGCCAATGTGTTACAACAGAGGCTGCGTCTTGAAACACAACTGTAGAAAAAGACGCTCTAGCTGTGCAGAGCAGCAGAAAGCAGTGAAGATATGGGCCAAATAAAAGAATGTATCTGCACTAAATAGGAAGGAAAACAGCCAAGAGTCAGTTTTAAAGTTTTATGCTTCAGGTAGGCCCATCAAAATTTCAGCTGATGCATCACAGTCTAGCTTAGGAGCAGTAATTCTTCAGAAAGATTATGACTGCTGGCAACCAGTGGCATATGTCTTAAATCAATGACTGATGCTGAAACAAGATATGCACAAATTGGGAAAAAGTTGTTAAAAGTCTTGTCTGCTTGTGTGAATGTTTTCAACGATATATGTATGGCCAGACAGTTCAAGAGGAAACAAACCACAGGTCCCTCATAGCATTGTTTAGGAAACCAATGAATCACTGTAGTTGAGGATTCAAAGAATGATGATCCAACTGCAGATGTATGATTTGACTATCACCTACACACTAGGTTAATTTATCTATATTGTGACTACCCTTTCCAGAGCTATAACCCAAACTATGAAAGCATGAAAGACCTCTGAGCTTCACATGAAGGCCTATGTAGCCTTGTCAAATCACTTTCCATGGAAGACAAAAGAATGGAGAAAATTGAAGTGGCAACACTGATGACACATTGAGAATTCTAAAGGAAGTGGTTGTTCAAGGATTGCTGGAAAGATAAAGGCAACTGTGATCTTTGGATTTGTTCTTTCCTGCCCCAATTTATGAGCATGACAAAAAGGAAGGAAAAGAGAAGGAAGTATCTTCCCCCACACTGTGGTGATACAGTTTTTGCTCTGGCAGAGAGAATATAGCACCTGTGCATTATTGTAGAGCAAATCATTGCTGGTGGTGGCAACCAACAGCAGTAAAGCAGGTGTTCCAACTCAAAATTTTGCTAGAGATAGGACACACTAGAATGGCTTTTGTGCTGCTTAAGTTACTGCTCCACTGAACAATCCTGAATTCTTATGTATTTGGATGCAAAAGTGAAAAGGGGGTTGAACATCTTGATTCTTGTACTCATATGATCTGACTCACACAGTTGGCAACACTGCACAGGAGGGGAAAACACTAAAACCTCAAAGGAGAAACCTCCCCTTGAGGCTGCTTGTACATATTGTAAGTCAAAGGGGAGGAGTCAATAGAACTTTGAAGATGCTTTAAAGAAACCGATGCTTACTCAGACAGGACTTATTACCTATATTCCTGCTAGACCAGTAGAAGACTTCAAGAAGTCGAAGACTGCATTGATTGAATCCACCATGTAGGAGTATTGTATACATCCCTAGCATTGCTACAGTGCCACAGTTCCTTTTCATATACAATTTTCTTGATATTCAAGTGATGGCCAGAAACATTTTCCAGCCCACATGCTTTCTACCTTACAGAATCAGGACAAAAGCTGGGGAAAGATTTTTACAGTGCTCTCTCCATTCATTACCATCCTGTTTCTCCCTTTCCTTTCTCCCACCAACTAACAGAAAAAGTATGTTGTTGAACCCTGAGCACAGAAAAAATTAACACTCTACTAACTCCGCTCCACATACCTTACTGAAAACTTCTTTGTCCCAGGCCCCAACCTAGAATGAAGACATATAGATATAGATATAGATATAGATAGATGATAGATATATATTCTCAGTGGCCAATTCAGAGGATGCCCAAAAAATTCCTACTCAGACCTGACAACCAGTGGGTGGCTCTCCTATGCTGTTAGTCTTGGGACAGGGCAGGGGAGGTTGCTGCTTCGAGGGCAGGACTGAGGAGCACAGCTGCATTGCAGCCCACTACCTGGTTGCCTCTGATTGGCCCCTCTTCCTGCCATGGGAAGAAGGGAGCTTCCCACTTTTCCTTCTTCTTGTCAAGGGGAGGGGGCAAAATAGCCCCCTGCCAAAGACTGGCAGAAAGGAGTGCCTCAGCTTTTATAAGGCTGCAAAAAATATTACGGGCTGCAATTTCTGCCTGTTTAGTAGGCAAGATGAAACATCATTTGTCTTTACTATATCATTTATACAACTTTATTAAACTTCTGAGATGATAAGTTTACATCTTCAAATACTTGTGGGAAGAAAAGGCAAATACCTTTTCAGTGCTCTGTAGCAAATCAAGATAGCATCACTGTAGAGTACTGGGAAGAACTATCTATCCTTTTCTATCTTGGACATTCATCAAATTTTCTTTCCCTTTTCAGACTTTACTGAATGCATAGATAAACACAAAAAGCATGTTTAAATTGGAACAATTATACTGAAAGGAAAGAAGACCAGAAAAGCCTGCAGGTGGGTTTCTGACAGAATAGTTAGGCTCTAAATAATCATAGTGATCATAATGCTTTTGCTTCATACAAAGGTTCCAAGGTCCCTTTTTTAAGAAGTGTCACATATTTTGTTTTTAAGATTGCCTCCCCGCCCCCATATCAGAATACCAAAGATCCCCAGGATATCATGGAAGCCTCATCTTACAAAACACAGCTTTTCCATAGATAACACAACTGTTCGATAGATCTGTAGAATTAGCACCACTTCAATACAGTCTCCAGGTATTTTTGAAAGTACATGTGGACATCCCTAGAGAAAGCTTTCCTTCTGACTTCTGTGTAGACATAACTCTTCCTTAATTTGTGTAGTTTTCCTGACAAAAGTGAACAGGTTATACAACCATCAGGCACATGGAAACATTACTAAATATGTTCTCAACCACAATCTGTCATTGCTTACTATGCAAAATCACAGCCAGCTCCTGGCTCCAGTTGACCTGCCCACCCTGCCTTCCAGTCTTTCTTTCTTTCTTCCCCCCCCCCCCGGGCGTTCTTCTTTTCGGTAGCTCCCGTGCCCTTTCACACACACCTTTGCATTGCTGGGCTGTCTCCTCTGCCTCCCCCCCCCATCTCGAGGAAAACTGGTTAATAACTCTCGTGCATTCCGTTGCCCATTGTGCTGCTGTGCGTGGACTGGACTTGAGGGCATAGTGGGAACAAATCTTTTTCTTCATAGATCAAATGGTGGCTTATAGCCATTTCATATCATCATTTTAAATGGTCACATGGTGACATTGCTGCCAAATTTTCATGGGGTAAAACAGTCTCGTAAAAGCACCCCCCCCATTGTTGTAAGAGTACAAGTTAATACAGCTTTCCCCTGAAAAAACAAGCACGATATAGAACGTTATTTATAATTTGAGGTTTTACCATATGGTAAAGCTTTCACAGAACCACTCTGTCAAATGAAAACTGAAAAGAAAAGTCATCTTGTGGCAACCATTCCTATAGAGGATACACATACATGGTTGTGCAAATTAATCTGGTGTCATGAATAGTTCTGGATCAGGGAAGCCAAAAAGAAACACTGATTTTAATGGTTTCTGCCAGTGCAGCTGAACAAGACTCAGCTCCAATTCTTTCCCATGACAAAAAAAATGAGAATTGTGCTGGAATCATTTGCCAGTAACTATGGAGGCCTGCGATTCAGACTTGTGAGCTTCTCCAGACTAGATATAAATAGCATTGTCAGTACATTAATCAGATTGTTATAATTTTCTGTGCATGATGCTAAAAGGCATAGTATTGGTAATTATGACACTTATCAGCAAAATCAATATTGGCAGACAATGTTAGCTAGATATGTGGAAGGTTTCATCTAACTTCTAAGGAGGCTTTCATCTCCTATTTTTAACCTCACTGTTTGCATGCTGAAATATAATTATGAGACAAACAGCTTTACTGAGCTGCCATGAGAAAAACAAACCCAAGGGATGCCATCAAAACTGTAGAGACTCATACATCAGAGAGAAAGACTTAATAAGCTGCCGGTCTCTTGGGACAATCAGCTATAAAGTGCCATAATCCCACCACTCTGAGTGGAGCTATGCCAATTTACCAGAGGCAGGGATCTGGCCCATAATTAGATATCAGATCTGTGATGTAAACGTCAGCAGGATAAAGGCGCTCTCTGTGTGGCTGAGCCATTTATGATATAGTGAGCAGAAGCAGCAAAGAGTGGAAGATAAGGACTGCATACAACTAAGCATGAAGGTTGTGGTAAAGGGCAGCCGGTAAGAGCAAAAGTGTCATTGCTCCAGGAAGCAAATTCTTTAATGCTCTGATAAGGTAGAAAATCAGTTAGGGAAGCTACAATTTGCATTGCTGGTGGGGGATAAAGAAAATTAGATCTGAAAAGAGAATTCTCCAAAGTCCTGTAAAGATCAGAAACAAATCAGAGAGCAGGGCAAGTGTCTGCCTGCAGCTTGTGGCAAAAATTAATTTCACCAAAACATCCATCAGTACTGCATGTGTTGTGCTTCAACCATATACGACAAGACACATGATTTGGAGAGAATCCTTCTATACGATAGAAGGCGAGGACTCCGAAACAAGGGAAGGTAGCAGAAAAATTCCTAGCCAAAATACATTCAACTCTTTTCCAGATAGAACATAATGCCAGGTTGTTGTGCCACCTCTGATTATGTGTGAGCACAATTTTTGTTAATCAAATTTTCCTAAAGAGACAGGTTGCAAATTTGGATTAACTGAGATGTGAAGCATTTTATAAGTTGTACCTCCCACAAAACATATGTATATATAAATGAAAAGTCCAGAAAAGATTGCAGGAGCGTAAGGGGGTGGGAGGGATCATAAAGCATTTTTATCAGAAAATTATTTAATTTAATTCCATAAGCTTTCATCCCCAGGGAATTCTACATGGCCTGATACATCTCTTAGACAGCAATCCTATGTATGTTTACTCAGAAGTAAGTTCCATTGTCTTCAGTGGGGTTTACTCACAGGTAAATGTGCATAGGATTGAAGCCTACATCTCTAAATCCATAAACAAAAGGATGACAAGTGATTTTGTATGACTCAGTATTTGAAAATCTATCATGAACCAAAGTGCTGAACATGATTAAGTGTTTGACTTGAAGCAGAGAACCCATGGTAAAAACAAACAAACCTGGTCAGCCATGAAATTCATCCACTCTCATCCAGTTACTATCTCTCACCCTAACCTACCTCACACAGTTGTTGTGAGAGAGAAAAAATAGGATAACTACATGTGATTTGCTTGAAGAAGAGTAGGATATCAATGAAATTAGGTAAGAGTGGAGAGATATTTAGGATTACCTAGCCTGGTCTTCACAGAAATGTAGCCATTTCAGTGTGCTTTGTTGACATCCAAAAATGAACTTTCCACATTTGAAGCCTTCTTTTTTCTTTTCTTTTCTTTTTGAATGAGGAACCATTCACCTGTAGTGAATTTTTAAAAAGTGGGGTTGTTGTTTTAAATACAGTAATACCTTGGATTGCAAGTAACTTGGTTTGAGAGCGTTTTGCAAGACAAGCAAATTTTTAAATATTTATTTATTTATTTATTACTTGATATACAAGCGACGTATTGCAATACAAGTACTGTAGTACGGCTTAAATTAAAAATCTCTGTACAAATTTTTTTTGGGGGGATTTCATTTTGATATAAGAGTGTTTTGGATTACAAGCACGTTTCCGGAACGAATTATGCTCTCAATCCAAGGCATGACAATAATAATAATAATAATAATAATAATAATAATAATAATAATAAACTCAGTGTTGTTACAGAGGGTTTCTTTTGAGGTTTCTACTAGTAAGTCTGCTCCCTGCAGAGAAATACTTAAGCTCAAAATGTATACAGTTCAGGTAGTTCATTTATACTGGGCTGGCTCAAGGCATTTGCTGCCTGAGGCAAAAGACAATATGGCTCCCCCTCCCCTATTCCACCTACAGAAGCTGACCCGACCAGTAGTTGAATCCTACTTCAACACTTGCAATGGGGAAGCACACCTGAGGGCAGTAGGCTCGCTCAGGGGACACGGGGCAGGCTGTGTGGCATGGCTGTGTTGTCCAGCACCTCACTACTGCTGCTCTCTTCCGACATCTGCTGCCTCACTCTGCCTAATAGTAGGGCTGGCCTGGTTTTATGAATCTTCCCAGCACCCAACACACACACACAGACACACACACTTCTGTGTAACATTCAAAGCTGTCCCAAGAAACTCTACTCAGGAGGGGGAGAAGAGGTGTGATGATGTGTGCCTGAGTGTCAAGCCCCCTTGTTGACTGTTGCAAAGTGAGGTGTGGGAAAATGAAAAGCATTGGGATCAGACAAGTAGCCCTTCTTGTATATAAGTTTGACCTCTCTGTTGCAGTATATTTATTGGCTGATCTCAGGAGGCGAAAGCTATTAGTGTAGGCTTGCAGGCAGTGGGGACTAAGATAGATTTTACTGTGTCTTTATTTTTATTTGACTTCACAGACAGAGAGGCTGTTCACCTTGTTACTGGGCACAGCTGTTGCCTGCCATTTCTCTGTCAAGCAATGCTGGGTTGCATCCCTTCTCTCACTCTGACAGAGGTAGCCTTTTAACTTAAATCCGTGATTGTTTGGGGGTGCGGGTAATTACTTCTGCTCATGCCATACATGCTGAGGCTGTTGCACTCAATTGTATTCTAATTGCTCTACTTAGTATTTCCAGTTTTATACATCTTTTTCTTCTGGGGAGACCAAGATAGCTGCCAACACCACACACACAGTGCTTGAATTATGGGTGGAGGAGTCGGTTTCCCTATCTCTTGTTATGACTTCCTCAGCTACTGATTTGAAGACTATGAAAGTATCATCTCCCCCCCACCTGCTACCTGCATCCAGGCTGTGTGTGTATGCGCGCGCGTGCAGTGGCATCTCTGTGGTTTATGTGCCTGGTTGTGGGGGACAGTCTGGTCTCCAATTCAGTACTGATTTTTTCATTCAAGCAAGCTGTCATTCGAGTTCCACCCACATTCAGTGCTTGAATTACAGGGTCGCAGAGGGGGCATGGTCCCCTTTTGCGAACGTAAGGGGGGAAATAACGAGCCGAGACACCTGTTTGGTATTTAACTGGGCCACATTTATTTACATACAGTGAACTGCAAAGGGATGGAGTGCGGGTTATTCTAATTCGGCCTCCTAGGCCACTCAGTTGTCCAATTGGGCGGAGCATCCAAAATCGGGAGGTGGCGTTGTATCCGCCACCGCCCCATTTTCCACTTTCCAGTGTTGGGAGCCTTTGCTGCATCGCCCCCTCTCGGAGTCTCACGACAACAAGCTTGGCGACCACAAAGGCATCACAGGCGTTCCTGATCCTCAGCTGACTGAGCCTACTGACCCAGTCAATCTGGGGCCTCATGAAACCGCCTGTCACCTGAATGGTGCCAGCAGGTATGCTCACCTCACCCTATCAATACCCTAACCCGCACTTACCTGCCTACTATCTAAATGTGACCAAATTTGACTTGCTATGCATTGATTACAAACACCCCCTAACCCTGCTGCAGTATGGAGTAGGCGAAAAGCACTCATCCCTCTAAAAGGGGTGAACCAAAATTCATACTCGGCCCATTAACGGTGACCAGAGGAGCCCATACTGTATACAGGGCGGGAGGGAGGGAGCTGCAAAGAACAAAGAGGGTGTGGGTTGGGGCTGCTGGGCCTAATATTGGCTCCTGTAGCCCCGCCCCCATGCTGACTAATTACCTGCGTCAACAGGTAAGCCTCGAATCTCTTCCCCCACGTTCGCAAAGTTTCTCCCCGCCCACAGCTGCGCGTGCTCGGGGGAAGGTCCAACTGCTGCTTTTAGAAAACTACAATTTTGACTAAAATTGGGAGGAGTCAAGGATAAGGCTTATGGATTTCATGAACGGCATCCCAACCTTTCCTCCGATAATTTGAGTAGTTACGGTATAGAGTGGTGGGGCCATTTGCAAACACACACACCCCACACACACTTCTCTCCCTTACTGTCTCTATTTTTTCCATTGCCCACTAGGGGGGGAATTCTTTCAGTAGCCCTTTTTAAGAAGCTCCCCCTGCGACGACAGGGTCCCTTACACCTTAGGACCAGGCGCATAAACCCTTCTCAGGCTAAGCATCAACACTTAAAAACCTGAGGGGAGGGTGAAATGAAATCTTTCCCCTACTAATGAGGGAAAAGATTAATTCTGGTTATTAAGGATCTATTTTTAAATTTATGATGCTGTGGATACAAAGGTGTGTGTGTAGATTTAAAAGTAAAGCAGGTTAATAACACCAAGCTGACACGTAGGATTTGGGTAGCAAACAAAATAAAAATAAGTTAATTTTAATTCTCAAAATCTTAGTTCCAGAAAATAACTTTAAACCTGCCTACCCCAAACACTTCGTAATTAACCTAAGTCCAGTATAATTCTAAATACTTTCACTCCTCATACAAGCACTGATTTCTCTCAAAACTCCTGAGAAGACATGAATAACCTAACACTCCCTAACACTCCCAACACACTACAACCAACTCTACTGACATCACTCAAACACTCCTTATATACTCCTCCCCCCCACCCTTTCCAAGACATCACAAACCACACCCACTCAGTTCAACATTCTATACTCACTAAATACAGGGAACTGAATTGTGGGGTTACACCACACCCCCATTCCACCTCCTCCTGAAACTATTTCAAGCTCACCATAATATCCACCTTTTCTTTTCCTCCCAATCTCCCCTTCTTTTTCACAGGCTGAAGGGGAACAAACTAGAGTTTCATGCAGGAAACCTTGGTGGTGGGCAGCGTGAAGCTACATACTTGCATCTCCTGCCATACTAATACTTCTTAATGTGGCAGAGATGTTTTAAAATTATTATTTGTTATTTATATACTACTGCTTATCTGAGAAATTTTTCAAAGCAGTTTCTCAGAGCATATCTCTCATCTATCTATTTATCTATCTGAAATTTATTTATTATATTTATATTTATTTATTTATTATATTTATACCCCGCCTTTTTTCCTGCAAGGAAATGATACAAGGAAATAATAAAGACAAGCTGGAAGGGGGGAAAGCTCTTTCTGAAAGCCAGATCTTTTCTTGCCTTGGGGCTTCATGGTTCTTCTTGTACTGGCAGCTGGGGGGGGGAGGGAGGGGCCACCTCCGCGGGTGCACCAGGAGGTAGATGGTGAGCAGCTCATTAGCCTATTTCATTTCCTCTCTTTCTAGCAATGGATAATTGTTCTGATAGCTAAATGAAATCTCACCCAGTATACCTCTTGACATCCCCTTTGGAATCAAATAGCTGTTGGCGTGGATATTTCACTGCAAACTGCTGTAAGGAAGGGAAAGGTAAGCCCCTCCTCTCTGCACACAATGCTCCTGATCTGGAGCATGGACCTTTGTGGGTTTTTCCTGTTTTTTTTGTTTTTTTTAAAGCATGCTTAATATAACATGTAATTTGGCACTTATATTATAGGCTCCTGGCCTGGAACCTGCTTCCATCACATAATTTCTCCTGTTTCTTGAGCCCTGATAGGCCCATTACTGTGTTTTGGGTAATTAATGCGATGTGCAGTTTGACCCCTAGGTACCGAGTCCAGCAGGTCTTGGATTTTACCACTCAGCAGCCACAGCTCTCACAAAAATTACAATTCAAACATACAACATAATAAAAACATAATTCAAAATCTTTTAACATACACAATTTAAAAACACACCAAAAAAACAGATAAAAGACAGTGACAATTAAATACTGGGACCTTTTAAAACAACTGGATCTAAACACAATGGAAGGGCTCCTGCTGCCTCAGTAGTGGTGGTTGGTAGGAGGGAGGGAGGCTCTCAGCTGGAGGGGTATCTAGGCATGATGGAAGGTGCCTGACTGCTGCTTTCTTTCCTTTAGAGCAGTGGTTCCCAACCTTGGGTCTCCAGATGTTGCCCTCCTCTAGTTTCTTGCATTGAGCAGGGGGTCGGACTCGATAGCCTTGTAGGCTCCTTCCTTCCAACTCTATCTATGAAAATCTATGACTATAGCTCCCAGCATCCCTTTCCATTAGCCATGCTGGCTGGGTATGCTGGGAGCTGTAGTCCAGCAACATCTGGGGACCCAAGGTTGGGAACCACTGCTCTAGAGCTTCCCCCACCCCTTTATCTTATAATCTGTGTAGCACACTGTATTTGTAAGTTTGCCAAGCACTTACCAATGTATGCGTTAGTCATGTAAATAAGGTATTTTATAGGATAGCACAAAACCTAAATGTCAACTGGCAAGTTCCCAGGAAGCTAGAACACAGCAATTAATAGTGAGGACAAATGTACATTAGGAAAAGGGGGGGGGGTGTAAGCAGAAGGGCACATAAATAGATGTCCAGAGCTCACTAATGTTGTCTATACTGTAAATGTCTATTGTCCTTTTGGCTTTGAAACTATAATAATATGTGAAAACAGAATGTTCTTTCTTTTTTATTGATTGTTTTGGTACCTGAGTTTAAAAATAAGCTTCATTTACTGTAGCTGTGCCTACTAGAAGTGGAAACAATATAAACAAAATGTGTTTCATCCTTTTGGATGATTCTCTCTCTCTCTCTCTCTCTCTCTCTCTCTATATATATATATATATATATATATATGCTTTGATACTGATACTGATAATTTAAGTTAGCCTATTTTCAGGACAGAGTTGTGTCAAAAGAATTTCTGATTTGTTTGGCTACTGGTTCTGATATATTTTAGTCATATGTAGGATCTGTTCATAAATAGAGAGGAGGTGGTGGTAGCACTGCAGCAACACAGTTGCGGACTGGCTACCTACCCTCACTGACCTCAGCAGCTAATGCAGAGGTGGCTAATAACTAAGTAAGTCAGCTAATGGCATGCTTGCACCATGCTGTATGAGGTGCCTCCAGACTTCACTGCTGCTTCCATGTGTTTCCGGTAAGAACAAGAACTTCACCACCACCATGACCACGCACCTTGATTGCTCCAGCACCATGGTCAACAGTCAGCAACCCATATGATGGCAGGACAAATGTAAGTGCTGGGTGAAAGGAAGCCTTTCATTGCAATTTCCATTCTCACAGATGCCTCCCTTTGCAGTAGGATTTCAAATGGTGATCTGGCAGCCAGGTAGGTGGAAAGGGAAGGAAGAAGGCAATAAACAACCATCATCTGAAGCCTGTAATGGATATGAGAGCTACTTCCTGCCCTTGAACGACACTGACTTTGTTTCCAAGGGACAAGAGGAGTCATTGTTATTTTCTTGCCAGAGCTCTCTTAGTCCCAGGCTCCCAGCCTATAAGTGGATAGCTTCTTTGTATTAGTAGTGTTATATTAGTTATATAACACTACCAAGTTGTTCCTGCAGACATGGACTCTGAGAAGTGTAGTTCCCCCCCCCCTTGACTAGTTTACCAGGATAATTAAAAACAAACACACAAAAAACCACCTGCACTTCCCAGAGTTCCTGTTGCCTATGAAGGGTTTGAGCATACCTCCATTGCAGAGGCCTGGAAATGTGGGGAGATCACTCAGCTTTTGCAAGCCTTCTCAAACTGCCCCCCCCCCGCAACTTGTACATTTGGGGAAATATAGGAAAGTTCCAGGGAAGGAAGGGGGGGAAAGCTGAAAAATTAGAGGGTTATGGTGGGAGGGTTATTGATGATGGAGAAACTTACCCCAGCTGAGTTATTCCAGTTTTGGAGAATTCTTAGAGGCCCCCCCTCCAAAATGAGCCACCCCATTCCAAACTGAGATGGACCTGTTTCACTGTATCTAATTTCTCATTTCCATATCTAATGTCCAAAAACAAAGAGCAGAACAAAGGAATCAAGAAATGTCCCTTGAAATCTTAGCAAAACTGAACCTGGGGTCTCCACCCAATGCAGGAGTCTTGCAGAAACATGACATTCAGCTTTACAACTACAGTATTTTGGATTTCTTTCATTGTCAGAAAAACATTAGGAACTACTGGAGGTAAGGAAGCTGATCTAACTAAGTGAAATGCTTCACTGACATGCCTTGGGTTTGTAATGCTGTAGGATTTAAGCAGGATTGTCTTTGTGATATACTGGAATAACCTTGAATCTTCCATTGCTCTGATGCATAGCCATGCAGTCTATTTTTAAATGATGGTTACATCCCACATAAATGCATTAGCATAAGTGGTGTCATATGGAGTTGTGTTGTACTCAAATACAAAGTTAACCCAAAGCTTGGAAAAAGAAAAAAAAATACTGAGGCATGCATAAAAGCTCTTGAGGGACAGAAAATCGAGCTGGAAATCAAGAGACAGACAAGAGTTAAACTCGTTCTTTATTACGTAACTATGATATATCTATTACTGTTGACTGAATTCAAATTGCTCAGCACATTGTATCTCATTATATTTGCCTATTTTTAGTGAAGTAGAAACTCCAATTTCAATTAACTGGACCCACTGCCAACAGCACAATTTGACTTGAAAGCTAATAGTTTATGTGACTTTGAGCTCAGGTAACTGCAGAAGATCATGACATGTCTGACAGTCTGAAGTGGGTGACATGAATGGGCAAGAAAACTTGTACCAATTCCCATTTACATTACAGGCTTTGACACAGAAATGGATTAATGTTGTGCTATTTTCTGTCCTCATTAAGTTCTTTGTCAAAAAATGAGGCATTGGAATGTTAACGTCTTGCCAGTTTTAATGCTTAATGTGCTATGGAGTCTCTAGCGAAATGATGCTCCACTTTAGCTTTTCCCAGTATTCTGCAATTTGACTGCCTCTGTGACTTTCTTCAGGCAACTTAATAAAACTATAGGAACATAGGAAGTATATGTAGCATAAGAGCTTATTTGGAAATTCCCTCCACAAATTTTGGGAAGAAGATGAGAAGAACATAATGAATGTTTGCCTGTTTCTGACATGTCTCCCTGACGATTAGTAGATTGATCAATGAGCACCTCCAGAATATGAACCTGATCCTTTAGGGCAGGGGTGCATAACCTCAGGCCCATGGGCCAAATCCGGCCCACCTGAGGTCGCAATCTGGTCCTCTGGGGATCCCCAGATGCCATGCCCCCTTCCCCTGGCCTCACCCCTTTCCCTTGACCACCACTCATTTGGTGGTTTCCTGGATTTTGCACAGGTTCCCCCCCCCCATTCTAAAAGGTTGAAATGCCTCTGCCAAAGCTTAGTTACAGGCAGTAAGAATATGCTGGTATTTTGGCCCTGCCCCCTTTGCATTTGGCCCTGCCTGGTTTTGACTTTGGCCCTGCCCACCATGCCCACCACTGGAACTTGGTCCCCAAGAGATTCCCTGAAATTGAATTCAGTCCTTGGGCTCGAACCCGCTGCTTTACTGGGAGTGCAACTCCTCTAGAACAGCTGGAACACCACTTACCTGGGCAGAGGAACCACCCAATAACACTAACTCCATCTTATCTGGAATCAGCTTTAGTTAATTGACCCTCAGGCACTTACCTCAGGATTACCACTCCCACCACCTCACTTACTTTCTATGTAAAACAGAAGTAGAGTTGGGAGTCATCTACTGATCTACATATTGACGACACTTCACACCAAACCTCACTCAGCTGTTGAATTTAGACGTTAAAAATGAAAAGAATAGTTTTTCTGCTGATTTCAGGCCACCTCTACCACCACCCCTGTCACTCTGCCAGCTTTTGAACCGGCGGCACCTATAGCAGGGGTAATGTCTGTCTCTATGCCATGAAGAGTTTCACCAGCTGCTTGTTGCAGATCAAGCAGGTGTTAAAGGCACAGTGCCAGCTGAGTTGTTCTTGTTTTTTTTCCTGCTGCTTAGTTGGCAACTTTCACACTGCCTGGATAATATATCTACTACAGTGACCAAAATTTATGCAGAAAAAAAAAGAAAAGTAAGCCAGTTTTAAAACAAACAATTCAGAAATATGGTCCCAGGGCATGGGCTGAAGGCACATGAGGCAGTGACCACTGGGCACCTTGAGTTCCGCCTTGCCTAGCCACCTTGAGTTCCACAATGGACAAAAGGTGGGATATAAATGTAATAAAGAAATAGCTTCTAATTTTAGCACCATGATTTTCAGATGTCATGAACAATACCAGTACATTCCAGATGTTCAGATTATTTATATCTGACATTGACTTTACAGTCACAGCAATATCCTTTGAAAATAAGTTCTTCATATTTCACACATTTAAGAAGTCAGAGAAGCACTCTGAGAAGAAGAAACATGTGCCAGATTCTTACTTTTTTAATTTATACTCTATTTCAATGGTTAACATTATTTTGTTATGGTGCAAGCCTATTTCTATGCAGAAGTATGTCCCACTGACTTAGGCTTACTCCAGGAAACTAGATATAGGATTGCAGCCGGAGGGAGCAATCCTATGGCCCCTAGATAGCATCTGAGGGGCCATAGGATATTTCAGATTCCCAGATCTAAGGTCGAAGACAGCACTCCAACCTTGGAGCTGGGAATCGGAGCTCCGGTCCCCCTCCCCTACCCCCTTGCAGCCAGTGCAGAAAGAACTACACCAGTTGCTTTCCGAGGTTGGAAAAATGACCTTGAAGAGGTGTAAAAGGAGGCGTTTTAGTGGAAGGGGAGGAGACTGGAGAGGCCAGGGCATGAGCTATCCTGAGGCCCTTCCAGCCTCCTTCCGTCCCCCTCCAAAACGCTCCCGTTAGATGGTCAAAAAAGTCCTTCTAGTGAAAAGTGCAGGGTAGGAAGACAGTAGCTGGGAATCGGAACCAAAGCAAAGATCACCTCCATTGCTCTTCCTGCTCTGCATAGGATGACCATAAGCCTCTGAGTTCAGGGGCTTAGAGCCATCGCAATAGGATTGCGCGTATCCCCCCCCCCCGAAATACTTATATACATGTGTATCCATGTACAGAAAACATCTTCCTGTAAAGAATCATTGGTTGATATTGCTCAGAGCAGATTAATTCAAAGTATGTAGTACAGGTGTTAATGTTCCTATATGACTATTATTCCAAAGAGCTCTGACTAATTCCAGCTAAGGCTATAAGACAGGCTAGAAAACACAGGATGCCTCCATGTGGTTTGTCACAAAATATAATCCTAACATAAAAACTCATTCTTTGCTAGCTAGTATTTCATTTTGCCCTTTTATTAGTAGATGTCAAGTTCCAAACTGGAGAAGATTTGAGATTTTATAACCAGAGGTAAAAAGCAAATGTTGCCAAGGCAATAAAAATAAAATAAATCTTAATAAGTATTTGCCATGTGTTGTGTAATGGATCATTTTTTCAATACAAGAAAAGAACAAGGGAACCGTTAGATCCAAGAATGACAAATAAAATTCACCTTAACAGATGCAGATTTGCTTTAATGTTGTGTGTGAGGATAATAAAGATGGCTTGTAAAATATTAAAGAGGCACAGTGTATCTTGGGTAGATGATAACATTCCAAAACTTGTATTTCATTAGATCAGTTGAGTCTCTTAACTTGGCACAATTCCTTTTTATTCAAAATAATAAAACCTGGATCTAATATGACAACAGAGTTAAGATAGTATTTTCTCATTTATGGATAGATCTCATTATTATAGATCTCATTAACAGAGACTACTAAATAACAAAGTCATTAGTATTATTACCATTTTTTAAAGTTATAGGATGTCTTTGGAGGAAAATTGTAGGATTACATCATGTTGCCTTTTAACCGCCAAGGGAGAAAAAAGTGGCCGTACCATTTATTTATTTATGATTATAAATAATCATTTTATTTATTTATTTATTTATTTAATACATTTTTATACCACCCAATAGCCGAAGCTCTCTGGGCGGTTTACAACAGTTAAAATCATAAAATATAATATAAAATATAAAATTTAAAACCACAGATTAAAAAAATACAGCAGAGCTAGCAGCAGCGGTTACAATAATGGAATTAAAAGCAATTACAAGATTAAAATGATTAAAATGCCTGGGAGAACAGAAAGGTCTTCACCTGGTGCCAGAAAGAATACAAAGTAGGTGCCAGGCGAACCTCTTTGGGGAGCTCATTCCATAACCGGGGTGCCACAGCAGAAAAGGCCCTCCACCTGCCTCACTTCCTTTGGCAGGAGCTCTCAGAGAAGGACCGCTGATGCAGATCTTAGTGTCCAGGCAGGTACATATGGGAGGAGACGATCCTTCAGATACCCTGGCCCCAAGCCATTTAGGGCTTTAAATGTTAGCACCAGCACTTTGAATCAGGCCCGGAAACAGACTGGCAGCCAGTGCAGATAAGAAAGCACTGGCATAATATGTTCTCGTCGGCCAGTCCCGGTTAATAATCCCGCTGCCCTATTTTGGACCAGCTGAAGTTTCCGGACCGTTTTCAAAGGCAGCCCCACGTATAATGCATTGCAGTAATCCAAACGAGAGGTTACCATAGCATGGATAACTGTAGCTAGGCTATCTCTGTCCAGATAAGGACGTAGTTGGTATATCAGCCTAAGCTGATAAAAGGTGCTCCATGCCACTGAGATTCTAGGGAGATTCTTGAAGGTTTATATGTTACTGATTCTTCTGAGGATTTTCTTTACTACAATTTATTTGTTCATATAAGGAAATATTGACAGGAGGGAACCCCTGGTGATGTAAACTGACTTCAAGAGATATATGCTGTGATTTGTATAAGATTCATATTCAGCCTTTTTTCCTGCCTGTCTTATAGCATTAGGTGGAATTAATCAGAGCTCTTTGGAATGATAGCCATATAGGAACATTACTATTATGCATACCCAGACATCCCACTGAAATGAATAATTCAAGCTTTGTCTTGAAGGACACTTGTCAAGTTTTCTGGCTTCTCAGAAATCAATCACTTATATAAGTAGACCAAGATGGGTTTAAAGGATTATTGGACTTGTGTGAGTTTTCTACTATCCCCCCTTTTAAGATCCTGGGTGTAGTTAAACAGGAGTAAAGCACTTGGTCCCAACATTTTAACTTACTGGCAAGGACTAATAATTGTCATCAACAAGCTTTTTAGAGACAACTTAGATGCCCACAAATAAACACAAGCCATGGAGAAGGCCAGCTTTAAGGTCTGCAATGTACCTGTCCACCCCAGCCAAGGTTCTAAGTTACCCTTGCTATTATGAAGCTCTTGTTGGGAAAACATGTAACCCAGTGATCTAGGCAGGTTCTCTCATAGAGCATGGGTGCAAACAGATAGTCTTTTAAGACAAAATTCTTATTAAAATTAAGTAGCCTATTACAGAGAAGAAGCAGAGAAAAATAGTTTAAAAAGCTAAATGCAAGAATATTTTCACGGATAGTAATTTTCTGCACTGTCAAACTAAGGCGGATTTCCAAGCAGGGCCCAGAACCTGTTGGAACTTGGGACACTTCTTCATTTCAAGCTGTTTCAAGATGACACTGGCTACATGTAGGGATGAGAGGGTTTCCCCCATTCCATTTCTTTCTTGTTCCTCTGCAGAGTGGCCCTACTGAGGTGGTCACCTCAGGTGGCAAGTGCTGGGGAGTGGTGACAAGGTGTTGGAGGACAGAGGTGCATATCAAATGGCCTGTCCTATGCGCCTAAGCTAGCCTGTTGCCCGCAAGTGTGGTGGAAGATGCTGTCCTTCCACCAGTGTTTGAAGTAGATTCAACTGCTAGTTCATTTGGCAGCGGGCCAGGGGGTGGGGAATGCCATTTTGTACTTTGCCTCCGGTTCATGTTTTCCTGAATTCTGGCTTAGTAAGGATAATTTCTAAAATCAATTCTGCAACTGGAGTGTGCACAATTTGTTGCAGCACTTCAGGTCATGTGCATGCTTTCCCCACTTTGTGCTGCTGATGTCTTGATATGCATTGATAAAACACTGCAAAAAAGTAATCTTAATGTTATATGATTGCTATCAAGATTTTTTTCTGCAGTGTTACAGCTATGTTCAGTGTGCTTCTGTACATTAGTAAAACACCACACAAAAACAACCTTTATACAGCCATACTGTGAAGGACTGCAATTGGTCCTTTATCTGAAGACGAGAGATCAAAGGTGCAAAATTGCCAGCCTTGGCTCTGCCGTCTTGACACCGATTCTCTCAGGGCTTTGCCCTAGGTCTATACACGGGATTTGAGCTCTGAATCACAGAGGAACTACACACACCATGTGGGGTAGAACCAGGAAAGTTTATTTAAGGTAAACCGATTACAATAAAAGGTGGGAAATTAGGGGAGGGGAAAAAGGTGGGGAGACACTTTGGTATACACAAGTAGAGCTACAAAACAACAAAACTAGTTCCTTTACTATATAAACACCCAGGCACTTACTCTTTGCCTGGGGGGTTGGTCTTCTTAGGGCCTGCCTCAGCAAAAGCCCTACTCCGCACTCCTTCGCATCCAGATCAACAACCAAACCCAGAAGCCACGGCTGGTAGTATCGATTTCCCCCCCGCCCCTCCTTTCAGTAGCCCGGCTGTCCTTGGCCAATCAGGATGAATTTCATCTGAGCTAGGCAGGGTAGGGGTGACTCCTAGGTGTCGGAGGGGTGAACTCCTGACCATGACTAGAGTGCTTGGGTAGGGATGTTACCCCAAATATCGGGGGGCTTGAGTGGGCCGAAATTGGCCTGCTCATAGCCCCCCGATATTTGGGGTGACTCGTGGGCCTACCTGGACGCCTGCTTGGTCCGGAGCCCAGTCCGTTGAGCCACACCAGCCACGCAGGCTCCAGTCGTGTCATTTCTGGAAGTGACACAACGGGCCCTGTGCCGACGCAGCAGAACCCTGTTGCTGCGGTTTTGGTGTAGAAACCAGGACAACAGGGCTTAAAACGGCCGCGATGGCTATTTTAAACCCTGTTGCCCTGGTTTCTATGCCAAAACCGCAGCAACAGGGTTCTGCCACGTCAGCGCAGGGCCCGTCGCGCCAGCCGGAAGTGACGCGATGGGAGCCTGCGCAAGCAGCGCGGCTGCCCGAGCGGCGCAGAGAACAGCCGGAGAGGCCCTCCGTGCCACAGAGAAATTGAGGATCGGGGGGCTGAGGTGCGGAGAATCTAGAAGATTCGGGGGGGGGCACCAGGTACGAAATGCACCACTATGCTTGGGGAACATTTGCATGCGAATACATGGGAGACTCTGAATCAGCACAGAGTCATCAAAGAAAACTATGTACATTTGCAGGAGATTTTGAGGAGGCCCAGCGCCATCAGAGGAACTATGTACATTTGCATGAGGTTCCCAGCCTCCAGCTGGGATTACACTTGTTTACATGCGTGTGGTGGAGAAGGACACCCAGACTGTCTGCTTTTCTTCACA